>CM048749.1:261294343-262509655 GCA_026315105.1 Locusta migratoria | reverse complement strand
CAAACGCCGAAGCGGAGACTAATGAGGAGAAGAAAGCTAGGAGAGTACAAGGAGAGAAAGACAGAAAACAAAGGGTAAGAAAGGAAGGAACGAAGGAAGAAAAACCACAACAAGAACCACAGTAGCTCACGAAATATGCCCGTCTCCGGGCGAAGGCATAAACCGGGAGGGACAGTGAAGCAGCCTGGGGCAGAAGAAAGGCTGCTCCGGCTCGGGGCCCCGTGCGCGCCACACACGTACCCACAAAAGAACTGTGGGCCCCCTGGGGGAGCCAGTGTTTCTTCGCTGTTACTTTCCTAGCATCTATATTTGTCTGTCCTTTACCTGTGAAGGTTATTTTCAAAGATCTCCATTTATCTTGAACGTTCTTAAAGGGGTGTACAATAGAGGTTCCAAACAGGAGCACTCCCTCGGCTGTTCCATAGTGCTCCCCGACCATGTCATCAGACTTCGCCTTCCCAATCCTGAAGGCGATGGAGCATATGCGGTGTGTTCAAGGCAAACAGCTCCTCAGCTTACAGGTTAAAGAGGGTGTCTCATGAAATTCAGCGGCGGGAAGAGAAGGGGTCCTTGTACTGGGTGCCAGGAAATGTGAGAAATGGGTGAAATGAAAAATCTGATCTGGCCGCAAGCGGTCTGCAAGAAAAGATGATGTGGCGCAGCACATTGTTTCCTTGTAGGGTGTCGTTCCTATGTATTTGTAGGAAAATCAAATGTTTGTAGAGTCTATGGGACTTAACTACGGGGTCATCAGTCCGTAAACTTACAAACTACTTATGAACTACTTACAACTAAGGACGGCACAAATATCCATGCCCGAGGGGGGATTCGAACCCCCGACCGTAGTGGCCGTGCAGACCGTGACTGGAGCGCCTCAGTCCCCTCGGCCCCCGCGGCCGGCTATTTGTAGGAGAATGAATGGTTGTCAGTGTCGGACAGTAAGCTACGGATGTTAAAACCAACTATGCGACCGTTGAGATTCTTCCACCCGACTCACAGGCTCGGATGAAGTGAACCCTACGCGCCTCGGAATCGGACACTGTCCTCTTAGTCATGGTTTTCTACTCTGGCGTGAGGATCCCCCATGTCATTACACCTGTGGCGTGTAAATTAGTGTACGATACTTATTAATAGAATATAAGGAGAGGCATTGAATTAAAATTTGTGCTAGGTCCGGGATTCGAACTCGGGACCTCCGACTTACTTAGTGGACGCTTTGGACCACTGATCTAACACAGCGTTTCAGCCAAAGCGACTACACGGACTGTCTTAAAGCTCGTCTCCCTCCACACCACATACCTTAATTCTGCCTCAATGTTCCTTGTGAAATGCTTATCAAATGCCAGGACTCTCCTATATTGGAATAGCACCCCAGCAAAGAACGCGATTAGGAATAATCCCGCCTTGTTCCTCAGGCCGAGGTGATATAAATATCAACAAATAATACATTTCGTTGAGACAACATTTTCTCGTTATACCAAAGGTGCAAATTGGTGCCACAGTCTTTTTGTTCCTGTTATCAGCCTGACACGTCCATTTGCTTGGTTGTTTTACCCGTTTCTACCATTTTCTCCTCATTAGACAAAATTTTAATCCTGATGTGAAACAACCATTTCGCGCCTTATTGTAGTTTCACACGAAGTTTCATAATTTGCTTAGTTTTTATTTCATTTGATGGTTTCTCCTTCTCTTTATTGTTGTGACACGTTTCTGATGCTATTCTCGTCCATCGGCTGGCTTAGAAGCCGTGAGTCCACACATCGTCAATCCGAACTCCATCTTAAGAACGTTGTCATGCATTTAGTAGGTTAAATCAAGAAAATATAACGCTGGTCAGGGGCGAGGTGGTGTCTGGACACTTGTCACGCCGGACACTTGCCACGCCGGACATTTGGCACACTTTTACCTGCTTCGAAAAGTCGTGTGCCCCTGTCTCCTCCTCCTCCTCCTCCTCCTCCTCCTCCCCCTCCCCCCTTCCACCCTGCCCCGTGGACGGTGTCCCGACGTATGCACGCTGGTCGCTTCCGCATTTCGTAGTACGACCGTCAGTACGGAAGTTATTACAACGGCCACGGACAGGCCTTTTGCCCACTACAATAGTTACGCGATAATAAAGTATGGATGTACTTACTCCGAAAAAAGGATCATTGCAAGGGAAAGCTGCTTTCGAAGAACGGGGACGAATTGAACGTAGAGAACACCTGTGAGGACCTTATAAGATGAAAAAATAAAAAGAGCGTATCAGACTTCAGTATTCTTAAATAACTTAATGATGAAGCTAGCTGGTCACAGTTCGGTTCACTAGTGTGTAATCAATACGCGGTGAAATTTGACTCAACGAAGCAAATACATTAAACATCACTCAAACGATCCTCCAGCAACCAGAACTTATAGTTAAATCTACCGCTTTTCAGTTTGAAATTTCCTATTTAGGTAAAAACTCCTACAGTTGACACTTTAAGAGAACATTTTTCTACCTTCTAATATTATGGCCATACCGTCAAAGATTGTGAGTTCTAAAATTAGCAATTAGTTCCTAAAAATATCAATTTTGTTAAACTAATAAGGTACACTTTAGGTTTTTAAAAGAATCTGAACTTAAGAAATGCACCAAAAATACACACCCTAAAACAGATCTGCTCTTAAGATTGACAAGTTCGGCAACTACAGTGTTGAAATAATTCCCATATCTCCAAAATTAGACAAGGATAGAAATAACTTTACAGTAGATGTAGATCTAATGAAGTACGTTTAGCTGTAGTCCTTAAAGTTTCTCACGATGTTGTTGATTATCTTTAATCAGGACAGTACAAGCTATGGAAACAAGTCAAGGAGCTTACTATTCAAAAATAATTGTTACAAAAGAATATCATAAACAAATGTGTTAGACGTATTTTTCTTATGCATTAGAAACTTTTGAAAACATAGATTATCATTTCGTCTGAAACATCACTTATTTGATAGGGTGATTTGCTTTGCATCACCAATGGTATTTACTTTTATGTAATGTTTGCAGCAATTCTCAATTCGAATTGTGGAATATTTGCTTCATCTTATTTGATGAAAGAATTTCTGAAAAGTGCATTTAATAATTCCGCTTTAGTGGCACTGCGTTCAGTAACATTACCGTCGCTATCACGCAATAAAGGCATTCACTTAGTCTTTCCGCTGCTGTAGATAACATAGGACCAGAATCTCTTTGGATTTTCCGCCACATTTCTACAAAAAGTTTCGCTGTGAAAAATATTGAACGAATGTCGCATTGAAGGCCGCGCTAAATTTCGAGCTTCAGTAAAACATCGGCAATCTTGGGGATTTTGAATTCGTCTAAATTTTCTGCAAAAGCTTTCTGATCTGTTTTATGTACCATGGGGGACCAGTTCAGTCTCTTATTAATTTATTTGGTCGGAATCACTCCAATGCTGTTGATACTATTTCTTTGAATGTTAGCCACATATGGTCTTCACTTACATAGTTAATTTAGAAAAATTGAGACTGTCTACTAGGAAGATGTCAACCGAATTTTCATCTTTTTTTTATATTTTTAATAGACGTATTTAGCGTTAGGTTTGGTGAATATCTTCATTACAGATTTGAGCTCGCTACAACTTTGCGTTACTTATCCCTGTATCCGTCGTGATGCTCATGAGTATTTGTGACTAAGAGCTAAAATGTTTCCAAAACATTTACAATTTTAATGGGCTCGTGAACTAATTGTTCAAAATAATAAATTCAGGGTCTTTCGAGAATTTTTCTACAAAGATTATCACCGCCAGAAATATTACCCCAACCTACATGTTCCTAACAATTAAATTACACACCAGTTCATATGTTTCAATTTTGTAATACGAGCCCCAACCTTCAGTTGTTTTCTCTGACTGACAGTCCAGGTACCATACTACAGCGCGCATGCGCAAGGTTGTTTTCCTCCATCACGCCGCACCACAGCCCGCGTTCAGTTTACTTCGCCACTTCGTAGTGCACTCCTCTACGCCTCCATAGGTCTGCTACAACTTGATGTTTCTAATTACAGACCTTCAGTTTATTTTTACAATGGCCACCTTCACTGCATTGCCAATCTACGGGTAAGTCATTTTTACAAGTTTTAATGCTCCCCATTCCTAACGATTACTTAATTTTGTCAACTGACATAGGTGCAACCCTCCCCCCCCCCTCCATCAACTACTCTTCCCCTATGATTTATTTTATGACTATAGACACAAATTTGTCACGTGTCTTTCTTTTTACCTTCAGGTTTTATCGAAAATACGGTGGTCAAAATCACGCGACTACATGTCCCACATTTTAACATCCACTTTTTTATCCTGAAAGACAACCATTAGATTTTGGACTTGGACCCATGTATTTGGCCCTATTGAATTTTAACCAATTGACGGATGAAACCAACTAGAATGTTGGGACTCAGTAGCGAATTATGACGAGAGAATAAAAAGTTGTAAGTAATACCTTGTTCAATTCATGTATCGCGTTTATTAAGTTATTGGTCCTGTAATTTTAATTATTGTTTTGTTATTTAACACAGTAACACCTGAAGATGCGTCTCCACTGACGCGAAACCGGTTGTGGACCTGTACATAAAAGGATCTCAATAAAAACAGCTGAAGCGGCTCCAGAATTTGATTGTTTCATAAGAGGACATTTCTATTTCAATTTCCAAAGTAGTTTCTTTTATTATATAAAGTCATACAATCTATTTTTTTTAAACTATTGATAAATTCATAAAAGAAAATGTACTTACTCAGCTGCGGATGCCCCAATTATAAAATAACTTGTAAAAAGAAAAGCATTTAGAACAACATCGGAAGATGTATCTGCCACCTTGTCAGAAGGTGTATTTTTGTCAACAGACGGATGGTAGGTTTAAGTTGTTGTTGTTTAGAGGGGACTAGACTGCGCGGTCATCAGTCCCTAGATTTAAGTCACCACCAACTATAATTGTATGAGTAGTGTACCTATTTGTGTTGAGACTCAAGTTTTCTGTTAACTGTTCAGCGGCTGCATCATATGAGTGCCGGGGTGGGTAAATTAAAATGTTCAAATATTTCTTAAGCTTAAGGGACTTAACTGCAGGGTCATCTGTCCTTAAACTTGCAAACTACTTATGAGCTACCTTATTCTAAAGACGACACAAACATCCACGCCCGATGGGGGATTCGAACCCCCGACGGGGGGGGGGGGGGCTAAAGGCGCTTAGCTGCTCCGCCGCGGCAGTTATTAATTTATTCCGGTAGTCGAGTATAACATCTGCTCACACAAACTGACAGGAACTATCGACTTCAGTTTCGCTTGTGAGCTAGTACACGTATTACATTGTGCTTTTTGTTTCTTTTTTAGTGCAAATCATAGGAATTATGGCATTTCCATTAAAAAACTAGGGAGTTTTCTCTGCGACTCAGCTAAACAATGTAGAACAACAGTGTAATTTACAAGCATAGCTTTCTATATTCCTTCATTTCTTTATTTCAAATTTGTATGTCGACTTTAGGTGATCTGTAAAACATAGACGCTCTTGTCTATATTTCGTAAACGTATTTTGTCATTAATTTGAACATCGTCCCAATTCACTTTATTAACTAATATTTCGCCGCAAGAGAGTAAATTTATGAAGTGTATCGTTATTCTTTCCTCTTTTTTATTTGTCATGCATTTGTAGCAATTAATATATGTACAAATGCAGTGATCAAACTTGAACGATTAGCGAACATTCGAATTTTCTTTATATCGTTTCTTTCATGTTCCTTCCACGGCGATGGACTGTTTCTATCGCAATCAGTAAGTGTGGAAGAAAGCTACCGTACAAACGGAGGGAGAATAGCTGCATATTTGTGGTTGGAAGAACTAATTACACACTGACATAGCCGACGGTATTGCTTTCGTTTCCCTTAAGTTATAAATATTTCGATTTCGGGATATTGAAAAGAAGTTGTACATTTAGGCGAGATGTCGAACAAAAATATCTCTTTCGTATTGGCTGTATAGTGTAAGAACGGAGACGGAACTTTGGAAGCAAACAGCCCGAGTACGGGGAAGGGCGTCCCTTGCCTGAGGGGCCGCTAATCCTACTACCTGGCGAAGGGTCACGTGTGGCAAGTGTCCGGCATCCGGCGAGGGCGAGGTGGGAAATGGTTGGAAGGAGAAGGGGGGGCGAGGGTTAATTGGGTGTAATGTGTCCCGGGTAGAATGCTGGCTGTAATGTCTTGTGCTACCTGACAAGTTTCTAGTCCCCAGCGCCACCATACATTGTCCAATGCAAAGTCTCCAACCTTTTTATACACCATACACCACATAGATTTAAGTGGGAAGGAATCACATGGTTAAAGAAAAATGAACGGAAGCACTCTAAAAAAATAAGCTGTAATAAAAACATTTGCTTGTTGGTTTAACTCAGAAGTTACATGAACTAACAGTATTATTATGTTAACACATGTTAGTGGGATATATGTCATTGACTGAACATAAAGCAAGAAATTAATAGTTTAAAATAAATAAAAACTTGAAATTTCATAACTTACGCGCACTATAATTCAGCTCTTGCCTATAATTTGTAATCGCCTTTCGGTGGCGAAGCGGGCCGTCTCCAATGTTACCGAAACTCACGCTATCGCTGTTGCCAGATCTGTTCGCATCAGCCAATCTGAAGAGTGTGTCTACTTCTCCGAGCATGGTGAGCAGGAGCCTCGGCAGCCGTGGCTCGGGTTCGCTGCGTTTGCTACCAGGTGAGACAGACCAGCAAAATGTAAAAAAAGAAAGTATTGTTTCTTATAATATGGCGACATAACACGACAGTGTGTTCCGAGAACTATCTAGTGACACCATTTTTTCGATTAAATTAAAACTTTTTGTCACTGAAAAAGAGAATATTTGAACTTTTATGAAAAGTTGTTTATTTGCGCTACTCTATCACACAGTCTCTCCTAAACTAACCATCGCACAGCAATATAACTTTGTAATTGCTTTCAGTGCTATATGTTGTCGATGTCTGCAAATCTTCCGGCCAATATATTCAGTGATAGTGAATTAATTAATTAAAATCTCACGTATGACACAAATCTTACCAAACCAACGTCCAAAATGTAGTAAGCGACAAACTTTTCCTCTTTACATTTTTTTTGTTTGGGTCTAAGCGAGAAAAGGTTTCGGAAAGGTTTGAATTTATTTTTGCCGATTGTTGGAAAGTGTTAGATGCTACCGTTTGTCCTAGACGAGTTCAGTATTGGGCGGTTCATTGGCGATGCGCGAGTTCAGCGCGTTGGGAGAAACAGTTAAGTACGCGCGAGCCAATGCAGCGCGGCGGTAGCAGCACAGAGAGCTTACTGCTGGCAGTGAAAACCTTTTCATTTTGTCACTACGGAAGAACGTGAAAGTTGCGGGAAAGCAAAAGGATGTATTAGTCGAGACAGCTCTTAGAAACACAAATTAGTCAATGTGTTTACTGAAGTAGGAGTGTACAATATTTTAATAACAAAACAGTTGTTTGACGGTGCGGAAGAGCTAAAGGAATTTTTTAGATTCACTCATAGCCAGTTACAGTATTTTCTATCGTTAACCGGAAGAAAACCTGAAAAGTCAGGTTTGATTCCATCTTCCTCACTGCCTGTTAACGTATGATGAAGAGCAGTCACAAATATTTCTTTATTGTCGTAAAATTTGATTTTGGTCGCTGTGAGCCTCTCAGCAGTGCTTATAACATAGTTTGAAACGTACAAAAATTTTCAATCTTCATACTGAAGATTATATAATCGTCAAAATGAAGTCTGAAAACCTTTCTTTGTTTCAAACTGCGTTTCAAGCATTGAGAGTAGTCACACATGAATTATTTGTAACAAGAATAAAAAAGTAAATTAATAAAAATGAAAGTCTACGTTTGTTTCACTCACAGAAAATTCATCTTTCGTTTTATAATAAGAGTGAACCCCACTGTCTAAGAAACTACTGCTCGCTCTCACTCTTACATGTACATGCTAAAGAATATTGCAGATCATGTTTCTCTTAAACGAATAGAAAAGTGTTGCAAACAAGATGACTGGTGAAAAAGTATTTTGCACCAGGCAGGATTCGAACATAAATTATGTACGATAGGAACTTGTCGCATCAACGCTATCCCAGAGCGTCTTCACGAAATGTTGTTCTTTGTTTCCATTGACTTCTCTGCTGAATGATTATAGGTTACTTATACTGCTAATAATTTGTTTGATTTCCACTATCGGACTTCACAAAATTACTTACTATTTTAACTTAAACGCTGTAAAAGCGTTTTCCGTAAGTAATAAATACTAAGATGGTACGAAAAAGTACGGTAAAACAATACTAAGTACCCTTTAAATACATCGCTAATGCGCTTGTGCGGTAAAAATTGCTCATTTTATGAAGATTTTTAATGCGGTGTAGTATCTGGAGTGCATATTTGAGTACTGCTCAAGTAAAATTACAAAATTTGCCAAATATGACGCGCCATTTTGCGAATGGTGAAAATGAATGATTTCGCATTTACATTTCGTAATATGAGAGTTTGCAGAATAAATGAAACGGCGCATTGAAGACATTTCCGAGACGCATATTTTCGGATAAATATTACTGCAACGGAGTTGACAGAAGTGCTACTTCTTTGTATTAAACATTAGAACGCTAGCAATTTTAATAAAATATTTTTATAATATTATAAAAAAATTGAAAATTATTTTTTAAAATTATTTATTACTTAAAATCAACACATGTTTCGTTATCAGAAGATAAAACCAAACAGCACTGCTGAAATAACAATAATGTTCGCAATCCAAGCCCACCCAAAAGAACGAATTCGCCTTTATGAAGCCTCAGCGACTTTCGGTGCAGCCCCCGAAATTTCGATGGCCGGTTCGGTCAGTAGCAGACCGCAGAAGCGAACAAAATAACCATTTTAGCTACCGAACGAAATTAACGTCACTACCAAGAAAAACACACCAAACCGAACAGTATGAAAGATATAGAATAGGGCTCCAGGCGGGACGCTAGCAGACGTCCTCACCTCATGGCTGCTCGAGCCGAACTGAGCATCTGAGCTACACCAACAGATGCCGGAATTGATTGAATTATTGGCACTTGCTTGTCCGTGCAGAACTTTGAAGTCGATTTTGTATTGTTGCCTCGAATGGCTTTGCTGATTGTTATTTAAGTTCAGAAACTATGGAGAAATTCTAAAATGCTACACCCATGTGGTCTCCTTGTGAGTAAAAATCCGTGTGTACACGACAGGATCACATCATCGCGGCTGAAAGAAGAACGATCTGAATAAGACATCACTATGGTGTAAAATTGGCAATTGACTCTAAATAATGAGAACTGAGAGGTCGTCCACATGAGTACGAAAAGAAATCCGTTAAACATTGTTTAAAAGATAAATTAATCAAATGAGAAGGCTGTAAACTGCCTAAAATACCTAGGAATATCTATTACTTCAGACTTAATAATGTCGTGGGAAAGGCGAACCTGAGACTGCGTTTTATTGGCAGAACCCTTAAAAGATGTAAAAGAACTACTGAAGAAACTACATACACTATGCTTGTCCGTCCTTTGTTTCAGTATTGCTGCCTAGTGTTAGATCCTTAGTAGGTGGGTTTGATGGAGCACATCGAAATAGTCCAAAGAAGGGCAGCTCGTTTCGTATTGTCACTATACAGGGGAGACAGCGCTACGGAAATGATACAGGATCTCGGATGGGAATCATTACAACAACGGCGCTTATCGCTGCGGCGTGGGCTACTTACGAAACTCCAGTCGCCAACATTCTCCTCCGAATACGAAAGCATATTGTTGACTCCCACTTACATAAGTAGAAATGATCAGCACAATAAAATACGAGAAATTAGTGCTCAAACGTAGAGAATCAGGTGTTCTTTCTTCTCGCGCGCTATTCGAGAATGGAATGGGAGATAAATAGTTTAACGGTGGTTCGATGAACCCTCTGCCAGGCAGTTCAATGTGATTTGCAATCCCATGTAGATGTAGACTGACCGGTGGCACAAAATGGTGATTAAGCGCAGTATGTCTCGCTTGCTGAACTGTCACCGAGGCCAACGAGAAAGACAGGCAGCGGCGCGCACGTCACGCCACGTGATCAAGTGAGGCCTTAGCAGACGCGATCGCTAGCTGAGTGGCTGGCCGCTATGAGGCAGTGGGCTGTGCCCCAACGACCGGCCAATCAGCTAGCGACAGCGGCGGCTCAGGCTACAGTTGATCACGTGGCGTGACGTGCATGGCGCGGCCTGTCTTTCTCGTTGGCCTCGACTGTCACTGACTGACGACGCTCGCCACCACTGGGGGATGCGACCGAGGCGGTGAGTAAGCCGCGGGTGGCGCAGCTGCCCCCGCTGATGGGTGCCCAGGGAGGCGGCAGCGGCGGCACACTCGGCGCATTAATACCGGCCCACGGCGTTTAGTAATCGATCATCCGGCGTCGATGGACTGCGTGCGGCAGCCCGTCACTGCGCGGCTAATGCGCGGCCCGGCCTCATCCGCTGCTGACGTCATCGACACTTGCTGTCGCCGCCCTCTCGGTCCCACAAACGGAATGCCGCGATGGGAAGGGGCCAGGGAGCTACGGCAGCCGACGGGCGGACATCGTCGATCAATGGGACCGTAACTACAGCGCTGCAGAATGTGGGGACAGGGATATCTAGAGAGACTGCCACCAGTCGCCTTCTATGAGAAATGTTTATATTAATCACTTCTCATTACCGGTTTCGTTATGTGTAGCACATCATCACCAGATGATATGACAAATTTTTACATTACAGTTTGTGGGCAGATGGACTGACAGATCTGTGGCAGAGAGCAATAAAAAGTACATCTACTATGTCGCGAGGATTATTAAGATAATAATGTCCATTTGAAGTCGCCATTTACAACTGGTGACTTAATTAAACCATGACCGTGCTTTACGTGCTTAGTTCGGGATAGCATTTGTCAACATTCGGGAGACTATACAAAATGTATGGAGACTTTTATATGAGCCGAAATGGTCTCCTGACATTTCAACATTATTTTTTGACAATAGGTTGTAACAGTTAACCCTTTCATTCCCACATTATGAATTCAGCTTTGGAAAAATTACAGTGCAATGTTTTCTGTATCAATACGGTGCACTTACGATTCGATGTGCGGCTGCCGAAGGTGATGGTTGTATGACTGTGTTGTGTGCCTGTGTGATTGCGTGAGTGTTCTATTTTCTGAAGAAGGCCATGGCCGATAGCTGAAAGTGTCGTATGTGTGTGTCTTTTGTATGTGCCTGTCGCAGCTCGTCGCCACGTCTTTGTGGTGAGTTGTAAACTGTCCTTACTAAATTATTAATTCCAACCTGGACTTTCCATTATATATAATGTTTCATCTAACTATTGCTTTTTATGTCATGTATTTCATGCACTGCACAGACGTTTATATCGAGATATTTTATTACAGGGGACGTTATTTCGTTGATAGCTAACACTGTCACATCAATAATGGCAGCATAATCTTCGCCAAGCACCAAAGACAAGACAGTTCGCAGCTGAAATAAAATAACACGAACAACAGTAACGCTCACACTCACAGCCATCTACAGACCGCAACGTAACACAGCGTCCAAGATAGATATATTAATACCTCAGAAGTGGCTACACGTTATACGAAGCGGCAAAATGTCGTACTCAAATCATGTTGTTCACAAAAAATACGGTATAAATCTGCTTTTAATACGTTGTTGTGAAGAAACAACACTGGGAATGAAAGGGTTAATGATGAAAATTATAGTGAAAAGTTTCTATGTCCACATGTGTGTACCAACCAAGGAGGTTTTAATCTAGGGAGGTGGTGGTATCTATGCTGAGAACACGCATTGGTTGAAGCCAAGGGGACCATGCTTTTGTGCTCAAATCAAGGATTTCTCGCTTAAAATCCAATGTGAATATTGCCCTCTTTATGTAAAGCCACTACATTTGTAGTCATATCGGAGGATTTACTTAGAAATGACATACACTTAAACAACTAGAACTTCTTTACCATAAGTACGATCAATGTTTTGGGCACAAACAAATGCCAGAATAATCATTTCGCTGGCTTCACTTTTTCAGTGTTACAGCATCTCCAGAGGTTCTAACCTCCTTGGTACCGACCAACAACTAAGAATTGTATTTCCTGTTCACATTGTCGTGCCTACAAGGTATATTTATGGAACAATATTTTGAAATGTATTACTAAAGGAAAAAAATACTTGGAAAAGTGAATTTTGTAAAGGTGATGTGCAAGTATTTGGTCCTATCGTAAAGTCTTTGATATCTTTGATATTACCATCATCATCATCATCATCAACATGATTAGAGACTGATTATGCCTTTCAGCGTTCAGTCTGGAGCATAGTACCTCCAATAAAATTCCTCCATGATCCTCTATTCAATGTTAACATTGATGCCTCGTCTGATGTTTTGCCTTTTACTTCAAAATCATTCTGCACAGAATCAAAGTACTTTCTTCTCGGTCTACCTCGACTCCTCTTACCCTCCACCGACGAGCTCATGAGTCTCTTAGGTAACCTTGCTTCTCCCCTGCGTTTAACATGACCCCACCATCTGTCTGTTGGCTCTAACTGCTTCATCTATGGTGTTCATTCCGTTTTTCTTTGATATCCTCTTTATGGACACCCTCCAGCCATTGTTCCCATCTATTAGTATCTGCAATCATTTTTGCTACTTTCATATCTGTAACCTCTACCTTATGAGTAAGGTAACCTGTATCCACCCAACTTTCACTCCCATACAACAAATTTGGTCGAAATATAGAGCGGTGCACTGCTAACTTAGTCTTGGTACTGACTTCCTTCTTGCAGAAGAGAGTAGATCTTAGCTGAGCACTCACTGCATTAGCTTTGCTGCACCTCGATTACAGTTCTTTCACTATGTTGCCATACTGTGAGAAAATACATCCGAGGTACTTGAAACTGTCTACCTGTTCTAACTTTGTTCCTGCTATTTGGCACTCAATCTGTTTGAATCTCTTTCCCACAGACATTACTTTCGTTTTGAAGATGCTGATCTTCATATTATAATCCTTGCATCTCTGATCGAGCTCTGAAATATTGGTTTGCAACCTTTCAATCGAATCGGCCATCGCTGGTCGCGGTGGCCGAGGTGACTGAGGCGCTTCAGTCACGGTCTGCACAGCCACTACGGTCGGGGGTTCGAATCCCCCCTCGGGCATGGATATTTGTGCCGTCCTAGTTCGTAAGTAGTTCATAAGTAGTTTGTAAGTCAAGGGACTGATGACCCCGTAGTTAAGTCCCATAAGATTTACAAACATTTGAACATTTATTTATTTATTTATTTATTTATTTATTTTTTTTTTTTTTTTTTTTTTTTTTTTTTTTTTTTTTTTTTTTTTTTTTTGAATCGGCCGTTACAACTAAGTCATCCGCATATGCGAGACTGCTTATTTTGTTTTCACCTATTTTAATCCCGCCCTGCCAGTCTACTGTTTTCAACATACGATCCATGAATAGTACGAACAACAGTGGTGACAGGTTACTTTCGTGTCCCAGCCTCGTCGCCGCTTTTGTGTCTCGTTTCCGTCGTATGTGTCGGTGGCCGAGTAGAAAGACCGACACAGGAATAAAGGATGCACGCTTGTGCAGGTAGGAGGTGACTAGCCAGTGGGACAGCAGAAACTAGAAACACTAGAGTAAATTAGAACGAGATATGTCTTTCTTAGAGACTTAGTAATACTTAACTTTTACATAGCTCAGTACTGCAGAATGCTGACACATAGTTGAGCTAGAGGCCTGCCTAGTGTCTATCCGATAGCCAAGTCTTCACTGGTGCCTATCTGATTCCGAAGTGTTAACTGGTTCCTAAGTGAGTCCCAAGTGAATGATATCGTTCAGTGGTGGGCACGAGCGGAGTTGTAGCGGAGGGCTCTCGTGGCTGACGTCGTAAGGACGTCGCGCCGTGCGTGCATGGCGACGCGAGGCGAAAGTAGGTGGCGCGCACTTTAGACTTGTGCGACATCACAGTTACAGCCTTGTGTTACCCCTGAAACTACCCTGAACCATGAGCTTAATTTGCCATCTACTCTAACTGCTGCCTGATAGTCTACGTAAAGCCCTTTAATTGCCTGCAGAAGTTCGCCTCCTATACCATAATCTTGAAGAACTGACAGTAGCTTCCTCCTAGGAACACGGTCATAAGCCTTTTCTAGATCTATGAAACATAGACACAATTTCCGGTTCCACTCATAGCACTTTTCCATTATCTGCCGTAGGCTAAAGATCTGGTCCTGACAGCCTCTAAGAAGCCTAAACCCACACTGATTTTCATCTAACTTGTCCTCAATTAATACTCGCACTCTCCTTTCAACAATACCTGAGAATATTTTGCCTACAACGCTAATTAAAGAGATACCTCGGTAGTTGTTGAAATCTTTTCTGTTTCCATGTTTGAAAATTGACGTGATTACCGCTTTCGTCCAGTCAGACGGAACCTGTCCCCATTCCCATGCCTTTTCAATTATCCTGTGTAACCATTTGAGACCTGACATTCCACTGTATTTGACGAGTTCCGGCTTAATTTCATCCACCCCAGCCGCTTTATTGCATTGTAATCTACTGACCATTTTCTCAACTTCCTCAAATGAGATCCTGTTTCCATCGTCGTTCCTATTCCTTTCTACCTGAAAATCTGACACATCATTGACCGTTTCACCTACATTGAGCAATTCTTCAAAATATTCCCTCCATCTGCTCAAGGCATCCACGGGATTGACTAGCAGCTTTCCTGACCTGTCCAAAACACTTGTTAATTCCTTCTTCCCTCCCTTTCGAAGATTGCTAATGGTTTTCCCGCGGCTTGACCCAGAGTTTCTAGCTTGTTTCCAAAGTCTTCCCATGATTTCTGCTTCGAGTCTGCAATTATCCGTTTGGCTTTATTTCTTTCTTCAATATATTCTTTGTCTGCCTGATTTCTAGTACGGAGCCATTTTTGAAATGCCTTCTTTTTGTTTCTACAGGCTGCCTTGACTGTGTCATTCCACCAAGCTGTCTGCTTCTTCCTCCCTTTACACACTACAGTTCCAAGACATTCTATAGCTGCTTCCAGCAGTGTGTCCCTGTACCTTGACCATTCCTCTTCCAGTGACTGTAAATTGTTACTTTTAACAAACTGGTACCTTTCCGAGATCATTGTTATGTATTTGTGCCTAATTTCCTTGTCTTGAAGCTTCTCCACTCTTATCCTTCTACACATGGACCTGACTTTCTGCTCTTTTGGCCCTACAAAACCAATTTCTCTGCATATTAAATAATGATCAGTATCATCAAATTACCCCCTGAAAACACGTGTGTCCTTGACTGTCATCCTGAATTCCTGGTCTGTTATTATATAGTCAATGATAGATCTGGTTCCCCTTCCTTCCCAAGTATAGCGGCGAATGTCCTTATGCTTAAAGAAGGAGTTTGTGATAACTAAGCCCACACTGGAACAGAAGTCCAAAAGCTGTTTTCCGTTCCTGTTGGATTCCATATCCTCTCCAAACTTACCCATAACCTTTTCATAACCTTCTGTCCGATTTCCTATCCTAGCGTTGAAATCACCCATGAGTAAAGCACTATCCTTATCCTTCACTGTAACAACTACATCACTAAGTCGTTGTAAAATCTGTCCATCTCATCTTGATTTGTCCCTTCACAGGGTGAATACTCTGCCACAATCCTAATTTTCTTATTGGAGATGGCCAAATCTATCCATATCAGTCGTTGATTTACATACCTTATTGCAATTATGCAGGGTTCGATTGCTTTCCTGATGTAAAATCCTACACCCCACTGTGCTCTTCCTACTTTGACTCCTGACAGGTAGACCTTGTATTCTCCGACTTCATCCTCTTTCTCTCCCCTTACTCTAACGTCACCGACAGCTAAAACATCTAACCCCATCTTACTTGAAGCCTCCGCCAGTTCAACCTTCTTCCCATTGGTAGAACTGGCGGAGGCTTCAAGTAAGATGGGGTTAGATGTTTTAGCTGTCAGTGACGTTAGAGTAAGGGGAGAGAAAGAGGATGAAGTCGGAGAATACAAGGTCTACCTGTCAGGAATCAAAATAGGAAGAGCGCAGTGGGGTGATATTACCAAATTATTATTATTATTTAAATATAAAATTCTGCTTCTTTCGCAATTCACACTTTTGCGGTAAATAATATAAAACTGTTAGCAACGTAAAATCGCAGAAAAGTATGCCGAAGCATGTCAGATTACTAAGCGAAGCATGAAATGCCGCGAGGCTCCACCCGGTCAGAGAGTTAAAATATGAAGTGGAGTGGTATTTATGACATATCTGAATAGCTGATGACTTCCTTATATCCATTCTGATTAGTAATCCCTTTTGATTTGCAGCTAAATGATACACTCTTCAACACACTTCCCACATGCAATACAGAAGTAAGTAAACAAAAGGTCTTCACCAAATATGTTGAGCAGAGAATTTGCATTTGTATAGAAACCTTTCATGGGAGGAGAGTGAGATCCACACATACTTAGATATAAATACTAACCCTTGTTCTCTCTCTCTCTCTCCCTTTCTCTTTCTTTCCCTCCTTCTTCCTCTATATCTCCCTATATTCATAGCTATCTCTCCACACTCACAAACTCCTCATTTTGACCTCTTCCCCGTTCACATTCCCAGAAAGGCCAATGCCTACGTTAATTTTCATCATCGACATTAATCACTTTTTTTGTAATTACTCCAACAAAAGTAAGAAATATGTGGTAATGTAGAACAGTTTTTTTTTTTTTTTTTTTTTTTTTTTTTTTTTTTTTTTTTTTTTTTTTTTTTTTTTTTTGTTATTTGCAGCTTTCGGCTTCTTAGGCCATCGTCAGTTAAGTTTTTAATAGGCTGTATGTGAGTGTGAGTGTGTGTGTGTGTGTGTGTGTGTGTGTGTGTTTGTGTGTGTGTGTATGTATGTTCCACATCTTCTCCTGAACTACTGGATCGGTTTCAACCAAACTTGGTACACATGATCCTTACTATCAGACAACAATTGCTGTCGGGGTAAGAACCACCTACGACACATACGTAAGGAGATATGACGTCATAAACAATGACAGTCGTGAGAAACGGCCGCATCGTGCAAAAATATTCTACATCTGCTCCTAAACTAATAGACTTATTTCAACCAAATTTGGTACAAATATTCTTTAAGGTCAAAAATAATTTGCTGTGGTTGTAAAAATCACATATGATACATAGTTCATCAGATATCACGTCATAAACAATGATCTGTCCCATCTTGCGGCGTGTGATAGCGTGATTTTATTCGTCAACTATTTGAGAATGAGAGCATTTTACGGCTTGCAATATATTGTAAACATAATTTCAAATATTTACGAAACTTTTTCTCGCTGACAACCCCAACAAAACTATGAAAGGAAAAAAAGTTTAACACTTACTACTTTTACGATGTTCGTGATGCATATTTACGGCGTTTGGCATGACGGTACAAGTTACTATTTCTACATTGTAAATTTTTATACGCCAGACAATTCACAGACAGTACACATACATACCCCTGAATGTTATTTCGATATTATATCACAGTTTGACATATAGTTCATAAGATATGAAGTCATAAACAATTTAGTTCATGAAAAACTGCATCATCATCCATGAGGTTTTGATTTATTACGTTTTTACTGCTAACACCCTTCACGATGCATTTTGCAGACATTAGGCACATATGCCACTAAATGTACCTTCGAATTTACATCCTAATATGACATATATCGTAGGAGATATTACGTGATAAACAATGAAATTTCCGAATAACTGCTGCATCATATGCACTTCTTCTACATCTCCTCCTATAATAATGAACCGAATTCAATTAAATTTGGTACACATATTGCTTAATATCAGACAACAATCTCTGTTGGATTAAATATCACCTACGACTACATAGTTCAGGATATATGATGTCGTAAACAATGAACTTTCTCATCACGCGATGTGTGATTTACAAGACTTCATTCTTGGTAATAGCCTGGGGTAACATAGAGGCTTTATTTCATCAAAATCAAATGAGGACAATAAACAATATCGTAATTTGAAGTTTTTTGTGTATTTTATGCTAGGAATGAACGGCGTAATTCAGCAAAGAACAAATAGACGCACTGTCAATTTCGTAGTGCACCAGAAAACTAATAGATAGGTTTCAACGCAATGAATATAAAACTGACACAATTACATACTGATATCACACTCCAACGTATACGTACAACTACTATGGAAGTTTAAGTCTCACGCTTGGAGCGACAATAGTGCATCTAGCGGAAAGAGAGCGAACCGTACGAATAATAATTGTTTTCAGTTATGTTTACACTTCATTAATGTAATACTTATTACTTATTATATTTCAGCTTTCCATGCCTCAGTACATTGTCAAGAGATATTAATGATCATGAAATTAAAATGGCGAATATCACTGATGCATAATGAAAGCTACATCATATTCATGAAGATATGTCTAATGTTTCGCAATCATAGTACTGGATGATCAAAAGGTCAGTATAAATTTGAAAACTTAATAAATGACGGAATAATGTAGATAGAGTGGTAAAAATTGACACAAATGCTTGGAATGAATTGGTGTTTATTAGGACAATAAATAAATAAAATCAAAAAATTCCGACAGATGGCGCCTCATCTGATCAGAACGGCAATAATTAGCATAAAAAATTAAGAGAAAGCAAAGATGATGTTCTTTACAGAAAATGCTCAATACGTTCAACATCATTCCTCAACAATAGCTGTAGCCTAGGAATAATGATGTGAACAGCACTGATAAGCATGTCGTGAGTTATGGTGAGACACTGGCGTCGGATGTTGTCTTTCAGCATCCCTAGAGATGTCGATCGATCACGATACACTTGCGACTTCAGGTAGCCCAAATGCCAATAATAGCACGGACTGAGGTCTGGAGACCTGGGAGGCCAATCATGACGAAAGTGGCGGCTGAGCACACGATCATCACCAAACGACGCGCGGAAGAGATCTTTCATGCATCTAGCAATATGGGGTGGAGCGACGTCCTACATAAAAATCGTACGCTCCAGCAGGTGTTTATCAGCCAGGCTGGGGATGATGCAATTCTATAACATATCGGTGTACCTCTCACCCGTCACGGTAGCAGTCACTGACGTTTTGCTATACAGCGCCATCTGTAGGACATTTTTTGAACTTTTCCTTTGTTCTAATAAAACCCCATGTCATTCTAAGCATGTTTGTCAATTTTTACCTCAATTTTTCCGTGATTTATTAAGTTTACAAATTTATACTGTCATTTTGATCACACGATACAAAAAGAAAAAAAAGGAGAAAAAAAAGTACCTCTGACACATTTTCATGCGGTTTTCACAGGAAACGTGAACTAAGATTGCGGCAACATATAGGCATGATTTCATCAAAATAAGATCACGGAAAAAAGATACATAGTAATATTAAGTGTTTTCGCCAACTGTCTGTTTAGAAACACCTAATCTCCTAAACTACTTCACGGATTTTTATGGAGCAACTTCATTTCATGAAAGTGAGATCACGGGATAATATTTAGATGTAGGCTATGCTTGTAGTATAGATGGCATAGTACAGCAAAAAGCAATAGAGGCGCTGTGGTGCGCTAAAAAAACTAATAGACTCCTCTTTTGTGAAATAAGTATGGGTTAGTACAGCAAGGAAGCGAACATCTTTGATAGAGTTAAGCAATCTTATCTCTGCGAATACCAACAAACATTGAACATAATGTTACTGATTTAGCTTTGTGTATTAAATACTTAATGAAATTTCTTTGCTTCTTTTGGCATGTTTCATTTTGTATAAAAATTTTTATGAAGATACATTGTTTTGGAGGATGACAGTTACTTATATTTGCAATCTTTATGAAGATACATCGTTTCGGACAATGACTTTTATTTACTAGAATGAAACTTTCACTCTGCAGCTAAGTGTGCGCTGATATGAAACTTCCTGGCAGATTAAAATTGCGTGCCGGAACCGGGACTCGAACGTGGGACCTTTGCCTTTTGCGGGCAAGCGTTGTAACGACTGAGCTATCAGGACACGACTCACGATGCAGCCTCACAACTTTACTTCCGCCAGAACCTCGCCTCCTATTTTCCAAACTTCACAGAAGCTTTCCAAGCAAACCGTGCAAGAGTAGCACTCCTGGAAGAAGGAATATGGTGGAGACATAGCTTAGCCACAGCCTAAGGGATTTTTCCAGAATGAAACTTTCACTCTTTAGCGGAGTGTGCGCTGATATGAATCTTCATATCATGAAGTGTTTTCGTGGATTTTCCTGCTTCCGGTGTCTTCCCTCGTTTTGTCGCGCCCCGGTGGCCGCGCGGCTGATCCTTCTGCTCTGGTCGTCTGGTGAGGTAACGTTGATTCTGCTCTTGTCCCTGGAGATGGTAGCGTTTCATTGACTAGCACGTTTAACTTAGATTCGTTAACTTGTAATCATGGTTTTTTTAATACTTTCTGCGATCGTGTGCGTAAATGTGTTCTCGTTTTTCGATTCAGTGATATCCAATAGATATACGTGGTGTGTGTGATTCTGGTTGCAGTTTGATAGCGGCCTGGTATGTTAAGACCTTTCGTGATCATGTGGCGGTGTATGAACTCTGTGTAAATACTTTCTAGCTTTGTAGGGCCCGATTTCTAATAGGTGATATGTTATTGTACAGTGCATGTAAAAATCTTCTCATCGTTTCCTTTCGTGAGTGATATATGTTCCACGTGGTTGGTTCATAGAACAAACCGTTCAGCTTCCACTCTTGTTTGTTCCATGCCCATCAGGCAAGTAACTATGCGGGTATCATTCTGATTTCCACTAATATTTCGCGATCTTCTCTCCTCGCCAATTTTAATTTTGCCGTGTCTTCTCCGAATGGTAGTACGCACTCTGACTGTGTCAGTAATTCTCTCCGAGCCTTGTACAACCTCCTTCAATAGCTTCTTTATGTAATTCTAAATATTTCTATGGGTTGCATGCTGTAATTCTTAATTTTACTTTTCCGACTCTGTAAATATTTCACTTTTACGAGTTTTGGAGACTGGACTTCATACGTCTCTGGAATCGCCCCCTATCGTGTGTAGCTGTATTTCATTCGCTTCCTTAGATAATTCTAAGCATTTCTATGGGTTACATGCAGTAGTTAATTTTCTTCACTTTTCGTAACACATTTAATTCAATTTTATCGGTTTTCGGAACCACGTGGGTCCGAGATCCGACTTCCGGAGTATGTAGCTAATCGCCTGAGTTCACGCCACTTCTCTTATAAAACCAGTACGTAGCTCGATTTCTAACAGACTGCAACTTACGAATCTACCGTGATTTTGTATAATGAATCCTATATTCAACCACTTCACCTTCAGTGGAGTGCGTTCATATAACGTAGCCGTGTGTCACCGTTTGCGTGTATGCTCGCGGTCCATTTCAGATGTAATTTAACTTGGCTATACACACGCACCATCTTAAAATAGCCACGACAGACCAGAGCCAGCATCAAAGTGTTTGTATATTGTGTTTTGTGCTACCTCCGATTTGCTGCATTTCGCCTACGATAGCGGCGCCTGCTTCCGCCTCGTCTCAGCACGCTGATTTTGGTGAGTTTCGCTGTGGCATTGCGTGTGTGAGAGAGAATGAGTGTTGTTTGTGAATCCTTCCCCCCCAGGAGCGTTAAATAATGTATAATTTAGGCTGGGCACCGTCCGCATTAATCCATGTAAGAGATGCATTTTTATTACATTAACAAATTTGGTTTCCCATTTTGCTTGTTTAATATCTGAATAAACAAGTTTAAATTCAGCCTAATTCGTAAGTCGCCTATAAATTGTAGTTTTAGAGCACCTTCCCTCTTTTATCTCATATTGTTCCTCAAAAGTGTTGAGAAATATCTAAGATGCGATTTTTATGTCAAAATTCCGTTGCACCATAAATGTTTTCTTAGCCACCTTTATAAGATAACTTTAATTGTGGTAGCTTGCTTATTAATGTCTGTGTGTAATAACGTGTGAGCTGCTATGTACATTGACCACTGTAGTATTAATTTCCTGTTATTGAAGTAATTTGAAAGTTCTCAGTTTGGGCTAAGGAACAAGGCTTTATAGCAGGTAGTAACCAATAGCTCACACGGACCTTATTTGCTAATTTTAGTAATAAATCAAGGCTCTTGTTACGTATAAAGGTCGACTTTTAACCTTACATAATTGTCAGCTACGTTCAAACAAATAATTATAGGGCACCTCCATTTAAAGAATATTTTGACCCGAAGCGTTTGGAATCCATAAGCAAAATAGAATAAATAAATAAATAAATAAAATAAAGTAAAATATTATTATTACTACTTTTTCGGTAACTATATTTTAATTTGGAACAACAACAAAACTGCCAATCAAGCGGGTGTGAAGAATCATATACGTATCAAGAAGAGAAATGATTATTTCCTATAGTCCTTAGAGGTTCACTATTGATATTTTTCATGATAAGAATAATCGTGTGGAATGGCCGCGCTGTCTAAGACGTCATGCTACGTTCTGAGCGGCCGTTCCCGCCAAAGAATCGAGTCTTACATCGGGCTTAGGTATGTGTGTGTGAAAGTAGTTTGCAAGTCTAGGGAGTGAAGATCACAGCAGCTTTGTCCAACAGGTTTACAAACATTTTAACATATTTTAATCTGAATTGCCTTTTCCGTAATGAAGTACCGAAAAGGAACTCATTAATAGAAATAATTGATGTAGTGGGACAAATACTGGGAAAAGCTAACACACACTGCACACGTGAAAACAGAATTAAAATATTTAGTTCAAATATAACCAAAACAGGACAATATATTTAATCAGCCGTACAGGATAAATATCCCGTGGGCACCACTTAAAAATTGGTGTTCGTTTCATTTGCTCAAATACAATTGTTATTACGAATAAAAAACTGGTAAAATGTAGTAAATACACATTACAGAAAGAAAGAGTAAATAAACAAAACAGCTGCATCCGAAACTCTGGCAGCAATGTCATTCCAATGTTAGCGCCAAGCACGAAAAGCAACACACATTTCAGAGATATTTTTATTTTGTGCTTGAAACCAATAAATTCCGTCAAAGGTGAGTGTGATTTAACGGAAGACATGTTGTGAGAGACATTTCACAATCATACTGCATTAAAATTTGCCACAGCTGCTGTACAAAGTCGGATTGGACGATCTTGGTAACAGAGTATTTTTCGAGGGTTGACATCTGCTTACACTTTAAGGGTGTTGAAATTCTGCGATAGGAGTCCATCGACTGACGGTTTGCGACTTAATAAAAATCCATACAATCACTCTCTGCTGCTAGGATAGGAATTTTGTAAACAGTTCAAAACACGGTTATTACGTTCAACACTATACGACCTTCAGAACAGCTGCATATATTTTGTTAAATACACACACACACACAGACACACACACACACACACACACACACACACACACACACACACACACACACATACAGACAGACAGAACGGCACGCCTAGTAAATTGCGCGAAGGGAATGAACCATATAGATGGTCTACTTCTGTTTGCTGAAAAGTCAGCCGATTGCTTAATTTTCTAGCCTCTCTTTAACACGGTACTGAAGAACGGATCATAGTTCGATAGATTTATGTATCTAATAAAAACAGTTAATATCTTTATCAGAAATTTTGCCTCTATGACTTTCACCTCCCACTGAGTTAAAATAAGAGGGGAAGTTGGAAATTTTCCTCTGTCGACTGTGGTCAAAGTAGCGTATGAAAGGAAAGAAAAATTACTGAGGCATTAGAGATAAGACATATGTTTTTCTACATAATTTCCAAGTAGATTGTGACATTTGTCATACCACTTTATTAGCTTCACAAAGCCAGGTGTTGCATACGGAAGAAGAGTTGAACGCCTTGTTTGACGTCAGCATTGCTTGCAAAGCGCCTTTCACCCAGAGTCTTCTTCAAAGCTGGAAACAGAGGCTCCTACGTAAGTAAACGAATCTTCGAGCGGTTAAATTACGTTTTACCATTGAATTCGTTGCCCCCCTACCCCTCCCATTCTTGAGCAACAGTTACCACATCTGTTCTAACGGTTCTCTTTTATTGAAGTTAGTACTTTGACGCTCTGCTACCACAGTGATAAGTAACTTTATTCGTTAAGCTATGCTTTTTATCGATATTTATTAGGTCTATCTTCATTCCCCCAAGCCAAAACGTGAATATGATTATGAGGCCTTAATTTTCATCAGTCTGTACCTTCCCTATTTCTTAAATTTCTTGCGTTGGAAAGATTTTACATATTTTTAGGTAACTCCTGTTTTGCTTTTTTAAATCGTTTGTAAATTTCCCCCTTTCATCGTCTGACGATGCCTAGAAGAGGCGAAACGCGTCATGTATCAATATATAAAACATCGCTTATGCAACCAAGACTGTTTTATATCAAAATTTCCAGCATTTTGTACTTATCACATTGTTCACTTAGCCCAACTCTTCGTCCCTGTCTCTGTCGGGTTCTGTCCAACTCCTTTTCCTCCATGTCTTTGTCTATCTCCTGTCACCTGTTCGTCACATTCTCTTCCCCTCCGTCTACTTCCCTCTTTTCCTCAATCTCCTTAACCCAGTTCATTGCCCATCACTGTCTAAGTCCTCCTCCTCCTTTCTCTTTTCCTCCACAATTCTCCTACAATTACCTACAAAGGTAGTCTGTAAGGTAATTGAGGTATACGTTATCTACGGAGCAAATTTCATTTAAGTAAGTCCAGAAGTTTCAGCGTGAATCTACACTAATAATAACTCTGTAAATGGAGGCCTTTCGCTGTTCACTTCAATCTTCAAATCTACTGGACGAATCTTCATGCGGTTTTCACAGTAAACAATGAGAAAAGTTTGGGTCAATATACATGCCTGATATTTTCAAAATTGGATCACAGAGAACAAAAAGATATCGTAATTTTAAGGGTTTTCAGTCACCGTCGTGTCTGTTTGTGCAACTATTAAAAACCTCTTATCTCCAAAACTACTTGGCGAATTTTTATGGCGTTTTCACAGGTAACTTAGGCGTTACTGTGGACAACATACAGATATCGTTTCATAAAAATCGGATCACGGAAAAGAAAGAATATCGTAATATGAAATTTTTTATCTACGACCGTCATGCCTGTCTGTCTCTTTGAACACGTTTATTTCCATTTTCATGGGGTCTTCACAAGTAACTTGAGCATATCTCTATGTTACATAAAGGCTTCAAAAATTAAAATCGGATCAGACACAATAAATATATCATAAAGTAATCATTTGTTTAAAAGCCATTGTGTATATTTGTTGGGGATAATCTCCTAAAGTACTACGCGAACTTTCATGAGTTTCCACAGGTAAATTGAGCATAGTTTGGAAAGTAACATGCGCTTCACTTCATCAAAATTAGACCAGAAGAAGGAAAGATATCGTAATTTGAAGTTTTATGTGTATAATATGGTGTAGTACAGCAAATCTCCAAGATTACTATACGAACTTTCATGGGGTTTCATAGGTCAACCAAGAGTACCTTGGGGCACATATAAGTTTCATTTAATCAAAATCGGATCAGGGGAAGAAAATATATAGTAATTTTTAGTTTCTGGTGTATGCTATGCTTGAATTGCAGCGTAGTATAGCAAACATCCAATAGAGGCGCTGTTACTTACATAGTATACAATTAATTGCAAATAACTAATATATGGCGATGCTGTTTTTTGGTGTAATACAGTGAAACAAGGGCTATGATTTTCCTTATGGCAGCGGTGTAGTGTATTGAAGTTGGCAACGGCCGTTGAATTCTTTTTGAAAAGTCAGTCATGTAAAATGAGGGAAATAATTCTTTGTGTTGATAATGTAAGAAATAATTAATGTTGTTCCGTCAGTAAATTAATGATCTCTCTATAGCGAATATTTCCTTGCTAACATTAACATACTAAACCGCTGGCACTGCAAGTAAAATTTAACCCAGATACGACAAAAAATATCTTCCTAGCTGTATCCCGCATGCGTTGCAATGCCATGGAAAGAAACAAAGAGTTTCTTTCAGCGGGTATCATTTGAATTTAAAACTCCTTACAGAATAACTACATTGCCCCCCAGTGCAACTCTGCAATATACTAATACTTCAGCATACACTTAGTGTGAAAGATAAATAGTTTAGTACTACACCATAGGACCAATACATGGCGCTGTCATTATCATTATCATTATTATTCTTATTGTTAAATAATAATAGTAATAAGACGACATGGTGGTGTCAATGTGCGATAAACGATAAAAGTTATTTCAGATTTTTACACCAGACAGACAATTGCACACCGCAGACCGCAGTCTTAACTTTATGAACACCGTAAAAAAAAAAAAAAAAAAAAAAAAAAAAAAAAAAAAAAAAAAAAAACATGATATACAAAGGTCCTTCTTTGACAACTGCTCTGAACCAGGGGCATTTAAGCTAGTATTAAAATATAGCCGTTGGTCTAGCGTTAAATCCCGTTAAACCCCATTTCAGTTTCATTTCCATGCAGCTCAATTCGTATGATGTCATAGCTCCTGAAGCACATACTTTTTAATTGCTTTACATGTCATAGGTCTACCTTCTGCAGAATGTGTTTTACTGCGATTTAATTTAGTAGACGCGCGGAAGTAGCCGCGCGGGTTGGAGCGCCACGTTGGGGCCTCCCGCGTCGGAGGTTCGAATCCTCCCTTGGGCATGGATGTTTGTGTTGTCTTTAGTATAAGTTAGTTCATAAGTAGTTTGTAAGTTTAGGGACTGATGACACCGCAGTTAAGTTCCATAAGCTTGACAAACCTTTGAACATTGGATTTAATTCAATAGGTACACTCTATAAAACATGTCGCGAACAGAGTTAGTAGTAAAGGCGTAATAAATATAAACCGATGTGTTATCGGGCAGTTTTTTTTGTGAACACAATTTTCTATGACCTCATATGTCATGATCTTTTTTGTCGTACTATGTTATAATTTCGAGGGTGCATTCAGCAGAATGTATTTATATTGTCTGTATATTGTCTCTGAAATACAACTAATAGTGTTGAAGTACATTCATGGTAATATGTTTATATTGACACTCAAATGTCTTACGAATACAATTAGTAGTGTAGAAGAAATAATTTGTAATGTCATGTTGAAAGCAGTAGTTTCACTGCATGAACATCGGCAAAGGAATAAGCCATAAACGCCTTCCCTTCCATCATTTTGCTAGGGATGTAAGCGACTAAAATTTCGTAAATGTTTGAAATTATATGAACAGTTTGTTGAAAGTCGCTAAATGCACTCAGTCTCAAAAACTGGATGAACTTTAGTAACAATGTTTACGACGTTATTTCTCCTGAAATCCCAAACGTAGGTGGATTTTACCCCGAAAGCGATTCTCTCTTTACGGTAAGAAATATTTTCACTAAATCTGGTTGAAAGTGGTCTATTACTTGAGGAGGAGTAGTGTAATATGTCTCATGACGAGGCACTCTTCCTCAAATTTCAATGTTTATGAGATCACATCACCGGAACTATCCTTCGTAGGTGGTTCTTATTCCGAAATAAAATAGTATCTGATAGTAAACAACACGTGAACCAAGTTTGCTTGAAATCGGTGCAGCAGTTTGAAGGAGTTGTGGAAAATGGACACCCTCATAAATACATACATACATTTTCATGTGTAGCACGACGGATGCATGGATTAAAGATTGGATTTTATTTAAAAAAATTCGAAACAGAGTATATTTCTACGCTTTGTAACAAGAGTTACGGTTTATAGAATAAAGCTTCAGAACGAATGCGTGCTATTGCATGCTGATCAACGTGTATATTTCCATTAAAATGTATCGTCTTAATATTTGGGCCATTGTCAGCAAGCGTTATAGTTGTTGATAGAAAGCCAGCAATTAGTTGCGCAGCTGAAATAGTTACTCCTGACAATTAGGCGCTCTCTGGGTGCTCTTCTTCCGATCTATAAATAAGTATTTAAATTTTTTAAGTACTTGCTTTTCTTACTCATATGAAAAATTACATTTTCAACATATTTATTCGAATTTTTCCACAAAATTCATGTAAGGTATCTTATCGTTAACTCCAGGCTGTTGAAGCGTTGATGAAACTTTATTAAATGTAATTCTCGTTGCGGAAAGTAAACAGTGATTAATCACTCAGTAAAAGAAAGCGTTATAAAACGCCTGAGCATCGATTTCACCTTTTTTTATGACGCCGACGCCCAGTACAAGGGCAGTTATTTCGTAAAACATGCAGTGTGTTCGTGCAGTCACGTTGGTTATGAGACTTTTCGTAAACTTTCCTCAGTACAGAACTCCTGTAAAGTGAAACATTTCATTTTTCTGCAGTCCCTATTTTACTATAGTCACCAAGATTTTTTCTAGTATCTTAGCGGTTTAACGGTAGAGTGACAGAAAACCAAATGAAATTAGTATCGTACTCAGTAACTCTTTCATCCCAGAAAGTCCAACAAAAGGGAGTGTTACAAATAACGGAATGGACATTTACTGGTTATCGCGCTGGTGATGATGCTATCATCTGAAACGTAAATTGCGGAAAAAACAAATAAAACGCTGTTGTGGAATGTTTCGGTGCTAGTAAAGGGGTACAACCCATTGGGACGTAGTCGAACTCTCTGTGTTAACAGAAGTTCAAATGGCAAATTGAAGGTGCATCTTGTGACATGATAGGAGCCATAGAGAGTTTATAGGAGGTTTATTAGCCCCCAGCGTACTTGCGGCCGTAGACGAGAGCTAGTTTGAGTTAGCAGAATGACAGACTGGAAGCACAGGCAGTAAACTTTATGGCCCCAAAGCTTCTGGTGACGCCACTACATTCATATCGTAGCGAATTATATTGGTGTAACGGGACTATCTTTTGACCAAACAAATAGAGTGAAGTACCAGAGAAACCAGGCAAACGTAGTGCGTAATGTTACTCAAATGTTCAAATGTTTGTATAGTTTATGGGACTTAACTACGGGGTCATCAGTCCCTAAACTTACAAACTACTTATGAACTAACTAAGACTAAGGACGGCACAAATATCCATGTCCGAGGGGGGATTCGAACCCCCGACTGTAGTGGCCGTGCAGATCATGACTGAAGCGCCTCAGTCCCCTCGGCCACCGCGGTCGGCCGTAATGTTACTGCTTTTCACTCACTCATTAACTGAGAAAACCAACCGAATATGCACTATGTCATGAAAATAATAGGGAGACCCACCAAAACCTACGTTTTTCATATTAGGTGCATTGCACTCCTACTGCGAGGTACTCAATGTCAGCTCTGCGGAACTAACGGACTTTGGACGTAATCAGATGATCGGGTGTCACTTGTGTCAGAAGTCTCTACGCGAGATTTCCACACTGCTAAACATCCCTAGGTTCACTCTTTCGAAGATGATAGTGAAGTGGAAACATG
Source organism: Locusta migratoria (assembly GCA_026315105.1). Taxonomy (NCBI): domain Eukaryota; kingdom Metazoa; phylum Arthropoda; class Insecta; order Orthoptera; family Acrididae; genus Locusta; species Locusta migratoria. The sequence continues at coordinate 262,480,140 of CM048749.1, read as the reverse complement.
AATGGACGTGTACAGCACGAACGTGTGCATGCCGACCAAGTCTGTTGACTGACGGAGACCGCCGACAGTTGCAGAGTGTCGTACAGTACGACAAGCAGGTATCTATCCAGGCCATCACACAGGAATTCCAAATTGCATTAGGATCCACTCGAAGTAATATTAGTGCCGGGAGATGAGAAAACTTGTACTTTATAGTCGAGCGGTTGCACGTAAGCCACCATCACGCAGGTCAGTGCCAAACGAGGCCTCGCTTGGTGTACAGAATGTAAACGTTGGGTCATTGAACAGTGCATGAACGTTGTATAGAGTGACGAATGACGTAATGGGCTGCCATTCCCCAGCGTAGCTTATAGCATCTGATTGAACGTAGGCCTGCGAGAGTGGTAAGTGTTATCAACTCTAAAGCCCTGTACAGACGGAGACACTTCTTGCGCTACAAATGGTGCAATAAGATAGTACAACAACATTCTCCAAAAGATGGTATACCATATGGCAGCTGTATTTGGACACACGATGACTGCAGATGGAGCAACATTGTTTTAGAAAATTACTGACGACTAACTAAAAGTGGCGGTTGCTGGTTACGCAGTCATCTCTGCTGTTATAGCTCGGCGACGTCGACGAAGGTGACGTTGGCAAAATAGAAGGTTGTGTAGTAGACCACGGATATTAAGATGTGATGACGGCGGTCGGGAATTACACAGTCTGTTACATGACGAACTCAGGTTAGAAGATTTCTGAGGATGGATTAGTCAGTATTCATGACATTGCTTCGTCTAGTAAGACCAAGAATAACAAAGAAGACACTGTTATGATCTGTGAATAGGTACTTATGGCAAATACAAGACATAGCGCAAGACCTCCACAAATTCACGTGACATTTTATTATTTTAAAAAAAGTATATAGTTACCGGCTAAATTTGAAATCACATTCTTACATATGAAAAGATGACACAACAACCAAATGAGCTATCAAGACACAGTTTATGAACAATAATATAGCGTGTCTTGTGAATTGCGTCATGACAATGCCAAAGTACCACCTTAATCTTTACACCTACTAAGTTAATCACAGAAGAAATTGGAAGACAGTTAAGTATTATTACTTAGTGACGTCCGTACTCTTAGTTTAATCTTCGCTTTCCCGTGAAACGGTTCGCTGAAATTTCCTTTTATTCTCTTAACGTGATCTCGCAAAAACAGAAGTTTCTTCATTTACCACACCATAGACTGATATACGTCTGCAGACCTCATACCACTTTTTGGCTAAGTTTCAATTTTGTTAAGTTCATACACGAATGTTGTTCAAAGACTTTTTATCTGGGCTATCATTTCAACATGGGATGAAAACCTAACCATCTCCAGTGCATCTACTATTTTGTTAACTGCAGATTTCCCGACGTGTTTGTTATGGCAAGTAGGCGATTTAGTATCATAAAGATATGTTCCATGTCTGTCTTCATCAATAAGGATTTCGATCGCTTCCTTAGACCACTCCATGCATACGCAGTGCACTGCAGACGACGAAAACAAAAAGAGCAAACGACGTAAACAAAAAGACGTACACCATCAAATGGCAGCCATATGGCTTGCAATATAGCTTCATTCGACAGCGTGCCATTTAGAATCAATGTGATGGCGCGCCACCAGACGGCATATAACGTGACTTTTCACACCAAAGACCTTGTAAAAATTACTATATCTGGCGTCATATAAGAAGGCGCTTTCGCGCATAGAGGCGGAGCGATAGCGGAAGCGTGGAAGGGAGGAGCTACGGCCGAGCGCCAACAGTTGCGCTTGCGGGAGAAACACTGCGTAACTCGCGGCCAGCCACGGGCCTACAGAATGAACATCATTGGCTGTCATTGCGGTAATGGAAGGGGATGCGCGGAACGGCTGAAAACTGATGATGCCGACTATAGACTCAGTAACGGCGCTACTGTCGCAGGATAATTTGAACCTTCGACTGACCGCCATGATAGTGGCAAGTATAAGATACATTCGAGTGTTATTAGGAGATATACCGCGTATCATAACTAGACCGCGGATTTTAGGTAAAAACCTAATTTGTTCCAGAGTTCCTACTTGCATAAAAATTTGTACTTATGCTTTTCATGAGTATTTACACTCCATGGCGTCAATTAAAGGAGATAAAAATAAGCCTATTTCGACGTTAGTGCCTATTTTTGCCTACTTCGGCTTTAATATCCTAAAAACTGCCTATTTCATCATAAGTTTTTCCACACTATACGACAGATGGAAAAAAATATTTTCTGTCCAGCTTGCAGCAAGTTGATATGCGCTCATGCTTCGTATTTGCCTAAAACTTGGTCTTTTTTTTTTTCATACCGCTAACCCTATTAATACCAAATACTCTTTATAGGTGTTTTATTATTCATATGTGAAAAAAAAATAGATCACGGATCTTTAGGTTAAAACCTATTTTTTTTTCTAAGCTCAAATTTTCATATGAGTTGGTAGTTAAGAGGATTAAAAAGTCAGTGTTAATCGTAGAAGCCCTCTATAGCAAAATTACTGCCCTTCGCGCATTTTCTCGCTGCTGTCTACAGGCAATCCTATCAAACTACTCTGTTTCGTGAAAGGTATTATACGTGAATATTCCGATTCAAAAAAATAATTTGCCAGTAGTGAGACGTTTTCATCTGAAGCACCGGTAGATTCCATTCGCTTGTTCAGAAGGGGCGACCATCTGTCAGGTGCCATATGTCCAGCAACGAGTACCGTACTTCACCTACCGCTCCCACGCACCGCAGTAAAAATAATAATAATAATAATAATAATAATAATAATAATAAAAACCAGGTCATTGTTCACTTTTCAGCTAGTTCAAAGTCTACTCATATAAGGCAGTGGCTGCAAGATTTTCTGCATTATACAACAGATGGGAAAATTATTTTCTGCCAAGCATGCAACAAGGAAGTTAGTTGATGTTTTTCTTAGACTTCTTAATTTCCTGTCACTTAGGATTCTTTTTTATCGCTATCCTTTAGTAATACGAAATACTCTTTATATGCGATTCTAAACTGCATTTCCCTTTTCTCTCGTATTAGGTTTCGAGTGTTAAGAAATCTCACTTAACTGAGCATGAAGATGGAATCGCACATCAAGCTAATGTTGAACGGAAGTCATAATTGAAACACTCTTTTAACCAATAAATCTGGTGAATCCTCGGGAAAAAAAGTTCTGCAGTGATTTGTGTGATGCATTTGTGGCAGCAAACTTCCCCTCTCGGAAACAACAAAACCCTATTTTCAGAGGTTTTCTTCAGAAGTACTGCCATCAGTCTGTTCCTACAGAGTCAACTTTACGTAAGAATTATGTGGATTCAGCTTACAATGCTGCATTGCACATAATGCGAGAAGATGTTGGAGAATCTTGTATATGGGTTTCTGTGGATGAAACTACTGACAGTCTTGGTCGTTACATTGCAAAGCTGATTATCGGCAAGCTAGATTCAGATGCTCTATCCAAGGCTCATTTGATTTACTCCAAACAGTTTGCAAAAAGTAACTAACAAACAATTGCATAGTTGGTGACTAATGGGATTAATGTGCTATACCTAAACGGAGTGGATGAGAATAAGGTGCTTCTGGCCGTCACTGATGCTGCTGCATATATGATAGCAACGTTTCAACTATTATTAGTATTCTACCCATTGATGCTGCACGTAACTTGTGTAGTGCATGGGATCAACCGCATAGTAGAGCAAGTAAGGCTACAATTTCCTAAAGTAAATAAAGTAATATCTGTGGCGAAGAAAATTTTTGTTAAGGCACCATCAATGATACAGGCGTTCAAAGAACAGATTCCAGATGTCCCACTGCCGCCAGAGCCTGTTGTCACCCGCTGGGGCATGTGGCTGATAGTGGCTGATAGCAGCAGAGTACTATAGTACGCATCTCTCAGCTGTCCAGAAGGTGGTTGAAAATATACCGGAGGATGCTGCATCCGTAACTGTAACAATGGAGTTACTCACAGATTCTTCTTTAAAACGGGACTTATCTTAATATTAGGGCCCACTACACATTTATGGCAAGAATAATTTCACAATTATAAGTCTCAGGGAGACCTATCTACGACAATATTTCTGTGCTAGAAGAAGTCAAAATGAAAATTAATGAAGCGCCAGGTGAAGTAAGGTTTTGCAGAAGAACACTGGCCTGAAGGAGTTGTGTGCAGCTGCCGACATACTTAGTGGAAAATTCAGCATTCTTGACTGCAGCATTCCTGTCCAACATGTGCCGAAAATGAATTACGCCCCTGTCACATCTGTTGATGTAGAACGTTCTTTTACAGGGTATAAATTGATTCTGACAGACAAGCGCCACAGTTTTTCACTAGAAAACATTGAAAATATTTTGGTTATTTATTGTGAGGCCAACTATGGTCAGAATATGTGAAACTACGAATGTATTAATTAAACCATTGCCACATCTTTCTTACGGAGATCTTTATCTTGCAGGAATTCAAAAATATTTGGAGTTATGTTCAATATTAATGTTGTAGATTGCTGTGCTCTGTTACTGTGTAAATATTCATTCTCCTTGTTTCAAAGACTAATAAGATTTTCATACTGTCAACACTGTGTATTTTAATTTATTTTTATTTTCTTCGCATTATTTTAGGTTTTATATAACCTAAATGAACTACTGAAGAAGCCTATTTTAGGTGCCTAAAACACACTTTTATACGACCTAAAAATCTGTGGTCTAATCATAACTTCTGCGGTATTATACCCAGTTGGAAGTCACGTCTATATTGTTTGGTGAAGAGCTGCTCATGATTTAACTGCACAAATTGGTTCAAGAAAGGAATAAAAATAACGAATACTGTCGTTCCATAGTCTATATATTTCTCAGGAGTACAACTAGCCCTACAAATTGTGTTCAGAAATCGTTACTCTTGCTTAACGGGCCCTTAATACTTAGCGTCACCTAAGAAGACGCTACCGTGTATAGAGGTGGAGCGATAGGGAAAACATGAAGGGGAGGAGTTACGGACGAGCGCCAACAGTTGAGCCTGCGACAGAAACATCCTGCCACACGCCTAGAGAACCAATATTATTGGCTGCAAGTACAGTAATGGAAGGACATGCACAGAACGGCTTCGTACGTGACGCCGTTATAATCAAGACAATATAGGATTTCGAATGAAATAAATAACAGGCTTTTACAATACTCGTAGCTCTTAAAAATGAGCTACTTTAGGCAGTACTGGTGGACAGGAAGTTAAAAAACTATCATTTTATGAGTGTGTAAAATAACTATTGGGGTCACAAGATCTGTTGTTTCACTACAGTTCGAAGTTGCTACTTAGCAAAACTACATTATATTGAGACCTGTCGGAAGAGGGCAGAAGATGGGCAGAACATCGAAATACCTTTCTCTCCTATCCTAAAACAATTAACAAACGGCTTTCCACAATCATTGTAGACTGGTCCCCACATTAGCCATATCGCATTGATGCATCGCTAACTCAATACAAACGGATCCATCAGCACTTACTTAGGAAAAACAAGCAATATCAAATACTGCAGCCAAGCAGATTCTTCTACTACAAAACCAACTTCAAGATGTTGTCATACTGGTTCAGGTGTGACGGGAGAGTTACATCAATATATTAGCTGACAGTCGTCAATTTCTGCCAACTAGAGATAAAATTTCACCTCATTGCGCCTCAACAATGATAAGCCCAGCACTGCATACTATGGCACTGCTCTCATGACGTACACCACTCTAAAAACACTAAACGAAATTCCACAACTACAGTGGATCGTCCGACAAGAAATCAACGAATGTAGCAGAACAATAAACTGTTTGTAAACATCAAAAGTGAGTGATAGTGAAAATAAAAAATTAAAATAGTTCATTATTATATAACACATGCGAAACTTTAATAATCAGTGATTTGTGAAACGAAAGAAATATAATCATAAAAAGCTGTTTTTCTTCTGTAATCTATCTATGTAGAATGATATTCAATTATATATATATATATATATATATATATATATATATATATATATATATACTTATTGTACTGATTTGTATGTACTTTTAAAGTAACCTAATGTTCTTAGAATATTTCTTGTAAATTTAACTATCACTTTTTATTCTAAAATTTTGAAAAAATAAACTAGCAATGAGGAATAGAGGGCTAGAGCAGCTTCTTCATTCTTTAATTGAAGTACCAAAACACAAATAAAGACAAACAAAAAATAAATCAATTGTCAAGCTGAATTATGAAAAACAGATAAACGTAATGGCAATGAAAAACGAGCAAAACAATGTTAAAGTCAATTTTTGCTAGAAGACAAAACACAATTGTGTAAATAGTAGTTATATCTACATATAAAATAAGAAAATCGTAAATTGTTAGGTACGGCTGAATGATAATTTTGAGTCAGTAATTTTTGCCTGTTCTTGTTAATGTTGTCATCAGTATTAACAAAACCCCAGACAAAAATTTTGTCAGAAGGTAAGGGAGAGGTAAGGATTCAAGTTTTCCTCAGTGACATTTCCTGCGTATTCCGACCTTAAAATCACATTCTACTCATCAAGTCGAATCAGTTGAGCACAAACCCGATGCGGTATGGGCATTGTAACTGTATAATTACAGGTTGATATGCAAATTGCGTGATCATGTAGCAAGTGCAACAAGTTAGTCAAGGCTGAAGTGTCACACACTTGATTTCCTAAAGCGAGGCAGGGCACCCACATGGTGGCGACAGGCGAGAATAGGCAGGTGGGCAGAAGGGTTCCTACCCCACCCCGTCACCCTGGGCAGTCTTCGGCATGAAAGCTACTTTCCATCTCAGGGCAATATGGACTCTTAAAATCCTTTTAAAAGCCATACGACACCACTCCCAACAAAAGTTGTTTACTGGCAGCTCTTAGCCGAAGGTGGAACTCGAATTCCAAACTGGCACCATAAATCGCAGAGGAAAGACCTAAATGAAAAGTTATTAGACTCACTACTGGCCGACAAGCCATACGGCGTTTTAAGACGCACCGTCTGATTGGTAGGCGAGCCACTGTCGTGTATGTGCCAGCGTCACCGGAAGATAAACACAAGCAGAACGAGAAAAATTAGGGCAGACTCGCTCTCTCGTCCATTCTGGCTGTTTTTGTCGCAGTGCGACGCCATCGCAGCGATTTTTCTGAGGAGATTTAATAAACTGTATTGCAGTGCAAGCAGCTCCTCTGTCATGGACCGAATCTTAGACTACTGCGGATTTTCACTGTTCATAGTCTTGACCGAGATACTTAATATTCGGTGTGAACATACAGTTCATTTGGTAATGCTTGTGAGCACATTTTGAATAATAATGCAGTGGGTTAGACTGAAACCGACGTACCATGCCAATTTATAGCCAGACTAGGATTTACAGGTCGCTCTTCACTTCATCAAGACGCAGGGAAAATGGGATCAGCAGTAGTCGATCAAGACAGACGATATTTAGATTCAATTTCAACGAATATGCGGCTAGTAGTCTTCGGCGCAATTAAAAGCTTTAGGCGAAATCCACCCATCCCCAAACAGTAATAACAAATCCTTTTTTTACCATTGCGTAACACTTCTGACATTGAAACAGCCTCGATCGTAACCTGACGAAATTGAATTAATTTTTAAGTCAAGTAGGTGCAGTTCTTCAACCTTTGTACCAACTTTATTCTATTTTGAAATTGTTGTTGTTGTTTCCTGTCAACCTATCCGGAACTTAGAAAGAAAAAAATTAATATGTTTATTTATTAATTTGAGTCTTTATTAAGTCAATAAACATTGAAAAAATTACAATCATTTTCAAGGAACATCTTCCTGAAGTCTGCTTGCCATACTGTTGATGTCTTTGCTTTGCAGAGTCTTGGGTACATTTGAAGGTAAGATTTGTCTATTGCACAGTACAAATCATTCAAAGAGTAGTATCAAAATCACAACAGCCAAGTAACTGCACATTAGATGGGACGAACTTGACATGGAGCTCCGAAAATGTTGAAAAGCTATAGAATAATTTACAGAACCACTGGACTGCAATATCTGCACATGCTTATAAATCGTATAGTATTGTACTTAATGATAGAGGAAAAACCTATGTTTGTAGATCTTTTTGGTTTTTACGATACGTTTGTACATTTAAATAAAGTATCTAGTATTGTACATAGGTGATGGAAAACGTTTGACCGGTAGTGTAGTTCTGTTACTTTTATAGCTTTTTATATGTTACCTACTTTTACATTCTTTATCATGGCTACACCTTATTGATATGGTGTCTGTTCCGTTCGGAGGTGTCTGAAAGAATATACACCATTTCTTGTCAATAACGGCCGTAAATTTACGAAATGGAAAAATTGGAACATGAAGACCGTTTCGGGGGGTTGAAATAAATTCAACTATACAGTTGAAAATAGCAGGAGGCTATAAGTAGAGAATTTGGGTTGGAAGGGAAGCGTGTCTGGATAGCCTAATTAGTTGAGGCGACGCAGTGGCCCACATAGGGAAAATTCAGGTTCGCATACGGGTCCTCAAAATTTCAACTTTGTCGTTGAATTTATTTCAACACCCGAAATGGTCGAAATGTTCCAGTATTTCCCTTTTGTATCTTTCGTTTACTTGGACGGTGGTGTCTGCTACTTTATATTACGAGGCGCGTCCAGAAAGTAAGTTCCGTTTGGTAATAAAATGAAATTGTACACAGATACAGAATAAATTTTTATTGTACAAGATTCTACAACTCTTAAACTACTTTTCGACATAAGTGCCGAAATTATGCAGGCATTTGTCATAGCGTGACACCAGGTTTTGTACACCTTCTTCGTAGAAATTTACCGCCTGTGTCTTCAACCAGTTGGAAACAGTTTCTTTCAGTTTGTCGTCATTGGTGAAGTGTTGACCGCCAACGAAAGACTTGAGATGTCCTGGATCTTGTCATCAATTCTTCATGTCATCATGTGACCAAAGGTGGACGTCCACTTCGTTCTTCATCGTGCACATCACTACGCCCGCCATTGAACTTCCAGACCCATCTTTTCACCATCGAATCACTCATCGCATTTGGTCCGTAAACATCACAAATTTGCCGTTAAATTTCACTTGGTTTCACTTTCCTCGCATTCAAAACCGAATCACCGACCTGATTTCACAGGCGGCGGGATTTTCAATCAACGCCGAAATTTCAAACAAGCACGACAAAGCGTACGTAACTGACAGCGATCTCCAAATGGCGCACGTTCTTCTCACATCGTCTACAGCGCATGTGGGAAACTGCAATCGCAGCGCTGTAGCGGAGATAAATTGAAACGGAACTTACTTTCTGGACGCGCCTCGTAGTATTATTCAGCAGGGCCATGACGTTATATGATTAGTAGAAAGCTTTACTCAGGTTGGGCGGTTAGTTGTTTCCTTGTATTTCTTTTAATAATTCTCTTTTTGTAGCACCATGCTAAATGATTGTTACAATGTTGCAGATACTGACGACGATTATTTCGCAACACGTCAATAAATGAACAGCCGCATCACCACCTTTTGACCTCTGTATTTCTGCAGCATACCTGATTGCACTGTCTGGTAACTAAAACGCATAAGTGAGAAACACCTGCTACGATCTCACCTGCGAGTGAATCTGAGAAGCCGCCTTAAAGGTTCATTTCTCGCGACGTAAATAACGCAGTTGTAGCCGGAAGCTGTTTCCGCTGTCGGCTGCAGAGGTCGGCGTGACAGGCGTCGCGACGCGTCGCGTCGTGCTCCGTTCCGCCCCCACAGCCTGGCAGTGAGGCGGCGTCGAGCTGGCAGAGGAGAGCGCGACAAGGTATTAAGTGGCGCGGAAAATGGCCGCCGGCGGCGCGGAGGCTGCGGGGGCGGAGGGGGCGGCGCGGGGCGTCGCGGCTGGCTGCGCAGCCCACAACCAGAACCAGAACCACCGCCAGAACCAGCGCCGGAGGCAGTCGCCGTGCTGAGGCTTCCGGTGCTGATCGAATTACTGCCGGCGTGCAGTGCCCTGCCTGACGTGCCACTGCGTCTCTCCGCTTGCGCCCGACGAGTCCCTCCAACTGGGTGGTGGCGGATCAGCTTCCGATTTCTCGCTCTCGCTACTGCACACCGACACCGCTAACTATCCAAATTGCAGTACCATGAGATGCAGCACCCAGAGATTACTCAGCCGAAACTGATTTGGGTGATAACAAGCTGTGGAATGATGACGTGACTGAAAATACGAGGAACTTCAACAAAATTATGTCTCCAATATTTTTTGTGGTGCACTTTGGATGCCGGTGGAAGTTGTCGTCGGTGTAGCGCTGACGTTTGAACCTTCATCTTTCATTTGCTAGTGGTTCCGTTGTTCTGCGCAATTTCGCACCAGGAGAGGAGCGTTCCAGATTAGAGTCAGAGAAGAAAAAGTAAAAAGCCATAAAGATCTCAATGCTGAAGAAATTACGGTGATCGAAATACATCGACGCTTGCGAAAGGTGTATGGAGACGACGCAATAGTCTTGAGAAATGCGATGAGGCAGGTCAGGCATCTTCAACGTGGTAGGAAGGGTGTACATCACGAGCCGCGACCTGATCGACATTGCACAGCATGGATGCCTTTCTTTTCAATGAATCCTTTCTTCTCCCTCACAAACAAGTCAGTACCACCCCCTATCTCCTACAACACCACAAGTCTCCCCATCCCCTGTACGAGGTGGAGTAGCGTTTGGCGCCGGCCGCGGTGGCCGAGGTGATTGAGGCGCTCCAGTCACGGTCAGCACGGCCACTACGGTCGGGGGTTCGAATCCCCCCTCGGGCATGGATATTTGTGCCGTCCTAGTTCGTAAGTAGTTCATAAGTAGTTTGTAAGTTTAGGGGCTGATGACCCCGTAGTTAAGTCCCATAAGCTTAACAAACATTTGAACATTTGATTTGATTTTAGTAGCGTTTGGCCACCTCCGACACCACCCGGCTCGGCCACATCTCCTCATAAACATCCCTTATGACCATCTTATATACACCCTCTTCTTCCCTTCATTTACCGTCACCTGTGACATCATTTATGTCAGCACCCATATTCCTATCCCTTATCACATAGATAGCACTTTCACGACCTACGTGATTACCACCAACCTCAATATCCACTCCTGCGCTCCTACCGAACTCCCTCGGTAGCATCAGTTCCTTCCTACCATCAATGGTGACGTTGTTCTACTCCCATACCACACCTGCCCTGACGTCGTAATTGTCTCTCCAAATCTCCTTGGACGCATCACCACTGACGTTCTTGACCCCATAGACAGTGACCATGACCCTATTGTACTTACCCCCACCACCAATATCCATTGCCCGCAGAATCCTCACCCACCTCCACCTCCTAAGCTCGTCTAAGACTACTCCTGGGCAGACTGGGATGCCTTTTGTCTTTCCATCATCCATCAGGTCAAAAGCCACCTCTCTTTTTCCACTCTCCTAGCGATACTGACCAAGCTACCTCATTACTTCAGCAGACCTGGTCTGCACAGCTGTTATCCCTAGCAATCAACAGCCTCTTGATCAACTCATTTGCGCTGATCGGTGGATTACGCCCAGAGAACGGTGTTCAAACCTGAGTGTAAGCTACATGCCTTATAAACAATTTTGGAACTTCTTGGTCATAGCAATGACTGTGAAAGATGACAGCCGTGGATAACAACAGAGAAAAAAAAAAAAAAAAAAAAAAAAAAAAAAAAAAAAAAACCATCGAGGGGAAATTTGTCGAGCCTGCTGGGCCAATATGGAGCATGAACAGCTTCGTCACTGGAGACTAAATGTTACATCACTACTTTGAGCCTGAAACCAAGAGTTCATGGAATGGAAAATGCGAATACACCATCAACTAAGAAATTGATAACATAGTCATCTGCAGGCAAGGTCATGTACACAGCCTACTGCGATAGGAGTGCAGGAGTCGCCGCATGGTCTGAAACGTCATGCCACGCACAGCACCTGGTCTCATCGGACGTTCGAGTCCTCGTCGTGCATCGATCTGTGTGCTGTCAGTAGCATAAGTTAATTTAAATAGTTTATCAGTCTAATGATCCATTATCTCAGCACTTTTATTACTTAGGTTTACCAACGTTTTGAAGATTTTTTTTATAGCCAGAGTGTGGTTCTCTTGGATGTCCTGGATCCTGAAAGTCACTTCAGTACGCTACTAAACAACACTGACTGACTGCCCGAATTTCCAGTTTAAGGCCACATAAGAACACCAACTATCACCTGCAACACAATAACTCCAGGATTGACACTAGCTTTGCGACCACGATACACATTACAAAGTTCGGCTGACTACCTTACCACATGCACCATACAGTCCAGATTAAGGGTCTTCAGACTAATTTCTCATTGGGTCACTGAAAGACCTACATAGGGAGACATGACCATCCCAATAAAATAAGAGAAATAAGATCTAAAACTGAACGATTTAGGAGTTCTTTCTTCCCGCGCAATATTAGACAATAGAAAGGCAGAAAAAGGTTATGAAAATGGTTAATAAACCCTCTGCCAGGATCTTAAATGTGATTTGCAGAGTATCTATGTTGATGAAGATAATACTTTCCTGGGGAACGCCCGATATCACTTCTGGTCGATGACTTACTGCCAGTTATAACGTATTGCATCATTTCCGACATGAAATCTCGAATCCAATCGCACAACTGTGACGATATTCCAGACGCAATCAATTTAATTAGAAGACGTTTGTGAGGGACAGTGTCAAAATCTTTTCTGGAAATCTAGAAAAACGGAATCTATTTGACATCCCTTGTCGATAGCACCAATCACATCATGTGCGTTTCACAAGAGCGATATTTTCTCAATCCGAGTTGACTATGAGTTAATAGGTCATTCTGTTCGAGGTAGTTAATAATATTTGAGGAAAATATATGTTCAAAAATCCTGCTGCAAACCGACGTCAGTGATGTAGGCCTGTAATTCTGCGGATCACTCCTACTACCTTTCTTTAATTCTGTAGTGACCTATGTAACTTTCTAGTCTCCCTTAGTTCAACACTATACTATCAGGGGAAAAGGTCGTTGCCGTTAAGTGCGATGTGCGATGTGCGAATCGTCCACTTCAATGCATACTTTTGACTAATGGAAAAAGCTTGCAAGGCAATAATGAGGTACGGTACGACATTACTGGACACAGGGGTGGCATCACAAAACGTTTTCGGACGAATCCAGTTTCTGTTTGCATAAAATTAGCGCAAACAAACAGCGCTGACATAAGGCCATATGGTGTGGGTTACTACTGACTACTACTACCACAAATTACAGCTCTGCGGGTCCAGGGCACTGTTGTGAACATTTTGGTCTATAGTCCAAGCGTTGGAGATAAGCGGGTGCAAAAGTTATTACCTGAAAACAAAAATTTTGAGCACAAAGGAAATTAAGTTTTAAATAGAATTTCTTTTTCATGAAGCTCGAGCCGAGATGGCGAAATTTGGAAAATAAAATAATAAAATTAAAATAAAAAATGAAGAAATAAAAAATCGCAAAGGTACATAAAACGGTTTTTCTTAAATACATAAAAAATATAGCTCCGACGAGATAATATCACATGAGAAAGCTATTCGCCTTATCTATCTATCAATTTCTATTGGCTTTCTTACTTTTCGAGATATATCTAAAAATGCATGTAACTCATCAACATTTACGTTTAGAAACTTATTATTTGTCGTAATTGTGGCACAAAGAAGTTAAAAAGGCCGTGCTCGAAAATATTAAAAATTCAATATTTTTAGATGTATCGATTTAAAAAAAAAAAAAAAAAAAAAAAAAAAAAAAAAAAAAAAAAAAAAAAAAAAAAAAAAAAACGACTATAAAATTGGCTAGCGTTCCTCAGGTGATCGACCTTGACTAACGAATTTGGTTTGTTTTCGTCACGAATAGTTGTAATATCATACTGTTACATTTTTTTATTTTGTTAATTATAGGTGTCAAAGAATGCCCTTAAAAACTTGCATTTTATGGACATGTTTTCTCCGACTCACTATTTGTATTTTTATTTTATGAAAGGAATTGTTAAAGAAATATTTTGCTGATTTTTTTCACAGATTTTCAAATGAATAAAATTACTCTAGGACCTTCTGAAGACCATATACATCTAGTGGACATAATTAAAATATTGTCACGTTGATAACTGCAGATGGTGCGGAATTCGAAGGCTGGTCAATAATACAGAGCAACACTTCACACTTAGAACACGTTTAATGCTAACACAAGCGTACAGTCAGTACAGACAGCCTCCTGCTTTGACTGCTCCATTATTTATACACAGATAGAATTTTCTAGAACTTACATGTACATCAAACTTAAGAAACATTCTAGAAATTGTAAATACAAAGCTACACTTTTTTTCCGTCCCTGGCGGGATTTGAACTGGCGGTCGCAAGCACAGCAATTTGCGAAGCTAACCACTGCACCACGCTTTCCGTCAGAGAACTAGCGGTATAGTACCCCTTTCTGAAAGAACAGCGACCCGCTGTTAGGTTCCCCTCGGATTTTGTCATGGGTCCTCTGTATGGCAGTTCCGGAGAATCCTTCCATTCTGCCTTCACGCCTTCCTTGCGGTGACACTGACCGGCGCCAGACTCTCCTGGCGTGGCTTCATTACCATACGGATATTCAGAGTCCTTGAACAAGACGCCGTTTCTATCTGTTCATTGGGATTATAGTAACGCTTCATATGGACGACATGCACAACATCTCTTCGTTTTTGTCGTATTGAGGACGACTGTGTATGTGACGACTGACAAGCGGCATATGACTCGATACGGAGCTAAGTATCGGTTCAATAACTTTCCCGATAGCCTAACTTTCCGTACAGGGGGATAAAAATCCATACCAGATCTCTCCTGGAACACAACAGGTCGGTGCTTATCGTTATACCACTGGCAGTCCTTCTCCTTGGCGTCCACTGGCCGTATGCGAGACAGCTGTTTTGCTTCTTCGACCCTGGTGATGAGCTGCTTCACCTAATTATCCTGAATGTCGTCCGTTGGAACGACAACAGCATATCGATTGTTGTCTCAGTTTCACGACCACAGAGCATGAAAAGCTGCATGAAGCCTATGGTGTCTTGCCTTGCTCCATTATAAGCAAATGTCACGACTGACAGTATTGTATCCGAATTCTCCTGCTCACCATCGACGTACATCGACAGCATATCTGTTAACGTCTTCTTAAAACGTTCAGTAAGACCTTTTGTGTGAGGATTGCAGGCAGTTGTTCTGTGGACAACGTCGCAACGTGAGATTACCTCTGATACAAGTTTTAACATGAAAACCTTTCCTCGATCAGATAGGATCACATGTGGTGTTCCTCGCTTCAAAATAATCTACTAGCAATTTTGCGATCTCTAGAACTTCTGCAGTCGGCGCAGGTTTGGTGACAACGGTGCAGGCGAGTTAATCAGTGCAGCCTATTATCCATCGGTTACCGGTTGTCGACTTCGGGAACCTACATAAAGGGTTGATTCCAATCCGGTAGAATGGAGCTGCTGTAGGTAGAATTGGTACCAGATGACCTGGGGGTAATTGCGGCCCTTGCTTCCGTCTCTTTCACTCCTTACAGTGACCCACGTAGTGCCTCAAAATCGGTAAAAACCTTCCCAGTAATTCCTGCGTCTGATTCTGTCTAGGGTCTTCACAAATTCCAGATGACGGGATATTAGACGATAGTAGAAATACTTGAAAATAGTGGGCCGGAGATGAGCTGGAACAACCAGTAGCCATTTTGTACACAGTGGATCGTAGTTGCTTTTATGCAATGTCCTGCGTATAGGTTGAAACTCTCCTTTGGTCGGTTCTCCTTTCTCCAAGGCCTCTATGGTTTGTAATAACACAGTGAGGACTGAAATTTCATCTATAGTGTTGTGTTCGACTAATGGATTCTTCGAAAGGCAGTCGACGTCTTTGAGAAAACGACAGTGACATCTAGATAACAAAGACATGTCGTCGATTTAAGATGTCGAAGCAAGTTGTCCATCATGCGTTCGAATGTGGGCAGGGCATTACATAGTCCAGGTGGCATGACTTTGAATTCATAGAGACCGTCTGGTGTAATAAAAGCAGTCTTCTCTGTGTCATCTTCGTCAGCTTCCATTTGCCAGTAACCTGTCTCCATGTATATAGTTGAGAAGTATGCAACACCTTTTAAACAGTTTATGGTGTCGTACATGCGCGGCAATGGGTAGATATATTTCTTTGTGATTTTGTCCTGCCGCCGATAGTCGACACAGAAAAGCCACGTGCCATCCTTCTTCTTCACGAGGACCACCGGAGAAGACCAAGGACTCTCTAAAGGTTCTCCCTTTGTTCCCGAATTATCCGTCTTTCAGCTGGCGACACTGTTCGAACGCTGGCTAATTGGTGCATGATACCCAGTGTTCTTTCGGAATCGGAATCGAACGTCTGTAACATCCCTATCATACAGCCAATGACAGCATATAAATGGCGATATTAGTTTTATTTAAGCAAATCTCTGCCATGTGATTGTAAATCCTTTGCGTGCTGTCTACTCTGTCGTATTTGGAGGTACTTTTTGTTTAATCATTAGTATTCTAATTGGTTAGGTGCGTGTTACCACCTATTGCTCTTATGTTTAAGCAGCACTTGGCGTCCTCAGATGTTCGACATTCCCACGTTACACGCACAAATTTTTCCCCATAGATTTTCTTCTACTATAACGGAATTTTTCCTTGATGTATCATATGAGATATCTTCTCTTTTCATCTATTTAGGTTTTCTCACGTAACCCTTTCTTCACCACTTCTTTGGAAATTTCCCTATTAACAAAACTGTGACAGTAATTCACAAAGGAGGTATGCCACACAGTTTAAAATGGTTAGTAGCGCAACAAATTAGCCGATTCTGCCACTGATGAAAAATGCACTTAACGACGGAACACTGACTTCTTTTGTTGGTCCAGTATGTGATGCGTTTCGCTCATTGCCACCATCAGATATTCAACGACAGTACGTTGCTAAGAGATGCAAGGGTTAAATGTTTATTAGAAATCAACATGTGTAGACTACTTTATTAAGGACTGTACAGTCATTCATATGCTGTGTTCTGAGCTAAACACGCAGTGACAGTATCTGGATAAGGTGTTAGAACTAACAGTTTGGTGAAATAATTGAGTTTCGATGCGTTTTGTTACACTGACTACCGGAAACCAACCTTGAAATTATTAACGTACCTTTAAAGCACTTATGGAAACTTTGCGACAAGTAATAGTGCTTTATACGCGAATTGATGTACCATAAAAAACTGGACATTCCTTAACCGAAACAACGAGAAACTGATGATCCAAAAGCAGTATTTCCACTTCACTCAGAAACTACGCACTAGCAGAACTCAACGCGCTGCAGTTGGTCTGAGAGAGTTAACAGAGGGACGAATGTAAACGAGACTGTAACTTTAGGTCCTCTTTGATATACCTCACAATTACATACAATCACTACTTAATTCCTGTTTGTACCAATGAATGTCGTTAAGATTTCATAAGCCTGAATTCCAGGCTTCCTTTTACTCGCCCAGCGTTTTCTGTCGTTTTAACTGTTTTCGGAAATACATGGTTTTCTTCGATAGAGAGCTCATTGAGAACCATTTAGCCACTAACTTTTGCATTGCGGACCTATGCTGACTTTTGGCCAGAAAACTTCAAAATACAAATCTCAGCAATGTGGAGGCGTTATTTTATCGTGAGCACCTACATGAGTTGCATTACCTGGTCGCTAAACACATCTGTAACTCTCAGCCATTTAAAGGGAAAAAAACTAGAGAAAAAAGAAAAGAGCAAAATTCATTTGCCTGCAGCAAACAAACAATTCATACTCTTCATTCAAAGGTCGTACGCGTATAAAGTTGTTTTCTATGAGTCATTACGTTGACATCGACAACATGCACAACAAATGCTGTTTCGCGCAGTAATTACACATGTCTGAAAGTGCAAAGCGCTGTACCAACATACAGAGCGCATTTAAACGTTAACGGGGAAGAGGGCTTAAACCGTCCCACCAGAGAGCGTATTTCAGGGAAGCCAAATGAGCTCTTGTATGAATAGTTTCTACGTTCATGATATGTGACAAAGTTTCACATTGCACAAAATAAGGTGGCAAAACAAAGAAAAGTTATTTAATGACGTAATGTAAACCAGAGAGCACATTGGAGATCGCCACGCCCTTGTTCTCTAGACTCTTTCTTTCATCCAATGGCATTTTATACGTAAAAAGGTACGTGTCAACGAAACAGAACAATTTTTAGACCTAACGCAATATCACAGTTTTCATAAGAAAACATCTCTGTTTATAATGACGTAAAACGTCTTTGGTTCTACCACAACTTTCCACCCAGTCGATTGGAGAAGAATGGTAATATGGATTTCCTTATGTGCACAAGACAACTTCGACTCTCCTAAGGAAGTGTGCTGGTGATTAATGAATGAGGATGAGGCGTTGAACCCACACTACAACCCAAACAATTATGTTTTCAAAGACTAGTGTAGACGTTTTACAGTAGATACGTAATGGTTTCCTGTATGTGTAGCTTATGGGTCATCTCTAATGATCTCGTCGACGACGGATAAAGTTTCTAGAATTACGTGAACCGTTAATTATTTACAAATATAGAACATAATAATAGAAACAAATCCAGTGGTTTGAGAAGTAAATTTTTTTTACTATATCCGTGTAATGCGTATCAAAGCACTTTCTCCTACAACACTGAAACATTAGGATCTTGTAAGACGCAGCTATGAATTATACCTGTTTCTAGATCTACATAAATACTCCACGAGCAACTGTATGGTGAATGGCGGAGGGTACACCGTACTACTTTTTTACTCCTTTCAGCGTTAGAGTAGTCGGACTCGACTGGAAACTGAAAGGTCGCGGGTTCGAAATCCGCTCTGACATCGGAATTTTTCAGTCTCCGATTTAAACCATCCTTCACCTCTCAATGATGCGAGGAGTCGCCTGAAACGACACGTGATTCGGATTTCATGTTAACCTGTAGGTTACCTTTCACCGGTTTGATAACTAGGGTAGGCTAGGCACAGGCAAGTCGCCGAAGCGGCGTCTAATTAAAAGATTTGCACCAGGCCAATGAGTCACACGAAATGATTATTATTATTATTATTATCTGCGTTAGAATAAACCTGATTTAAGCATACAGGCAGAACAGATAGGAAAACGGCATCACCAAACGTTACCGCGTGTTCCTACGCCTTAGAAATAAACCCCATTTTTGTGCAAGACTTTGTGTTGTTGTGCTACTGCGGAAAATACTTCGAGATATTTTCATGATTTGACAGTCAACATATTTGCGCATTTAACGATTAAGTCACATATTTCTTACTTTAAATACAGCGTACACTTGCGTTGCGCCGCGGTGGAGTAGCCGAGCGGTCTAAAGCGCCTCGCTGCGGAGCGCGCGGTTGCTCGCCGTGGAGGTTCGAGTCCTCCCTGGGGCATGGGTGTGTGTATTGTCCTTAGGTTAGTTTACCTAGGTTTAAGTAGTTTGTAAGCTACGGACTGATGACCACGCAGTTTGGTCCGATAGATTTACAGACATTTGAACTTGCGTTGCGTACCTCCGTTGTCTTCAAACCAGTGGAATGGAATGTGACTGAAATGGCTTCCCCTTCTGTAACGAAAAAATTTAAATGTTTGTTAATCTATGGGACTTAACTAGTCTGATCACCAGTCCCTAGGCTTAAGAACTACTTTAACTTATGCTAAGGACAACAAATACACCCATGTCCAAGGGAGTTCTGTGAACCCTTTCAACCCCTAATTTTATTAATTTATGAACAAAAATATTTCTTTGAATATTTCTATACATAATAATTGGAATAATGTAAATTAGACAAAATTTTCGATTATTTTTAATTTTTGGAGGGAAATTTATTATGACTACATATGGCATCATTGGGTAGGACATGTTTCCTTTATCGTTGTGTTATTATGGTATTCAGTCCGGAGACCGGTTTGATGAAGCTCTCCACCCTGAGCAAGCCTCTTCATCTCCTCATAACAACGGCAACCCACATCCATTTGAATCTACTTACTATATACGTCTCTTGGTCTCCCTCTGCGATTTTTACCCCATTTAGTTCCCTCCAATGCTAAATTTAATATTCTTCGATGTCTAAGAGTGTCCTACCAAGCGATCCCTTCTTTTAGTCAAGGTATGCAAAAAATTCATTTTCTCACCAATTCTGCTCAACACCTATTCATTAGTTATGCGATCTAACCACCTGATCTTTAGCATTCTTCTGTAGCACCACATTTCCAAAGCCTCTATTCTCTTCCTGTCCCCACTGTTCATCGTCCATGTTTCACTCCCGTAGAAGGCAACACTCCACACAAATGCCTTCAGAAAAGACTTCCTTACACTTAAATTAATATTAGATGTTAGCAAAATTCTCTTTTTCAGAAGTCCTTTTTTCCGTTGCCATTCTGCATGTAATTCCTCTGTAATGCGACCGTCAAATGTTATTTTACTACCCAAGTAACAAAACTCATCTACCACCTTCATTGTTTCGTTACCTAATCTAATTCCTTCAGCATCGCCTGATTTTCTAAGACTGCATTCCATTATCTTTGTTTTGCTCTTGTTAATGTTCATTTTATACGCTCACTTCAGCACACTGTCCATTCCATTCTCTGCTTTTCCTGGTCCTTTGTTGTCTCTGACAGAATAACAATGTCATCAGCAAAACGAATGTTTTTATTTCTCCACCCTCAACTTTAATCCCTATTCCAAATTTTTCCTTGCTTTTCTTCTCCGCCTGCTCGATGTACAAATTGAATAACAACGTAGAAAGGCTACAACCCTGTCTTACTCCCTTCTCAACTAATACTTCCCTTTCATACCCTTCAAAAGCGTAAGAAACAGATAGTTATAAATTATTTTGATAAAGCAAAATTATCCCTCGTCACCGACACGTCAATTGTAGAAACGATATGGGAGCTGTGTGAAATGTGATCAGTACGCGGACAGAAGAACAGAATACAGCAAAGCTGTCAACTACAGAAAGGAAGACGTGAATAATGTATACTAGGAAAATATATAGAGCTGCTAAAAACTGGTGTTCATGCAAAAGTGTAGGAGCTTCTTCCTTAGAAACAAGGCTCGTACAATAAACTACATGAAACTTGGTGGCAGAATGAAACTGTGTGTCGGAACCTGGACTCTAACCTGGGACCGTTGCCTTTCGCGGACAACCACTCTACGGAATTTTTTCCCCTCAGTTAGCTCGATGCTTTGCGGTCCTCTGTTCATGTTGTTCAATGGCTATTTGGCTCAGCCACCGCGCTCGGCGACCAACTGAACTATACCGTCAACCCTTACTGTCCCTCCTCACACCTTTACTTCCACCAGTACCTTGCCTCCTAATTTCCAAGCCTCACAGACGATCTGCAACTCCGATGTATAGTATAAGTATCATTCTGGAAAGGAAAATGTGTTGTAAATAACAATGAAGAACTTATCTGCATTTAAAAGGACTTATTCTTATATTTGTATACCCTACATTTTTCAATTCCTAAGAAAGCAAGTGCAGAGAAATGTGAAAATTACAGGACTGTCACTTTAATAAGTCATGGTTGCAAAATACCAGCACTAATTATTTACAGACGAATGGAAAATCTGGTGGAATCTGACCTTGGGAAAGATAAGTTTGGAGTTTGGATTTTCGAGAAATGTAGAAACTCGGGAGGCAATATTCACATTATGACTTATGTTAGAAGATAGGTTAAGGAAAAGCAGGTTTTCAGGTTTTGTAAATCTGGAGAAAGCTTTTGACAATGTTGACAGAAGATAGCAGGGGAGAAATATAGGGAGCAATCAGTTACATTCAGCTTCTACAAAAACCACACAGCAAATAAAAACTTTGCGGTTTGCTGAGTAATTCTATCAGAGACAGCATAGGACATGGAATAGCAATTGAACGGAATGGATACTGTGTCGAAAAATGGTATATGATGAACATTAACATGAAAATAATGGTAATGGAATATAGTCTCACAAAATGAGGTGATTCTGAAGGATTTATATTAGGCAAAGATTGTTGTTGGGATTTTTAAATGAAACTAAACTGCTTAGTTATCAGTCCCCTGTTGCCAGATAAGATGGCAAACTTAACATCCTCCACACCCAGTATACGGTAGGTACAGAAAGGCAATGAAGGGTAAAATGACAACATAAAAAAGGAACACACAGTAGGAGTTGCCCAAATAGCAATGGAGCTAAAACATCACAGCAGAAGATTTTGGCCGGCTAAATAGGAGGATAATACAGAATGAGTCAGCCACTCTGCACACACTAAAATTCTTCCGTTTGAAACAAGACATAAACCATAAGTGACAACAGATTTAAAGTTCTGGAGTGGTGGGACCTCAAGAAATCAGGCAAATGAGCTTACCACTAAATAGTAAATGCCAGCTGCGCGAATAAAACGTAAAACACGATCAACCGTAGAGGCATCGACAGCTAAAAGTGCAGAGGGGAGGTTGAAAGACTTCCTCCAGGCAGCTAAAAGCGGACAGTCCACGAGGATGTGGACCACTGTCAACAAAGCACCACAACGGCAATCTGGTGGGTCCTCTTGACATTAAATGTGGCCATGTGTTGACCATGTATGGCCAAAATGTAAACTGCAGAGGACAACAGACACCTTACGCGAGGCCCACAATGAGGATCTCCAGACGGCCGAAGAGGTATCAACTACACAGAGCATACTCTGCTCGTTCAGGTCAGCCCATTAAGAATTGCAAAGATCGTTGCTGCTCATTTCCCGTCAGAGATCCCTGTCCTGGAGACCAATGTCCAAAAGCCGTGACGTGGTGGCCTGCTTGGCCAGGCGATCGACATCTTCTTTGCCAGGGGTGCCAATGTGGCTTGGGGTCGAAACGAAATCCACTGAATGGCCTGACTCGCCAAGGCTGGATTGACAACACCAAATGGTGCTTGGGGAGAAACTGGTTAAGAGCTCGCAAGCCACATAGACTGTCACTATAAATGACTATAGACTCCCTGGGGCAAAGTCGGAAATGTTGAAGAACACAAGAAATAGCCACCAGCTCAGCTGTAATAAAGCTACTCGAGCAGGGCAAGGGATGCTGCTCAACATGGTCACCCAGCATGGCCGTATACCATGAAAGGTCTGTGTATGCAACTTATGCACCACATAATGAATCATTTAGTGCCTGGAATGGGCGACAGAGGGTCAATGGTTATACAGAGGCTTTTGAGAGTCACTAGAGAAGTCTAACCGACACTGCAAGCGAGGAACGGACCAATGAGGTGTACTGAAAGAGTAGTGAAAAGCGGTACGTATGGGAAGGGTTGTTGTGGCGTGAAGTCAGCGCCACACACCAGATGCAAGAGAACGATCGTCGAGAAGGCAGGAGATGACGTCCGGCAGCCAATCGCACGCCGGCGCCTCGCATCCTCGAGGGAGTAACGGAGATGCGCGCCCTCTACTAACTGCTATATCTAGGCCGACATGCGTCTGGACGCCCGTCAGAACTCGGCTGCAAACTAGGCAGTAACTAGGTGTCAGCGTAGCTAGCATCGTACAGAAGACGACGCCATGAGAAGAGAGAAGAACAGACAGAAGTTGAGTACTGTATTCTTCAGTCAATAAAACTTGTACTACTATCTCTATAGAAATGTTTTAGCTGAGTACGATCCTGCACCGAACCTTTCCTGGAAGACCGGCTGACCAGGGACGAGAACTCAACAAATGGCAACGAGGATGATTTAACAAATGGCAACAAGGATGGTTGAACCGGCACTCAGGGGACGAAGAAGGGAAAACTTTAGCCGTCGTCGTGGGGAAGGAGGACAGTAGGTGGGAAGAGAAGCCTGCGATTCGAGTGATAAGGTGAGGTATGAATACGGTCAACCTGCGAAGCCAGTAGCTGCTGTCGGCGGATTCGCAGGGGTAGAACCCCAGCTTCAGCGAGGAGACTTGTCAGTGGACTTGTTTCAAAGACCCCCGTCGCTAAACCTACTCCACCATGATGAATTGGGTCCACGATACGCGATGCAGAAGGAACCGCAGAATGGTATACCAGGATGACTTAATCATCACGTGTTTGGATAAGGCTCATATACAGCTGCAGGAGAGACTACTGATAGGCGACTCCCCAGTCTCCAGACGGTGTGGCTGACAAAGCGAAGAATATTCAGGTAGCGCCAACACATCTGTCGCATCTGTTGAAGGCATGGGACTCTCGTGAACGGGGCATCGAACAGCATGCCAAAAAAGCGTCTCTTCAACGCGAAGCAGGTCATCATCTAAATACAGTTCGGGGTCCGGGTACACTGCTCGGTGGCAACAAAAGTACACAACCCTAGTTTGGAGGCAGCGAACTGAAACCCATGGGTCAAGGACCAGGACTGCGCCTTTTGAATGGCTCCCTGAAGTCTCCTTTCAGCGACACTAATGGTAGCGGAACAACAAAAGTAGTAAATGAGTTTTGTTATTTGGATAGCTAATAACAAAATAATAATGCCATGTTTGTACAATGTGTTACCTGATGGCTGATGTAAAGAAGATATAAAACGCAGAATGGCTGTGGGAAGAAAATCGTATGTGAAGAATCGAAATTTGTTGATATCTAATACTCGTTTTAGTGTTCGGAACTCCTTTCTGAAAGCAGAGTTTAGCATTGTATTGAAGTGAAACGTGGACGACAAGGAGTTCAGATCTTGTAACTAATGAGGAGGTGCTCAACAGAATTAGGGAGAAAGGGAGTTTCTTGAATACTTTGACTAAGAGAAGGAATATATCGATGGGACATATTTTGAGACTTCACGGAATCGCCAACGTGGCACTGTAAAGAAGTGTGTGGGGTAAGAATCGTATAGGAAAATGATGATACGAACACAGTAAACAGATTCAAAAGGATGTTAGACACAGAGGCGTGCCAAGAAGGGGTAACGTGGAGAGCTACATCAAACCAATCTGCGGACTGAAGACGACAACAACAACAACCTGTTACCTCCACTGCTGCTTATGATCGCTGCTACATGCTTCGACATTGAGTTAAAGAGAGTCTGGATGTGGTTGTGTATCAGTTCATCTGGTGTAACAGCGAGTGGTGTATGGTAGACCTGTCGTTCCAGACGTTTACTACTGGTGATAAATAGGGAGAACAGGGGAGCTAAGGTAGTAGTACAGTCCAATAGGCGACGAAAAGTCTTGAAAATTGCGTGCCACGAGTAGTCGAGGGTACTCCACATGCCGCGGTGGAGTGGCCGAGCATGCCAAGTCGCCTTGGCGTGGAGCGCGTGGTTGCTCGCCGTCGAAGGTTCGGGTCCTCTTTCGGACATGGGTGTTTGTGTTGTCCTTAGCATAGTTTAGTTTAAGTAGTTCGTATGCCTAGGGACTGATAACCACAGCAGTTAAGTCTCTTATGTTTAGAAACATTTGAACATTCGGTACTCCAGTTCCAATGTGTTCGTCAGCTACCACTTAGGTTTGGGCAGACAACAGGCTGCAACAATTGAGAGGTTTAAGGCTGACTGATTAGGGTACAGTTACTGCGTGATAAAGAAGATAGAATCCAATAGGACCCCAAGCCATGATGCCGGTTACATGAGGAGTATGGAGATGGAGATGGCAAAACTTAAACAGTCCCTCACTATGGTGTCTGTAACGTTCGATGCGACCACCATTCTGATGCAGGTAGATTCGGGACTGGAGCGTGTTCACTTTTACCGGTGAGCAGCTGTGGCGATACACGCGAGAAGGACGGACTGCTTTATTTCAACGACATAGCCAGAGTCTCTTTGATTCAATGCTGAGCCGTGTAGCAGAGACCACTTCGGTGACTTGCATGTCCATGATAATGAATATGATGATGAGGACAACACAACACCCAGTCCCCTGCCCGGAATCGAACCCGGGACCTCTGCGTGGCAGTTAGCGACCCTCTCGACTAAGCTAAGGGGGCGGACCGTTTGTGCAACGTTCTATTTCGTACATTTATTTTGGTGTTATCTGCGGTTCGCATTGCTGTTATAATATGTAGAAATTACTTTAATACTTTGGTAGAATTTACTAGAGTCTGATTAATAAGATAATCATATATGTGTCACAGAGCCATCTTCTTTAATCATGGATTTCGGACATCCCTCCTAAAAATTATCTTAACGGGCAGCTAGTAAGTATGTGAACTACTGCTGATTAATAATCCGCTCCACAGTCGAAGAATTTCTCATCTGACTGTGCCCATCTGAACTTCCAATAGCTGCTCTGACCAACACCTGTGCGGAAGCGGTTGGTGAGAGAACATTCCTTCCATTAAAAGAAACCCAAGTTCTTGCCCCTTGCCCAGTTGGATGAAGGTGAGAAGCTACTCTCCTGTAGTTGGATTGCTGTTTTAAGACGTGATTTACGTGATTTAAAGCGGCTTAGCTGTGGCGCAAGGTCTTGGAAAATAGGAAGCTTAGGAGTGGACAAGATTTTGGAATACTCTGTAATTATGAGGTCCTATTTAACTGTACGTCAACTTTTCCGATATGAACACTATTGAGCCGGACAGGAGTACGGTATTCAGCTGAGGAATGAACTAGGGACAAAGCCGTTGCACACAAAACCGTAGCACAGACTCCATTAGTTGATCCTGTTAAGTGCTGCAATATGTTTGTTTTATTTTTAACTCTGCCATTTTATATTTTTTAAAGGTGATACATCAAAGTAAGACGTCTACCCAGGATGACTCCTCGGTAATGTTGATGTTAACTGTGTTTGTCTGCACGGCACTACGGTCGGGGGTTCGTATCCCCCTTCGGGCATGGATATTTGTGCCGTGCTTAGTATTAGCTACATTGTAAGTAGTTTGTAAGTTTAGGGACTGATGACCCCGTAGTTAAGTCCCATAGACTTTACAAACATTTGAACATTTGAACACTGTGTTTGAGGTGAACACCATAAAACGAGTTAATGGTTATGATCTTTATTTGCCGTAGATCTCTTATTGATTTTACACTGATCACTAGCTTCGACTATTTATCACAGGGTCTTGAACAAAATGATTCAAAGACATATGTGCATACCATTTATAACTTACCACTAAGATGTTGGTTCATCTGAAACATATGTCTTACCTTGGCTGGACAATTAAGATTTAATAATGACTCTTTAACGAGTCGAAACTAGTCATCAATGTAAAATCAATAAGCAATCTATGCCAAATAAAGATCCACAAGAGATTCATAACCATGGCATTAAAGATCGCCTCCTATAAAACTACCTGAATAAGATGTCAGGTAATTATAATACAACAAGGTGTTGAGGGAATAACCAGCCACTTTGTTATTTAGCTGGAAACACCCTACTTCTGTTTTATTTGGGATAGGCTTTAGTTCCAACATTGACAAATAATTTTTGAAGATGGTTAGATTCTATGTTACCGTAGTTTCCGTAACGCGGACGTCTCTGTATTGTGACGCAATGGCAATATCATCGGCACAAATGAATATCAGCGAAGTAAACATTAAAAACAGGAGGAGGCACAACCGAGACCTGGAGGAGGCCAATGTGAACCTGTCTAACACCCTTTCTGTGTTTTGTTTCCACTTACAAGAGTCATTCAGTGTTGTCGTGGTAAGTGACGTAGCTTGGAGATCACCGTGATGACAGAAACAGCTACCAGAGGTTGTTGTCCGTTTAGAACTACCCTGGACGAAAATGACGCTATGAAATTGCTTGCGGGCGCGAAAAACTTCGCCCCCAACAAGCACTACTACACCAATGTCACTTTGACAACTGGGACGCAACAAAATCCTGCAACAGGCCGCACATTGCGCCACGTGAGTGAAACCTCATTAGCCGAAGCATTGTTACATAACCGGTGCATACGACCTGTGGACAAACTAAAGTGTGCTCACCAACACTGTGCAAAGTGTTCGCTCTAGTGTGTGCATCGACTAAGCACTGCCACGATCCTGTGTATGGCGTTCTACGATTGGGACAAAGTGCTACGCTACTCGGAACAATGGCTCAATATTTAAGCATGACTAGCATTTGAAATTCTCGCGGATACCAAGTGGAACGTTGAAGTTTTACCGCACGATGATGGACTTTATCGGCCTCACTGTACACGTACGGGGCTATTAGTCCCTAAACTTACAAACTACTTATGAACTACTTACGAACTAGAACGGCACAAATATCCATGCCCGAGGGGGGATTCGAACCCCCGACCGTAGTGGCCGTGCGGACCCTGACTGCAGCGCCTTAGTCCCCTCGGCCACCGCGGCCGGCTGTACACGTACAACATTGAAGTTGAGTGCAAATAACAAGCTATCTTGGGGTATATATGGATGAGAAATTGGACTCCCACACACACATAGAGACAACAGACAAACCAGAAAAAATTACTACACAAACTGACGAGACTAAATTCAAAACAGTCCAGACTACCTCAATCATCCGGATATACCACTGTGCCCTCTTCGAGTAAGTACTGAGTTTCACAGCTATCTCCAGGCCACAAAGACTTAAGTGGGTCACAAGCAAAGCGTCTGTCAGACGAGGGCAGAGAACATATCTACTAAGGCTGCAAAGAGCCTTCGGCACCACTTCAGTGGATGCATTGTGTGTGGCGCTCAAAATATGCTATATTTACAGGGTATCCCATTTATCTTGACCATCCTAAAAGTTTTTCAAGATGAAAATTACAAAATTTTTCCAGTACATGTTCTCTATCTGTCAGGGGACATTAATCAACATGATTGACTTCTATGTAGCTTTGTGTTTTTACAAAGGTATGGACTGCGGTAAGACTTTATAAAATTGTATCCTGAATTTTTATTCAGTAATTCATTTCCTCTCTTTACAGTGTACCATTCACTGAAACATAAAGTTATTCATTATGTAACACTATATAGACTTTGATCCCGGGATGACAATCTCGTCCACTTGCTGGAGTAATCAGAAAACACATGAAAACCAAGTAACATAAAGTTATTCATTATGTAACACTATATAGACTTTGAGCCCGGGATGACAATCTCGTTCACTTGCTGGAGTTGTCGAAAAACAAATGAAAACCAAGTAAAAACGTAACACAAAATCGACTTTGTCTCTCCTGTATCACTGCCCAGGATTAGAAAATTCAGAGATGCTCAGAGTGGTGACTCAGGGCACTGATACACTGGTGCACTCGTTGAATGCAAGAATTATTTGCTGCTTCCATTGTCGCCTGCTGAAAAGAATTACAGGCAAGCACGATACATTCCTGCATGTGCTCTGGAGTTGGAATATCACGATAAAAAATAAAATAAAAATAAAAAATAAAAATAAAATTAAAGAAAAGTCCAGAGGATTTATATCAGAAGAAGTAGCAGGCAAAGTAACTGTTCCTCCTCGATCAATCCATCTAGCAGGATACCTCCGGTTCAGAACACGACCTGCAAGCAAGTCATTATGTGCCGAACATCCATCATGCTGATACCACATAAGTATTCTGGTTCTTAGCGGCACTTCATCCTGGAGAAAGAATCCGTCTGAGGAAGTCGGCAAACACTGTGCCGTCTAGACTAGTACTGATGAAATACGGGCCAATAATTGTAGTACCAAGCATCCCATACCAGACGTTAACTCTCCACTGACGCTGCTGTTCCATCTGTCTAAGCCATCGTGGGTTGTAACTGAACCAATAATGCATATTCTTTGTATTTTCCTGTCTTCTGTTTGAGAAGAACCATTTATCGGTCATTATAACATTGCATAAGAAGTTCGGGTTGGCGAGGATTTGCTGCTGTGGCCACAGAACTGTACATGATTTCGAAAATTATTGCCATGCAATTTTTTATGTAGATTTACATGGTAAGGATGGATCCAGTGACGTTTATGATTACGATGTACCCTGGTTTTAGGAATGCCGATCTCGTGTTGAAGCTGTCTTGTGCTCACATGTGGATTCATAGTAACGGAAGCGAGAATACGAGTAACTTCGGCAGCTTCGTCTGAGCGAGTGCTACGACGATTGCGTGGTCGTGGAGTTAAAACTTCCAGTTTCCTGAAGCGTTGCTACAAGACGAGAAAACATCAGTCTGGAAGGTGCGTTCTTGTCAGGATATCGCTCTCTGCACAGTTCCTCTGCCTGCGTGCCGTTTCGCCTATCTTCAGCAACAATGAAAGGAACGTAATGTCTATCCAGTTTGTAGGAAGGATACCCTTTACTGCATGCCAACTCTAAACAACAGTATTTAAGAAGACTGAGTTACTGTACTAAATGTATCCGTATTGTACATAAGAAAACAGTATTTCAATTCCTGTTCTCCTAACTTACATTCCCCATAGACGAGTTGCATTTCTACCTTCTTCGTTCTTGTACATTCTACTCACAAAACTCTTCAACCGACGATGGTTGACGAAATGACGGGAGTGCAGTCTACTTACGTTTACATTTTTCCTCTGTCAACGTCAGCACGCGGATGTGTTCCATTACTGCAAGTACAAGCACCAAGCGCTGGGAGCGTCAAAGTCAGTGTTGTATTATGTAATGAATAACGTTCTGTTTCAGTGAACGGTACACTGTGATACATTTTCGAATAGGTCCTTACGAGAGTAAGTAAATTACCGAGGTGCCATTTAAAATGTCATACCGCTGTTCATATCTTCGTAAAAAACAAAGAACAAAGTAGGTAATCAAGCTGGTTGACGTTCCAATGACGGCTAAAGAAGATTTGCTTGAAATATTTTGTAATTTACGTGTGGATGAACAGTTATTTAGGGGGTCATGATAAATGAGACACCCTGTATATCACGCCGAAATATAGGGATGCAAGGTACTAGTTGATGATGATTCCGTGTTGCATTTTTGGCCGTTAGAGCCCAGTTGGGATCGTATTCGATCTGCCTGCGTGCTGCAAATCTTTAGGTGCCTCCATTGGGGTGACATGCTTATCGATGATGATGAAATGATGAAGAGTACAATACAACACCCAGTCCCCGAGTGCAGAAACTCTCCGACCCGACCGGAAATCGAACCCGTGTCCCTGCTTGGGAACACACTACCCTGTCCACTGTACTAAGGAGGTGGACTTAGTTAAAGATAGGGAGAGTAACTGGTGTACCGCCAGGGACACACTCGCGAAATTAAAGCTAGTGTTTGGACACAGGGCAAGGTAAATGGACTTGAAATTATTAGGGCCGTAGAGTGTGCGACTTCCGCTCCAACATAAGGGAACGGTTGAGAAGGAAACAAATCAGTTCAAACCACAGTATGGTACATTTTTTAACCAGACACGTACCGTATCCCACGCACGTATACCGCGTGACTTACTGGCCTATATGCACATGCGAGGAAGAAGGTTCCCCGGAACATACTGTCTTTTACTGCGGGCAATACGTGAACAGTAGACATACACTACTTTTTAAATATACAGAATCATAAGTGCATATATACATAGCAATAAGACAACAAGAACAATGGACAAAGTTCATTAACAAACGAATTACGAGGAGCACATGTGAACACGACATAACAGACATACCTATATGCAACGTAACAACAACATGCAGAGGTTGGGTAGTTAAGGTAAAAGTAACAATGAAAAGCATGATGAGGAGGAAGATTATGACATGTAGGTAGTAGTGCAGGCATAACTTGCCAAAATACACAAATTAAATATTATAATAGTTAAGCATAGTGAATGATAGAGCTAATGTAACGACATGTACTGCTAACGTAACTAATGCTGAACCTAATCTGATGCAAGTAGATATTGTTAATCTATAGGATTAAGAAAACAATTTCTGTACTACTATGAATTACCTTAATGTGACTGGGGACAACAAGGTGTTCACTGTCAGTCTCAATCGTTGAATGTATAAATAAATCTTACTTCTATCCTATCTCTTAAAATAAGAGAATTTCATTTACCTTTTCAACTTCCATTTATTACTCATTGTAAATGTTTACTTATTTCAAGAGATTTCAGATAAAATCAAAGAAAAACCAAAAGATGTCAAATGAAACTTTTATCACGTTTGGCTTTTTTTTACCAAAAAGGTAACATATCAATAATTTGCAATATATGAAATAAATATTCATAGATTTGTGTTAAAATTTCCATCTGTTGCTGTAGTTTCTGTTGAACGAAACCTGTTCTGTTTCTTTAAATATGACCCACATCACAACTTAGCCTTTATCCCTCATTGGGATGTTGATGGGTTCTTTTTTCTGGCAGTTTGTAAGATAGTAGTTAATTTATGTGGAGTTACTAACCAAAAAATAAAGAATGTGATGTTCGTTTCAGTTGTGGAATATTCTTTCACGGCAATGTAAAGCAAAACATTCCGGTAAGCGGTACTGAAACAAAGCCAATTGTCAGCACAAGTGTATTCTGAAACCCCCACCTTAGGATTGGCAGGAAACTGGGACGTTTCTCTGTAATTGACTAAAGATGGCCATAATTTGTAAATCATAAAGCGGAATACGCCGGGACACTCTTCAAAAACTTATAAACCTGAAGTATTTATCCAAATTACTGATGGTTTTCTTCACCACTAGTGGAACACACGGTTGACTGATGCGTTCCGCTGTCTAAATGATCCTTAATATTTGCGCTTCTCCCATGTGAAATAGACATGTGACACAGTACCTCACAAAAGGCTTGTAGTCAAATTGCGTGATCATGGTATACCGCCCCAAATATGCTACTGGATATGGGATTTCCTGTCAGAGAGGGCACAGTTTGTAGTAATCGATGGTAAGGCATCGACTAAAACAGAGAAATCGGGCGTTCCACACGGTTGTGTTACTGGTCTTCTGCTGTGCCTTATTTACATAAACGATTTGGGAGAAAAACTAAACAGCTCTCTTGGGTTGTTTTCAGATGACGCCATCATTTACCGTCTAGTAAAATGATCTGAAGATCAAAACCAACTGCAGAACGATCTAAATAAGATATCGGTCTGGTGTTAAAATTGGCCATAGGGTATTTTCCTGCGTTAAAAATATGTTTCGAATTGTTGTTATTCTGAATGATTATAACATTCAGACAGCATTTTCGCTCATAATTCTTACAAAACATCTGTTATTTTTACGTAATTAAAGCTTAAAAACCATCAAATTTCACGATTGGATCACGTGATCGAAAACGCTCCTTTATTAGCTGAGATACTGGTGACGTCATAGAACACATACAGCACGGCAACTAGAAGTCGGAGCTGTATTATTGTACGCGTTTCGTCCATTTCGCAGCTTTAAGTTCAGTTTTTTCGTGATCTAAACGCGTTTACAGTTTTTATGCTACAATGGAAGATGGTTATGTGATGGCTGACAGCGGAAACCTCCCTGAAGTTGATGCAATTATGGTGTCTTCATTCTTTAAAAACAATCCAAATTTTTACGTGCCAGAAATAAAAAAAGTGAAAACTGCATTGTAAGTAACGCATACCTACATTTTAAAGCTAATTATTTCGAGAGATATTTTATGCCATTAGAAAAAAAGTACCCTATTTGTTGATGTCAGCACACTTAATCTGAAGTCACCATATTATCCAATAAAGGGTGAAATTTTGTCTTCTACCCAAGCGGCCTTGAGTGATTATGTTGGCAACATCAACAACACGATAGAAAATCTTTGTCCAGATTTTCAGACCACATAGAATGACTAGATTGGTGTATCGTACAGACTACGAAATAAATAAATAATGCTGTTCCTGCTCTATGATACTTGTATGTACCCTTGTCCGGTCAGTAAAAGTAAGTGCCCTCGTACATCAAAGGTTTCACGACAAAATATTTGCGCTGTCACGAGATTGGCTAATGGCGACGTCTCATGATTCTCGCTATTCAGCATCTGTTGCCAACATAGACACAGGAAGCCGCCGGGATAGTTAGTAAACTTTAAGCCAGTCAAGCACGCAGTTAAGGGAGTAATTTTATTTAACTACTTCAATACTGGTGCAAAGTGAAACATCAAAACCTGTAAAATACAGCAAAAATGCCTTGTTATAGTTATACAATATATCTATAGTCTAGAACCGGGACAGCGGGTTGCGTCGGCGGTAGTTTCATATCGCTCGTAGAATGGCAACGCACATTTCGCGGAGCCAAAGGCATGTCACTTTCACGTAAACATTGCGAGCGAGACACGATGGAATAAATTTATAGCACTGCAACAATATTCATGTTGTTCTTTCACCAAATATATTAGGAAACGGCCTAAATTACACATAAATCCTAGGCGTGTAATATAATGAAGTTTTACTTCGCAAATGTAAACATCAGGTCATTAACCTAGACATAATACTAGTTTACACCTTTGCAGTAGAAGAGAATGATACTAAACAGTTTAGTTTACCAATGGAATAATATTGTTTACTTACATCAAAATGATCCTCACAGAAATACGTACATGAAGTAGCCGCTATTTCATTTGGATCTCTTCGCGCCAGTGTCAACCACTTTTTGCGTATCTTCTCATTTTTTTGGTACCGTACTTGCAAGAACAATTTTTCTGGAGTCTTGACAGATGTATTGGTACAGTGTGAAACTAAGCAATATTTGTAGGTCATTATGCAAACGTTAACGCCCAAACACGAGGCCTCGGCCCAAACAATATACAAGTATTTGTTTATCATACGAGAGCAGCAGCAGCTTGTTGTATGACGTCACAGGGATCACGCGACTCAAATGTAGCGTTTTAGCGGGCTTTCAAATTATTTGACTTTCATTTCTTTTTTTAAGAAAAGTACTGAAATCCACGAGGTAAAAGAGCATGTTCAGACTATAATATGACATAATTATCAATTTAATACGATTTCCAGAAAACAGTCAAATACCCTATTGAATCTAAATAATGAGAAGTGTGTAGTCGTCCACATGAGTACGAAAAGATATCCTTTTAAATCAATCAAAAGTGAAGGCTGTAAACTCCACTAAATACCTAGGAATTACAATTATTTTAGACTTACCCTGGAAAGAACACGTAAAGCTGCAGTGGAGTAGCCGTGCGGTCTAAGGCGCCTCGCTGCGGAGCGCGCGGTTGCTCGCCGTCGGAGGTTCGAGTCCTCCCTGGGGCATGGGTGTGTGTGTGTTGTCCTTAGGTTAGTTTACCTTACTTTAAGTAGTTTGCAAGCTACGGACTGATGACGCAGTTTGGTCCGATAGATTTTCAAGCATTTGAACATTTTTGAACATTTGGACACGTAAATAATGTTTTATTGACAGAATCCTTTAAAAGATGCAACAGAAGTACCAAAGAGCCTGCAACACCACGCTTGTCCGCCCTCATTTTGAGTATTGCTGCCCAGTGTGGGATTCGTATCAAGTGAGTTCGACAGAAGTCTTCGAAAGAATCCAAAGAAGGGCAGCCCGTTTTTTATTGTCACAATACAGGGGAGGCAGCGTCACGGAAATTATACAGGATCTGGGATGGGAATCATTACAACAACAACGCTTATCGCTGCGGCTTGGGCTACTTACGGAACTCCATTCGCCAACATTTTCCTCCGAAAGCGAAAATGACTCTCATTTACATAGGTAGAAATGGTCATCAGAATAAAATACGAGAAATCAGAGCTCGAACGGAGCGATTCAGGTGTTCCTCCTTCCCGCGCACTATTCGAGAATGGAATGGTAGATGAATAGTATAAAGGTGGATCGATGAACCCTCTGCCAGGCACTTAAATGTGATTTGCAGAGCACCACATGTAGATGTAGAATCAGATTCAGAACGGAAAGCGGTGTTACCGTGCATTGAAGGCAATTGATACATCGTGGCAGACACAAAAATAAAACGTAAATTATTATTTTGCGTAACAGTGACAGTTAAAATAAAACTCCGCACCAAAATTTTTGGAAGACAAAGACGCGATACAAATTTTCCTTTGGCATCACAAAACCGGTACTAAACGGTCGTACCGAAAGCAATTTTCGGCAAGCAAAATTTTTTAATCGGAAACCGGGAGTGGTTCGGAAACTCGGGACGTGTGAGGACGCTACTCCGCCGGCGCCTAGAGCAAGTGTTTTGCGCCGGTGGGCAGCTACGCAGACAATGGGCGGAGGGGAGGAGGCCCTGCAGGGTGGGCCGTTGTTAATCATGTCGCGGCGATCGCATTGTGACGCTCAATATCTGGCGGTGACCAGGCGCGAGCCCCATTGTCCGCCGAGCAACAGTCACCGCATTGTGCGACGGCCCCTCGCGCGTAAAACCTTCCGCTCCCCGAGTGTTATTCGGCGCTGTCATGCCGTCTTATACGCCCTCCCGGCTCCCGCTGAGCAGTGATTCGGCAGAAGCGAATCGCGCCGCGAACGCGCCTCCGCTCTGCCGTCTTCACACCACTGACAATCCCCCGTCCTCGCCCACCCTCTGAATATTAATCTCCCCGTCCGCTGTTCACGACGCCTCGCTTTCAGGCCAGAATCAAAGAAACATCAGTGGTTACCAGTCTTTTTCGTAATGGGACGTTCAATAGTCAGGAAAAAAATCGCACTGACGTGTTTTACGGCCCACTTTATATTTGTAGTTTTATAAGTTGTTGCAAACATTTTGGACAAAAAAAATAATCTAAATAATAAAAAATTAATTAATAAGAGTGTCTGAAACCCTTTTAGGAAAAAAAGAATTTGGTAGTGACGGGTTCCGAACCACCGACCTTCGGCGTCATACACTAACGCCTTGCCCACTACACTACGGCTGTCAATCAGAAGACGAGTCCGGTAATCTCATACTATTGATGGCAGTTGTTAACTGATGCTAATATGGCATTTGTAGACTCTAGATTATCATTTATCGTACGAAGAACGATGTGTTTTTCTTCATTCTTCAGTGCGCCATTGCTTTGAAATGACAACGTGTAAGTTACAGTAAGAAAATCATCAAATACGCGCAAGATGGCGTACGCCACAGAGAGTGGAATGTCACGTGACATCTCCGAACGGCTGGTTTTCGTTAATTCGATGGAGGGTGTCAAATCTCTGTTATTTTTGCAAATATCTCTCAAAAGATACGAGATATGAAAAAGACATAAGGGAGCTAAGTTGTAGAGAATTTTCTCCTCTGCCAATTAGGTTATTCAATTTTCGTAGCAGATGAATGGTTCGTTTGCAATTATAATCATATTACAAAAGGCGTTTTTTAGGTATTACTACCGTATTTTTTGACCGAAAAATTTGAAAAACGGAGGTTCTGATCTCTGGCGGCCTACAATCATGTCTTTAAAATTTGGTGCTGATTGGATGAACGGTTGGTCTTAAAAACAGGGAACACGTTGCGGACGGACATACAGACGGACGGACGGACAGACATACATACATCCCAAAATTTGCCGTTATTTTTGCAAATATCTCTGAAACGCTACGAGATATGTAAAAAACATAACGGAGCAAAGTTGTAGAGAATTTTCTCCTCTACAAATTAGGTTATTCAATTTTCGTGTCAGAAGAATAGTTAAGCCGTTATTTTCATTTAAATTTCGAGCTGTCAAAAGACGATCGCTAAGGCCCACTTTTAGTGTTACTACCGTAACCTAAAGTGGGCCAAAATTTCGCAGATTAATACAGCCACCACTGCTACTATACAGCAATTAATCTATACATACATACATGCATCCCTCAGAGCTACTGAAGTCTCTGTGAGAACCAGCCAGGACAAAACCGTTTCACCTTGTGTGTGAGACGTGTGAGACAGGCGAAGTACCCTCAGACTTTAAGAAAAATGTAATAATCCCCATTCCAAAGAAAGCAGGCGCAGACAGGTGTGAAAACTACAGAACCATCAGTTTAATAAGTCATTGTTGCAAAATTTCAACACGAATTATTTACAGAAGGATGGAATAGCTGTTAGAAACCGACCTCGGGGAAGATCAGTTTGGGTTCAGGAGAAATGTAGGAACACGGGAGGCAATACTGACTTTACGGCTTATCCTAAAAGGTAGATTAAGAAAAGGCAAACCTACGTTTCTAGCTTTTGTAGATTTGGGGAGGACTTTTGACAATGTTGATTGGAATAAGCTCTTTCAAGTTCTGAAGCAAGCAGGAGTAAAATATAGGGAGCGTAAGGTTATTTACAACTTGTACAAAAATCAGACAGCGGTTGTCAGAGTTATAGGGCATGAAAGGGAAGCATCAGTTGGGAAGGGAATAAGACAGGGTTGTAGCCTTTCTCTCCGATGTTATTCAGTTTGTACATGGAACAGGCTATAAAGGAAAGCAAGGATAAATTTGGAGAAGGAATTAAAGTTCAGGGTGAAGAACTAAAAACATTGCGTTTTGCCGACGGCATAGTAATTCTGTCAGAGACAGCATAGGACCTGGAAAAGCAGCTGAACGGAATGGGCAGTGTGCTGAAAAGTGCATATAAGATAAACATTAACAAGAGTAAATGCAGAATGGCAACGGGTAGAAAAGCGTTCTTGAAAAAGAGAAGGCATTTGTGAGGACTGTTGCCTTGTATGGGAGTGAAACATGGACGATTAACAGTGTGGACAGGAAGAGGATAGAGGCTTTTGAAATGTGGTGCTACAGCAGAATGCTGAAGCTTAAGTGGGTGTATCGCGAAACTAATGAGGAGGCACTGAACAGAATTGGGGAGAAAAGGAATTTCTGGCATACTTTGACTACAAGAAGGGATCGATTGGTAGGGCACATTCTTAGACATCAAGGAATTGTGAATTTAGCGTTGGAGACGAGTGTTTGAGATAAAAACCGCAGAGGAAGACCAAGAGATGGATACAGTAAACAGATTTTGACAGATGTAGATTGCCGTTCTTATGTTGAGTTGAAGAGGCTTGCTGAGGATAGGGTATTGTGGAGAGTTGCATCAAACCAGTCTCCGGACTGAAGACCACAACAACAACACATTTTATACATCACCTTCTAAACCACTGGACCGATTTCAAACCAATATGGGAAGGATATTCCTTAGTACCAAACAACGCTCAATGTCAGGAGATATTACGTCATATACGGTGAGAGACACGAAAAACTGATCCATCTCGCGAAACGTCAACAATCCCCAAGAAATTATGCAAGGAAAGAAGTTCAGCGCTGCCGCGGTGGAGTAGCCGATCGGTTTCAGGCGCCTCACTGCGGAACGCGCGGTTGCTCGCCGTCGGGGGTTAGAGTCCTCCTTGGGCCATGGGTATGTGTGTTGCCCTTAGGTTAGTTTACCTTAGTTTAAGTAGTTTGTAAGCTACTGACTGATGACCACGTAGTTTGGTCCGATAGTTTTACGAACATTTGAACATTTTAGTTCAGCGCTTTACTACTTCTGCGGTATTCATGCAGTAAAGGTGGAGCATTCTGCATATCGCTACAATTTATTACATCTACACTACTAACTCAATTTGAGAGACATTTTACACATACCACAAAAAGTACTTACTAACATACATGTTAGTGCGACACACGCTGGAGGACTCGTGCGAATACTTCGCAACGTTAGTGGAAAAAAAAGGTTGGAAAAATGGAAGTAAAGCTTTCTTCAGAATAAATCAGTGCAAGTGTTTAAAGAAAGAGCTTGATCCTCTGAG
Source organism: Locusta migratoria (assembly GCA_026315105.1). NCBI lineage: Eukaryota > Metazoa > Arthropoda > Insecta > Orthoptera > Acrididae > Locusta > Locusta migratoria. The sequence goes on along the minus strand of CM048749.1, from coordinate 262,440,595 downwards.
TGTTTGTTTGGTCAAAAAACTGCATACCTTTATTAGAACCGAAGATATCGTGAAACAAACCGATTAAAATATTCAGTGCAATGACAGAAGGATACCGCGTTTGAATAAAAATAAAGGATGGAGAGACTTAAGTTAATTCTGCTGTTGATGACAAATCTGCGAATGAATACCTTTCGTTAAAACAAAAATGAAGGAAATCCGTCGGATAGAACGTACTGATCTACTGACTTTAGTTTACATCAAGGACATCCCCATAAAAAATACACAGAAGGAAATCGCGTTTGAGTATAGATAAAGGAAGGCGACTGTTATGTAAATTCTGATCCTACGGTCGGGGGTTCGAATCTCCCCTCGGTCATGGATATTTGTGCCGTCCTAGTTCGTAAGTAGTTCATAAGTAGTTTGTAAGTTTAGGGACTGATGACCCCGTAGTTAAGTCCCATAAGCTTAACAAACATTTGAACATTTTTTTGAAATTCTGATACTTGATGACTAATCTATGGATGAATACCTTTCGTTTAAAACAAAATTGAGGGAAATCGACCAGGTAGTTTGGTCTTATCGGCGGACTTTAGTTTTCGTAGGTTCTTTTCATATATAAGACGTGGTCAAGTATTAGATTCTTGAAAATTCGTCCCAGTACTCATTATGTAATTTTTTAGACCTTTACTATCAACTCAGTTTGCAAAACGATTCGCTGACGGTTCTCTATTATTAACACTCTATGAATATGGACAACGATATTATAGGACATATAGTTCAGGAAAAGAGATCACAAGAAATGAGCTGCGTGAAAATAAACTGTAATAAAACAGAGGGTAGGGCAGACCGGGACTGGACGGGAAGGAAAGAAATACGAAAAGAATAAACAGATACCCGTGAAAACCCGAGAACTAACGCAAGTAGTTAAGGAATTACATACGCAAATATTTGAAAATTTAAGGGACTTAACTACTGTGGTTATCAGTCCCTAGACATAAACTAATCGAAGCACAACTCATACACCCATGCTCGAGGGAGGACACGAACTTTCGACGGAGAGCAACTGCGTACTCTGTTGCAAGGCGCCCTGGACGAACAGCCATTCCACATCACCAAAGTTTCATGAAACACGATTTTAATAAACGGAGAAGAAAACATTATCAATGATATGAAACATTTTATCCAAAGAAACTGGAATAGCTGAGCAATTTTATGCGTCCCGCCGGAGATTGGAGTTCTCGCTCGGGGATGGGTGTGTAACTTAGTTTAAGTAGTTCGTAAGTCTAGGGACAGATGACCACAGCTATTTGGTCCAGTACGATAACAACTGAATTCCTTGTCCATAACCGTCCTTGTGACAAGTGTCATCTCACGTTATTACGAAAAATATTTAAAAGGTAGTCACTGATTTATTACCAAATTTTACACAATTTCGTAATGAACATATCTTTGTATTTCCCCAATGTATAAATATATGTGTTTCGTCTAGAAAGAGGAAATATTGCCCCGAAACTTCACCAAAACTTTGGACTTATTTACTTCCAATGTTTACATACTGTAATTATGTAATGAACATTTTGACGGACAAAGGCTATATAATTTTTTTAAGTATACAAATATGTATCTAATAACTATAGGAGAAACATTGTCACAAAATACTCGCAATTTTCCTGACTGATTTGTTTCAAATTATTACATGATCCTCTAACGAACATGTAGATTGACATAGACTACATGTTTAAATAACGTATATAACATATAAATAAATGTGTGATTTATGCGAACAACATGAACAGTTAAAACAAGAACTCCATCACATAATCACTCATATAAAATCTGAAATTGAAGAGCGAGATACACGTCGCGACAGGGTAACTAATATTTAATCGCAGAATTCAAAAACTTGCAAGCAGACGAAAAACAGATTAAAATAACTTTCGAAGGAGTTCATCTGAAGGTTGAAGAAATACAAACCGACAAAACAAAAATAAAGACTTTCAGAACACTGATCAGCCTACTATTGATGATCTAAATAGTAAAACACGAAACCTTCAAATAAATGCTAATGAAACCATAAATAACTTTTTGAATGAATCTTCAAAAAGAATTAACAGTAATGTACAAAATTGGCTCGCGAATCAAGCGACCTTTACTCAACAAATATTGGAAAAAGAAATGCAGTCAAATTTAAATAAAATGCCTAATAATAATAATAACCATAATTATAATTATGCAAGCCCTACACCTGAAGCTAATATATCGGAACGTGCTCGATCAGAACATACAATCAATAGTCAAAATTTTAGTAGAGGTGTATCAATCTGGACACGTAACACGCAACAATACCAACATAACAGACATACGGAACCGGTTACTACATTTAAGAAGTATTGGATCTTGATGTAGAAATAACATACCACAACCAGCTACTCGATCAAGACCTACACGATTAATAATAATAATAATAACCATAATTAGGATCATTATAATTATGCAAGCCCTACACCAGAAGCAAATATATCGGAACGTGTTCGATCAGAACATACAATCAATAAGTCAAAATTTTAGTAGCGGTGTATCAATCTGGACAAGGAACACGAAACAATACCAACATAGCAGACATACGGAATCGGTTACTAACATTTACGGAGTATTTGATCCTGATGTAGAAAATAACATACCACAACCAGCTACCGGATCAAGACCTACACGATTTCATTGTACAGATTCTAACGGATATAATATGCCGCGGAGTCCAGTCATGTGTAATTACAGAGAACCGTGTCATCACGGATGTGCAAATTTTATATTTTCCGGACAAGATCAGAAAATAATAAAGACCCGACAGTTTCAAACATTTTCATCAGAAAGGTAAGAAACACATCCAATTATTTTTATATGAAGCTTCCGCAATGTATTCCCTCACAACTCGGACGAATATAGCAAACTACAATTTATCGTATCACATATTATAGGCGAGGCCGCTTTAGGGGCCAATAAGAGTATTAAAACCTGTGAATCAACCGGAGAATTCGGAAGACTATTCGTTAAATGGTATTTTTCACGAAGTAAACAAGAACGCCTCTGGAATGAAATATCTTATCCTGAATTTTACAATACAAAGAAGGGGACACAGAAAGTACTTTGAAAAATATATTAACAAAACGCGTTACTGGGACAAGCCAGTACCGATACGCGAAGTTTTGAAAATTCTTAAAGTAAGACTATCCATCGAACTCCGTGAAAAGCTCATGTACGTTCCGGATAATGGCTTAGAAACATTTCTAGGTCACGTAGACATACCGGACCAGATTGAAGAATATAAGAAAAATATGCGTCACAATTTGGAATTCAGTGCCTACAATAATAATAACAATGACAACAATTATAACAATAATACTAAGTCCAACAACTCAAATAGAAACGGACAGGTTGGTCAAAATTTTAATCACCGTAATTGGCACCAGAGTAACCAAACAAACGGAAAGCATAAAAATAACAACAATAACAACAACCATAATAGTAACTCGAATAACTTTCAGAACGCACGAAACCAAATGGACAACAATATAATAATAATTGAAATGCTAAACCACGAAAACGAAAGATTGATGAAAATTTTCGAGAAATGAACCCACCAAATCAATATAATTGGGCAAACTGGCACTGGTGCAACCATCCTCCACCAAACTGGATAGCACAAAAAAGTTCTTTGCCTACAGGACCGCCCGTAAATGTACCAATGAGTGTTGTGCACAATAGCACATTTCACAACCAGGTCATCTAACGACAATGTCTTCACGACACCCCACAAGACAATATCAGAATACTAATGAACACATACACAGAAGATGTATCGAATCCGACAACTAATAATCCAACAAACCAATGCCGACATGTTTTCGCATTACTGGACCTGTCGGTACGAATAAAGAAGGATCTACAACCATTCAAATAAATGTTCTCAGATACATTGATGGCCAGAATTTACTAGATGATTTAAATGAGGAACCAGTATACACATCTAAGAAGAAGGAACGTTATGTACAAGCTGTAATTAGCGCTAAGATTTACTATATACCAGTGGATATAGTAATACATACAAGATCAGCAGTTTCTGCTATATGTGAAGGTTTTTATAAAATGATTTCTGAGAATGTATCTGTTCCCACAATGCCTGTACAATCTTGTACGGTAAATGGAGCATTAGGGTTAGTTCCTGAAAGAGTAAAACCTCAATGCTGGGTGGCAGTTAATATTGAGGATGATTTACCGAATGACGCAAACCTCATAATTCAAAAATTGACCACACCATACATTTGGGGATTAACTATTTTATGTGCAAGGAATGCGGAAATCGACCTCCCTTTGTGTAATTTAAAGTGGCACAATTGGCCGGATAAAGTTGTCTTTAACTGGTGTGGTGAACAAACAGTCTATGAAATCCAATAATTTGAAGATTAATTACATAGCGCCTAAAACCTACAACTCAGGGGATAATATTCCTGTAAAAATTTTATTGAAGAATTAGTAACTAAAATGAATAACACTGTCTTGGATAAATAATCTGAATCTGGTTACCTCACTGAATAGCAGCAAGCTAATCTAGCATCATTGTTGAAGAAATATATTAATGTGTTTGATGGAAAACCTGGCATAATCAAGGGATACATTTATCGCATGAATGTGTATCCATATAAGTAGATCCTCCTATTCAGTACCTATTTTAAAGTCCTTTGTTTAACAAAAAGTAGTTACTGATGAGAGTCTACGACTTTAAAAACTGAATCAAGATGTGTAAAAGATTCCATTCTGATGTGAATTCTGATTGTGATCATCACGACTTATGATAAAAATGTTTGTGTCACTGAAGTTGCACTAAAGTTGACATGGTTTTATCGATTGCAGATGTATACGAGTGCTGCGATACAAAGAACTCAACTAAAATTTTACTCAAGGTTTGCGAACTTATAGAATGTGATTGTAGAAAGCAATCTTGAAATATTTTAAATTGTCAAGTCAAGAATATGAATAATTTGGAAGCTAATGTTATCGCCAATGATAATTATTGGGAGTTGATGCAAGTTAACTTCGGGTTTGAAGTCACGGTCATTTAAGTAGTTGTTTGTTAATGAAATCAGAGTTCAATAAAATTCGTACCACCACAAGTTGGCAATGCTGATGCACGGAACGAGGTTAAATTTTATTACGAGGCGCGCAGAGAGTGTGGCTGAGAGGTTGGCTGCACAAATACTTTGACTGTTAACGTATGCATATTGATAAGAGGCACGGAGATTTTCTCGCAGTCGGAACTACAAAGTGAATAAATTTGTAATTTTAAGATATATCGATGCCGCATCTGGTAAGCCCCTCCAACACTCCTCCGAGTGGAGAATGAAAAGATAATTTTTATTTTCGCTTAGAGATAATATTTTTTCTTATTGGTCAAGTAGTTACAACGTAAGGCATTGTTAATTAGAATGATGTTTATAAGGCAAACGTGTTTAAATATAAACATAAATAAATGAAAAGATAATTTTTTTCTTATTGTGTAAGTAGTTATAACGTAAGGCATTGTTAATTAGAATGATGTTTTTAAGGCAAACTTGTTTAAATAGTTTCAGCTGCGGAATAATCATTTTAAAGGCAAAATGAATTTTTCTTTCTGTAGATATCAAGTAATTAATTAGGCCAAGTTGGCTGCACAAACAATATATACAGATGTAATTAGAAGGAAAAGTTCGAGTTTTTCCAAGCATTTTAAGCTCGCGATACAGTCGAAAGTAAAGGCAAAATGAAGTAAGAATGCAAATTCAATAGAGATATGACCCCATTCACATGTACATGTTAATATTTTTACAATCGTATTCAGTGTAACTGTAAATGTTCCTAAGTTTTATTATTTGATAATATCCATTTTTTCATCTTTTGACTTCATGTGGTGCCAGATAGGACTGTATTGCATGCAGCGATCTGATTTAATACTGAATCAAATAAACTTTGATCAACAGTGTTCGATAGTACTTGCGTGTTGATATAACTCTCAGTATACAGTGATCAGCACAGACTAGGCAAGTGCATATTAAACTGTGGCAACTATTCACTGAATTAGTGACGTGCAATAAAATTTGGATATACGAACTGTTAATTTGTGTGTGTAAGTGCAGAAGTAGTCAGTGCCTTATCGAACTGTAGAGCCAGTCGATGCCGATACTTTAGTTACTAGCGCCACAAAAAACTGACGATAGGAAAGAGAAATGAAAAAGAGACAGTGCACTCAATGTTATGAATATTACTGATCAAAGTGACTTCTCTGTTTTCAGGACGACTTGCCATTAAAGGTACTCTAATGTTAGTACAATGTTTGTTTCATGTTACGAGTGCAATTCGAGGACATGTTGGACCCTGGAGGGCTTGTGTTCCTGAAGAACTGGATAGTCGTCAACATGTCGCCTCGACATCGATCGACGAACCTGAAATTTTATGAGGCCACAAAGAGACACTTTGCACACGTAGTTGTAGGACAAATGTCGCTCAAGCTACCCTACAACATAAAAATAAAGGACCAAGAGTCCCTGTACTGACATGCAGGATGTTTCTCTTTCAGCTTTCAATTAAATATGAAATGAAATAACTATTATCATGTGATTTTATGTCAAGAATGAATTGTAGTCAAGTCTACCATGTTTAGTTATAAGTGTGAAATATTTAAGGCTTCTGGTCATTTTGTTATACGTATATGAAACAATACAGATTTAAGACAGGTTCATGACGTCATTTTCTTAAACAAAATTTGTTGTAAAGGCATAGGGTCTTGGTTGATACTATTGATATGTATCGCGATGTTGTGTTTGGGTCGAGATGGCATGTGTTAACAAGTGAACAAACCCTGTCTGTGGGGCCTGTGAAACATTACATCACGGTCGTAGCATTAGGATCGCCATTTTCCGTCATTTGTAAACGTTTGATTAATTTTACGAAGCAGAAATTACGTATTTTCTAAAACTTAAACAAATCAATTACCATCTATGTAATAAAGGCAATAGAATAAGATGTCAAAACGTCGTAAATAACGGTAATCTTTTGTCAGAATATTAGTATAAATCACGGAGGTTAGAATACGGGGAGACGCCATTACGCCGAAAAAGTGAAGCCTGCCTCAGCCATATTGCTAATTTTTGTAGAAGTGTTTGTATTGTAGAGCTAATGATTTATGTCACTTAAAACACGATAAAACATCCGACGATTTTGCCATGATTTACAACGTGTTGAAAGAATGCAAATTAGCCGTTAAAAAGTAAGTTCTGAAATATATTATGATGTGTATTTATTACTGTTTATTCAAGAAAGTATATAGTTTGAAAGTACATACTTCGCAGTGACTGTCCATTCAATGCATTAACAGTAAGAGGGTCCACTTAACGCATAGATTTAACGGAGAAATAGCATTCCAAAACTGACCAATATGGCAGACAAGCTTCAACTGACGTATCTGCTTGGCATAGGTAATGCCCAGTGATCTCAATTATTAACACTGGATACACAGCTGTAGTGTTTTGAATCTGTGAAACACTATTTCCGTTAAGTTGACAACTCCGTACGTATAGGTCGTATTGTACTTTTGTGCTCTGCGTCCTTTAAAATTAAGTTATGAACAATTAATTACTTTCATAAATGCATTATGATAAAGTTTGATTGGTTTATGGTCGTAGAGAACGCAAAAGAAACGAAGTAAAGTTTAGATCCATAGATGAACTATATTTTTATTCAGAACTACGTAGTATTTCTATCACAGTTAATTTAAAGAATAAATTACACTGCTGTAGACGCTACTTCTTGTGTTCAGTTCTATATTTTTCTCTTGTTTATAAAGATTTTCGTTTGAGCTCTCTGACTGGAAATCACTGTACGGAAAATGATGCTTATATCAGAGACCTCGAATTGGTCATTTTTACACCTTTATTTGTCTTTCTACAGTAAAGCAATTTATTCGTTAAACGCAATGTAGTAGAAACACTAGTTCTGAAAAAAAAAAAAAAAAAAAATATATATATATATATATATATATATATATATATATATATATATATAACTCCTTATACATGCCGTTTACTGCTGTTTCTTTTCATGAGCAGGCCCACGGTTTATTCCACGTGTCAACTATTTTGTGAATAGTATTAGAACTTCCAGAAGTAGTTATCTTCGAAAGCCACTAGAACTAACGATTACAAATGTCAGAATGTTGTCTAAGCAAATACTACTAACAACTAGTTAGAGTGCGGCAGATATACGTTCGCCAATATGGCGCCGAGCGTCACGCTTTCGTAATAGACAGTACTGACTCCAGATTACCTTTGAGCTCACTGGTAATGCCATCTCCCTTTATCTTAACCTCCTTGGTATAAATAATACCCGTAGGTGGGTTACTCTATCTGTAAGTTTCGCTCTCTATGAGTTCCTCTCTCTATGAATGCATTTATTGTAAACTGTATATGTTGAAGAATATAGAAACAAATGAGATTTTAAAATTGACTTAAACTCATTCAATACTTAGAATCTTTCATCGCATTTGTGATTATTGTGAAAAGTGGCTATAGATAAGCTCTTTGCCTTTCAATAGATCACTGAATGTATGTGGCAAAAATAATTTATCAGCTACGTAGTGAGAGGAACTTTACCTAGAATCTAATCTGCAAGGTTAGGCATAATCTATTTATTTTGTAACTGCTTTCGACATAAATGAACTACCGGGACTTTAAAAAAAAATCAAATATTATCTTATAGGATTATAAACCTCTGAGAAAAAGAATCTTCATGTTCAATCATCACAGAAGTCTTAAATTAGCAAATAGGCTCAGAAAAAAAGAGTAATACGACGCAGTACCTCAAGTTAAATAAGAGACAGTATTTTATTACGAAAGATTATCAGGCATAGCAACCTACATTTCATACAGGCAAGCGAAGTAAAAATTTACAGCCTTTTCATCCACGGCGAATACCAACCACACCAAAACCAATATAAGGAAGACGTGTTACAAGACGTGCTTGTTAAATAATTTCACCTTCCATTTATTGCTACGGTAACACGTCACTGAGGTTTAGTGCTGATCTATTAAATTTACCACATTATTTTGAGCTAGCTGCTATCAGCTTAAAATAAATCGGTAACTGATGTCTCCAACAGTTGTGTTCATTTGCGGATACCACCGGCAGTACACTTCCAGTCATTAGCAGCTTGATTAAATGGCTTCCAGTCATTATCAGTTTGATTAAATGGTGCGTTGCTTGCTTTGCTTTTGTAGTGCCGATTCAAAAGTATTCATTGCATGTAAATTTCTGGCACACAAATTTTAACGATAAATGAAACGTCGCCACTAACGTGGAATATGTTTTCCTGTTCACATTTTCCGCCTTTTTCATTTAGAGGCCATTTCATTTTCACAATTTTACAAAACTTTTGTTTCCCAATTTTAATTTATGGTGTAGCTAATTATTGTTAGTCGCATTTAAATTCAGAACACCGAATAGATTTGCCTTATTTGAATCACTTCTCAAAGCTTTTTACAAAATTTATTCACTTATAGATTTAAAATCAACTACAATTATTTATTATTTTTAGGGAGATATTACGTTTAAATGTAGTGTTCAATGCTTTTAAAATCCATATTATTCAAAATTTAACTACCCATTGTGATGCAGTTCACGTTCCGAGCATTCCATACCCCTAATATAATTTTGTGCTGAAATAATGTATACTTTTCTTAATAGATGGTGTTCACACGACGTTAACAAATCTGTACCGTGGGCAGATGCCCGTGCTGTCTAAAGGGCCATGCCTCTCCCGCCGGAAGTTCGAGCTCTCTCTCACTGAAATGCGTGTGCGTATTGTCCTTATCATAGGCTAATTATTTTACGTAGCGACCGATGACACTAGCGATTTGGTCTCTTACTAACATAAATTCAGAATTTACAACAAATATATAAACACAGTTACTATAGGAAATTAGAATGTATTTATGCTTCAGATAGGAAAGAGTGTATTTCAATTTCAGTGAGTGCTCAGTGTAAATAGCGATAATTGGACGAGGAAAAAAAAAAAAAAAAAAAAAAAAAGTTATGCAATTGTGAATTTACTTGCCACTGCTCTTACTAAGAGACAAATAGCAAATCAAGAACGTACTTTCTTGGGACGTTTCTATTAATTTTGCCGAAGCATGCGGATACTAACCTCAATATGGACAGACCTCGAAAGGTTAGGCCAAAAGTCACATCAAACCGTGATGACAAATATATAGAACTCACAATTAAACGTGATTACTCAAAAAAAAAAAAGCCCCAATTTTTGCAGTAGAAGTCAACCACAACGGGAAAATGGCGGTGAATGTAAGTGAAAAGACGTAGGTAGACAGTGAACATTAACAGTCGTGAAACGGCTAAGTAACTTAAAAGTCGACCACTGTACGAAACAAGAGCTTTGTTTTATCACTAAAATTAGCAAATAAGGTCCGTGTGAACTACCGGTTACTCCCTGCTATAAAGCCTTGTTCCTTGGCGAAAACTGAGAACTGACTCGTTTCAAATTACTTCAATAACAGATAGTTAATACTACAGTGGTCAATATACATAGCAGCTCACACGTTATTAGACACAGACATTAATAAGCAAGCCACCACAATTAAAGTTATCTTAGAAAGGTGGCTAAGAAAACATTTATGGCACAACGGAATTTAGTCGTAAAAAATTGCATCTGATCTTGTTCTCAGCACTTGTGAATAACAATATCAAATAAAAGAAGAAAGGTCCTCTAAAACTACAATTCATAGGCAACTTACGGATTTTGTTTAACTTAAACTTGTTTACTCAGATAGAAAACAAACGAAATGGGGAACCAATTTCGTTAACACAATAAAAATGCATATCTTACATAGATTAATGAGGACGGTGCCCAGCCTAAATTATACATGATTTAACGCTACTGGGGGAAAGGATTCACAAACAACACTCAATCGCTCACACACACGCAATGCCACAGCGAAACTCACCAAAATCAGCGTACTGAGACGAGGCGAAAGCAGGCGCCGCTATCGTAGGCGACATTCAGTAAGTCGGAGGTAGGACAAAACATAATACACAAAAACACTTTGAAGCTTGCTCTGGTCTGTCGTGACTGTTTCGAGATGGTGCGTGTGTATAGCCAAGTTAAATTACATCTGAATTGGACCGCGAGCAAACACGCTAACTGTGACACACGGCTACGTTACATGAACGCACTCCACTGAAGATGAAGTGGTTGAAAATCGGATTCATTATACTAAATGACGGTGGATTCTTAAATTGCAGTCTGTCTGCAATCGATCTAGGTACTGGTTTTATATGATAATTGACGTGAACTCAGGCGACTAGCTGCAAACCCCGGAAAACCGATAAAATTGAATAAACATTAGATTCCGAAAAATAAAGAAAATTAACTACAGCATGCAACCCATAGGAATGCTTAGAATTATATAAGGAAGCGAATGAAATACAGGTAAACGCGATAGGGGGCGATAACAGAGACGGGTGAGGTTCTGTCTCAGCAAAACCATAAAAATTAAATTACAAAGTCGGAAAAATAAAAAATAAGAATTACAGCTTGCAACCCATAGAAATGTTTAGAATTACATAAGGAAGCTATTGAAGGAGGTTGTACAAGGCTCAGAGATAATTACAGACACACACACAGAGTCCGTACTACAAGTCGGAGAAGAAACAGCAACATTAAAATAGGCGGGGAGCGAAGATCGCGAAATATTAGTGGAAATCAGAAGGATACCTATATACTTACTTGTCTGATGGGCATGGAACACACAAGAGTGAAACCGAAGGCTTTGTTCTATGAACCAATCACGTGGAACACATATCACTCACGGAAGGAAAGGATGAGAAGATTTTTACATGCACTGTACAAAAATGAACATATCACCTATTAGAAATCGGGCCACACAAAGCTAGAAAGTATTTACACAGAGTTCATACACTGCCACATGATGACAAAAGGTTTTAAAATATCAGGCCGTTATCAAACTGCAAGTAGAATCACACACACCGCGTTTATCTATTGGAAATCACTGAATTGAAAAACAAGAACACGTTTCCGCACACGTTCGGAGAAAATATTCCAAGGGGGAAAAAAAAATTCTAAGTTCACGAATCTAAGTTAAACGTGCTAGTCAATGAAACGCTACCATCTCCAAAAACAACAGCAGATCCAACATTACCTCACCAGACGACTAATCTAGAAAGGAATAAACGGCCGTGCGGCCACCTGGCGCGGGAAGCTACCGGAAGCCGGAAAAACCAAGAAACAGCGGTGGTGGGGACGGAGAACGAGTACACTCACTCTGTAGAAGGGTCGCTGACTGGACTGTAACCAAAGGGTGTGGAAACCTCTTTGGTAACCTCAGCAGCTATCGACTCTGAGCCAGAGAGAACGATGCAAAGCGAGCTATCACTTCTCACATTCACACACTTAAAAGTACAACACTCCACATTCTCACAGGGACAGTGGCGTAGCGGAGAAGCCGTACATATGCCACATAAATCAATATAGTAATAAATTATTAACATAACAAAATAAGAAAAACCTAGCAATATTAACTAATATTTTAACACATGAAATAAAAATGCTATCCTTCAAGCCTTGAAAAGAGTTGTGTTCAAGTTTTAACGAAATGATAATCTAGCGACATTAAATAAATTATAACTTAACAAAAATATACAAAAAATATATGGGAGGCGACAGACGGTCATCTTTCAAACTATAACTGACTGAAGCCTCACCCATATGTGGGTTATTTGATCCTCCACCTGAAAAATTACTCTAAAGCATCATTTGGGGATCATCCCGGACTATTGCTGGCACAAGAAACGCTGGTTGTGGTGTGAATTTTGTGATCGGTGGCTTGAGCTATCCTAAAACTCAGTCACGTGATCAATCTATCTCTATTCCACACATCTAAAAGAATACATCGGAAACAAAGGATGCGTCGGAAAGAACAGACGTTGCAAAGAGGTTAGTATGTAATTGAATTTTCCAGCGTTGCTTAACAGAACATGATAATAATACCAACATGGAACAACTTCCTGATATTCTGCAAAACTTAAATATAGTATATGTAGTATACTACAGTCACTTGTCACCTGATGATGGCCTCAGAAGCGGAAAGTCGGTTTGTAACGATATCCAACTCCTACCCTTCCTCTCTGTGTCTGTATCATCCCCCCCTTTTTAAATCCTTTTCAGTCCCCATTCTCTCATCCCCTCTCTCTGATTTTGTTTATTGTTATTGGAGTCGGGACCTTGATTGGAAATATAAGTCAGAATGGATGGGTGAAATAATTGGAAACGGGATATCAGAGAGACCTTTCGAGCTGGTCTATCTGTGAGGTAAGTAGCTTTAATGACCGCACGTTTAAGGATTTCATTGTAAGAACTGACTGTAAATGTAGGCATAAAAACCACTTTCCTGTTTTATGTTAAAAATGACTGAGAAAAGGAAAACAAAGATGCACATTTTTACAGCACAGATTGGCTTGTTTTTCTCGCAGCGAGTAGTATAGAAATGCTTTTTATAACATGTGTATTTCTGTAATAACACGTGTATAGTGTATATTCCTTTAACAACACAACGTAGAGGATACCGTGCTCACGGGTGCCCCGATTCCGACCAAGGTTTTCGGGAGGTTTTTCTTGGTTGTAAGGCGTATGCCGGAACTGGTATGCCCCTCCCACTTATTCCCAATTGGGATTCCCCTTTTGTCCCACTATCAGCTTGTCTGATACTGGCTGAATAGAACCGCGACTCTTTATGCGCTGGATCTCAAACAGCCCGCTCCGCCCCTCGGAGTGGAGAATGAAAATAATAAGGGGGGGGGGGGAGGGAGGGGCTAATAACACGTTGATATGATGGTAGCATGATGATACTTTCATGATAGAAATTCCATATGATACAGAAAGTTGGGTGAAAGCCTCGTTCTTTGATAATAGTCGCCCCAAATGATGTCATTTGGAAGGAACTGATGCACTTCTGTATGTTATGTAAGAAGTGCTTAGGCCGAAGATATTTTCCAATTGCTCCCTGGCTCAAACCGAGACAGAAGGGGGGACAGAACAGACATTTGGCTGCCCTATGTTCCAGCAGTATTGCCGTTCGTACATTGTCGTTGGTCTGCGTCGTGGTGCGGCGATAGCTCTTGGTCATTTAGATCTGAAAATACACATTGTCGTCCTTGCGAGGTTCGCACCCTTTTTCTGAAATTAGTCACCGAGAAAACCTAAGAAGAAAACTATTTAATTTAATGGAAGGACGTCGGTATACGCCCCCTGCAAATAAACTTTGTCCAAAAACAAACTAATCTCGACTCCACGACTTCAAAAATTTACTTCTAACTGAATTTTCATTTAGTGATCCAGAGTGAAGCTCAAATATTCCGCACAGTGGAGAGAGCCTCCTGAAAACGGATCATGAAACTACTCACGTCGCATTCCTTTGCAGGTACACAGGCCTAAGCTTCTTTCCACGAATCAGCACGGGTTTAGGAAACATCGTTCATGTGAAACTCAGCTTGCCCTTTTCTCACATGACATCTTGCAAGCCATGGATGAAGGGCAACAGGCGGATTGTGTTTTTCTCGATTTCAAAAAGGCATTCGACGCGGTGCAGACTGCTAACGAAGATACGAGCTTATGGAATAGGTTCACAGATTTGTGACTGGCTGGAAGACTTCCTAAGTAATAGAACGCAGTACGTTGTTCTCGACGGCGAGTGTTCATCAGAGACGAGTGTATCATCAGGCGTGCCCCAGGGGAGTGTGATAGGGCCGCTGTTATTTTCTATCTATATAAATGATCTGATGGACAGAGTAAGTTGGGTAAGTTGTAATTTGCGGCTGTTTGCTGATGATGCTGTGGTGTTTGGGAGGGTGTCGTCTGTAACTGACTGTAATAGCATACAGGATGACATAGACAAAATTTCTAGTTGGTGCGAAGAATGGCAGCATGCTCTCAATGTAGAAAAATGTAAGGTGATGCGCATGAGTAGATAAAACAATCCCATAATGTTCGAATACAGCAATAGTAATGAGCTTCTTGATGCTGTCGCGTCGTTGAAATATCTAGGCGTAACATTGCAGAGCGATATGAAATGGAACGAGCATGTAAGGACAGTTGTGAGTAAGGCGGACAGCCGACTTCGGTTTATTGGGAGAATTTTGGGAAGATGTACTTCACCTGTAAAGGAGACCGCGTATAGAAAGTTTGTACGACCACTTCTTGAGTATTGCTCAAGTGTTTGGGACCCGCAGCAGATCAGTTTACAGGAAGATATAGAGGCGGTTCAGAGAGGAGCAGCTAGATTTGTTACCGGTAGGTTCGACCAATGCGCGAGTGTCACTGAAATTTTCCGGCAACTCAATTGGGGATCGCTGGAAGAAAGACGGCGTTGTTTTCGTGAATTTCTGTTAAGTAAATTTAGAGGCCCGGAATTTGAAGCTGAGTGTAGTACGATCTTGCTGCCGCCTACTTACATTTCGCGTAAAGATCACAAAGACAAGGGCTCGTACGGAGGCATATAGGCATTCTTTTTTTCCTCGTTCAGTTTGGGAGTGGAATAGGAAAGGGAATGCCTAGTAGTGGTGGTACAGTGTACCCTCCGCCACGCACCTTACGGTGAATTGCGGAGTACGTATGTAGATGTAGATGACAAACAACTGTTTGCCTCACCGCAAATGTGAACTCGGCATGAAAGTGCGTCCGAAGGGCGCACGTACGTTAAGGATGCATACAGTTGGACTAGAGCCACTAGAGTGGCGTTCAGCGGCCCCGCGGGCACGTTGTACGTTGTTCCCTGTCCAAAACGGATTTCCCACCACGTTTACACGCGGGAGAGTTGAAATTAGCCAATTCTGGTCCCTGTTTATTAAGAGGCCAGTATTTTTTTCCTGATTTTTTTCAGATACAACCCGCCAATCGCGAGAGCAGTAATAACAGGGCGGGCTCGGGACGAACGATACCGTTCTCTGTGACGTCACGTCAAAATTGCCAATCGCAGGTCAGCAATTTGCGCTCTTTTGCGCGAGGTCAACGTGCCGTCACCGGCCCTGGCCATTCTCTGTCTCACACGCCTCCCCCGCTCCTCTCTCTCTCTCTCTCTCTCTCTCTCTCTCTCTCTCTCTCTCTCTCTCTCTCTGCCCACCTATCAGGACTGCCTGGCAACAGGAATGGGAGGTCTGCGATTTATTTATTCGTGTCAAAAGCATCTTGTACAAACATAACATGAAACACACACACACACACAATATTGGTCAATGAATATAAATAAAAATTAGCCATTAATAGTACACACATTTACAAGTAACAGTGATAACAGTTCAGAAGGTATTTTCCCCAGGATTAAACATTAAACTATGCTAGCCCAAAATCTGGCTACATCACACGCATCACGGGTAGCACCAGTCAGGTCCTGCATGGTACAGCAGACTGGACAAAGCTCACACTGTAGCAGATGCTCCGTGGTTTGTTCTTTTCCACACTCGCACATGGCAGATGCATCAGAGAGGCCCTACCTTCTCATGTTGACTTTGGATCTTGTTACGTTGGTCCGCAGTCTATTGAGGGACTTCCACGTCATCCAGTCCTCCTCATAGCCAGGTGGGAGTGCTTCCTGTGGGGTCATCCAGCCACCAACGTCCCCAATCTTTGCTCTTCACATCTCCAGCCTGGTCAGTTGTGGTGACTTGTCGAGCTCCGTCGTTGCATGCAGAAAGCTTTTCCTTGATTTGAGTCTGCTATGGGCTGGCTGATAATCAAAAGTCTGCGATAAGGGACATAGACTATATACACTGCTACCAGACATTAGAGAAAGAAAAAACGATGAAGCATATCGACCCCAGCCGCGGTAAGGTTCACTTCCTTACAGGACATGGTCCATAGCCCACTCACCTGTTCCGAATGGGACTGGGCATCACCAACACTTGCACCTGCGGTAGCACCGAAGGCTCCCCTGAACACATCGTATTCCTCTGCGGACGATACGCACATATCAGAGACACACAGCAGCTTGTATCTCGTAATAAGAGACGAAGAGAAATGGACACAACTCATCACACTAGAAGACAAGATATCCAATGCGACCTATGAAGAATAAAAAAGGACAAGGCCCTACAGGAGGCGTACCCGTACGTATGCCCCACAGAGTGGACAGGTATAGTTGGGAACAAACAGACGAGGAAGAAGGCAATGAAACTTTCACAAATGAAGGAAGTGACATCGATGAGACTCATCAATGACAGGAGAGAAATCTCCCAGTGTCATCTACATCTACATACATACTCCGCAATTCACCGTAAGTTGCCTGGCGGAGGATACACTGTACCACTACTAGGCATTTCCTTTCCTATTCCACACATAAATGGAACGAGGAAAAAAAGAATGCCTATATGACTGCGTACGAGCCCTAAATTCTCTTATCTTGTCTTTGTGACCTTTACGCGAAATGTAAGTAGGCGGCAGCAAGATCGTACTACACTCAGCTTCAAACTCCGGACCTCTAAATTTACTCAACAGAAATTAACGAAAAGAACGTTGTCTTTCTTCCAGCGATACCCAATTAAGTTTCCGGGGCATTTCCGTGACACTCGCGCATTGGTCGAACCTACCGGTAACAAATCTAGCAGCTCGCCTCTGAATCGCATCTATGTGTTCCTTTAAACTGATATGCTGCGGGTCCCAAACACTTAAGCAATACTCAAGACGCGGTCGTACAAGCGTTTTATACACGGTCTCCTTTACAGGTAAATTATATCTTCCCAAAATTCTCCCAATAAACCGTAGTCGGCTGTCCGCCTTACTCACAACTGTCCTTACATGTTCGTTCCATTTCATATCGCTCTGCAATGTTACGCCTAGATATTTGAACGATGCGACAGCATCAAGAAGCTCACTACTAATGCTGTATTCGAACATTATAGAATTTGTTTCCCTACTCACACGCATCGCCTTACATTTTTCTACATTGAGAGCTAGCTGCCATTCTTCGCACCAACTAGAAATTTTGTCTAAGTCATCCTGTATGCCATTACAGTCAGTTACAGACGACACTCTCCCATACACCACAGCATCATCAGCAAACAGCCGCAAATTACAGCATACTCTGTCCATCATATCATTTATATAGATAGAAAATAATAGCGGTCCTATCACACTCCCCTGGGGCACGCCTGACGATACACTCGTCTCTGATGAATACTCGCCGTCAAGAACAACGTACTGCGTTCTATTACGTAGGAAGTCTTCCAGCCAGTCACAAATCTGTGAACCTATTCCATAAGCTCGTATCTTCGTTAGCAGTCTGCAGTGTGGCACCGCGTCGAACGCCTTTTTGAAGTCGAGAAAAACACAATCCGCCTGTTGCCCTTCATCCATGGCTCGCAAGATGTCATGTGAGAAAAGGGCAAGCTGAGTTTCACATGAACGATGTTTCCTAAACTCAGGCTGATTCATGGAAAGAAGCTTTTCCGTTTCAAGAAAAATTACTATATTCGAACTGAAAATATGCTCTAAAATTCTACATGAAACTGATGTCAACGATATTGGTCTGTAATTGTGTGGGTCAGTTCTCTTTCCTTTCTTATACACGGGAGTTACCTGCGCTTTTTTCCAATCACTAGGAACTTTGCACTTAATTAAAGATTCGCTATAGATGCAAGCTAAGGAGGGCGCCAATGCCGCAGAATAGTCTTTGTAAAACCGAACTGGTATTCCGTCCGGACCAGCAGACTTTTTCGTATTTAGCTCTCTCAGCTGCTTCTCTACACCGGAGATACCTATTGCTATGTCCTCTATTTCGGAATTAGTACGTTGATCAATTGATGGAACATTTGTTCGGTCCTCCTGCGTGAAAGATTTCTTAACGGTTAAATTTAGAACTTCAGCTTTCCGTTTGCTTTCTTGTATTACTGCCCCGGAATGATCAACGAGTGACTGGGCTGTGGGCTTTGACCCTCTTATCGGTTTTACATAGGACCAGAATTTTTTCGGGTTCTCGGAAAGATCTTTTGCTAAGATATGGCTGTGATAATTATTGTATGCTTCGCGCATCGATCTTCTTATAGACACACGAATCTCTACTAACTTTTGCCTGTCATCATTTGTGTGTTCTTTTTTGAATCGAGAGTGCAACAGTCTTTGCTTTCTCATCATCCCAAACCAGACGTTCTTTAAATTAAAATGGATACTAACACCTGAACACAAGAAAGAAAGAACAATGTAAAGAAAAGAGACTAATATCACCAAAGCCATGGAAATTTTGCTGGGTGATCGGTGACTTGAAAGAAACATACCAAGGTACTCAACGCCCAGCATGGTACAATGTAACTAGCCGTAAGGACAGAAAACCGCCTTATTTTTAGATATAATTCCTTTCCTTCCTATTACATTGCTTTTGTCCATAATTACAACAACAAATTTCATAATACATTGAATTTCGACATGTGTAACAAATCACGTTTTATGTTCTCTACTACTTCCAATTTATTGTAAAATGCGCTAAGTAATTTTTAAATTATAATTGTAGCAAGTGTGTATATATATTTTCTCTATGTTTTAATTTTTCTTCTTATCTCTATTTCAGATACTTAAAAGATGTAACATCAATAAACCAGTGTATGACGTAACATGTAAACTACAAATTTACGTCCTGTTTAATATTAAAAGATGGCATGATTATAAATGACAAAAAAATAAATAAATAATATTGGAAAGGGTTGTCTTTTGGATTTCGTCAATGTGCCTCATACTCTGCTGTCTGTCTCCAACTCTCACACTGGTAAGTAGGTTCCATTAGTAGGCTGCTATAGTTTCTTTTATATGGCGCCGATAGTTATTCCCCAAAATTGTTCTCTGCTCGACCACTAGAAGTTGTACATTCGGCACTAATAGTCCTAGGCCTAAATTCATTATACTGGATTTAGTTCTGTTTAATTTTCCACCTGAAGACAGTTCATACCTGTTGATAATCTCCATTGCCAGTTCTATGACTTCCTTGTTGCTGACTATGAGACTTACATTAGCTGCGTAGGCCTTAAGGACAATTCTTTGATCATTCATGCTTAGAGCTTGTTGCTCCATCGATGTGAGCAAGGACTCGATAGCAATGGCGAACAATGCCGTGAACGTGGGATATCCTTGCCGCACTGAACTCGTGAAGTGAATACTGCTGTGTAACTGACCATTCACCATAATTTTGGATCACCTGTTGTTTAAAACCCTGGTGACGAGGTTCACAAAGGGGTGTGGAAAGCCCATTCTATACATTGTTTGGAACAGGTTATCATGAGTGACCTTATTAAACGCAAAATCAATTCAAATGATTGTAGAACTTATGGGACTTAACTACGGGGTCATCAGTCCCTAAGCTTACAAACTACTTATGAACTAGCTAAGACTAACGATGGCACAAATATCCAAGCCCGAGGGGGGATTCGAACCCCCGTATTAAACGCCTTTTCAAAATCTAAAGTCTTCATTGCGCAAATAATGTAGAGAACATCCGCCGTTGCTATTATGTCGCGATATTCGCACACTGTTTGTAAAATTGACCCCTCCTTGCCAACACTAGTCTGGTACGGACCACTTACCTCATGCACTAGAATTTCCGCCGTCGATCCAAAATCCGGGTCATTACCTTGTAATCACTGTTGACCAGTGTTACTGGTCTTAGATTCTCAATTTGCACAGAACATGGATTTTTCACGAAAAGTACGATGAATCCGGCAAGGCAATCCTCCGGGATATCACTGCTGAATTCATGAGTTCTTTGTTGATAAGGAGTAGTTTGGGTTTCAGCTCTCTATAGAAAACCTGGTAGAACTCGGCAGGCAGGCCATCACGTCCCGGTGACTTGTTTTTGGGACTTTGTAGGACGGCAGTGTCTAAGTCATTTTCGTCGAACTCAGCGACCAGGCTGTTAGACGCCTCAGTGCTGAGCCGTGCTCGCATGTGCCGTAAAAAAAATTTCATGGTCTCGGCGCTAACCACACCGGGCATGAAAGTTGTGAAATAATCATAAATTTCCGTTTTAATTTCATTCTGTAAGTAAATGAGCTGCTTCTTGTAGTTTCAACATCACAGTTCCCCTTTTCCTTGAATGTTCTGAATATAAATCTTCAAACAGACTTCTTGAGGAGGAGAGTGATACGGATATCTGATTGTAAACCACTGCCTATTGCATTAGACCTTTTTGACTGTACTGAACAGGAGTTCCGCGTATTCCGTAATTTATATTTATACAGTTAACAGGCAATGCAATTGTTAACCAACTATTGGCTGCCAATTTCGCTCCATTTTTCCTGGAAGTCTTGCAACTTGCTTCTCCCTGTTGGTTTATGCCAAGTTCGGACTAAAAATGGTTCTATATGACGGTGATAGAAAATAGAATTTATCTTTAGCATTTTTCGGTGTGTGACATTCCCTTACACATTCCGTATTTCATACATTCATTCGATGTATTTGCAATTCGAATACAGCGAAATCGTTTTGGGGTCTCGAATAAACGCATCATGTATGTAAAATATTCATTGACTTATTATTAACGTTTTTAATTGAAGGTTTAAGGTTGCGTCTCCTATTAAAAAGCATAGTACCTATTTTTTAAAGAGATGGAAGTTGCGTGATAGTTGGGTTCACTACATAGCGGTGCAGGATGCCTAATATATTTATTGCTTGCGCAGGTGTCTTGATATGCTTAGTGTTCTGAATAATATGCTTTCAGGAGGTATGACTGTTGAAAGTCATCCTCTTGTAGTAGCAGAGAATGTCTTAATAACTCTCCAAACATTATCACTGTTAAAATACCGTTTTGTTTTCAGGAGGAACACTCAACGAATTAATATGCAGTTAGAACAAGTTTCGTGTTATGTTGACAGTGCTAAACTTCTTGGTGTGCCTGTACCCAGGAAAAGCTATTAGCCGCCCCAAGGGCCCCGGGTTCGCCGCAAGTGTCACTCCCCGCAAGTGTCACTCCTCGCAAGTGTTCCAACCCCGACTTTAAGTACACAAAAGTTGACTGTTTTAAGATACAGTAAAGTTACGCGCCACACAGCGTATTATAAAAACCTAAAGCTCTGTGTGGGTATCTTCAGTGCTTCTAGAAACGCAAGATGGAACCACTGTGTGCTGTCTCTCTCTTTATTCGAGTCGGACACTCAGCGACGGATGCGCTGTGCTCCATTACGGCCAGCGTCACTTTCGCTCTCCCCCCGGAGAATTTGTGGTATCTCCGACGCTATGGACTGAACGTGCATCGGAGAGTAAAGCACCTCATGTCGAAGGGACGGCTACTATCTGTGGAGACGTCTGGAGAGCGCGGCATTTTACGACTTAATGTACGACAAGTAATGTCCCAGTGACGTCTCAGCTGTGTCCTGGGCAGCAGTAATGCGCTGTTATCGCGTGGCCCACGGCCGGGTAGTCCTTTATCGTCCGGGGCGGCGGCCATTGGCCCGCCATGCAGATGGCACGTGACTGCTGAGGGCGCCCGTAACGACGACATGGGCCTTCTGTACTTTCTGGTATGACAAGGTGAACACCCCAAGTGTATCAGCTTAGTCCTACTTAGCGAACAACATAAAAATTCTAGCTCACTAAAAAGAAAAAAAAAGAAAAATATTTACCCTTATTTTATTTTTTAGAAAATTTTCGACAACGCTGTATTTAGTCTATCCTATACATATTATAAATGCGAAAGTTTGTATGTTACCGCATCACGCTAAAACTACAGCACTGATTTAGATGAAATTTCATGTAGAGATTTCTTATGTCTAGGATTAGGACATAGGCTACTTTTCAAAATGTTTATTACAAGTAATTTATTTGAAATATATCCACAGAAATACGTAACGGTTGTAAGAAGCTAATACAACAGCAGAAGAGCATTGTAGGGTATGTCATGTTTAGCCGCGAGGGTTAACGCGTCATGTAATAGTCTCCCGTTATTTTGGGCAATGGTTCGGGTCCTGCTATAGTGAAATTTTTTTCTTTGTTATTGTTGCCTTTTTTACTTGCGAATATACAATAAGATTCTTGGAGACTGCCAAAACGGCTTAACTGATATTCATTACATTCAAAAGAAATCTGAATGTTGGCGTTTATGCCGCATTCATTTTCATTTGTTGTAACAAATGAAGGAAGTATGTATATAAATTGAAGACTTTAAATAAAATATGCTCTAAGTACCACGGCAAGAAAAAACATTGACGTTTTGTGTAGAATGGGATCTAGATACCATGCCCTATTTTGTGTACAAAGCGGGAACTGCCACGTATAAATAGCGTACGTAAACTGCAACGAAAGTAGTAGTAAATGCACTCAACAGATGGCAGGCAGTACGCTGCAGTTAACATATGAAACGTTAAAGATGTTCGAACATTGTGATGTTATCGTAATTCTTTAAAATTGTATTCTCTTTGGATTTCAATGAATAATAGTTTCTTTGGTGATTTCGATTATTTATAGCATTCGAACGTTTGCATTTAGTTCTTTTGTTGGTTCGCTTTGCATTTGTAGGATCTCAACAGTTCGTTTCTCCGTTAGATGTCTTTTTTTATCTCTTTACTTTTCTCCGTTAAGTTTTTTGTTTATTTCGTTACATTTCTTCGTTAGGTTTGCTGTTTATTTTGTTCCTTTACTTGGCATTTGTTTTCGATTACTGTATTGTTGTTATTGTAGTTACTTACTGTCATGGGTGCCATCCCACAAGTTGGAGCTGAAGGTGGGTGTGCCTGTTTTATTGATGCGTAACTTGGATGCACCACGATTATGCAATGGCACCAGGTTACGCATCACGGACCTGAGAAGGCATATCGTGCAGGCCACCATCATCACCGGTGGAGCCAAGAGAGAGACTGTATTAATACCACGAATTCCCATCATCCCAACAAACTTGCCATTCCAGGTTAACCGGTTACAGTTCCCATTGAAAGTCGCCTTATCGATTACTATAAACAAGAGTCAAGGACAAACGTTAAAAGTGGCAGGTATTCATCTGACCACCCCATGTTTCTCGCACGGACAGCTCTACGTAGGCTGCTCCCGTGTATCGAGAGCTAGAAATCTCTACATATACTCGGAGAACAAGAAGTCTCGAAACGTCATTTACAGGGACGTATTGCAATAGATTTTTGGCTCTCCATCCGTTCCAAGACAATTATATATTCCGTGCTAACAATGTCGCAAACTGTCGTGTAGTTATTTATGCCCTTTCTTGATGTCTTAATGTCTGACTATTGAACCGCGGGTAACACGGCGGGGAGCAGCTAGTAATGCTATAAAAACAAGTGATCATCCAACATTTTAAACATAGCTGCAGTTCAGCAACGGTGGAACACAATCCGAAAGTCAACAATGTTTCAACCTACCAGTTGCATAAAAATGGTTTACGTTCATAAACCTTGACCTAGGTTTCGGCAAAAGTAATTTTGCCTTCTCAGAAGTATTACATTTAGCTCACATTAAAATAGTTGTGAAATAAAATGTAGCAGACTCCATGTCATACTTTTTATTCTATGACATGGAGTAAGCCACATTTTATTTAACATCTATTTTAATGTGAGCTAAAAGTAATACTTCTGAAGAAGGCAAAATTACTTTTGCCGAAACCTAGGTCAAGGTTTATGCATGTAAACCATTTTTATGCAACTGGTCGTCTGAAACTTTGTTGACTTTTGGATCATTATCCAAAGTTATTACCTAAAAACACTCAATCGACGTATCACATTTTTTCTTTCAAATTAATCAAATGAACGTTTGGCTGGTGCTGTTGTTCTGCTCGTCAGTCCAAAGAACGATATCTTATAGCTATCCACGCTATCCTATCCTTTGATAGTAACCAGATTGAACAGAATGTAGGTTGCCGTTCTTATTGAGAGACGAAGAGGCTTCAAAGGATAGGATAGCGTGGATAGCTATAAGATATCGTTCTTTGGACTGACGAGCAGAACAACAGCACCAGCCAAACGTTCATTTGATTAATTTGAAAGAAAAAATGTGATACGTCGATTGAGTGTTTTTAGGTAATAACTTTGGATAATGATCCAAAAGTCAACAAAGTTTCAGACGACCAGTTGCATAAAAATGGTTTACATGCATAAACCTTGACCTAGGTTTCGGCAAAAGTAATTTTGCCTTCTTCAGAAGTATTACTTTTAGCTCACATTAAAATAGATGTTAAATAAAATGTGGCTTACTCCATGTCATAGAATAAAAAGTATGACATGGAGTCTGCTACATTTTATTTCACAACTATTTTAATGTGAGCTAAATGTAATACTTCTGAGAAGGCAAAATTACTTTTGCCGAAACCTAGGTCAAGGTTTATGAACGTAAACCATTTTTATGCAACTGGTAGGTTGAAACATTGTTGACTTTCGGATAGTGTTCCACCGTTGCTGAACTGCAGCTATGTTTAAAATGTTGGATGATCACTTGTTTTTATAGCATTACTAGCTGCTCCCCGCCGTGTTACCCGCGGTTCAATAGTCAGACATTAAAGTGCCAAGAAAGGGCATAAATAACCTAGGGACAACACACACACCCATGCCCCAGGGAGGACTCGAACCTCCGACGGCGAGCAACCGCGCGCTCCGCGGCGAGGTGCTTTAGACCGCTCGGCTACTCCACCGCGGCAAACGTTGGATTTTCAGCTAGATATTTATAAAAGGCGGCCATATAATTGCAAGCTAGCACCCGACATCACGCTTCGAATGAACCTGTAACATATGCACCGTCTGAAGATGAACCTGAAAATGTTTGAAATCCTGTTAAAGAAACAAAACAAGTAACATTTCAAATTAAAGTGACTGCTTGCTTTTTTCTTGAATTATATTGATCAACGTTTTTACCGATTAGCTCTCGGTGAAGTTTTAATAGCCAACCGTGTAACTGTCCTTGACAAGTTGAACAACATGTAGCTTTAATATTTTTCTAGCCTCGACAGTGAATCGTTAGCGCATTCGAAAAATTATTCAGCAAGCCTTAAATGTAAGGCACGAATTCTGAATTACTGTAGAGAAACTTGGGATGCACCCATGACCTCTGCCTCTTGAGTCGCACACGTGACTTCCCTGTGCTGGAGTGCCTAGAAAGTGTGTGTCAAAGAGAGCAGTGTGGTGAACTACTGTGTGTGTGTGTGTGTGTGTGTGTGTGTGTTTAAATGCTGCTCTGGCCGTGTCACCTTAGCTTTACCGACAGGGACGCTCTTTGCCAAACTGTGTACAGTGCGAGCAGACGCCGTGTTTGCTCTCCGTGGAAAATTCTGAAGCCAAGGAATTCATCTGCGCTGTTATTAAGCTAGGGTCAGGCGACGTTTACAGAACGGAGTGGTGCTTGTTGACATGGTTAACGTGCAAGTGCTACCGTGTCTCACTGAAAAGAACCGTATTTACATAGTAATTTTAGCCCTTCATCCTTCCGGTAAGCGGTACGTTTGCCGTGTTCTTGAATCGAGAAGTCACCTGCGCGAATAAAGAAACTTGAAAAATAAAAATCATTATGTGTGCGCAATCTTTCAATCGTACAGGTAGCTAATGGTGTTTCAGCACAGTGAGACAAATTTCTGTTTAGAGTTATGAATAAAATATATTTTGCTAACTCCATAGTGAACAAGTAAATATTCATTGAGAATGAACGCTCTTTCAATTTTGAGGAAACGCAATGAGTTGTTCCGTACCACAAAGAGTATCATACCAAAGTTTCACGTAGTACATTACCAGAAGTAGACGGATCCAAAATTTTGGGTGTGCGTTACTCTTGACTGTATGCCTTAATATGGCAGAAGGTGAAGCCATTAACAAAAAGGACGGGCGCCTACTGTAAATTCTCTTTACCAACCACAAGCTATTACATTCAAAACATCCACATTTTTTTCCAGAATCCCAGAATCAATTCACATTACGGCACGCAGTCTCTGATAATAGTTACTACAAATTATTTTACCCTCTTTATCAGCCATATAATTATTATACAGGATGGTCCATTGACAGTGACCGGGCCAAATATCTCACGGAATAGTTCCATACAAAACAAAAGTCATGTCTATATGCAGCCTTTAGGAGTGGTTTTATGAAGTAATTTTCACATGTAAAGGGTGTATTAAACGACGATCCGAAGAGAGGCATAGTCTAGCGCGAGACCCATCTAGCAGCAGAACGGGTGCAACCACTAGGCCGACCATTTTATCGGCATTTGAAATCAAAATAGCACTGTAATGAAATAATTTTACTTCTTGGCGGTATATAAATTCATAAATTCGAAACCATTTTTCAATATTAATTATACAGTGAGACAATTAAACTTTACATAATATGAGAGGAGCTTTGCCATAGATATACAAAAAACGAAAATCACGTGTCATTCATGATACGGTTCAAATGTTTCTATAGCTTATGGGACTTAACTACGGGGTCATCAGTCCCTAAAATTACAAACTACTTATGAACTAGGTAACACTAAGGACGACACAAATATCCATGCCCGAGGGGGGCTTCGAACCCCCGACAGTAGTGGCCGTGCAGACCGTGACTGGCGCGCCGCAGTCCCCTCGGCCACCGCGGCCGGCATTATACGGTTAAGAGTGGTTAAAGAAAGTGGATGTTATATATATATATATATATATATATATATATATATATATATAAAGGCGGTGTTTGACGACGATACGCCGCAAGAGTTACACTCTGGTATGACCGCCATCCAGTTGCGGAATTGGTGAAAGTACGATGTCGAGGTTGGCAGCAGTAGAAATCAAAGTTTCGCTGTGACGTTTCTTCTTGCTGTCGCTGTTTCGCTTATTATGCTGAAAAAATAATAATAAGTAAATAAATAAATAAAAATTGTGGTCATTTACTGTTGATACAAGAGAATTCAGTCAAGTTCCTAATTTTTAATTACTTCATTTTGAATAGCTACTACCTTCTACTCCACTTATTATATACAAACTACAATTGCTTCAGGAAACATAATGATAGCCGGCCGCAGTGGCCGAGCGACCTGCGGCGCGCCAGTCACAGTCTGCACGGCCGCTACGGTCGGGGCTTCGAATCCCCACCTCGGGCATGGATGTTTGTGTAGTCTTTAGTGTAAGGTAGTTCATAAGTAGTTTGTAAGTTTAGGGACTGATGACCCCTTAGTTAAATTCCTTAACCTTAACAAACATTTGAACGTTGAAATACAATGATAACGCTAACAGGATGGAGTGAAAATCGCAGAGATGGACAGACACAAAATGTTTTGTTTAGAAGAACCAATAGAAATGTGGACGTTCATATTAATAATATGGTGAACCAGTGATCTGAGTATAATCCGGATGTATAACTCAAATGTCTGAGCTTACAACCTTAGCGTGTCTGCACATTCTTATGTTTTCCAAACGATTAGAAGTTGCCGGCCATGTTGTAATTAGTCGAACGAATTTCCATCAGTTAGTACGCGATAAACCATTGCTTTATTACCTCTTGTTTTGAAACTTACGTCAACATCTGATGCAACAGGCTTGTATCGAAGCGGAATCAAAACGTACTTTCTTTTGGTTTTCTTGTAATACTTCATAGAAGCCATGTTGTAATTACGCAAGAGACGGTATACGAACATCCACGGCTGCCATGCACAGACATCTGTAGTGCAACATCTAGGTAGTATAGAGGCCAATGTGTTGAACGATAAAATAAAAAATAAAAAGTAAAATAAAAGGGAAATTCAGTTGCGTTACTTTGGAATCACAGTGGGTCGATATTTGACAACAGACAACTCGAATACTCTTTGAAACAGATAGGACCGCTGAGAGGCGTCGGACTTCGCGTCCTTCGCTATCTCTTTAATCAGTATTAAATATGCATAACGAGAGACAATTTACTCGCGAGTGCGTGGCATGTTTATTGTCTTATTAAATTATTCAGTAGGTAGCATCGCTGAGTACTTCCAGTTGAGATAATTCATGTAATTGCTATTTTTCTGGAGTAACGTGGAAAGACTTGAACTGGCAGTTCGGTGTATAGCAGATACAGGTTGTAACTGGCAAGTGGGCGGCAGGTCCCTGCTCCAGGGAGAAGGCATGTAACCTCCCCTCCCAGCGTCGGCAGGGCATCCAGCAGGGGGCTGAGGGTCATAAACCGACATAGAAAGCCTTGGATACAACCGTAGCTCCATCTGGCGCCGGTATATCGCAGGCCGCACGGTTCGGAAAGAGCAGTGCCACAGTGAAGGAGTAGAAGGGGAAGAGAGTTTTAAGTGAGGAATCCTTTAGAAGTTAGCCGCGCACACGGGGACCGTGGGATAGTAGGTTGGCAGTCTACAAAGGCCCGCCATTTAAAACTCTTATTGGGCGGTGATTGGAAACTGCCAATGAGGAGTGAGCATTCCTCCCACTTTTCAGCAACAGTTTTATATTACGCACAGTGAACGCTAAACACCGAGAGTTCTGCCGGAAGTTGACTGCCGGAAGTTCCGTCACTTGGAGCAATAGTGCCTTTGGTTTCTGCGATAGCGTGAGACATCTACTCTATGGTTTCTGCTTTGCAGACGACATGTTGAAATGCAAATCACGTCAGACGACATGATGAAATGCAAATCACGACAATAAAGTATTTTAGGCGATAGTACATTGAAGATTTATTACCCACACTTCAGTTTGTTCTTTAAATGTCAATGAAGAACTAATATCAATTAATGATGTAATAACGCTGATACCCAAAGCACGACATATGAATTATAAATTATGTGTCAGTTATATGTAATTCATGCTGGTCTTTTGGCATTTTTTTCCAAATATCGTCACATCAGTGAAGATCGGCCGTGACGCCAATTTAAGCAACTTACTATATCCAACCAGAAGATACAATTTTGAGTTTTGTATACGGTAAAAAAAAAAAAAAAAAAAAAAAAAAAAAAAAAAAAAAAAAAAAAAAAAAAAAAAAAGATAGGAAGGAAGAAAGAAAATGTGCTTAAGGCAATAGCCCCAGGTAAAACCGTTGGAAAAGATTTTGGTTCGAGTCCTGTCAAAACTGAAAATTTTTTCTTCTTTTTCTTAAGTTCATAAATGACTGTGGATCGGTAATCTAAATGTGTTAAAAGCCTGTCGTACAGTATTAGTCGGTTATTTCCGAATACTTTGCGATATACGAGAGTAAGGATATGCAGAAACCTAACAGTATAGGTTAAATTTGTGCGAATGAAACGAGTAGGGATGATGTTTACATTCTTCCTTATCACAAAGACGTCGCTGACCATATTGTTTAGTTTCACAAAACAGTTTTGTAATTGAGCACATATCGAAAATTTACTGCATCACTATACGGAAACGAGACATTACAGAGAAGTAAAATCTATTCCGTGGTCAACATATCAATATGATCCGTGTTTACTTTACTTTCCACATCGTGTAGCATCACCATAGAGTACAGTAATACACGCTGGAACCATAAATGTGAATTTAAAAACATCTGATTACAGGTACCTGGCATTCCCTTAAAAGAAAAAGTTCGCAGTTTATTTCCGAATAAGTAGGGATTTGCGAGTTTGTTATGAGGTATGAATCTAACATCAGATGCGAGTGAAACGAATTACAACAAAATTCATAATCGTCCCTGTCATTAAATCGTCGTCTGTTCTTTTACGTGTATGTTGTCATCATGGCGTCGAGTGCCATGATTCGACCACAAAACTCGATAGTTAACCTAAATTCACCCTCTGGCAACTTCCAGCGACACTCTCGTTATTTAGCGCCGAGTTATTACGCACTACTACTGGTTGATGAAATACTAGAAGATGGATTTTGCTTGAGACTTTGAGCGTCGCGCGGGAGTAGCCGAGCTGTCTGGAGCGTCATGTTGCGGATCACGCGACCTCCCGCGTCGGAGGTTCGAATCGTCTCTCTGGCATGGATGTTTGTACTGTCTTTAGTATAAGTTATTTCATAAGTAGTTTGTAAGTTTAGGGACTGACGACCCCGCAGTTAAGTCCCATAAGCTTTACAAACATTTGAGCATTTAGTCTTGCAGGAGAGAAGAGGTACGTTTTTGAAGATGGGGTGAAGTTTTAGACTTGGGGGCGACAAGACATCCACAGGCATGAGCGCCAGCAGCGGGTATGAGATGGAAACTTGTACGAAAAAGTTGTAACCGTGAAATGTCAGCGGAAATCTGTTCAGCGATAACAGACATGTACACCATTATATGGGAGACGCACCAGTTACGCAGCTACAGTAGTATTGGTAAGCATGCCACCAGTGCTTTCCGACCTCCATTTTCAGCATAGGTCTTGCGATTCAATCTCTTGTCCGCATTTTATTGTATCAGTAATTCCCGTCAATTCCGTTTTATCTCGTTTTCAGCATAATCATTTATCTTTCTTAGTTTGCTGTCCCTGAAGTCAGTTGGAATGTTTACTTTTTATCATCTAATTTCATTTCATGTTTGCGTGTCCCTTTTGCACAAATAAATGTTATATAGTTTCACTAAGACCCTGTTTCTGTTATTAATTAGAACCCCAACATCTTATTATTTATTATGTGGATACAGTTTGTCTATGAGTCTGGCCACTCAGGTGATTAGGATAGGGCCATTTCATAATAAATACAGTCAATTTCCAAAGTCGTTATTCACTATTTGCGTGTATTTATTTACAATCCAGGAAATTTAATTGATTGAGTATGACACAGACCAGTGAAATATATTCAAATTATATACCAACGTAACTTATAAACTTCCCATCAACGGAGCTGCGCTCTGTTAGTGTCCAATATCACTGGTGAGCAATGGAAGAAGAATAGTCTGTTCAAAACTAGTTTTGGTCATTTATACAGTAACAACTGTACAGCATACACGTCTCCAAATGTACCAGTAACACAAAACATGCGTAACAAATTTTGTAACGAAGACGAGGTGCTGTGTCCGCATACTTACGATTCAACCAATGCAATGTCGTTGAGAAATGCATGCAACCCGGAAGAAAGCAGACACTGTGGTAACTGATACCGAGAATACGATTAAGTATAAGCAGTACAATTTCTTGGCGACGTATGAAAATTAGTGCCGTATCGGGTTTCCGATATTCGCGAACGGTCCCTTTAATCGTTTCTCTCTCTCTCTCTCTCTCTCTTTCTCTCTCTCTCTCTCTCTCTCTCTCTCTCTCTCAGTTTTTTTTCCTCGCTTTCCGGGATGACTACAGTCATTCGGGTCATTCAGATGAGAAATCAAAATTTCAAACGTTTGTGAACGTTGTAGCGCGCCTGCCTGCTATTTCTCTAGCAGTACAAGAGATTTTTCTCACCTTAAATTATGCTCTACGATTGATCCATAAGTTTGTACCTCAAAATTCAAGACAGTTAAGAGGTTACTAGCTGTTGCTCAAAATGAACCCAACACTAATCCTGTAAGAGGAACAATAATTAGAATATAATTACTCTGCTAAATGACCTCACCGGCTACGTGAATGGGGTGTGTAGTAGTATTTCAGAAGAAAAAGAAGCAAATTGCAAGTGAAAAATTTACGAAAAAGTTGTATAACCCTCCATACCTAAATACATTCAAATCTTATATATTAAAAGACTCTACGAAAACTAAAGTCAGTCGGCTATACCAAACTACCCACCAGATTTCCTTCATTTTTGTCTTAATTCATCCAGAGATTTGTCAAGTAGTATCAGAATTTACGTACGTCTTGCCTTCCTTTTTCTATACTCAAACGCGATTTCCTTCTGTATATTTCTTATGGGAATGTTTTTGCTCTAAATTCAGTCGGTCAGGCCGATCTATTCGACCGATTTCCTTCATTATTTTTATACATAAAAATCAGTCTAGAGTGCAATGATTTATTTATTTGTCAACTAGTTTCGGTCTTTATTTTGGACCATCTTCAGGACTGTAGCTCTATTGATGTTGTGGAGCTAGGCTGGTGCTTCAGAGACTTCTAGAGCGTCACTGCTCCTCCATTATTGCTTTAAACGAAAGGTATTCATTCGCAGATTTTTCATCAAGTATCAGAATTAATTTAATCCTTTATTTTTATTCAAACGCGGTATCCTTCCGTCCTTGCATTGAATATTTTAATCGGTTTGTTTTACGATATCTTCGGTTCTAATTAAGGTAGCAGTTCATTTTGAAGTAACAACACTCAGAGGATCAAGTTGTTTCATTTACGCTTTTAAACACTTGCATTGATTGATTCGGAAGAAAGCTAAGCGTGAACATTCACATTTACTTCCACTTTTTCCTAACTTTTTTTGTCATTCCACTAATGGTGTGAAGTATTTTCACGGGTCCTCTAGTAATAATAAATCTAATGAAAAAAATTATCACAATAAAGGCAGCTGTGATTCCGCGCCTATATTTGGTTTTACAGTTGAAGATAAGCAGCAGAGGCTGTCTCATTAAATGAAATAGATAACGTTGTGCTGTTGTCGCTTTCAATGTACAGAAGTGAGTCAAAAAGAAGCTTCACAGAAGCACTCTCATTCCGGTCGTTAGAACAACTGCGACTCTAAATTACTATCAGAAACTACCTTGCTAATCTGAGACTGAAGTATACGACGGCGGGTATTGGAAAAGTAAAAGATGATTTACGTAGGTTCGGTATTGAACTTTGACTCGTCTTTAGAATTGCGAGAGTTAGCTGTTGATTCCCCTACTTCACCAACGGCGAACATCTCTGCCCTTTCTCTTTTTCAATTTTCTTATAATCGAAACTTCGCCATATTACTATGGACGCCGTGAATCCGTTCTCGGTTGTAACAAGAATACGGAACACGTGAGGCGCCTAGTTGCTGCTACCGCTCTGGGTAGTATGCGTCAGTTATGTTATTTCATCCACCTGTCGCCTTCTTCCGTAATCGTCCCAGCTCAGAAAACAGCACGCTGGTCATTGGTTCTTGCTCTTGAGGCTGCAATTGGCTAGGAACTGTTTTGTGTAGTTTTCTATTAAACGCTGAGCTGAAGACGTTGGAATGCCAGCTAGTTTAGTAGTCATAACCGCAGAAAATTAGCCAACTTTTCCCTGTGTCGTTGATTTTTAAGACGTAGTACGAGGGTTTATCGGTAGTAACAAATGGCGTTGCTAGGAACGCACGACGTCGTGAATTGTTAGGTGTGTTCGTTTTTTAGCTTAATGAATTGTGTATGTGGACTGCAGTAAATAGATAGGTCAAATCAGCCTCAAAGATACAACGGTTTGGCGTGCATACCGATATTTCCTAGTAATTTGTACTGTTACACAATATGACTTTGTGGTATAAAAAATCGTATTTCATGTGGAGAGCATCTTGGATCTATATGAATACTTTTGTCTCGTCTTGAAGCAAGAAGGAGGAGAACCTGAATGGATATCTGACTTTATCTGCTTGAGAGGATGATAGAAACCGTGTGGTTATTGGTTGTTTTGTCAGGATTTTAACTTTGCATTGGGTAATGACTGTCAGTTTAAGAACTTTATCCTTTTCCCCCGATCAAATTTAAAAGTTATAAATTCATTTAAAGACATAAGAATTACAATTACGAAAAAAAATGGAAAGAACTCATTCAAACTACTGCAAGAAAGACGAAGAAAAGGCTGTGTTTCATTGGTAGCGCACTTAGAAGATGCATCAGTTCTACAAAGGAAACTCCCCCTATAACAGTCTCCCACCCATCTCCCTCAGTTCGCTGATGACACCACTTTTCTTGCCCTCGCCAGTTCCCAACATCTTCTCCAATGGCACCTTAACCTCCTCCTCGAGCAACCATATCTTCTCCGTTGTTCGTACAACGCTCTCCTCCCCCTCCCCCACCTTTACCTTACCTTCCAGTCATTCCATATGCTAAATCCCCACCCTTAAATACTTTGGCCTCACCCTCTCCTGGAACCTTCACCTTCGTCCGTGACAAAGCCCTCGTCTGCCTCAACCTCCTCTCTGGCTGGACATGGGGCCTCATCCCATCCCCATTCTCTACACATACTGTTCCTTCAGGCATCATGCATTGTTTAGCTTTCACACCACCTGGGTATACGCCTGTCCACCTACTATAAGTACCTCTAAATAGTTTTCAAAATGACAAGCCAAGATCGCATGCTAACAATTTATTAACTGACGACCGGTTTCGGTGCACTGTGTCACCATCATCTGGTCATATATTTTATAATCTGGTCATCTCGTTAAAAAATTGGGTATAAAATAACAAGTGCACCATTGCACTTAGTCACTATATAAAAAATACATAAGTTAAAAACATTTTGTAAGCTGTCGTGTTTTTAACTTATGTAATTTTTATATAGTGACTAAGTGCAATGTTGCACTTGTTATTTTATACCCAACTTTTTAACAAGATGACCAGATTATAAAATATATATGACCAGATGATGGTGTCACAGTGCACCGAAACCGGTCGTCTCTTAATAAATTGTTAGTTCGCGATCTTGGCTTGTCATTTTGAAAACTATTAAACGAATTGATCGCCTCCAGACCAGACTATGTCAGGTAATCTTTTACCTCTAAATACTCGAACTCACTCTCTCTGCCTCGCTTCCCATATCCGTCTCCTACCCTACCCCTCCCCCCCCCCATTCCCACCCGCACCTCTTTGTATCCTGCATGATTTTATTCCGATGTTGCAGTTCCTGGAACATATCTGTATCCTCTATACGTCCCGCCATCCACTGGTAAATCCTCACTAACCCTGGGCCTCTGCCATGCCTTCACCACTCTAACTGGAAGGGCCACGGTGGAGTAGCCGAGCGGTCTAAAACGCGGTTGCTCGCCGTGGAGGTTCGAGTCCTCCATGGGACATGGGTGTGTGTGTTGTCCTTAGGTTAGTTTACCTAGGTTTAAGTAGTTTGTAAGCTACGGACTGATGACCACGCACTTGGTCTGATAGATTTACAGACATTTGAACATTTGAAACCGAAGGATCGTGGGTTCGAAACCCGGTCGGACCTCTTATTTCGGTCGGCTTTTTAACCCATCTTTCAACTCACAACGATCTGAGGAGTCACCATAAATAACACGTGGTTCGGATTTCACCTCAAGCTGCAGGTCCCCTTTTCTCTGTAGGCTAGAGACACGCAAGTCGCCGAAGTGGCGTTCAATTGAAAAGACTTGCGCCAGGCCAATGAGTCACACGAAATTATTATTATACCATTGTAGCCCTGCTCCCTTTCATACGGTCCACATCTTATCCCAGGGTAATTTTCGCCGCCTCTACCTACCGGATAATGCCCTCCACCCCGAAATTTATCCCTCCTACCACTTTAATACCCTCCCTGTAGATTCCTCTCCCGACCCCCACCCTTCTTCTCATCCCGCCCCATGCTCGGTTTCCTTAACCCCTCCCTCCTCCATCGAGTCCTTTCGCTCCCGCCTCCCCCTCCCTCTCCTTCCTCACCTTCCGCTTCCCCTACGGGGTCTTTCAACAATGTCCCATGTGTTTGTCAGTGTAATTGCTGTGTCATCTCGCTTATAACGTCTTGCATCCGCCGCCGTCGACAGAACAACTGTTTCCTGAGTCTTTTATGTGGTGTCTCCAACATCGTCTCCACGGTTTTGTGTCAACATCAACGGTTTTTTGCTATTGTGACCTTCTTATGGAGTCACAATTTGTCTTTTAGTTCAACTAAACATTTTACTAAATAACGCTAAATTGTGTCTTATTGTATCATGTTAAAATCATATTTTCCTCTCCTGTTTTAACTTATTATATACTCTGTGTCATGTCATTGTTCTATGGGTTGTAGAGCGGCGTAAAAGGCTGCTGCCAGCCCTCCAAACCATAGGGTTGAAAACTTAGTAATAATAATAACAAAAAGGCAGAGAGAGAGCATTTACCCTCCAGAATGAAACTTTCACTCTGCAGGGGAGTGTGCGCTGATATGAAACTTCCTGGCAGATTAAAATTGTGTTTCGGAACCGAGACTTGAACCTGGGACCTTTGCCTAATGCTGGCAGGCGCTCTACCGACTGAGCTATCCCGACACGACTCACGATGCCGCCCCACAACTTTACTTCCACCAGTACCTCGCCTCCTACTTTCCAAACTTCACAGAAGTTCTCCTGCGAAACTTGCAAGACTAGAACTCCTGGAAGGAAGGATGTGGTGGAGACATGGCTTAGCCATCGTTTAAGGGATGTTTCCAGAATGAAACTTTCACTCTGCAGCGGAGTGTGCGCTGATATGAAACTACCTGGCAAATTAATATTGCGTGTCGGAACCGGAATTCGAACCTGGGACCTTTGCCTTTCGCGGGCGAAAGGCAAAGGTCCCGGGTTCGAGTCCCGGTTGCCGCACGCAATTTTAATCTGCCAGGAAATTTCAGCATTTACCCTGTTTGTGAGTAACTAACCGGAGCTCTTTTAGATTTGCGATGCTCAGAAATCATTTTTCTTCCGAATTCTTTGATTAGAGCTGAAAAATATTTATTTGCCAACAAATTTTTATACATGGGTAAGCAAACCGGCTTGCTTCACATCTCATATGTGCTTTCATATCACCCTTACAAAAATTATGTCTGAAAATTTCTGACAATTTAAATGACATTCAGCGCAACCGTTGGTAAAAATCATTTTCTTTGACTCAAATATCATCATCTGTATACTGAAGTTGACAACTTCATGCTCATTATCGTTATATAATACTGCAATCACAAAAGGTCTCAGAATACCACGCAACTTTTTTTCAAATGGTCTGGATACTTGTATCTAAAAATTACATCGAAGTCAGCCTTTCCGATGCATCTATAAGATAAATGGAAAAAGTAAGTTACTCAACGCAATACAGACACTGATTTTTAAAGGAGAAGCATCTGAGTTGCCCTAATGGTAGCCAGATTAAACTCTCATAGTCGCCTGGCTTATTTTTGGGAACTTGAAGAAAGAATTTGGAAAGTAAAATGAGAAGGATTAGGGTTTAACGTCCCGTCGACATTGTGGTCGTTAGAGATGAAGTGCACGCTCGGACTGGGAAGGATGGATAATAAATCGGCCAGTTCTTCTAAAGGAAATATCCGGCATTTTCCACGAGTGATTCAGAGAAATCACTGAAAACCTAAACCGAATGGCCGGTGGTGGATTTGAACAGTTGTCGTCCCAAACGCTAGTCAATGTGTTACCACTGTGCTAGGCCGCTCAGTTTTAGTAAATGATCAGTTCAGTCGGATAAAACAACACAGTCTATTAATATTAGTCCACACCAGTGTAAACATTGCCTTGTTGACGCTTTAACCCATCGCTCCACGATGTCTGCGTCAAAATCAAATCTTGCCATCACCTCTTAACCACTTTAATCAGGACTCATACGACAAAGTCGTTGATATTTACATGAACTGTATCCAAACGATATAGTTACAAACACAGCAGAAACCGTGTGGTAATCAAAGGCAGGCGAATCGGTCATCTAACCGCGCGGTCTAAGGCATCATGTGACGGATTGTGCGGCCGCTCCCGCCGAAGGTTCAAGAACTCAGTCAGGAATGGGGTTGTGTGTTGTCCTTAGCCTTCATTGCCTTAAGTTAGTGTAAGAAGTGTGTGTGTCTAAGAAATGAAAACCTTGGCAATTGGCCCCTAATGAAGTAGACCATTGACGCCAAAATACACTATGCCGTTGAAAAGGATACATATGCCATTCATGCCAAATTGATATCTAAAGTTGCTGCACCTGGTATTGCTTATCTTTTAGCATTGAAGGCTCTTCATTTTTGCAGGTGCTGGCAGGCGTTAAGTATAGGCCATCAGCCACTGCGGTGTTAGTTATGAGAGATATAGTCCAGTCAATGAGTGCTCAAAAGAGGGGTGTAGAGTGCATGGAATATGCGATAATTTTGGACTTCAGGACTTTGTTAGGGATAGTTAGGAGGTGAACATACTAAACGTCCCCGCCCCTGGGGGGTGAGCTAAAGCGGAGGTGGGGGTGGAAAGGTACAATTTTTTGGTTTTTCGCTTATATCTTGAAAGCGATCCGCTTTAGGAAGAAAATGTTCCAAATAAAAATGAAAGATAACTGAATTTGCTATAAAATTGTTTCTATACATATTAGTCGAATTCCCAACGGTTTTCGAGATATACGTTACTGAAAATCGACAATTTCGGAAAAAAATCATTTTTACCTCACTAATTTTGTCAAACATTTACTTCTAGTGACTTACTCGATCGTTTCTCAGAAAATTTGCCAGAAAAAATGTTGTAGAGCATTAAATTTCCTTCAGTTTGATATGCGCATTTATTACCTTATCGTCAGCCAATCAGAAGTTACATCATTTGTAAGATGTGCGCTCAGTTTCGAGGTCCTTCTAGAAATGAGTGTT
Source organism: Locusta migratoria (assembly GCA_026315105.1). NCBI lineage: Eukaryota > Metazoa > Arthropoda > Insecta > Orthoptera > Acrididae > Locusta > Locusta migratoria. The sequence goes on along the minus strand of CM048749.1, from coordinate 262,401,267 downwards.
TTGAGAGGCTGTGACATTTATGTCTTATGAAACGTGCTAGCATGGTAAATAACAACACTTAAACAATAACAAGGTAACTGAAATTGTAAGAGAACACCTTTTTAGAATTATAGCTTTTATTACAATATTATGAATCATACAATGAAAGTATTTACAAGCACTGATAGTGATTCAAAATGAATCATTTCAAAGCAACATTTTCATTTTTATGAGGAGGAATGGTCGATGCTCATTTATTGTCACCTGCAGTGGACACGCCTTCAAGGTCGCTGGTACCTAATGCCCGGCAGAGGGCTAACGATGGGGAAGCCCCACGACGTACCTGGAAGGCGTGACACTGGCTCCTTCCAAGAGACTGGACCGGGGGGTGAGATGGAGTGTTCTCAGTCACTTCTTACTTCACTTCAAAAGTTCTCCAAGCACAGAAAACTTTGTATGTCGGCTTTTCGTGATATTTTTCATTTACTTATGAAAATGTTGACTATGTAGTCAGCGTAATGGCTACTCGGTGTTTTGATGTGATGAAACAATAGATGGACGAGATGTTGGTGTTTTCACAGTGACAAAAAATGAGTACTATCACTCATCAAAGCAATTAGAGAAAGGAGATGGCCCATCTTTTGAAAGTTTGGGCATCCTTATGATTCATAATGAATGTCGAAAAAATTGCACCCGGCTGCAATCCATCAACGCTCATTTAAAGAGGCACTCTCATCGTCCTCTGAAGTAGTTCAGCCTTCAACTTTGAGATCCAAACAAGTGAAATTCGATTTCAAAACAAAATGTTTCTTTTGTTCCGAAAGTGTTGATGGTGAGCAAAAGAAGCCCAAGGAAGATATTTTTAGTTATATTCTCACAAAAGGACGCAACAGAACTGACATACAAGTGACGAGCATGGACGCCTCTCGAGATAGACATGATCAGTGGAGAGAGGAAGCGATGAGGCATCTTTCCACCTCAAATGATTTAGTTGCGGACGACGCTGTGTATCATGATGAATGTCAGTTGGAATTTGTGAGATCGTTGTACATCAGCTGTAACTGGAAAACTCGGAACTATTCCACTAGAAGCATACATTACGATGAAAGGAGGTCTACGAAATGTGACTGTGGCACACATTGATATACCAGAGGAGCCGCCACATCCTGCACCAAATGACATTCTGTGGTTTGTTGCCAAAAACAAGGTATCGTAGTTCCAGAGTGGAAGGGACACAAGCAATGTATAACATGTATTTACAGGCTGTGACACAACATACGCAGCGTATTGCAAGAGTAAAGTGGGGTTTGTCAAAATGCATCAGAAATCCAAAATCATACAACATGCTGCTGAGATATTTTTTCCAATAATTCTTCTTTTCCCGACTCCATTCAGACAGCGGGAATCATGAGTACTCTGTCATGGAATGGAGCTCCAGCCACCAAGACATCCCTCAACGAGTTCCGCTACAAATCATTTATAAAAGCAGCTGGGCACATGACGCCTAATCTCTGAACTCTCCCTCCAACTGAAGGAGCTGTTAAGCAGCATCCATTCCTAATCTGCCACCAAGTACGACTTTGGTTAAGAGAGGAACCGAAATGTGGAGCGCCGAATTGGGGTTAGGAAAGAAGAAATGACCAACTAGTTCCGAAACTCTCAGAGTTAGATGCTGCTCCTGACGAATTCTTGAAGATAATTTTTGTCGATATGCGTAAGATTGTGACAGTGGAGGTGTGGTTCCAGACAATCGTTACACTGCTCTGATACATGCCCGAACTGCAAGGGCGACTGCAACAACGGAGTCGCAATATTAATTCAGGATAAAGATAACGACAGTGACATCGAGACTCTACCAATCTTGTTGGACGACGTCTCCACAACTGACTAAGGTGAATGACACTCGACCATTCCTCATTAAATGAAAATGTTGCATTCAATGCACTTATTTTTCATTTTGAATCACTATCAGTGCTTGTAAATACTTGCATTGTGTGATTCACAATATTGTAATACAAGTTATAATTGTAAAAAGGTGTTCTCTTTCAATTGAAATTACCTTCTTGTCATTGTTAAGGTGTTGTTATTCACTATGCTAGCACGTTTCATAAGATAAAAATGTCACAGCCTTTCTAGAAGGACCTCGAAACTGAGTGCACATCTTATAAATGATATAACTTCTGATTGGTTGAAGATAAGGTAATAAATGTGCATATCAAATTCAAGGCAATTTAATTATCTACGACTTTCCTTCCGACAAATTTTCTGAGAAACGATCGAGTGAGTCACTAGAAGTAAATGTTTGAAAAAATTAGTGAGGTAAAAATGATTTTTATCCGAAATTGTCGATTTTCAGTAATGTATATCTCGAAAACCGTTGGGAATTCGACTAATATGTATCGAAACGATTTTATAGCAAATTCAATTATGTTTCATTTTTATTTGGAACATTTTCTTCCTAAAGCGGACCGCTTTCGAGATATAAGCGAAAAACCAAAAAACTGTACCTTTCCACCCCCACCGCCGTTTTAGCTAACCCCCCAGGGGAGGGGACTTTTAGTACGTTCACCTCCTAACTATCCCTAACAAAGCCCTGAAGTCAAAAATTATCGCATATTCCATGCACTCTACAATGCATTCATTGACTTATAATGGCTGAAATTTTGTATTCCGAGCAAACTCTTGACAATTTACAGAGCGGTAAATTTTGTAACAAAATCTTAAGTTAGTACATCCCATGTTTCAAACTCCAAATACCATTCTGTGTTCAAGAATGGTTAATACCTGCATGTATCCAGAGTGACAAACACAGCTCTGGCAGTGGACTGCCATTTTTACCTATGTACGCGCTATTACAGCCATCTGCATTTGTTCGCATCGATATCCCATAACTTCTGTCACCTCATAACACAATTATCTGTATTTAGTGACACCGGCTAGAAATTTTGTAACCTACTAACGTCACTCAAGAGTGACACCTTTCCACAAAGCAGACATCCACAGATTGCTGCTTACGCTTTGTGCTAATCACTCTTCTCTATGGCGCACCTAACAATGCCCTTGTCTCCAACAAGCAAGCACCGCTGAGTAAGTGTAAAATCAACTAACTGCTGAACTATGGTAAACTACCACCCAGTATCAGGTGGCAGGAGGCACGCATCAATTGATGGGCAGGTGCATCATTGTTTACTGCCAGCATTGCTGTTGAATGCCAGCATTATTGTCTGATGCCAAAGCAGCCCACCTCCTAATGGAGCCACTACTTAAGTCTTCGACTCTGCGTTAACCTCAGACATAGCCATCAGCTCTCATCTCGTTTCATCAGGACTCAGATGACAAATCGACGGATTTTTAGTCATCTAGAGTTAAACAGACATGGTTACAAGCCCAGTAGAAGTGGTTTGAGGTCGATTCCCAACAGACTACTGGGTGTTGTGTACTGATTTCCTCATCACCATACTGATAATCATTGGTAGCAAAGTCACCCACGTTGTTTCAAATTGAAAGATATGCACCAGGCTGAAAAACACCCCATGTGGGGCCACCCTGCGTATAATGTCACATGATAAATTCAGTATCATACTAGCTGGAAAATTTGTATTCTCCAACCTGTATTCACAGTATCATGACCAAACGGCGGCGTATTGCTGCTTACCCTGTCCATTTGAACACTCTTCTCTGGGGCTCACTTAACGACACTCTTGTCTCGTAAAACCAGTCACCATCAATACGGTGGACACATACCTCCCATTAGCAGATCTCTGGTAAGCTACGTGGTACGAGAAATGCATAATCTGATGTACTGGAGCATCATTCTTGACTGCCAGCATCATTCCATGATGCAACAACAGCCGACCCTACTATGGGGCAATCATGTTTTTCTTTTGCCATCAACTCTCACCAACTTACATCAGAAATGTTATGACAAAGCGACGTTTTTTCCGTCTAGGGTCTAACGCATGGTTACAATCCAAAGATAAGCTCTGATGCTGATGCAGTGCTGTTAGTGTCTTCTGCTACCGTAGGCGTTAGACGCCAAATTGTGTTGCACGCTGCATGGATACACATGTTCACATATCCCACGATGATTTCCATCGTTAATTCACACAGTATTGCCATACTGCCACCACCTATATCTGCAGATATCGTAATCCCATACATTTCTCACGTACCATTTCTTACATTTAGAACCAGAAGTCATTCATACACCAGCTGTTCACCTCTAGACTGCAGTTAACAGCTTTGCTGACTAACATGGATTCGATTACCACCTGGGTACTGGCTGTGGAATTGTCCTCATCATCATTATCAAGAGGAAAGTAGCTCATGTTGGGTAGGATAAAAAAAAGTTTCATTACCACACCATCTAGAAATTTGGTCTACGTCATGTTATATCCTATAGTCACTCAAAGAAGGCAACATCCTATACTCCGTAGCTTTCTATGCCTTCTGTGACCATCTGATCACGCCTCCTTGGGGATCACTTAATGACAACCGTGTCTCTGACGAGTACTCCCTCATCAGTACACAACGGGTACACAACTACAGCGTTTCTTACTGTTTTCCCAGGCTGAATTACCTCGCCCAGTTCTCCTTCTTCACGTTCCAATCCCTTCCCACTCTGTGCTCGTTTCCCCTTTCTGGGTGTTTCCCTTTAAGAGAGGCAGGCTTTTCTCATATTTATGATGACGGTGGTCATAGCGCTAACTATTTTAGTGAAAAAGTCTTTATGGACTACTAGTTTAGACAGGAAGTCCATTTTCAAAGGTATCTGTATAATAGGGCACCAGAAGAAATTATAAAACTATAGAATTGTTCTCATTTTTCTTCGGTTACTCTAGTTTTTTGGAAGTAGTACTTCCTACCAAAAGGGTTGTCAGTACCCATTATTCACTAAAAGCATCATAACATTTGACCTCTTTCACTTCAGTAGATTAAAGTCATATACATCTACATAGATACTGTGCAATTCATATTGAAGTGCCTGGAAGAGTGTTAAAATGTTCAAATGTTTGTTAAGCTTATGGGACTTAACTACGGGGTCATCAGTCCCTAAACTTACAAACTACTTATGAACTACTTACGAACTAGGACGGCACAAATATCCATGCCCGAGGGGGGATTAGAACCCCCGACCGTAGTGACCGTGCTGACCGTGACTGGAGCGCCTCAGTCACCTCGGCCACCGCGGCCGGCGAAGAGTGTTAATCGAACCACTTGTATGGCATTTCTCTATGTTCCATTCTATAATAGCTCGCGGGAAAAGAGGAACATTTAAATCTTTCTGTTTTTGGTCTGATTTCTCTTATTTTATTATGTCCCTCTATGTAGCTGGTTGCTAACAATATTCGTATTCAGAAGAGAAAATTGGTGAAAAAAGTCGCAAAAAATCTCGCCAGAACGAATAACGTCTTTCTTTAAATGATTTCCACGGCAACTCGTGCATCATTTCCGTGACACTCTCTCCCTTATCTCCCTTATATGGCGATAATACAAAACTTACTGCCCTTCTCTGTACTTTCTCTGAACCATTAGTCAGTACCACCTGGTGTGGATTCCACAATGCGCAGCAATACTCCTAAATAGGGCCCATAAGTGTAGTGTAGGCAGTTTCTGTAGCAGAACAATGCATCTGCTAAGTATTCTGCCAATGAAACGTAGTCGTAGGTTCGACTTCCCTGCCATATTTTCTGGGTGTTCTTTGCGTTTTAACTTCTTAGTAATTATTATTCCTAGTTATTTTGTTGAATTGACGGCGTGTATATTTGAGTGATTTATCGTGTAAATGAAGTTTAACGGATTTCATGTAGTGGTCATATGGATGATATCAACTTATTATTTTGAAAGGTCAATTGCCACCAACTTTTTACCATGGAGATATGTTTTCTAAATCGTTTTCATTTGCTTTTGTTATCCTGCTGATTTTAATAACCGTTAAACGACAGCATCATCTGTGGACGGTCTAACGGAGCTACTCAGATTGTCTCCTAAACTGTTTATAAAAATCAGAAGTAGTACGGTTCCTATAACTGGGGAACGAGAAATATCGCTTATGTTCTACTCGATGCCTTACCGTCAATTACAAACTATGAGTCCTTTCTAACAGGAAATTACGAATCCAATCGCACAACTGTGTCGATATTCCGTAAGAATGCAATTTGATTAGAAGACGCTTGTAAAGTGTCAACAAACTCCAGAAAATCTATGAAAACGGAATCTGTTTGAGATCCCTTATCGATAGCATTCATCACATCATGTGATAAAGAGCTAGCAATGTTTCAGATGAACGATACTTTTGAATCCGTGTTGAGTGTGGGTCATTCCACGTCCAGCTAAGACGAATCTCCCAGCTCGACCATCTTCAATTTTGATGAAATTTGTACAGTGTGTACCTGAAGACCCGACATGAACGTATGCAAAGCTTCAGGCTCGCCTGTAACTTGGTTCTCGTACTAGAGCCATATTTGTAAAGACCACTTTTACCGACACCGAAAAGTCACGAAGAAAGATTTAAGATTAGCTTTCCACGGTTCCTAATGTAAAAGAGCAAGACCCTTAATTCTTTGTTTAGTGGTACAATTTTTTTGCTCTACACACAAATGATGAAGTATTCAGAAAGCAATGCATTTGGCATAATCTCAGTTCAAAGTCGGCAACTAATCATATCGCGAAAAATTTGCCCCACATTTTAACGAGGCATAAGTAGTGGAGAAAGTGCGTTGTGGACTTGTTCTTTTGCGAAACTACTGTTTGAGTGATTAGTACATTAGAAATTTGGTTCCGGCTTCAGTGTTTAATTACTCTGCTACCATCCTGTAAACTTGCTAAAATAATGAATGTATCAAAATATACTCCTGTTCAAAGTCATGTATATCAAAATGGACGCCCACCACATTATATACATTAACACCATTTAATAGAGCACACAGAGCATATTCATTCTATTATCTGGCAAAACTGATTTTCATTTTGGTGTCGCTTTGCGTAAGGTACAAAATTTTCGCCTAAAAATTTTAAACCTTTGCAGGAGTAAAACTTTGTGATGGAAGCATATTCGAGCATTTTCAGTGTAGTGTAAACTACTCCGTGTAGTAAGTATTTCTTGTTCTTCTAAAGAAAGTACCTTTACAGCTTTTAGTCCTTTTGTGGCACTGTATGTCGATAAATGGCATGGGGAAGCAGTATTTCATTGTACAATCAGTGATGCCTCCAACACGATACATGTGTAGTGCATCTGTTTTACGTACTCGATCAACTCGCTGAAGAGCAGTTTTAAAGAAATCAAACATATTTATTATTTTAGGTATGGTTCTGCTGCACACTACAAAAATTTTAAGAGATACATAGATCTATATCTACATGGGATACTCTGCAAATCAGATTTAAGTGCCTGGCAGAGGGTTCATCGAACTACTTTTATACGATTTACTTTCCGTTCCATTCTCGAATAGCGCGCGGGAAGAAAGAACACCTGAATCTCTCTGGTTCACCTTTCCCACATTATCTACGTGTTCATTCCAATTTAAGTCTGAAGTAATAGTAATTCCTAGGTATTTTCTGGAGTTTACGGACTTCATTTTTGATTAATTTATCTTGTAAACATAGTTTAACGGATTTCTTTTCGTACTCATGTGGACGACTTCACACTTCTCATTATTTAGAGTCAATTGCCAATTTTTACACCATGGTGATATCTTATTCAGATCGTTCTCAGTTGGTTTTGATCTTGAGGTGATTTTACTAGACGGTAAATGACGGCGTCATCTGCAAACAACCTAAGAGAGATACTTAAATTTTCTCCCAAATCTTTTATGTAAATAAGGAACAGCACAGGACTAATAACACTACCCTGTGCAACGCCCGATATCACCTCTGTTTTAGTCGCTGCCTTACCATCGATTACTACCAAATGTGTTCTCTCTGACAGGAAGTCAGCTATCCAGTCGCGAATTTGGGGCTATATACCATAACCACGGAATTTGATTAAAAGCCGTTGGTGAGGTACGGTGTCGAAATCCTTCTGGAAATCAAGAAATACGGGATCGATTTATGAACCTTTGTCGATAGCACTAATCGCTTCGTCTGAGTAAAGAGCTCTTTGTGTTTCGCACGATATTTCCTAAATCCGTGTTGACCTTGGGTCAATAAGATCATTCTGTTCGAGATAATTCATAATATTTGAAAATAGGATATGTTACAAAATCCTTGCAAATTGACGTCAATGAAATAGGCCTGTAGTTTAGTGGGTTACTCCTACTGCTTTCTTGAAAATAGGTGTGATCTGTGAAACTTTCCAATCTTTTGGCTCAGATCCTTCTTTGAGAGTGCGGTTGTATATGTCTGTTAAATAAGGAGTTATCGCTTCAGCATAATCAAACAGAAATCTAATGGGTATACAGTTCCTAAAACATTGCCATCATGAAAACGATTTTGGCTTTACTGCCGAATGTAATTTTTTCGGAACAAGCCATGGGAAATCACCATAGGATGGAATTGGGGGCACTTTTATGCGTTTAGCAGCAAGAGATAGCCTTCAGTGTCCAATTGACAAACAAAAAATTGTCCAGGAAAAACGTTTTGAGGGTGGATGTACAATGTCTAGTACAAGAGATCATCACCATTTTGTGCCAGTTGATGAAAAGCGACTTCCGATTCGTAAAGTATCAAATGATTCATTGAGTTTTATAGCAAATATAACCGATATGCTTAAGTTCTACGGAACATGTTGCCATTACCGAACTACAACCTGGCCAGTATGTCGCGTTTATGATGGAAAATGGTGGACAGGAAATATCTGTGACATTTCAGGTGAAGAAAAATATGCCTTAGTTAAATTCATGCATCCTCGTGGATCTGCGCAATAATTAAATTGGCCTACTAGAAGAGACATATGCTGGATCCCAGAACAACAGATAATGGCAGTCACAACAGTCACAGCTGCATCAATGATTGGGCGGCATTGCAGTTTACCAGAAGCTATAGGTTTGGACATCAGAAAAACAATTTATAGCATTTACCAACTGAAGAATTCTGTAGTATTGGTCGAAACCACAAAGAGATCCAAACACTGCTTGTATACCTGTTGGATACCCACATTCAGGCTTGGAAATCTCCAGTGAAGAAACACACGCAGCTGACCTTCCATGGCTATCGGGCATGGGACCTAGGCGATGTGGCTACGAGTCACTGAGTCTGGTAGTGGCATATCCACCATGAACCAACGCAAGATTCTTTCTCGAATTACAAAAAAGTCAATAGTTTAGGCGAAATATTTGCGCCTTACGCAAGTAGACAGCAAAATTAAAATACGTTTTTAATAGAAATTAATGTACTCTGTTTAATGGTGTCAATAAAAATAATGTGGTAGGTGTCCATTTTGAAATACATGACTTTGATCACGGGTATATTTTGACACATTCATTGTGTTTAGCATATTCACAGGATCGTAGAACAGTAATTAAACACACGAGCGAGGTCCAAATTGGTAATATAGTAAACACCCAGACACACAATAGTTTGACAAAAGACCAGGTCTGTCGCGCACTTTCTCCACTACTTATCCTTCGTTAAACTATGGGGCAAATTTCTCGCTACATAATTTGTTGCCCACTTTGAATTGAGGTTATGCCAAATGCATTGCTTTCTGAACTCTATCTGCATCATTTGTGTGTAGAGCACAAAATGTTGTACCACTAGGCCAAGAACCAAGGGTCTTGCTCTTTTACATTAGGAACAGTGGAATATTAAACTTGAAGATTTCTACGCGACTTTTCGGTGTCGGTAAAAGTTATCTTCAGAAAAATGGCCCTAGTACGTGAACTAAGATGGGCCTAAACTTTGCTTACGTTCATGTCGCGTACTCAGGTATATACTGTACAAATTTCATCGAAACTGAAACTGGTCGAGCTGTGAGACTTTGAACACTTCACGTGAAATGTTCTAACATACTGCTGCAAAGTGACTCAATGATAAAGACCTGTAATTTTGCGGATCACTCCTATTGTCTTTTTTGAATATTGGAGGGACCTGTGCAACTTTCCAGTCTTTGGGTACAGAACGTTTCCTGAGCGAACGGTTGTATAATATGATAGCTGGGTTTAAAGGCTTTTGCATCAGCAAACTCTGAAAGGAACATAATTGTTATACCATCCGAACCGGGTGACTTACCTTTGTTAAGTGATTTATGTTACTTTAATACTTCAGGGGTATTTACTTCTAAATTACGCATGCTGGCAGCTGTTCTTCTAGTGACCGAATTTCGGAAAGCTGTTTGACGCGAGTGTATTTTATCAGAACCGTCATCAGTAGCATCACCATTTCTATCCTGTAAAGAAGGCATTCATTGCGTTTTACCGACGGTATGCTTTAAATATGACCAGACTTTCTTGTGATTATCTACCAAATTTCGTGAACCGCTGCGGATTAGCCATGCTCACTGGGGCGTAGTGATGCGGTGCGCGCGGCCGTACGCCGGCGGGGGTTCGAGTCCCCGTATGTGTTGTCCTTAGGTTAGCTTACCTTAGTTCAAGTAGTTTGTAACCTAGGGATTAATGACCAAGCAAATGAATCCGATAGATTTACAAATATCTGAACATTTTTGAAATTACATGACAGGGTTTCGTTGCGGTGACTATTGTAAGCTTGTGACACTGAAGTCTGAGCTAAACTCTTAGTTTCTGCAAAAGAGCAAAAGATTGCCAGTCTTGGGGATTTTGTATGAGTTTAAATTTAGCACGCTTTTTTTTTTTTTTTTTTTTTTTTTTTTTTTAATAAAGGTGATTTAACCAGTTCTGTGTACCACGGCGGGTCAGCCTCCTCTTTTCTTAATTTGTTTGGTACAAATCAATGGTTGTAGATTTTATTGCTTTGAATATAAGCCACATCTGCTACACTCACACTGTTAGTTTCGAAAGACTGGAGATTCCCACTCAGGAAGGTGGTACTCGAATTTTTATCTGCCTTTTTAAATAAATGTACTTTTCATTTTGGTGAATTTGGAAAGTCCTATATTCATTCTCGCTACAACAACTCTGTTTTCACTAATCCCTCTGTCTTGATGTTCTTTATTAGCTCCGGATTATTTTCTGCCAGGAGGCCAAGTCGCCACCAATTAAACTTTAATGCTTTGGACCCTTTGATCCAAGTTTCCTTGAACATTTCTGTAATAGAATCAGGGGGTCGATAGAAAGAACTAATAATTAATTTATTCTGGTTATCAGGTATAATCTTTAACCGTACCAACGCATGGGAACAATTTACTTCCATTTCGCTGTAGGATAAACCACCTGTGACAGCAATAAATACTCCACCACCTATTTTATTGAATCTACCTTTCCCGAACACTTTTTACCCCTTTGTAAATATTTCAGTTGCACATATCTACGGCTTTAACCGGGTTGTGGTACGTATAATGAATTTGAGATTCAGTACTTTCCATTAGAGGTTAGAGCTCTAGTACTTTCCTCACACAGTTGCGACAATTTACAATTGTTAGACCAATTGGTTTTTAGATCTGTGTTCGTCTTGTACTCTTTGAGATTGAAACCTTTTCAGTAAAAGAAGAATAAGAGTTATAAGAGTATCAACAATTTTGCTTATTCGTCATCACATCGAGATATTCCACAAACATTCCCTTAATTTGATACTTGAAATAAAGTCAGAAATTACCGAATAATGTAGCCCTACTTATTGTTTAAACTTTCAATGGTACTCATTTATCGTCATTGCTCCCAGCGTCAATGCACAATACCATTACGACAGTAATAACGCCAGAGAAAACTAATCACAGAATTTCTAAAGAACTCCGTGTTATAGTTGATATTTACGCATCAATGCCAATTTTACACTGTCCAGTATCAGCTGACTAACAAAGTGCCTGCTGCTGCCGCTGCTGCATCGTACAGAGCGCTAAGTGTCATAATTTAATTTTCGTGAAATTTTGTTGAGAGTTAATTTCTTAATTTTCGTTTAGTGCTTCTGTTTTTAAGTCTTCTTGTCACGTACTTGAAAGTTTTCGTTTGTGTTACTGTTTTAGTAGTACATTCTCTCGTATTTTGATAAATACCGTTGTTTGTGCGTGTTTGTCAGTCTCCTGCAGCTTTTCTTTGGCTTAGGAGCTTCTATATTTCGTGTAGATCTTTTAAGTTAGAGCAATGATTTCCGCATATATTTTGATTTCAGTCCAGAGACTTCTATTGTTTCCAACAAGAAGATTCTAGTAACCACTGTTTAGTCAGATATTAATCACCTGTAGTGAATTAGCGGTCTTGTTACAAGTCGATTACTTAATCTCTACAATAAATTGTTGATTTATTAGGATGGATAGGATGAGTGATTGCTGCGTACGGACGCAGGAGGGGCTGGCCGCCGTTCGCGAACAGCTGAGCGTGCTGATGGCCGCGATCAGCCGCCTTCAGGCTGCTGCTTCGGACTGTATCGTCAGTGGGGAGTTCAGTGCGTCGCATGGGACACCTCAGGTGTCACATACTTCACCCACGGTCCCTGCTGTCGAGACATCTTTGCGAGTACCGGACCCGGTTGGGCCATCCTCTCCCCCAGGGGAATGGCTGGTCCAACGGCGTTCGCGTCACTCGAGGCGGAGGCTCAAAGCGGAGGCTGGCCGTGTGGCATCGCCCGCTCTGCCTGTGAGTGAGCATGTGGCCGCTCTTTCAGCAAGGTCCGAGCAGGCACACGGGGGGAGGGGTTTATTAGTGATCGGGTGATGGAGCCCCTTAGGGAGGTAGCGGAAAGGGCGGGGAAGAAGGCCAGTGTGCACTCTGTTTGCTTGCCGGGGGGTCTCATCCGAGATGTGGAGGAGGCCCTTCCGGCGGCGGTAGAGAGCACTGGGTGCACCCGACTGCGAATTGTCGCTCATGTCGGCACCAATGACTCCTGCCGGCTGGGTTCAGAGGTCATCCTCAGTTCATACAGGCGGTTGGCGGAGTTACTGAAGGCAGAAAGCCTCGCTCGTGGGGTGGAATCTGAGAACTATTTGTAGTGTCGTTCCCAGTACCGATCGCGGTCCTCTGGTTTGGAGCTGAGTGGAAGGCTTAAACCAGAGGCTCAGACGATTCTGCGAAGATCTGGGCTGCAAATTTCTCGACCTCCGCTATCGGGTGGAGAAATGTAGGGTTCCCCTGAATAGGTCAGGCGAGCACTACACGCAGGAAGCTACAAGGGTAGCGGAGTACGTGTGGAGTGCACATGGGGGTTTTTTAGGTTAGAGAATTCCCTCCCTAGGCCCGACAAGTTGCTCCCTGATCCGCGACGAGGTAGCAGTATGCAGAACACTACAGGGAAGGATGTGATCAATGTAGTAGTAGTTAACTGCAGGAGTGTCTATAGAAAGGTCCCAGAATTGCTCTCAATAATAAACGATCACAACGCCCACGTAGTACTAGGGACGGAAAGTTGGCTGGAACCAGATATAAACAGTAATGAGATTCTAAACTCAGACTAGAATGTTTACCGCATAGATAGACTTAACTATGGGGTCATCAGTCCCTAAACTTACAAACTACTTAACAACTACCTTATACTAAAGACGGCACAAATATCCATGCCCGAGGGGGGATTCGAACCCCCGACCGTAGTGACCGTGCAGACCGTGACTGGAGCGCCTCAGTCTCCTCGGCCACCGCGGCCGGCTGGACAGTGAAGGAGGAGGCGTGTTTACAGCGATAAAAAGTGCACTAGTATCGAAGGAAATAGACGGAGATCCGAAGTGTGAAATAATTTGGGTGAAGGTCACTGTTAAAGCAGGCTCGAACATGGTAATCGGATGCTTCTATAGGCCTCCTGGCTCAGCATCTGTTGTGGCAGAACACCTTAAGGATAATTTGGAAGATATTTCGAGTAGATTTCCCGATCATGCTATAGTTTTGGGAGGAGATTTTAATTTACCTGATATAGATTGGGAGACACAAAGGTTTATTACAGGTGGCAGGGACAAAGAATCCAGTGAAATTGTTTTGAGTGCATTATCTGAAAACTACCTTGAGCATTTAAACAGAGAACCAACTCGTGGTGACAACATATTAGACCTTCTGGTGACAAAACAGACCCGAAATATTCGGAACAGTTAATGTGGAACAGGGAATCAGCGATCATAAAGCGGTTACAGTATCGGTAATTTCAGCCGTAAATAAAAATATTAAAAAAATGTATAAAGATTTTTCTGTTCGGAAAAAGTGACAAAAAGGGGATTTCAGAGTACTTGACGGCTCAGCTCAGAAGTTTTATCTTAAGTACAGATGGTGTTAAGGAACAGTGGTCTAAGTTCAAAGCCATCGTACAATATGCATTAGATGAGTATGTACCTATCAAAGTCGTAAGAGATGGAAAGGAGCCACCGTGGTACAACAACCGAATTAGAAAGCTGCTACGGAAGCAAAGGGAACTTCACTGCAAACATAAACGTAGCCAAAGTCTTGTAGACAAACAAAAATTACACGAAGCGAAATGTAGCGTGAGGAGGGCTATGTGAGAGGCGTTCAACGAATTCGAAAGTAGAGTTCTTTGTACTGACTTGGCTGAAAATCCTAAGAAACTTTGGTCTTATGTCAAAGCGGTAGGTGGATCAAAACAAAGTGTCCAGACACTCTGTGACGTAAATGGCATTGAAACAGAGGATGACACTCTAAAGGCAGAATTACTAAATGTATTTTTCCAAAGCTGTTTCACAGAGGAAGATTGCGCTGTAGTTCCTTCCCTAGATTGCCGCACAGATTACAAAATGTCAGATATCGAAATAACTGACAGAGGGATAGAAAAACAATTAAAATCGCTCAAAAGAGGAAAGGCCGCAGGGCCTGATGGGGTACCAGTTCGTTTTTACACAGAGTACGCGAAGGAACTGGCCCCCTTCTAGCAGTGGTGTATCGTAGGTCTCTAGGACAGCATATCGTTCCGAAAGATTGGAAAATGGCTCAGGTCATCCCCGTTTTCAAGAAGGGTCCTCGAACAGATGTGCAGAACTATAGGCCTATATCTCTAACGTCGGTCAGTTGTAGAATTTTGGAACATGTATTATGTTCGAATATAACCATTTCTCGAGACTAGGAATCTGCTCTGTAGGAATCAGCATGGGTTTCGAAAAAGGCGTTCGTGTGAAACCCAGCTCGCGCTATTCGTCCACGAGACTCGGAGGGCCATAGACACGGGCTCTCAGGTAGATGCTGTTTCTCGACTTCCGCAAGGCGTTTGATACAGTTCCCCACAAACGTTTAATGAACAAAGTAAGAGCACATGGTCTATCAGACCAATTGTGTGATTTGATTGAGGAATTCCTAGATAACAGAAAGCAGCAGGTCATTCTCAATGGAGAGAAATTTCTGAAGTAGGAGTTATGTCAGGTGTGCCACAGGGGAGTGTCGTGGGTCCGTTGCTGTTCACGATATATATAAATGACCTTGTGGATAACATCGGAAGCTCACTGAGGCTTTTTGCGGATGATGCAGTAGTATATAGAGAGGTAGTAACAATGGAAAATTGTATTGAGATGCAGGAGGATCTGCATAGAATTGACGCATCGTGCAGGGAATGGCAATTAAATCCCAATGTAGACAAGTGTAATGTGCTGCGAATACAAAGAAAGAAAGAACATTTATCATTTAACTACACTATAGCAGGGCAGCAACTGGAAGCAGTTAATTCCATAAAGTATCTGTGAGTAGTCATTAGGAGGGATTTAATATGGAACGACCACATAAAATCAATCGTCGGTAAAGCAGACGCCAGACTTAGATTCATTGGAAGAATACTAAGGAAATGCAGTCCGAAAACAAAGGAAGTAGGTTACAGTACACTTGTTCGCCCACAGCTTCAATACTGCTCACCAGTGTTGGATCCGTACCAGGTGGGATTGATAGAGGAGGTAGAGAAGATCCAACGGAGAGCAGCGCGCTTCGTTACAGTATCATTTGGTAATCGTGAAAGCGTTACGGAGATGATCGACAAACTCCAGTGGAAGACTCTGCAGGAGAGACGCTCTGTCGCTCGGTACGGGCTTTTGTCGAAATTTCGAGAACATACCTTTACCGAGGAATCTAGCAGTATATTACTCCCTCCTACGTATATCTCGCGAAGAGATCGTGAGGATAAAATCAGAGAGATTAGAGGCCACACGGAGGCATACCGACAATCCTTCTTTCCGCGAACAATACGTGACTCGAATAGTATGGGAAAACCGATAGTGGTAGTCAAGGTACCTCCGCCACACACCGTCAGGTGGCTTGCGGAGTGTGGTTGTAGATGTAGATATAGATAATGACTTGCATTTTTTGTACACACGTAATCATATTTTGCTAAGGCAACATGCCTAGCGAAATAAAAGTGCGATACAGGATAATGTTTTATGCAGCTTAATTGTAAATTTTTCCTGATTTTGGCCTACTTTAGGTTACGGTAGTAACACTAAAACTGGGCCTTTGCGATCGTTTTTTGACAGCTCAAAATTTAAATAAAAATAACGGCTAAACCATTCACCTGACACGAACATGGAATAACCGAATTTGTAGAGGAGAAAATTCTCCACAACTTTGCTCTCTTATGTTTTTCTCATATCTCGTATCGTTTCAGAGTTATTTGCAAAAATAACTGAAATTTTGGGATGTATGTCTGCCTGTCCGTCTGTCTGTCTGTCCGTAAAGTGTTCCCCGTTTTTAAGACGAACCGTTCAACCGATCAACACCAAATTTTACAGACATAATTGTTTGCCGCTAGAGACCGGAACCTCCCTTTTTCAAATTTTTTGGACAAAAAATACGGTAGTAACGCTAAAAAAAGCCGTTTGTACTATAATTGTATTTGCAAACGAACCGTTCATCTGACATGATAATTGAATAACCTAATTGGTAGAGGATAATATTCTCTACAACTTCGCTCTATTATGTTTTTTTTTCATATCTTTTATCGTTGCAGAGATATTTGCAAAAGTAACGGCGATTTGACGATGTCTGTCTGGCTGTAACGTGTTCCCACTTTTTAGGTCGAACCGTTCAACCGGTCGGCACCAAATTTTACAGACATAATTTTTGGCTACCAGAGACAAGAACCTCGCTTTTTCAAATATTTCGGACAAGAAATACGTTAGTAATACCAAAGAAAGGCCGATTGTAATGTAATTTTAATTGCATATAAACCGTTCATTTGACACTAAAATTGAATAACCGAATTTGTAGAGGAGAAGTTTCTGTACAGCTTTGTTCCCTTATGTTTTTTTCATATCTCGTATTGTTTGAGAGATATTTGCAAAAATAACGGAGTTTTGACACCCTCCACTGCATTAACGAAAACCAGCCGTTCGCAGATGTCACGTGACATTCATCGCCCAGAACTCTCTCTGGCATAAGCCATCTTGCGTTGCGTATTTGATGATTTTCTTATTTTAACTTACACGTTTTCATTTCAAAGTACGTCGTTCTTCGTACGATACATGATAATCTAGTGTCTACAAATGCCATATTAGCATCAGTTAACAACGGCCATGAATAGTATGAAATTTAAGATACAATTACTAAGTGTTGGCTGGAGCGTAGTGTGCAATGCAGATACAATTACTAAGTGTTGGCTGGAGCGTAGTGTGCAATGCGTTGGACTGTGACGCTGCAGGTCAGTGGTTCAAAACCCGCCACTACCTAAATTTTTTTCCTAAAAGGGTCCAAAAACTCTAATTAATTAATTTTTTATTGTTTACATTATTATTTTTGTCCAAAAACTTATAAAACTACAAATCTAAAGTTGGCCGTAAAACACGCCAGTGCGATTTTTCTTATGCGAAGCAAACTTAGTTGAAAAATAACAATTAAGATGTATATTGCATCTCATGGAGCCATTAGTTTTAAAATGAAGATCATCTGTTTATTGTCTTTGCCATAGATCTTTCACTCACCTCTCCTCCTCTGTTTCCTTCATTTCACTTGTTACGCCAGTAGTACCACTTCCCCTTGATTCTTCCCTGTCACCTTTGGAGGGGCTGACTATCCAGTTTGGTTTTTAGTGTTGCATTTGGTTTCTTGATATGTCGCGGGATGTTTTCACACCCTCCCCAAATCAGGCTTGTCTGATGGTATCATCCGTAATATGTATCAAGCGATTGCTCGACCCGCTAGCATCACTGTTAGCCAGGCCCTTCTTTCGCTGCAGCCATCCGAGACCATTGTCGGTGTTTTCAACACCTTTAAACCCCAACTCTCCCTTGCTCGTCTTATTAACTTTATATGTCTTCGCGCTAAAGCCGTTAAATAATCAAAAAGATCAAACGGGTGTGTTGGGAACAGACAAGCGCTTCTGTTGCTTTGTCATGAGTGTGGCATGACGCTCCAGTGCGCACGACTAATCCGCCGCGGCCCTCTTCCCATGATTCAGCACGTGTCCCAGTACTATCCATAACCAATTCCTCCAACGCCTCAATCCTCCACCATATTTGGCTGCATGGGGTTTCCCTCTCTCTATGGAGAGATAGTATTATGATTCGTGTCCTTAAGCCTGGTACGGATCCATCTATCCTTGACAGTTACCGGCCGATTAGCCTGACACATGGACCCGGTAAACTGTTTGACAGATGTTTGTATATAATGCTGGGTATTCGATCACGGGGACTTCTGTTATCATATCAGTGTGGATTCCGGGACGGGCCATCTAGTACAATAGACATTCTATGTAGACGGTAATCAGAGATGCTTCCCCTAAATGTCAACATTTTCGATCTAAGGTGTACGACACGACTTTAAGTTCTCGCCATGACTGGGACCTAAGAGGCCCCCTACCAATTTTTATTAGTCATTTTATATCCCACCGCCTGTTCTGTTTTAGAGTCAGCCCTTCATTCTGCCCTTCCCCACCACTCCCATCCATGGCACGGATCGAGGAGAACTGCATTCCACAGGGTACATTGTTAAGCGTTCCACTCTTCCTAATCACCATTGATGTGCTGGTGAGCTCTCTCGGGCCCTTGGTCGTTCATGTGCTGCACTTAAACGATTTCTGCATAACTATAATAGCTCCCACTCAATAGCCTCTGCAGAATGTCAAGGTGCCATTCGGCGGGCTTCCACATTTGCTGTTTCCCATGGTTTTTAATTCTGTCCTTCAAAAGAGGGCGTTATGTATATTTGTCGTCGACCACCCTGATCCGTAATTCTTGGGTATTCAGTGCCCAGAAGCTGTTGCACAGCACGATTTCTTGGGCCCATTTTTATTTATTTATTTGTATTTACAGATTGTTCCGTCGGTTCTTGACAGAATATTTGATTCATTTTGAGTTAAACACACGAGATAATTATGCAATATTCTGCCGAACACCGGTTAGTAACAAATAAAATTTACAGAATATTTCACAATTATCTCGTGTGTTTCACTCAAAATAAATTTATTTATTTCTTTAAAACATGGATACTCCATACTCGCCACCTGAAGACTAGCTGCATGAGGAAGCTTAATGCTCTCCGTTTCCTTTCCCACTCATCTTGGGGTGCAGACTGAGCAACTCTCTTTCGTATCTCTTTGGCTCTGACTTTGTCCCGATTTTATTATCGGTGCCAGGTTTATGGCTGGACGCCTCCTTCTGCCCTGAAACTGTTATATCCTGTTCATCACAGTGGTGTACTCTTGGTTACAGGTGCCTTGTGGACAGCCCTGTTAGCAGTCTCAGTGCCGAAGCGGGATTCTTTTCTATTCAGATTTGGTGACATCAGCTTTTGGCGTCCTACACCATTGCTATTCGACGATTTGCTCATACCGATTATTACGTTCTTTTTGCATGCAGTGGGTCTTGACCTACTAATATCCGCCCACGAGTGGGATTACCCATCTAATAGTAGATCGACTGTCTTCAAATTCGCTTCCCTCCACTATATAACCAGCCTAATACAGCGAACACCCCTTTGGATGTTGCCCCAGCCACGAACTTGAATGGATCACTTCCAAGGTCCGAAAGCTTCACTCGCTCCCATAATGTTCTAGCGCTTTTTGCACCCAGTACTTGCAGAGTTTCAATGTGCCACAAACTTCTACACTGATGAATTGAAAATTATTGGCCATACAGAATATGCTTTTACATTTTACATTGGTTCGGAATGACATTCTCTACCAGACATATTTAGTATGATACGGCAGAACAGATGGTCATTAGCAGAGCCCCTCATTCTATTAAACAGGCCACCCATTTGCCTTGATAGTTCTGGGTGCATGTTTGCAGGTGCAGGTAACACCTCTGCTTGTACAAAAATAGAACAGCAAGTGGCAAACTAGTACCCCATCCAATGAACTCTGCACAATCAAGTTGATCACTGCTACATTGAGTTCTTTCTTGCACTCTTCCTGCATGAGTTCCACTGTCCTTAGTTGTCTTCACGTTTGACATTCCAGCTATCCCATAATTTTATGTTGTGCAGTGTGTCTCCTTCAGGTTGTGTTGTTGAGCCCTACAATCGGTGGCTTGTATCTTAGTACAATGTCTGCTCCTTTTAACCCTCCATCTTAAATATGGAGTTCCGCAATCGTTTACTCCAGTTTTGGCAGATGATCATGGATGGTTGATGACTGGATTTTCGGATTTATCCGTGAAAGAGGTTTTCATTCTCAGTTACCAGATTTTGTCTCTGACACTCGGAGAGGGAGGGTGGATTTGTGGCTCTTCCCACTGCTCATGGCGTTTGTAGCACTTTTCCCCCCAACCCCTCAATTCGGACCATTTAAACTTTTTATTTGTTTCAACTCTTTCCTTTCTTACGTGTTTACGCTCCTGCTCTAGGGTCAGCACATGCTCGTCACTAATGAATCAGGGTTTATATAGCTGTGTGGATGTGCATTGCAGAATTTCCTGTTTTTCGTTGATTTAGTCTTGCTGGGATAACTCATTTTAATTAATTTTACTTTTCCCCACTTTACTAGGAGAATAGGCTTAGGTGGACTGCATCTTTGATTGCACTATTTCCTTCTGAATACGACATTCTGAGCTAAAATGAATGATGAACTAGGTGTTTGGTTCCTTACTCTCAACCTAATCAGTGTATACGTGCCCAGCAACAGTGGATCTCTCACAAGCTACTGCCTAACTGTCAATAGAGATGATACTTCCAGTGTGTCATCACATAGATCATAATTCATTGTGGTAGTGCATCAATTTCGACCATCAGAATCATTGTCACTTGCAAGAATAGCCAACCCCATTATGGAGGCATCTTCTTTCTTGTTAAGTAATTTCACAGCTCTGTGGAATATGCATCACACTCAAGCCTTGCCATCAGGTCTCACCCCAACTTACATTGGGACTCGTATGACAAAGTATCAGATTTTGGGTCGTCTACGGTTCAAAAGACATTGTTACAATCCCAAAAGAGGCACCGCCGCTGATGACATGCTGTTAACATAGAACTTTAAGTGGCAAAATGCGCTACACACTCGTAACGGTTATGTATATGCATGCAAAGCACATTGATTTCTCTAGTTATTACACCCAATGTTGAGATTCTGCCATCTGTATCTGTGCATATCACTATCCCAGAGCCGGCCGCGGTGGCCAAGCGGTCTGCGGCGCGTCAGTCACGTTTTGCTCGGCAACTACGATCGGGAGTTCGAATCCCCCCCTCGGGCATGAATATTTGTGCCGTCGTTAGTATTAGCTAGTTCATGAGTAGTTTGTAAGTTTAGGGACTGATGACCCCGTAGTTGGGTCCCATAAGCTCTACAAACATTTGAACATTTGAACTATCCCAGACATTTGTCACCTCATAGTACAATTCTCTAAATTTCGAGGTAGACACCATTCATATAATCTGAAAGACAGTTATCTACTTCACTAACAACCATACAGGCGGCCCACGTTCGATTCGGAGCAGCAACGACTGAGTGTTATGTTGTCCACATCACCATATTGTTCATAATCGACAGGCAAATCTCCCACGTTTTTTCAACACCACAGACAGGGCCTTCCTACCAATAATATCATACGATCATTTCATTTCATTAGCATAATACCTAGTTATTTCCTCGAACTCAACGTATGTATGTAGTTACTCAAAGATACATCACCTTGGCACGCGAGAGTGGCCCTACACCATAATGCACCTTGTTGTGTTGTGTTGTCCACGTAACAATATTAATCACAATAGACAAGCAAATCTCCTACGTTTTGTCACCACCGCAGACAGGGCCTTCCTACCAATGAAGTCATACGATCATTTTTCATTAGCGCATGTCCTAGTTATTTCCTCTAACTCAACGTATATGCTCCTACAGTTACTCAAAGATGACATCATATTGCCATACGAGAGTGGCCACGCACCATCATGTACCTTGCTGTGGAGAGCGCATCTGCTCCCCATCAGAGGATCAATCCCTCTCTTGGGCATGGATGGGTGTGTGTTGTCAGCTTGAATTCAGTAGTTCCTTAGTCTAGGGACTGATGAGCACTGCACTATGGTCTCATAGCTTTACAAACCTTTGACTTAGACATGATCCTGAACTTCACAGTGCCATCAGCTGCTTATTCTGCCCATTTGACCACCCTTCTATGGCGTTCACGACCTAGTTATTTCCTGTAACTCAACGTATATGCTCCTACAATTACTCAAAGATGACATCACCTTGCCACGCGAGAGTGGCCACACACCATAATTTACCTTGGTGTAGAGAGTGCATCTGCTCCCCATCAGAGGATCAATCCCTCGTTTGGGCATGGATGGGTGTGTGTTGTCCTTGGTCTAAATTCAGTAGTTCCTTAGTCTTGGGACTGATGACCACTGCAGTATGGTCTCATAGCTTTACAAAAATTTGACTTGAACATCATCCTGGACTCTACAGTGTCGCTAGCTGCTTATCATGCTCATCTGACCACCCTTCTATGGCACTCACGACCTAGTTATTTCCTCTAACTCAACGTATATTCTCCTACAGTTACTGAAAGATGACATCACCTTGCCATGTGAGAGTGGTTATACACCATAATGTTCCTTGGTGTGGAGAGTGCGTCCTCTCCCCATCAGAGGTTCCATCTCTCTCTTGGGTATGGATGGGTATGTGTTGTCCTTAACCTAAATTTAGTAGTTCCTTAGTCTAGGGACTGATGATCACTGGACTATAGTCACATAGTTTTACAAAAATTTGACTTGATCATCATCCTGGACTCCACAGTGTCGTCAGCTGCTTATTCTGCCCATTTGACCACCCTTCTATGAGGCTCACCTAATGACGAGCATTCACAATCGAGTCGGTGATCCGACGGGAACATCAGACCTCTGGTATGCTACTGTCGGTAGAGTTGGTACCCCGACGCGTTACCACGTGGTCCACGACGCGCATCAACCATCGCGCCGATGCATTATTGCCGACTGTCGACTGTCGGCCGCCAGAGGCGCCTGGGTCGCGGCTGTTGCCGGCGAGCGCCGCCTCCCCCGGCGCGCTGTTCTGCCCGGCGGGCTGCACCCCCGCGGCCCTCGGCCCCCCGCGCCCCCGCGGCCCCCAACGTTCGGACGCGCCGCCGCCGCAGAGCCCGCGCTGCGCATGTTCGATGGCCGCGTCGCTCGGGCGGGCACTGGGCATGCGCGGGCGCCGCGACGCCTCGTCCCGTCGGCCGATGCCGGCGCAATCCGCGGCTGGGAAGCCGTTCGCCCGTTCTCTCGCCGCCCGTCGCGGGATCGACCTCCGCTCCCTCTGTTTAGTGCGTTCCAGGCCGGCGTCGCAGGCGGACGTACGCAGGTGCCTCTCTGGCTCTTTTAAAAGAGGGGGTCGGCGCGGAAACTTCGGGTGGGCTGACAAGTACCGTTGACGCAGCGGCAGCACTGCAGTGTGGGGGAGGGTCTTTCCACTGTAGCCCCGAGAGAAAATGTAGTGGGAATGTTGGGTATTGCTCCCCACTAAATAGCCTAAAAAATATATATATAAATAATTTGTGTTACGGGTCGCGTTCTTACCGCAGATGGTACGTCGCGTTGGACTGGGCCGTACTAAAGATTGCCGTGAAACAGGAGGATCGTGATAGGGGGGAAGAGAGGAGTCTCTAAAGTGTTTGCTGACGCGTTTTGTTTGGCTGTGTGACAGTTGGCCGGACTGCAGCGAGGGTGTTTGTAGCAGCTGCTGCTGGCGAGATAGCGGAGCCAGGATTTCCCGCCAGACGACCCTCCACCCTCCATCGTGGCTGGTGAGTAGTCACTGCGTCAGCTGAGCGGGCCGCAGCTCACACCTACTCGCCTCCACTGCGTCCTTCCCTCCCCACCGGCCGATGTTATGAAATGTTGTCGTAACGAAATATAGCCTCGTCTTTGCTTACTTTCCCAAATGCAGAGTGTAAACTACAATCCTCATGTATGCTCATAAGGTTTAAATGTATGCTCCACGTCCTTTCAGTGGCACAACCGGAGGTAAAACATCTTTATCCGGCACCAGAATACTCACAAAACTGTCAAAATGGAATAAACAATTCATCTGAACAGAAAAAAATACACGTCGATAATTTGTTTAACCGTATACGGACTTTTCCTTCACCTTTTATGTGCCCGAGTGTAGCGAAGACGACTTCAGAGAAACTTACAAATTCTAACTTACCCTTTCTTCGTTATGGGTACCACAGCTGTTGATTTGTTGAAAAGGATTCTGCCCAAACAAACCGGGCATATGAAGTGTTTTTAACGTGCTGTAAGTGAGAATGTTAACTATTTACTGCACGCATTATGCATTTTATATCCTTGATTACGACAACCGCACGTCTTATGCTCGCTTTTGCCGATCTGCTGTCTTCGCTGTTTTTTATAGTCGAATATTGCTAAAGTACATTACTATACTTAACACATTTAAAAGTGCCCTGCAATGCCAACATTGCTGTCATTCGTGTGAGATTTGAATAAACTGAAATCTTGTACAAAGATGAGATGACACCTTTAAAATATCTTCTAGCTTAGACTCTGTAGAATACATTTGTATTTATACAATGAAATATGCTATTAGATATGTCAGATTTAGTAAAATGCAAGTACTTTAGTAGTGTGTTTGCTAATATTATGTAACGAAGCGGAAAGTACAGTATTCATGTGAAAATGTCAAAATCATGATTTTCCATGTGTTCAGGGGAGAGGATGGTGTAGCACGGAAAATCATAAATATTTAACTGGAAAATTAAATGTAATCAGTAGAGACAACTGTGTCCTGAGGAAAGACTGCAGCCAGATCCCATTTAAGTAAAATTCTTATGGATGTTTAATCTTCTCGTGGTCTAATATTACTAACACTTGCACTGCTTTTTGCAGACAGACTGATTCTGGGGGACTGATGAGAGCCATATAATCCTTGGTATTTGTACCACTTATGACGCTATGTTACGTCCGGAAAGATTTAAGACAGTGTTACGCGTTTATTTATTTATTTTCGTCTATGAAAGTAAATGCCATGGACATCACTCAAACCTCGAATTCCCGTTGAAAACGTAAATTAATCTATAGATTATCAACGATTTTCACCTTCATATTATGTAGTGCATCTTTAAGAACTAGAATGTTCTCAAAAAATCCACAGTCATTGGCTGAAACAAATTTTTTACATGAATGTAACGTCTACTAGGTAGTTAAGTATGCCATGCGAAACTTTCGAGTTATTGTGAAGCTTGGATAATGGATTCTCAAACTTCACGTGGAACTGGAGACACCGGCTTACAAATTTCGTAGTATATGACCGTCGACCTCCCTTCCGCAGGGACTTTGTCGGTAATTTGGAAAATGAGGGGATAAGATGGCCTTCCTTGTACGTTTTGCACAGACTTCTATAATCGGTTCGACGAACCGGGGGCGGGCTGCCCGTTTGTTGACCTCGAGTAACCCGCTTACCGATATGCGCCGAGCCACTGGCGCGGAAGTACTGGGGCCAAGAGCAGGCGACACAACTTCGCGACTCACTCTCCGCTTCCCGTGTCTCTCTTTAGCTTCTAGCAATAACTTCGTTCACAGTTGTTCTCAAGAGAACACGTTTTCAAACGTGACAACTCGAAAAACAGCATGAGGTTTCTGAAAATGACGTCTTGTTTATTCATCTGTGTACAGAGTATAGTTCTAAAACTGCTTTTCGTACTGCATTGTTTGTATTTTCTACTTTCGAAAGTGTTGAAACGTTGTCGATACTTCTTGCGAGTAATAATTAAAATTTTCTGTCTTCCAAGCCCGCAACCTTTATACATTATAATAACTGTCTTGCCATTTATTCTACAAACTTATTTGGAACGTGAGTGTTCAGCTAAAAGTGCAGCACGTGTTAAAGTTTTCTTCATAATTTAACTGTACATTTTTTCTGATTTTTTATATGAAGTAAATTTAGTTTAAAATAACAGTGACGTCATATCTTTTATACCATAAGACCATTATTTTTTTTAAATTAGGATCCTCTCTTTATAGTCTTTCTCATACATCAACTAACCGATTTGTATAATCAGTGAGCAGCTTGTAGCTGTGATGTGGTAAAACAACCAATACTTTATTCAAGGTTATAAAATTTAGAACTTACCGTGTTAAAACGAATTAATCAGTAGATACGGGTGTTATGTTATTACCGCTAATGAGGAAATAGGTACAAAATAACATACGACATTAATTTCATTATAGTAAAACAAATTTACATTTAGGAGAAGATTCGCAAGTTTTCGTAAAATTAACTGTCTTCTTATCCCCTGGAGTTACAAGCACTACTGTAGTTCAATTATGTGAAATTTAATTCTAAATCAGAACTAAGTTGCTAATGACTGCGCAAGACATTCGTAAAACGGATGGGAAGACATCATTTCAGCACCTAATTTATGTTTCTATTGATAAAGTGATGACACGGTTTCATTCATTTCTCAAAATGCTGCAGAGTTAAGGACCATGTTTTGATAATTAGTGATGTGACGGTACACTTCATTATCTGATACGCGGAACTTCACCTCTTTTTTAAGTAACTAAGTGGCTCAAAAGAAAACTGCAGGCTCTAACTTCAGCCAGATCACACGGTGAAAAAATATATTTTTGTATACACATATATTTTATTGTTCTGTTTCAAAGTAATGACATGTCACTAAATAGGAAACAATTTTTAACAAAGTATTGCCTTTGACAATAACGATAGCCAAAACGAATAATGCATCAATAAGTAGTAACTGTGGTCAGGAGATTTACATTACTTTTTTTTCATACCATCTGTAGTGGTCAAGCCATAGTCAGTAATAATTGAAATTTTACTTTACATGACTAGTTTCAGGGCACTAAGTTTCACCATTATGAAATGTACAGATAGAGAAAAGTCACAAATTAAAGTATGAAATCAGTACTGACTGACATTTTTCGTTGGAAATTTAAAAAAAAAGTATCGTTGTTTCAAGGACTGGAGCAAAACCGCTGGTATCAAGTGTAATTTTCAATACATCTAAAGGACAATGTTAGTCAATACCTATTATCGTACTTTTATTTCTGAATTTTATCTATCTGTATATTAAATAATTGTGTAGTAGCGCAATGAAACAAGTGGTGAAAGAAAAAAGTTTCAATTGTTAATGACTGTAGCTTGACCATTATGTGTGATATTAAATAAAAATGATTTGTAAATCAAATTCCTTTTTGACAATTATGTTGGCTCGAAAATCATGTATATTACTTTTCTTATACGTATATATTCATTTCTGTTTTGATTGAATTTGGTTCCTTTTCAAGAAACGGAATATTTCCTTGTCTTCATGATAAAACGTACCTAATTGAAAATGTAGCTACTTGGTACCTAGACTCGTAACAGTGGTCGAGAGTTTGACATTTAAGATGTTAGGGAAATATTTTTATTTTTACGTATTTATAAATATTTATTTATTACTTTTACAGTGAAAATGTATTTTTTTAAACTATATAACAGAAATGTTAACGGAGTTTAGCCGCTATTATAAAAAGTTAGCCCTTTTTATAGTGAAATTCAGATGTTTGATTGCCTGTAGGTACTGTCTTTAATGGAGGCAGTGTATCGCTAAAATATGTGGCTCTTATGTTCTGTAAAGACTCCGAACATTCATGTTGCTATAGATGAAGGCAAATTGAATGGCAACAATCGATGTGTGGGTAGTATATTAGTGAGCGGCTCATTGTATCCACTAGCATCTCTTAAAACATCACAAACTACAATATATGCGGTCAGCTCCTGGAGTCTCAACATGATTTAAATATCAAGAAATGATGCAACGAAGCTATGAGTAATGGGAGGAAACCATTAAGTGTTTGAATGGCATGGCAATTGGAAGAGGTTTGGTTGAAGAGGACTGGGCAGGTGTCATGAATCTGCATGAAAAATCCGTATTCAGAACGATAAAATTACGTATTTATTATTGGCAGTACAGTGTTTTGAACTATAGTCAAATGCAGAAGACAACAAAATCTTAATCGTATAACCAACTAATATGCCGGTAACTATACAAGACTTCAATTACTGTATTCATGGGAGATAAATGTCAATTATAGAAGACGATATTCGTTTAGCGGAAATCCGTTCGGTAATTTGAGAGTAGCAACAATGGAGGTCTACAGTGCTACATATTCGTTGCCTCTGTCTTGTGAACAGGGGTAATGTGAGTAAAATCTGTATGCTTATTGAAAAATTCAAGATGCTATGAATATTTCTACTAAGTACTCCGCGCCGGGCAATGTGTACACGCAAGGCAATGTGAATATGCAAATATTGTTTTGACAGCAAAGTTATTATTAGGAAGAACTGTTGTTTATGCCAAAAGTAAAGAACAAAGGATAAGAGTAGACGATTAAACGCTGTATATTATTTTTAACTTATTTTATCGCCAATTACAAAGTACCTACTAAGGCCGTGTTTTGTCCATACGCAAATTCAAATATACATAATATGAAGCTTATTTCATTACTTTACACTTACGCAATGCCCTCACGGATGCTGTCTATTAGCTAGTTCCTCAGCAGAGTGTTGAGAATCTCGCTTCTTTGCAGCGACGCCATATCTAGTACTATTTACTGTAAGAGGATGGATGTCTTATCAATACGTCTTGCCCTCAGATGTCGTGATTTTACATCTAGGTTACGTCACTTTATATGACTACATTTCTGTTATAATCTGGTTCAGTATCTGAAGAAAAATTATTGTCATCGATATACAGTGGTCATACAGTTAAGTCATTATAATTGTTTTTGGTGTGGGCAGCAGTGTACATAGACAATCACCTAACCCCCTGAATTTAGGGGATAAATGCGGTGAGCTCTAACACCATGTTCAATCAAATCCCAAAAGTATTCAGTCGGATTCACTTCTGGTGTTTTAGAGAGCCAGCACTTCAGCTGCAAGTCGCCACTGTGTTCCTCGAACCACTGTTGACGGAAAACACGATCGTCATGAATTTGTGTACACGTTGACCTCTGTGTGATAGTTTTTGTGTGTCGTGGTGCCTTGTGGAAGCTACGCTGGATCCATAGATGCCCACGTGAATGATATTCAGAGCATAGGTGGCATAGGTGTCCTATCTCCGAATTCGGCACGCAATCCAGCAGCGTAGCCAGCAATGACATCATTTTCCATCTCAGCAGCCATGACTGCTGCCATCGCTGCTCCCAGCATGCAATCCAGTAGCAAATCAAGCCTCGTCTGAGGCGGACTTAAGTCATTCAAGTGGACACCACTTTGGCGACTTGGGTGGCCCTAACCTACCCCAGTTATTCAAACGGGGTAAGAGGACCTAGAGACTAACGTGGAACCCGAACCATTTGTCGTGTTTGGCAACTACTCACATTATCGGGAGGTGAAGGCTGGATTAAAACGCAGACTGAAAGGACCACCATCTGCGACACCTCGTTTTCCAGCCAAACGCTTTATCCCGAGAGCACGGGGTATAAGAGAGCCGCCGTCAGATTGTCTTCGTCCCGCAGTACAATTGTCAATGAGTTGTTCCCCTTGAAGGACACTTATTCGCCCTCTCCCAACGGCATTATGAAGATGGTATCGGTACTCGTCAGATCATGTAACGCTCTGGCACTGCACCTTTTAAATATTCGGGATGCGGCAATAGAAGCTGGTGGGCCGTGGCTAGAAAGGGATGTGGACTAGATCTGCAACTAAAAGAAGTGAAAAGAATATTAACTTTTATGTGTTTATCAATGTAAATATAAATATACAATCCCTTAGACGGCTTTTCGTCTCGAATATGTCAAAGACATTTAAAGATAAATCTGAAGCATTGCATCAAAATTCGTGATGCGACTGGGAATCGAACCCGAACTTCCACGTTTACTAGACAGACGTCTTACCGCTAAAACACCGCATCACTAGCGACTTAAGCGCCTCGGAATAGTCTATACACGATTTACTTCACATTACAAACTTCAATTCAGCTTCTGCGTTCCATAGAATATTGCCACTACTGCCAAGGCTCTCCATGCAGCGGAATTGCACCTTGGTAATGGACTTATTGGAACATGTGTAAGGTGATATAAATATCAATGTAAATATACAATCCGCGAGACGGTTTTGAAATGTCTTTGACATATTCGAGGCGAAAAACCGTCTCAGGGAATATATATATATATATATATATATATATATATATATATATATATCCTTAAATAGGAATGGTCCAATATGTCCATTGCCGAGGAGCTATTCCGCTGCATGCAGAGCCTTGGCAGTAGTGGCAATATTCTATGGAACACAGAAGCTGTATTAAAATTTGTAATCTGAAGGAAATCGTGCTTAGACTATTCCGAGGCGCCTTAATCGATACTGATGCGGTGGTCTACCGGTAAGACGGCTGCCTACTAAGCACAGATATCCGGGTTCGATTCCCTGTTGCATCACAAATTTTAATTCAATGCTTCAGATTTATCTTTAAATTTTTATGTGTTTGTGATTATTAAACGATTCTGTAATGATCTCTTGTACATTAATCAATAGTACTGTTCCGGTTTGTGCTAATGTAGACTGTTGCCTCACTGTAGACTGATCTAGAACTGTGGCACTCCTAGATCTTCTTCATACTTAGCCGTAATCCTCTAGTGACTGTATACTGACTGTTGTGGTTGTGGTGCGCTCGCATATCTAGCCGAGACCTCTTCTTTCTATTGGTAGGCAAAGATGTAAAGAGACTGCGGGCGCCCTCGGCGGTCGAAGTTATCGCTCGTCTTCTACTTGCGCGGCGACTTGCGGCGACCGCCGGCATTGGCGATGATGGTAACGTGACCATTTCAGTCGTAGTTGCAGATTTTCTGGAGTCACCACTGTCACATGTATCGGTTGCGGAAGCCCATCATAAGGTGTGCTCGATGTTCTGTATCTTCAGACAAAATTTGGCCAGCATGAAACTGTGACGTTAGTTCCTGAACATTTCGCCTCGTGTCCTATCTGACCAGCCTACGACGTCGGACGTCGGTAATGTTCCATCGCCGTCTACCGCTCGACGTTTATATGTGGTTTCCCTTGAGTTTCGCCACTTGTTGGATACCCCAGCCACTGCAATCCTAGAACACCCTAAATGTCGTCAAGTGTCCGAAATGCAGATGCCGAGTTCCTGGAGCATCACAGTCAGTGATGTGTCAAACTCTGAATGATTTTGTGCCTTCCCCATACTACACAGGGACCGCACGCTGAATGATGTGACACTGTACCATATGTGTGTCTGAGGTGACGCAGCTATCGCTTGGACGGGTTTATATTGACAGGAAGTAGGCCTTATTAAATTTCCGGTTCTCAGTTTACTTCAACATAATGTAGCCAAAAATGTTCAAATTTTAGTAAACGTATTAGACCAATTACGATGGTTATCAGTCCCTAGACTTACAAACTACTTAGACTGACTTACACTAAGGACAACACCCACACCGCCACGCTC
The DNA here is from genome assembly GCA_026315105.1 of Locusta migratoria. NCBI lineage: Eukaryota > Metazoa > Arthropoda > Insecta > Orthoptera > Acrididae > Locusta > Locusta migratoria. The sequence goes on along the minus strand of CM048749.1, from coordinate 262,369,457 downwards.
GAGGAAGGACCCAAACCACCATTGGGAGCGTCCGCTCACTCCGTTGCATGATGTCTCAGACGACGAGGCTACTCCCGCCAGACAGAAAATTACTCTTCTTATTTTATCAGAATAGAAACTGTTCCACTTGTATATGAAAACCTCGCTACATATTTCTGGTCCTGACTGTAACTGTTGTTTAGAAGTAATGGAGTAAAGGGTGTTAACGTGTAGACATGAATTTCTTACCCTTTAATGGGTTATAATCATCCGTAAAGGAAGGAAAGACGTGTCAACAATATTGTTTGTTCGCCGTAGTACCGACATGATCCACTAATATTCTCTTACTTAGACATTTAAAATTGGCTAAAGTCTGAAATTACGAAATTTTGTAGTCCTACTTATTGTTGACACTTTCGACGGTACTTTATTTCAATTTATCGTTGCTCCTCTGATTGTCACAGAACGGTACTATTACAACAGTAATGACACTACAGAAAACAACCGCAAAATTTCTAAATAACACCGTTATAGTTACAGGGCTTACGTTAATCCCTACGCAGCAATGAGCAATTTTACACTGTCCAGTGTCAGCTGACTAAAAAGAAATTTTCAGATAATATCTTGCACTTATTCTTGAAACTTGATCGGATTTTTCTTACGACATCATGATTCTTCAGATACTGCTAGAGCAATAAAAATGCTGCACATGATAATGTTTATATTGATTCGAGGTAAGCCGCATAAATGTTCTGGCTGCTCACTTTAATTCTTCAAGAAAATAAACCCACGTAATTTATCTCAAAACAAACTATTCCACTTCTATAAGAAAAACTTTCTACCTATATTTCCTCATGTATGTGTAGTGTACAAGTATTTATGTTAGTATTAAGAGTTTATTGTTGTGATACTGAAGAAAAAAAAAGATATAGTGATGATATATTGTATTTTTAATTCGAATAATGTTATCATTATACGAACCGATCCCCAACATTACCAGACGCAAAGACTCTAGGAGAGTCTGCGGAATGAGTTGGGACCAATCAGGAAACCAGAAACTCTCTTCCAATAGACCTCTTCGCTTGTGAAAGTAGTTGTTATTAATCAACATTTTATTAATTTATTTTAATAATTTCAGCAACCACCCACCTTTAATATGTTACATTTAACCCAGAAGCCTTTTTTTTTTTCGCCCTTCTTTAGTTGGCGTAATTATGGTTTTGTTTCAGTAAGTAGATGTCAAAAGCAGTTTGGAAGCTGCAGATGACAATCTGCTCTTCATGTTCGTTCTTCCAAACATACAGAGGAGTTTGCCATCTGCATCTTCCAAACTGATGCTGACATCTACATACTGAAACAAAACTGTAATTACAACAACTGAAGATGAGTCAAAAAGCCGCGAAGGAGTGGACAAGCGTATTGAAGCACTATGCTCCGATGCGCGAGGCCGCTCCCCGTCGGGGGAATGAATACTCCGGGCATGGATGTTAGTAGTAGTTCATAAGTAGTTTATAAGTTTAGGGACTGATGACCCAGCACTTAAGTCCCTTAAGTTTAACAAGCATTTGACTTTCTTTATATATATAAGTCCAACCTGAAACAAAGTAAAATGTGTCTGGTAGCTGAATTTATTAAAATAAAGTAAAATATTATCCACAACAACGGAGCTAAAAAATCCAATAAAATGCATAAGCTATTGTTATTAGTCAGTGTTTTCCTATCTCGGCTCTTCAGTAATGGCTGAGAGAAGTCAAAAACTACCTGGCCATTAAGATACGTAAGATATACACGTACATTCACAAGTTTCGTGCAGATTTGATGGTAAATCAGAAAGTAAGTTACACTTTCAACACACACAGCTATGACAACATACACTGTACGTTCACTTTTCCATAAAGTCGCAAAGAGACTGTAAACATTCCTCAGAACGAGCAACCAAAATTTCGATTGTGAATGCGTAGGAATCACGTCCAGCGCTGTGGAACCACCCGGGTACAGTTATTTTACTTCTTCTTCGTTTCGGAATCGTGTAATCAAAGGTTGCACCAGATGTGTGAGTCAAATAAAGAAATGAGGCGTAGAAAATTAAACGTCGGAGTGATTCTGTTGCACGATTACGCAACACCTCATATAGTCGAGATCCAACACCGAGCAGTTTTTACGTATTCAGAAAGATGAAAAAGTATCTCGGTGGGCTTTAATTCCGAAAACAAGAGGAAATGAAACCAACTGTATCCAGGTGGTAATATAGCGGTGGATGGAACTTCTAAGCATCTGTAATAGACATGTCAGATGCCCGGTCCGAGATGACTATGCAATCTCTCTATGTGAAAAGAGAACAGATTGTATGTTGTCACATCCGTCTTGCCTGTCTGTATGTCCAATAATAAATGGCCACAATTTTCAAATGTAACTTAGTTTTTGATTCGCCCTCGTAATGAAACCGGTGGGTGCCATATTACCAAATACCTTAGAAAACCAGGGTCAGCTGGTGTTTACGATCGTGTCGAATTACAAACATTCGTTAATTTACAAATTCTACAGGAAATCTGAACAACGATCAATTTTCCTTATGGGTATAACATTTTCTAAACATCCTCTTCGGCAAATGACGCACTATCTGTTTCAGAACACAGTATGAATTTGAGAACAGCGGTAGCTAAATCTGGGGACAGCTTCTGATATTTGGCAAATGATACGAAGGAAACAAGACGACACCACGCAAGCCAAGGAAGTCATGACTTGTAAGCGTGCTAGGGCATGGGTGTGGGTGTTGTCCTTAGGTTAGTTTACCTTAGTTTAAGTAGTTTGTAAGCTACGAACTGATGATCAGGCGTTTGCTCCGATAGATTTACGAACATTTGAACATTTAGTAAGCGTGGAATCTGATGTATTACTCCAAAGAAACGTTAAACATGTTCCATCTACGGTAGAAAATAATGATTATCAAATTTGTTTGTACAGCTATCTTCCGTAAAATACGATGAATTATTTGTTTTCGAAATGAAAAACGACATTTCTTTGCTGTAATACTTTTATTTCTCCAAATTGTGTTTCGTATTTTATTAAAACTCATTCACGGAAGTATCTAGTCTTATTTTCGCATTTAGCAGTTCATATTATAAACAATTCACGTCTGCAAATTATTGATAAAGGAGGGGAAGGAAGAAAGATTAGTAAGAAAAGGATTGACAGTGACTACATTAGGGCACTGGAATTAAACAACGGCGAAAAGGAAAGAAAGTAAGCCGGGCCACGAATCGAATCCGGGTCTTCTGCTTCCGGCCATCTGTCGCCTTAACCACTTGGCTACCCGTGCTCACCTACCGTCCTTCTCAAGCTTCCACATGTTGCACGCTGTGGTTGGACCGCCCCTACTGTCCATGCCCTCTTACACTCGTCAATACGGATTTCCGTGCGACATATCCGCAAGAACAAATACCACACCAGTATAATAAGAATCCACGTCTGTCTTAAAATGTAAATAAGTGGTTACTTACCGTTTATCGTCTTACGTGTTTCGATTTTGCGGAAATTCCCAATTGCTAATATTCTGCCTCACTCAATGTTTCCACTTATATAGTTTTTGATCGCTTTTTACGTTGTGAACTTGTTCACAACCGAACGAGTATTCGTGACTGTCTTAAAGCCGTAACTCATTTTGTATCCTTTCATATGCTTTGTTTAGTATGCTTTGCACCTTAACCGAATGTATGATGACTATAGACGTCAGGTGTTTGTGTCTTTAGATTAAAAAAATTCGGAATAAGGCTTTTATTCGTCAAACAGATAGAAGAAGAAACTCAAAATGGCAGAACCATTTAGGTAGAAACGAAAAATCTAAACCGGAAAGGCGACAAATTGTAAATAATTGTTTAATAATGATTTTGCAGCCAAGATCGCATTTTTCATTTATTATGTTACCGGTTTCGGCGTACTCGACGCCATCTTCAGTCCTGTCGTAATTTACATAACTTCACGACATTTTTCATATACTAAAAGAGTACATCCAGGTTGAGGCATCACCAAACATAAAATTACTAGTCACAAATAAAATATATACATCTATCTTCTAATGGTTCTGAAGCGAGGTACTTCAAAGTCTAAGTTTTATTTCTGACTAGTAATTTTATGTTTGGTGATGCCTCAACCTGGATGTACTCTTTTAGTATATAAAAAATGTCGTGAAGTTATGTAAATTACGACAGGTCTGGAGATGGCGTCCAGCACGCCGAAACCGGTAATATAATAAATGAAAAATGCGATCTTGGCTGCAAAATCATTATTAATAACCAATAATTCTGATTTTGCTACGGAAGATACCTATACAAACAAATTTGTTAGCCAATATTTACTATCTTAGGTGCACGTTTTGCATTACAATCTGAGTAATACACAAGTTTCCGTAACTCCATCTTTAAAAGTCCTTGCGTTGCGTGGAGTCGTCGTGTTTTCTTCGTATCAATTGCCTTATGTAAGCAACACCGCCCTGGTATTGGCTTTTGCTGTCTTCAAATTCATACTATCTTTTAAAAAAGCAAATGAGCCATTTGTCGACAAGGTCGTTGAGAAAATGATATACCCCTAAGGTAGATTGATCGTTGTTAACATTTTAAATAGAATTTGTAGACTGTTATTAACAGACATTAAAGCGTGGACTGTGCGTGACTCTAGCTTGTAGGTCAGGGGAATATTTTTAGCAAAAGGGGCTGGCAGTCTACGCGGTAAAGCGTTGTAAGGAAAGCACAACGTCACGCGATCGCATCTTCTGCTTTACAACTAGCATTCAGCTTTCAATGACGTGGAGATAAGCAAGGAACGACATTTGTTATGGATTTCAGGTTCAACTATAGTTCTCCTTTCATCGCTTGGATAACTGGATCACTGCGGTAGGCTAGCGACATGCACTCAGCAAAGTTGCGGCCAACAGAATGGTTCGCACGAGGGCATAGAGAAACAGTAAGTTATTAATATTCTGTCCCTCGTCTTGTATCTGTAGCATATTTCTGCCTGTAGCTACGTTTTCAAACTGTTAAATCTAATGCTGATAGGGAAAACTGGTTGGACATGAGTTCATGTCATATATAGTCATATAGCTCGAACAATGTGTCGTATAACAGTATTATTTTCCATGTACAGTGGAACATTAGGAAACTGGATACAAAATCTGTGTAGTTCAAATGTTCAAATGTTTGTTAAGCTTATGGGACTTAACTACTGGGTCATCAGTCCCTAAAATTACAAACTATTTATCAACTACCTAATACTAAGAACGGCACAAATATCCATGCCCGAGGGGGGATTCGAACCCCCGACCGTAGTGGCCGTGCAGACCGTGACTGGAGCGCCTCAGTCCCCTCGGCCACCGCGGCCGGCTCTGTGTAGTTATTAGTAAATATGGAATAAATTAAAACTTCATGTTTGATAAGTCGATTTATCACAAACCTTAATATTTTTGACGGCATATCTCCTGACCTATGTGTTTTGACATAGTTTTGAAAGTGCATTCATTGGGTAAGTTCATGTTTCCAATAAAATAACTCACAAATACGTTTAGTAATGTAGAACTCATAAATGGTGATGTTAGGACGAATGGCGTAGTTGTAGTCCATGAACAGAGGAAGAGCATTAAATGATAAGTAACTTTCATTACTTTGTTCCGGTTACTGCGACGAATCTTTCATAAATTTTTCAATTCCTGAGTAAGTTTGTTGCAACTCGCAAAGTGCTCTCATTCTTCAGTAGTAAATGAAGAAACTTTGTTCTCACGCGTTGCATAATGCGGCATTTTTTTGCGCATCTCATTGTTTGTGAGGTCATATGTTCACATGTTTGTAAACCTATGGGACCGAACTGCTATGGTCATCAGCCCCTATCCTTGCAAACTACTTAAACTATCTTACACTAAGGACAACATACACACCCGCCAACACTCCCACCCACCCACCCTCCCACCCACCCACACACACACACATACACACACACATACACATACACACACACACATATCCGAGGGAGGACTCTGACTTGCGACAGGAACGGGCGTCCGGTCTGCAGCAATGACACCAAAGACCTTGCGACCTCCCCACCCGGCTATGACGTCATATCTGTACCTCACCTCTGTACTTTACAAGCGTCTTATAATCAAACTGCGTGCTTATTATTCGATTGGGTACGTGGTTTCCTGTCATAAAGGACACGGTACGTTGTAATTCACGGAAAGTCATAGAGTAGAGCTGAAGTGATATCTGGCGTTCCCCAAGGGAAGTGTTACAGGGCCCTTACTGTTCCTTATTTTTATAAACGATTTAGGAGACAATCTGACTAGCTTCGTAAGTCTGTTCACGGTTGATGCTGTCACTTATCGGTTAGTAAAGTCACCAGAAGATCAAAAGCAACTGCAAAATGATTTAGATATCAGCATGGTGCATAAAATAGCAATTGACCCTTAATAATGAAAAGTATCAAATCACCCATATGGCCACTAAAAGAATCCCATTAAACGTCCTTTACACGGTAAATCATCCAAAATTACAGGCCGTAAATTCTAGTAAATACGTAGGAGTAACAAATGAAATGTTCAAATGTCTGTAAATCTATCGGTCCAAACTGCGTGGTCATCAGTCCGTAGCTTACAAACTACTTAAACCTAGGTAAACTAACCTAAGGACAAACCCACACACCTATGCCCCAGGGAGGACTCGAACCTCCACGGCGAGCAACCGCGCACTCCGCAACGAGACGCCTTAAACCGCTCGGCTACTCCACCGCGGCCTAGGAGTAACAATTAGAAACAACCTAAATTGGTAAGAACACACATAAAATATTGTAGGGAAAGCGAACCAAAGACTACGTTTCGTACGCAGAACACTGAGAGAGTCCTATTGGAGTGTTGTTGGGCGTTGTGGGATCCCATTAAGTGGGATTGACAGACGATTTAGAGAAAGTACAGAGAAGGGCATGTCGTTTTGTACTATCGCGATATAGGGGAGAGAGTGTTGCCATTTTTCTTATATTTCAGTATAATCTACCGGTCAAAAGTTTTCGACCACCTGTCAGAACTATGGACTGACTGTGGGTAAAGCAGATAGGTAGTTTTAAATAATCTATTATAGTCCTCTTCTGATAATAAAACAAGCATAAACATGTAAAGATGAAACGATTCTGTACTATATTTGACCGGTTCACCGTATGGTGTGGCGATGATGAGTAATAACATCAATACTGACGTGTCTTTACCCAAGACGTGTCCACTCGAGTAGGCGTCATTCCTTCACCTGTCTGTGTAGTATGCAGTTCACATTAGTTTTCAGTATACTGTGTGCAGCTAGCAGTGTGTTTGTTTATATGATCAGGTGTACACCATATTACCTCCAAATGGGACGGAAGCAGCAGATTGGAATTGAAAAGTGAGGTGTAATTGTACCTTTACATCACGAAGGCTATTCTACTAGGACAATAGCAACAAAAGTTGGGGTAGCCCAATCTACAGTGGCGTATACATTGCAGTGGTTCAAGCAAACCAGTGCCAATGCAAGTGTTTCGCTAACTGGAAGACCCCGTGTAGCATCATACAGGAAATATCAGTTCATATTTGTACAGAGTGAACATCAGAGGACTCGTACGGCACCTGAAATTCGCGAGGAAGTTAATAATATGAGAGCTGTTCCAATCTCTGTCTCAACAGTGCAAAGCCGTCTTCTTGCACGTGGTTTAAAGGGGTGCATAGCGGCCAAAAATCCTTTATTACGGACCAAAAATGAGATGAAAAGGATGCAATGGGCACAACAACATAAAAACTGTAGCGTGCAGCAGTGGTCCAAGGCGTTATTCACTGATGAGTCGAAGTCTGAAGTATTTGGAAGCCATTGTCGAATGTTTGTTCGTCGACTTCGTGGAGAACGTATGAAGCGTCCATGTGCGACACTTACGGTGAAGCATGCTGGAGGGTCGGATATGCTGTGGGGATAGTTTGCGAGTGATAAAGTCGGTGATCTCGTGCGAATTAATAGAACATTAAAGAAGGAAGGATATCAGAGGATAATGATCAACAGTGCAGTTCCATCTGACAAGAGGCTTATTGGTCGTGGGTTTGTTCTGTAGCAGAACAATGATCCAAAAATTCTTCTCAACTGTGCAAGGGGGTATGTCAATAGAAAATAGAGATGTGGGAACTGAAAAATATGATTTGGCCAAGCCAGTCACCAGGCTTAAATCACATTGAAGTGTTATGGGATGAACTTGACAGTGAAGTCCGAAAACTGAGGTCGACCAATGTTGAAGAGCTACGGAATAATTTACAGAGCTGTTGGACTGCAATATCTGCACAAACACTACGAAACCTTATTTTCAGAATGCCAAGAGTTTGTGCATCTGTTCGGAGGGCAAAGGGTGGATATTTTGACGAAGCTAAAATTTAAACCATATTTTACTGTATGTAATGATAGAGAGATAAAGTATATTTTTGTTACTGTATTTAGTTTTTACGATGTGTTTGTACAATGAAATAAAGTATCTAGTTTTGTGCATAGGTGATCGGAAACTTTTAACCGGTAGTGTATGTACAGCTCATTGAAGGTATACAGTAAATTCCACGATCATTACATCGCGAAAAGACCTTTAAAAACTTCATGAGAAGGTGATTGTTAATTTCAATTGCATTTTTAACTAATGAGGACTAAAGTTGTGCTCTACCTAAACTATACAACCGTAGTTTTGTTATTGTACATTTAAGTATATAATAATAGGATTACCGTTAGTATTGGTACGGTGGCAGGGTAAGGAACATAATTACATTTGTAAGAGAGAAAATGAAAAACATACGTTTCACTGTTGTCTTTAAGTTGATTCGTTTTGCACATAATTATATGCAAATCACTATATCCTTATACAATACAAACTGCATTTTAAAGCAGATAAAAAGAAGCACTTTTCTCTAACCAAATTAATTAGTTATGATGGGAGTACTGTTCACGTTCAGAGACAAATCTACGGTGTGATTTAAAATCATCAAAGCAGCTTTCACCATCACTTACCACCTCAATTCCACGACCAAGATCCATTGAAGCAATGAAAGTACTCGACGAATCTGGCGGTGGTGGAATGGCAGCGTCGTTATCGTCGACGTCATCCTCTTTTAAATCTGCACCGGACGTCAACGCGCTATTTTGTTCTATATCCACCACAGTGCAATAATGTCTATGATACCGCAACGCAGTTGAAAGATATAAGGAAAAGCATAAAGAAAGCGCCATGTATTTTTTTACCGTGTATATTACATCTAATAACTGCAAATGATTATGCTCTCCGGTGACCGATTTAAAGACCTCTAATTCTTTGACATTTAATCGTTATAGATTTGTCGTAATTCCATACCGCTCCTGAAGACGTCGCACTACAGCCTGTGTTTTAATTTACATCGCGAGTACAAACCTCTGACTGGACTCTGCTCACAGTACTAGACGTTCGGACATCAAGCGACCACAATGAAGCGGACTGAATGGGGAACAACCCGAGCGCGCGAATGTTTAAGCTGTTGTTTTGATGAGGCCGTAACTGCGTAGTATCCGAATAATGGCCCAAATTTTCACGTGATATTGATTTCTGTGGTTGATATCGAGCTCATGTATTTTTTTCTCAATAAAATATGAGGTCGAGTTAATGATCTTCCCTTGTAAGGTCTGGACGTGTTACGCTTGTATCAACACTTTGTTGTTCGAAAGTGTTAGCGGCTGGTTGCTACGGTCCCAATAAATAGTTTTTGCTGTTTCTGTACCTGCTTTTTATTTACCGTTGCCTATCCTACAGCCTGAAACTGGTGTTAAGAGCAGCCAGAAAGCGATCGAAGACACACCGTTCTTCAGTCAGCTAGTCCAAGCTACTACTCACTAAAAGCGAATTCCTCTTCTCTCTTAAATTAAGAATTCGATCATGTTGGAAAGACGTCGCTTTGCAATGCTGCAGCTGTTGTATTCAGTAGCGGCTGCTCCTTCAGGTGACTGGGGGTTCACTTCTGTCAGTGGCAGATCTTGATAATGGCCCCTCTCCCTCCCCTCCCCCTCTCCCTTGGCGATCAAAGTGACAATTTGGCTCACCTCTGCGAGTGGCGACGCGGGAAAGAGAACCGGTACACCCCCACCCCCTCCTTCGATATATTTTCTTTACAAGAACTGCAGAATGTCTTACCTCGGCTTGTTTGCGCTTACTTTAAGTCGATCTGAGGCATCGGCCTTCCAAGCTTCGTTATTGCATACTTCTCTTCCAAGGTTAAAGCCGAGTAATTTGTTTCTAAAAGATACTGAATGTTGCTGCTATTTTGCCAAAAACTGACATTTTGAGCACGTGGTTGTGTATGAAATACAGGGTGATTCTTATAATAAACAAGACAGCAACCAACCACTTTTGATTATGCTATTTATTAATAGCGCCGTTAGCGCTTTCGAACCTTTTAGTTCATCATTAGACGGCTGTTCACGTCCACACCAATGTCACTTACCTTTTTCTTTTATACAGATACTTTTTCTTTTGGTGAAAAGTTTTTTGTTCTGTGGTGCCCTATTTTGTGTCACCGCATCGTCGCCGCTTATGCGTCTCGTCCGCCGGTTGTCGTAGGTGTCGGTGGCCGAGTAGAAAGAGACCGACACAGGAATAAAGGATGCACGCGTGTGCAGGTACTGAGGTGACCAGCCAGTGGGACAGCAGAAACTAGAACACTAGGCTAAATTAGAACAAGATATATATTTTATGGAGTCTTGGTAATACTTTTACATAGTTCTTGACTGCAGAATGCTGATACATAGATTATATTGAGGCCTGTCAAGTCTTAACTGGTGCCTATCTGATTCCCAAGTGGCCGATGCAGTCCAGTGGTGGCCACGAACAGAGTTGTAGCAGAGGGCGCTCGTGGCTGACGTCGTAAGTACGTGGCGCGCACTTCATACTTGTGCGACACCATCCTCTACAATACAAAACCTGATTATAATGACTTTCTCGAGCGTAAATGTGACTCTTAACACCGACAAATATTGTGAACAAACTTTTATGATAGAATTTTTCTTGTTATTTATTTTCTTTCGTCGAAAAGTCGGTTCCATTTGGTTGTGTCGCTGATTACACTTTTTTAAACACTTATACGGAGGAACATAGAGCGATTAACCACACATAAGCACACACACAAACAAAATGTTTTCGCCACATTGAATACACGGATGGTGATAATGCAATCATAACACTGTCAAAGATATTTTCTGTCAAAGATATGTACATTGATTTGAGTTTGACGTATTTTACAAAGGAGAGACGTAAATTATTTTACACGTGTATAATGTTTTTTCTAAGTAAATTATTTTACACGTGTATAACGTTTTTTCTAAGTAAAATAATTTATGTCTCTCCTTTGTAAAACACGTCAAAGTCAAATCAATGTACATATCTTTGACAGAAAATGTCTTTGACAGTGTTATGATTGCATTATCACAATCTGTGTATTCAATGTGGCGAAAACATTTTGTTTGTGTGTGTGCTTACGTGTGATTAATTGCGCTATGTTCCTCCCTATAAGAGTCTCAAAAAGTGCTTATTGCAGCAACAGCTGCAGTAATAAGCAACACAACCAAAGAGAACCGACTTTTAGACGTAAATAAATAAACAATAAGAAAAAACATTTCGCCAAAAGAAAATTATCTGCATAAAAGAAAAATGTGACATTTGTGTGGACGTGAACAGCCGTCTGATGATGAACTGAAAGGTTTGAAACCGGTAACGGCGCTATTAGTTAATAAATAGCATTATCAAAAGTATTTGGTTGCTGTCTTGTTTATTATAAAATTCATACTGAATGTTGTCCATTTTTTTGGTTTTTTTTTATAATAGACACCAAGAACGTATAAATATGCAAATGAACACAAAACACAGTCAGGAACTGATTATATTGTTAAGTGACTGTAACAAAATGAATCTGTTACGATGAGGTGACTAGATACCTTCTGTCACGTGACTACTAACGTTACGTATGCGCGAAGGCTGCTCTCTTCCACATCTTTTCAAACAGTCAAATGTTTGTTACAACTAAGAATATAAATGTCGTTCGCCGTAGGTGTAACGAAGACGTAGAACACGTAGTTCACCAGATATGACGTAAACAATAAGATCCGAGAAAAAACTGCTGCATTACGCGACAATGTTGCACATTTATTCCTAAACCAATCGTTCTATTTCAACCATATTTGTAATACATATTCCTTACCGTCAGGTACCATTTCTCTAACCGAAGGAACCACATTTCACGAGATATAACGTCATAAACAGGAGAAGGTGCAAGAAACTGCCACATAATGCGACGAAAGTCTGTTAATACGGTATATGAGAACGAGATTACTTGGCGACTTGCAACAAACTTTAAAAATAATTTCAAACCTTTATTGAAGTATTTCCCGCTGACAACCACAGCAAAATTGTGAAAGAAAAAATGTTTCTCGCATGCTATTTTTCCGCTGTTCCTGGACTTATACTACGGCATTCGGTATGACGTTTCAATTTGTACTTTCTACACTAAAAATTTTTGGAGCATGAAATTTTACAAACAGTATACACATGTAATTGTATGTAAGTTCCAAATTGTATCACAGTACGACACGTAGTTTATGAGATATGAGCACATAAACAGTAACGTTCATGGAAAACCGCTACATCACGCATCACGTTTTAATCTATTACTTCTTTACTATTAATTGTATCCGCAACAGATTTTACAGACATACAGTACTTATACAAATGAATATATATTTGAAAAATTATACGGTTCTACAACTTATAACTCAATAAATATGAGATCGAATTTGAAATATTGAAACATTTGGAGCGTTTCAGGGCATTCAAATAAATCCAATGGCAAAGATGAAAATTAGTGCTGGACGGGGATTCGAACCCGGATTTCCCGCTTTGGGCCAACGGTCGTCTTAACCAATTAGGCTAAATATGAGATCGAATTTGAAATATTTAAACATTTGGAGCGTTTCAGGGCATTGAAATAAATCCAATGGCAAAGATGAAAATTAGTGCTGGACGGGGATTCGAACCCGGATTTCCCACTTTGGGCCAACGGTCGTCTTAACCAATTAGGCTAAATATGAGATCGAATTTGAAATATTGAAACATTTGGAGCGTTTCAGGGCATTGAAATAAATCCAATGGCAAAGATGAAAATTAGTGCTGGACGGGGATTCGAACCCGGATTTCCCGCTTTGGGCCAACGGTCGTCTTAACCAATTAGGCTAAATATGAGATCGAATTTGAAATATTGAAACATTTGGAGCGTTTCAGGGCATTGAAATAAATCCAATGGCAAAGATGAAAATTTGTGCTGGACGGGGATTCGAACCCGGATTTCCCGCTTTGGGCCAACGGTCGTCTTAACCAATTAGGCTATCTCTCCGTGTAGCCCACTTAGATTGTGGTGCCCCCTGCCTACTTGATTCCACTTGCTCGCAACCTATACTGGATTGCCTCAGTGGATCGATCGTATTAATGCGTCCGCTTTGAAGCTGTCAGTTGCCTCTTGGGGCAGATATACAATTATTTATATCTTGTCGGTGCTCTTCGGTCACGTCCTAAGGCAACAGACACCATATAAATAATTAAGTATGAGATAGTACAAATTTCATACATTTATGTTTTGATTACTATCTTTCTTTGTTTGGATACTGCACTTATAATTATGTACATTAGTTGAGAGTGCATTTTGAGTATAGTGATAGTAGTACTAACTCAAGGCAGAAATAAATAAATACGCGGGAAATGCCGGGTTATCAGATAGTTATAGTATAAATGTTAGATGTATCTTTGAGATATTAGTAACGAATGAATCTGTCAGATTATCATACAGTTGCAGAATAATGCGGAAATATCTGTTGATATTCGGTATTTGGTGTAAATGCCAGTAGTCAACCCGGCGGCATGCACTACACGTGCCTTGCGAAATATTTATATCCATGTAGAATGTAATAATGTTTAGCAAATTTGTGAAATAATTCTATTTTTGACCTGTAAGGGAATTGATCAAAAACTATAGATATATAGAGATAAAAGGAAGTAGTAACTTGTCGTGGAAGTTCTTCAAGTTTTTAGTTCATGGAAGAGGAATAAAACGCGTGGCGACCTGAGATATAGAGCAATAAAATTTTAAAACAAATCACTCGTCAAAATTTAATTAACCGATTCTCGATGGCCTGTAATTGTGTATTACAGCAACGTACAATAAATTAGTCTTACGTCAGTGACTTTTCCTCAGTATGAGAAATAAAACACGGAGTCTACTTTATATCGTGAGGGCAACAAAAGCTTTATCTCAAAATAGAGAAAATGTTTGTTGTAACGAGAACTATTTGTCGGCAACGAGTATCTTTAATTACAGTTGTTATTTCTTCTGGATATCGGAAGGTAGTTACTAAAATGTCCTGTGCTGCATAGCACAAGAAAAGAGAACTATTTCTTTGCACAAGAAAGAGTAATAACCCAGAAACAATAAAATATTATAAAAAACTACTGTCCTACATTAAGAAAAGATATTAAATATGCAGAAGCATGTGTATGATGTCCGAGATTAACACATCTGATAATAAAACGAAAACAATTTAGAAAATTAATAAAAGGGCAACAAAGAGTACAGGAAGAGGGTTTTACCATCAAAACAAATGGAAACTTTAGTAACAAAAAGTAAGAAGTTGAAAACATTTTTAATGATTTCTTCTTAAATGTTGGCCGGCCGCGGTGGCCGAGGTGATTGAGGCGCTCCAGTCACGGTCAGCACTGCCGCTACGGTCGGGGGTTCGAATCTCCCCTCGGGCATGGATATTTGTGCCGTCCTAGTTCGTAAGTAGTTCATAAGTTGTTTGTAAGTTTAGGGACTGATGACCCCGTAGTTAAGTCCATAAGCTTAACAAACATTTGAACATTTTCTTAAATGTTGTAGGGAAAATAGGATCTAAATGTTCATTATAAGTAGCAAGGCAGTTAATGAAAGAGGCCATAGCTACATATTTGATAGAATTGCAATTCCACCCACCTCTCCTTCAGATATTGGGAAAATAATAAACTCTCTCAAGAGTAAAAGGTCACATGGAATTGATGGCATTTCCAGCAGGGTATTAAAAGCTTGTTCCCAAGAGATAAGTAGGATTATTAGTCATATATGTAATAGCTCTTTAAAGCAGGATATTTTCCCCTATGGACTGAAATATGCCATCGTTAAACCTTTCCATAAAAAAAAGGAAATACGTCTGATGTCAACAGCTCCCGACCCAACACACTTGTGACAACTTTATCCAGAACTTTAGAAAAGGTTATGTACTCTCGAGTAGCTTCACACATTAGT
The DNA here is from genome assembly GCA_026315105.1 of Locusta migratoria. Taxonomy (NCBI): domain Eukaryota; kingdom Metazoa; phylum Arthropoda; class Insecta; order Orthoptera; family Acrididae; genus Locusta; species Locusta migratoria. The sequence continues at coordinate 262,354,108 of CM048749.1, read as the reverse complement.
AAAAATAAAGTTCTACCAAATTGTCTGTTTGGTTTTCAAAAGAGCTTTTCAACAGAAAGTGCTATATGTCCTTTTATCGATGAAATATTAAATGATTTGAATAACCGTCCATCACCAGTTGGGATTTTTTGTGCTCTCTCTAAGGCTTTTGATTGTCTAAATCACAGGGTTCTTCTAGATAAGCTTATGTATTGTGGTATGAGTGGGACAGTGAACAAGGAGTTCAAATCATACTTAACTGGAAGAGTCCAGAAAGTTGAAATAAGCAGTTCTCACAGAAGAAACAATTAATTCCTATGACTCGGGAGTTATCAAAAATGAGGTTCCACAAGGTTCCGTCTTGTGTCCATTGCTGTTTTTAATACACGTTAATGTCTTGTTATTGTATATTCACGAAGATGCCAAGCTAATTCTTTTTGCTGACGATACAAGTAGAGCTACCACGTGTGACAAACAGGAATCAACTGATGAAATTGTAAAAGATGTCTTTCAGAAAGTTATTAAGTCTTTCTCTACAAATGACCCTCTTTAAACTTTGATAAAACCCAGTACATAAAGTTTCATACAGTAAATGGCATTACACCATTAATAAATTTAGACTTTGAACAGAGATCTGTATCTAAGTTAGTATACTCAAAATATTTACGTGTTTGTAATGACGAAGGATTGAATTGGAAGGCATACATTGAATATCTGCTGAAACGTTTGAGTTCAGCTACTTATGCTACCAGGGTTATTGCAAAATTTGGTGATATACATCTCAGTAAATTAAATTACTTTTCATTCATTGCATTCATATGTGATCATATTCTGGGGCAATTCAACATTGTGTAAAAAAGTATTTATTGCAGAAAAGTGTGTAATCAGAATAATTGTTGGACCCCGCTGAATCATCCTTCAAACATTTATGTAAGTATCTGGGGATCGTCACGATAGCATTACAATATATATATATATATATATATATATATATATATATATATATATATATATATATATATATATATATATATATATTCACTCATGAAATTTGTTATTAACAATCCGAACCAATTCAAAATAGCAGTGTGCATAGCTACAACATTCTGAGAAAGGGTGATATTCACTATTCAAGGTTAAATCTAAAAGGTAAAAGGGGTAAATTATGCTGCTAAAAAGTCTTCGGTCACTTACCAAGTAGTATCAAAAGTCTCACAGACAGACAAATTAAAGCAGTTTCTGAATTGAAACTCCTTCTACAATTCATATGAATTTTTAGATAAACTTATAATTAAAAAAATCTTTAAATATTGATTGTCATTTATAGACACGATTTACTAAACTGACACATTCCACATCTCTAGGAAATGTCGTATATATTATCTATGGAACATGTATTAATCTAATCTAAATAGCTTGTCCTACCTGGAGCCATCAACCAAGCATCACTGCATCCTCTGCATTACGGCCTCGTCGGGCTCCAGTTGTGGGTTTCCAGGTTCCTTAGCACAATAATAGGTCATCTTGTTTAGCATACGCGGATGTTATCAATTTTCGATCAGCACATTGTCGTGATACGGAACCACTTATCTCATTATGGCATGGTTTGGAATATCGTCGGGAATTAAACGAATTCCTATACTTCTGGAGTACCTCACAACGCACGAGGAAGGAAAAAATGAATTTTAATGTATTGCGGGAATAATTCAACGTATGTCAATGTCAATAAGTTCATTGATTACTGGAATGACGTACACGGTCGAAGACACAGACCAAAGAAATAAATAAAACGTAAATGTTAATATTAAGAAGGAGGTGACCAGAACGCAAACGTAAAAAGGTCGGCAGCAAATAACGTATGTGAATATCTACACAACCACACAGTTTGTGCTAACCAGCTGACTGTAAAGATACTTTCGTATTTAGCTGTGGACTGATTATTACAGCACCGTAAGCAGTGTTAGAATGAGACATTCGTAAGTGGTAGTGGTGACGAGGGGGGCAATTACGGATTAGCTTTTGTATTATATTTATAGCAGTGATAATTATGTCAGTAGCTGTTATCATATTGGTGTGTTAATTACATGAAATAGTTGTAGTAACAATACATACGACCAAGGAAGAAGTAACTATTGTACTTCCTCTAAAAATTAAGATAATTCCACTCACCAGTTTACACAGGTGCACATTTAGCATTGATGAGACGGAATCACTGCAGAAACGTCCTTGCTGGTGCAGATGTGCTGCATTTGTGCCCCTTAATATCAGTCCCGTTAGTGCACCTGGGAACTGTTGATTGCTTACTTTACGTACGATGTCCTGTGTCTTCTTGTATTTTCAGATAACAATGATACTACTCGCCATCCCCCATTCACCTCTGCAGAGATCGTATCTTTGAGAAACTATCCCGCTATGCAGTATTATAAAAAAAGAATATTATGCTCCCTTTTGTCAGGCTACATTGGGAAAATTGTAAATCAGGGAAAGAAATAAAACGTATCGCTCATCTTGACCAGCGTCGGTTTACCTTTCCTTCCTCCGTTGGTTCTTTTTGAACTGCAGATTTTTTTGTTTTATTTTTTATTTTTTCACTGGTGCCGATAAGCTTTGATTGGATTCAGCAGTAGAGTCTGTTGACTCTAGCCACAGTAAAAACACAAGGTCCGTGGGGTCTCCTCAGTCATATTAAAGAGGATATAATACTGTTAGTTAACAAGGGAAGGATGAAATATCGCGAGTGATCTATGAAAAACATATCTTTGATTCATTCATATAACGAATAAATACCACTGTCAATGAAACTAACGTGTATGAAAGGTAGCATGTGCTTTCAACAAACTGCGGGAGAAAGTTAAAATCAAATTGACAGATTGATGATGAGAAATTCCAAAAGAGCGGAACTTCAACAAACTGTGATGTAATAGTTGCTCCGTCATTAATAGTACATATTCGTAATAATTACTTAAACTGGGTAAATTGCTAAACGACTTACGCTCGTTGTTCGAAGCGAATATGATCAACAGATGTGAGCAATGCTACTAATTACACGGCCCAATTTGCTAAATATTAATTAGATTTTGATAACAGAAGCTACTGTTGGGGTTACAAATAGCTCAGATTTAACGGTCAAAACCAAACATCAACGATATTGAAATACGCAGATGTTCCTGTTACTCCAATCCATAAAGATAACTTATCCGAAGTATTTTCATTATAGTCGAAATTATCGAGTGGATTGTGTCCGCAACTGCACTGTGTTATTTTAAATGTGTCTATTTCCGTCAACAGTTGCAATATAATTGTTTGATTACATGTTTCGATCACTTAGATCATCTTCAGATCTTATAGTTGCGTCCGTAACTCGTCTAGCTGAGTACTACCTAGTACTGAGTTTTACAGTTTGATGTAGGCACTTATTATTTGGTTGCAGGTGGTGTTGAGTAAGGAAAGAGAAAGGGGGGGGGGGGAAATTGGTGGGGATGGCTTGAGCCCTACTAAACTAGTGTCTTATACTGAACAATTGTTTGTCCTAGCAGCAGGTAGGCGTGCAGACTGACTTCGGAACGTAAAAGAATAACTGCGCGCCGCACAACGCCACCAAGTAGCAACAGAGGCAATCAACGCCCTTACCATGCTGGTTTATATTAATTTTAATATTTTATATAGTACTTTTAATCAGTTTAATGATAATTTTAACAAAGTGACGTTTAAAATTTTTTAAAGTATCACACTGTAATTTTATACATCTTTGTTTTACACCTTCAATGTTTTAAAACGCAGTATGCAAGTATTAATTATCTTACCATATTTTATACTCATATCACATACAGTTTTATAATTTTTATGTCTGGATATATTCAAGAATACCACTATTAGGAAAATATTTATATAACAAACAATTATGCAGCATAAGACCCTAGCTTAAGATGTCTCAAGTCATCCCCTCCAATCCTCCCCCCCAACCTGCTCTTTCCTCCCCCCCCCCCCCACCTGCAACTAAATTATAAGTGCCTTCATCAAACTGTAAAACTCAGTACCAAGTGGTACTCAGCCAGACGAGTTGCGGACGCAATTATAAGATCTGAAGATGATCTAAGTGATGGGAACATGTAATTAAACAATTATATTGAAACTGTTGACGGAAATAAACACATTTAAAATCATCCGAAGTACTGTACATTTCTGGAAAATCTGTGTTTCGGTGCCTTCATATGAATGATATTATATTAAAGATATTTCAGGAATGATAACGAAAATCTGCCATCCTGTAGATGTTTTGATTTTAGGTGGCCGTAAAGAGCACAAAATACGCAATGGGAACTCATTGACTCCATTCGATTTTATTTAGCTTCTTTCGGCGAAAAAGCTATTCCATAGTCTCACCGAGATTTATTATCACACTGCAATCGTCTTCAGTACTTTTTCTGCAATCAGACTAAAAAAATTAGAATATAAGTTGGAAGGAGGATTACGGTTCAACGTCGCACATACGGCGTGGTTAGAAAAAAAAGTGAACTGTAACAAGTAAAGTTAAAATGTTCACGGATACTAAAAATTCGAAGCAGAAATTCCATGCTATTAGGAAATGACGAAAATTCTGGCGAAATATCACAAAAAACGTAGTTAGAAAGTCAAACGAGATACTTTCACACAGTTTATACAAGTTATAAAAGTGGTTTTGTTTTGAGACATCTTAACATAGCAACTAAAAAAAAATTACCACTATACACGGCATCAAAAGTCACACACACAAATTAAACACAAATCTAACATGGGTGAATAATGCAGGTAATATTTCTAAACTGCCGGAAATAACGATTACTACACCATCTTACACTTTTCTAATTCACTCAGTATTTATTGTTGAAAAATGAATACGGAATACATGAAATGATTTATCAGGTAATGAGATACTGACGTAACAGTGTCGGTCGATCCATGCTGAAACACCCGTATTACTACGAGTGCTACGATTTGTGGTCTCCGCAGCCGGCAATTCGGCCACTGATTTTGGTATCCGCTCCATCATACACATGGCTAATACTGTCTTGGGATGCATTATTCCGTGCCTGACCGACCTATTAACGTAGTTCTGCAAAAGTTGCTCAAATGGTGAAATGTTTCTAATTCAAAGGGACTAAACTACTCTGGTGATCGATCGATAGACTTACAACTACCCTAACGACAACACACACACACACACACACACACACACACACACCCTTGCTCGAGGGAGGACTCAAACCTCCGACGCGAAAGCCACGCAGTCCGTAACGTGGCGCTCCAGTACACACGGCCATACCCATGTGGCTGCATAGGTTGTGGATTGACTTGTCGCACGGGTCATTTGTCCTAGAGGCGGAACTATAGTGCAATCTTCCTCTTTGAAACACCTTTGAAAAAATACAATTAAGTTTTAGGCCTTTCGTGTGTTCCAATGTCTGTAAATCTATTGGACTTGACTTGTTTGATTATTAGTCCCTAGGCTTACAAACTACTTAAACAAAGTTAAACTTAAACACACACACACACACCCATGTTCGAAGGAGAACACGATCCTCCGGCAGCGAGCAACCGCGAGCTCCGCGGCGAAGTGCTTGGGTACTCCACCGCGGCATTTTGTGCGCCATCTTGTATTTCAGTATCATTATGGTGACAGACTACCTAGATATCTGGTTTCGAGCCGTTTCCGGATTTGACGTAGGACGAAAATTTCTAAGGGTTTTCTGACAAGTCGGCACAGAAGAAATTGCACCAATGTCAGACATACGACATACGTATCCCGTCTCTGTATATCCAGCTCAGATGGATGACGGGACGACGGCGATGTATTAATATGGCAAATGAAAAACCTTCCGCCGTTACTCTTTAATTTTTTTAATCTATTACATGTTTCGAGATTCTAATAATCTCATCTTCAGTCCCTGCATCAGACAATAACAATAGTCAACAACAGTATTAATGTATGGAAAAATAATTTATAGAAAAAAAATTAGGTTACAAACATGATACCAGTTAATTACAAAGGAATAAGTTTGAAATATTAATATTGCTCAAAGTGTGGGTAATTATGTTTATAAGCATTAATTAATTAACTGTATGGTGAATATGAAAGTAACTATCTCGTCTGCATAGGGACGCTTGTAAAATATCTGACAGTTGTAGAATAATGTAACATACACGTAACAATTGTTATGGGTAAGGTTAATACAGAATGGATATAGCATAGGGTACCTTGCTTATATTATTATAAAAAATTAGTTAAGCATTACACCATACCGAATTACCACTGAAATGTAGTCACCTGCGTCCCTATGCGGACGAGATAGTTTCTTTCATATTCACCGTACAGTTAATTAATTAATGCCTATAAAAATATTTACCCACACTTTGAGCAATATTAATATTTCAAACTTATTTCATTATAATTAACTGGTATCATGTTTGTAACTTAATTTTTTTCATATATTTATATTGTTGTTGACTAGTGTTCCTGTCTCATGCAGGGTCTGAAGATAAGATTTAAAAAAAAAACAGCGGAAGATTTTTCATTTGCCAAAAATACATACGTATCCGTTCCAACATTTGCCGTTAATTGGCTGTTACACCTGACAACCGACTCGAGTGCCTTTACCAATAGCAGGACATCGTCTGCAATGCCTCTCCTGCATTCTTCACCATATATCATTTGATCCCTAGATGACTTCAAAATTGTGGCTGGATCATAATGTTCAAATGTTTGTAGATATAAGGAAACAAACTGCTGAGGTCATCAGTCCGTTGAGTTACAAACTACTTAAAATTACTCATGCTAAGGACAACACATACACCCGTGCCAAGGGGAGGTCTCGAACCTCCGACGGGGAGCGGCCGCGTAATCCGTGGCATGGTGCCTTGGATCACTCGGCCATACACGCGCAGCTAGCTCGGTCAGATGAGTTCCACTTTCAGTTGATAAGAAATCATGGTAGGATTCGAGTGTGGCACTGACTACAGGAAGCTATAGTCCCTAGTGGTTAACAGGACACTGTGCAAGATGGCGACCACATAATTGTGTGAAGTGCTTTTTTTATGCTTTACACTGGAATTCCTGATTCAGCAGAACCCATGATTGACCGGAAATGTTTGCGTTCGGCTACGAGGAGACCATTTGTAATCACCCATGTACTCAACGACCGATGCTGTTATTAAGGATGACAATACTCTATGTCAGAAAACAACTGGTTCGCCACTGGTTTTTGGAACATTTTGGAAAATTCCAGTGAATGACCTGGCCACTCGGAACACCCAATATGAATCCAATCAGACTTTTAAGGGACATAATCCTAAAATTTCAAGCATGAAGTCCTGCACCGCGATCACAATCGGAGTTATGGACGGCTTATCGCCCATATTGCTCAGTATTCCTTTACGGTTAATCCTCTGACTTTTTTTTAAACCAATCGGAAATTTGGCTACTGAACGTCATAAGAAAAAGGAGATCCGACACTGTATTAGAAGGTATCGCATTATTCTCGTCTTCTGACTGCATATTCACAAGAACCGAAGAGGTATATTCCTGTTGTAATGAGCCCTCCTCACAAACTGTAGTTGTCTACATTTCGTAGTATGTACTACTAATGTTACAAGACAGCTAACTAGTCACTTTTAAGTAAACAGTTTTACGCTATTCTCTCCTGTTTCACGATTACCAACGGTTGGATTTTATTAAATTCCGAATCAAATTTATTTCGAAGAAATGTTATTATACATTGCAACTCACACACTGAATATTGTATAAAACTGTAACATTTGCAAGGATTTATATGCCAGTACAAATATATGAATAATTAGTTTTAAAGCGAAAAACACATTTTGTCAATCATTTCTTTTTGTGAATTATTATTTACTTGAACATAATTGAAAACGAATTCTGTAAGTATACTAGACTCTTCATCAGTCAGTTTGAATTCTTACAAAAAATTCATACATTTTCATTTAAAAACTGTTTGCGTATAAATTCTGCCACTACGTGTTTTTATTGTAAAATACCTGTGCAGGATTGATCAAAGTGTTATATGAAAATCAGTATTTACCCGATTAAATTCCCTCTCCTGTAAAGTGCTAGCACTTTCCAGTGAGGGCTGTTTCTGTTTATTGATATGTATTGTTATATATCACATTCTCGTATGCGTTTAGGTTTCGCAGAGGGCATTTACGAGTGATGGTGAACCCTACTCTGGAAAGTAAAAGACGAAATAGCAGGCATACAATGTCGTCTTACTTATTTTAATTATTTGGAAATTAGATGGAAACCAATCAGCTCCTTGACACACGAATCCTTTTGAGAATATTATTTTGCATCATCATCATTTTCTCGAATTGTTAATATAGAATACAAGTGATAACGCTTTAAAGAAAGTAACATTCCTTTCACGGATATTCCGGGTGAATCACCTAAGTCTAGCACCGCAAATATTGTGGAAACGGAAAATGCGATTGATGTGCGGTTTTCACGGAATGGATTGGTAGTCAAGGACACGTATTGTTAGCCAATAAACAGATTGTATAAATACCTAGAAAGTGTATTTTTTATGCAAACATACAATTTTACAAATGGAACAATGGTTGTTTTTATCATTCACTGTATTTTTTGACATCAGCTGTGTACAAAGAATTTTGAGTGGCATTTTTATCATGTTTAATATGGCAGCTACAACCATTCAAAGTTTTGGGGGCGGAGGCTACGACAGCGTAGCTAACTGGCTGGTGATCATGAGACAGTGGGCCGTGCCCCAGGGACAAGCCACTTGTTCAGTCAGATACACTATCGCAGCCTCCGCTCCCGAAACTTTGAACGGTTGGAGCTGCCAAAGTAAACGTAATTAAAATGCCATTCAAAATTCTTTGTACACAGCTGATGTCAAAAATGCCAGTGCATGACAGAAACAACCTTTGTTCCATTTAAAAAACAGTATGTTTGTATAAAATATACACTTTTTAAGTAATTGTTGGCTAAAATTACGAGCCTCTGACTACCAATCCCTACTAGAAAACCGCACATCAATCGCACTTTCCGTTTCCGCAATATTTGCGGTCCAATTGTTTGGTGATTCACTCTGTATACTTTCTTAAACAGCCAGGAAACCACTTCGTGCAAATGTGAATTATCGCTGCACTGTATATCCTCCGATTTTTGCTGAAGTAGGGAGATCTATAATGGAGACCATTGAGCTAGTCCTGAGTAGTTCGCGAACGAACTAGTTCGGAAGAGTGCTCCTACAGGCGAACTACGCAAACTAGTTCGCAGATCCCTCGCCTCTTTGTTCGTTCGCTCCTTTTCGGTAGACTGACGGGGTACAGAGAGATGACGCGAGAGCGGGCAGAATCGCGTGATTCCTTTTTGCCAGTTACCGTCATTTCGGGCTGAGATGCAGCTCAGCTGTAGTTTCATAGTTCACTGCCACTGATCATTATATAAAGAAGTTGTCATATCAAAAGAAAGAGCTCTTTTAGTAACGGTAGCAAAAGCTAAAAAGAGCGGACGAACTAAAAAGAGCGACCTACTTCGCGGCCGAGCTGCGAACTAAAATATGCGCGATAGGTCGCGAACTAAAATATGCGCGGTCGGTCGCGAACTAAAATATCTGCCATCGGTCACGAACTAAAACATACGTTACCGGTCGAGAACGATTATGCCAAAAGTGTCTCGCTTCTTTGTACGTGGGAGTCTTTTCCGAAGACCGACGGGCAATAGCGACAGGGCGCGCAGCAGAATTAAAAATCACGTGTTTGCCTTCTGCTGATGAGAGCCATTTCGAGGTGAGCGTCTGCCTGCTAGATTATATAGTTCAGTGCTACAAAATTTCTGTTTTGCAGTATCCTGCACTCTGCAATATCTAACTAATAAATTGCATAATGCCAAAATATAGCTATAACTCTAAACGCGAGAAATTATCCACAAACTGTTTCTTTTGGTTTGCGTGATATCGTTAGCGGCTCAAGCAGCAAGCGCATGAAGCTCCTAGGTGGGGAACTTCCCCCTCCACCTGCATGCGCAGACCACGCCGCTCAGCTTTCAACTAACTAGATCGCGACAGTGAGCGCTTCCGATCGCGAACTATTATGCCCAAGTCTATATTGAGCCTTCGTCAGGCCAAATTAGGAGCTGCATCTGACAACACTGGATGCAGGGATTGAACACGCGCTGATCACATTTCCGTAGATCACAGATATCTCGTTTAGCGCCCTCTAAGCAGCAGTCGGTCTGTTCCGCGTGGGGTGCTTAGGGCCACGCTTTAACTACTTTAGAGTTAGACCGCCGCCGCTGAATGCGTTTGAGCGCCCGGCTTTCAAAGCGGTAATCTCAGCCGCGCTAGTTGTTGGTGCAGAGCCTGGGAACAGCTCGCCCTCTGGCGCCTTCGCCCCACGGAGGCGGCGCGGCGTGGCGCGGTCCCGGCGCCGCGTATGCCTGCCGGCAGAGATGAATTGGAATAACGCCGACGTCAGGAGGAATGAAAGCGCTAATTAGGCTGGGGGGAGGGGGAGTGAGGCGGCGTGTCGAGTCAGCCGGTGGCGGCACTGGCCGCCCTGCTGGTCGATACGGCAGCGCCAGCACCAGGCGCGCGGCCACGCGGGCCACCGAACAACGTGACAAGTGCTGCTTGCCGGTCAGCTCTCCGGATGTGGGCGTAGTGTGCTTACGAGGTCTCAAAAAAGGTGAAAAAGTACCACAACGTGTGAGGACGCGTGCAAAATCTACGTAAAAGCACGTTGGCTCAGGAGTGCCACACGGGTCAATTCTGGGTCCAGAACTGTTTGCTGTGAAGCTGCTCCTGGACAGCTCTCCAGTTGTGGAAATAACACGTTTAAAAAATTTCAAAGACAAACAAACGTAAAACATCCTACATGTGGAATTAGCATAGAAGCATGTTATCTCAGGAGTGACACCGAGGTTAATATTGCGTCCACTGATGATCGCTCTGCACCTGTTCCTTGCCGCATTGAGACACTATTCTATGATTCGCGAGGCCGTTCCCCGTCGGGGGTTCGAATCCCCTCTAGCTTGACTGTTTCTGTCGTCTTTAGTATAAGGTAGTTCATAAGTAGTTTGTAAGTTTTGGGACTGATGACCCCGCAGTTATGTCCCTTAAGCTTCACAGACATTTAATATTGACCTGTTACTTGCTGACCAGCTCTCGTAACCCTTTACTTCACTGTGTATATTTAAATATACATATTTTCAGAACTCTATACTACCCTTTCAAGTTCAGTGTATACTGTGCTTCTCGTGTACCAGGGCAGATGGCAGCGTATGTTTACATCAGTTGAGTAAAAGTTCGCTGAACTGTTGGTATGTCTAGAAGACTGTGAGTCTCTCGGTGCGGATTTTTTCTAAATTTATTTATTCATGAGTGAAGTCTCCCAGAGCTTTTCTTTTGCTGCATTTCTCTAGCAAGGATCTACACAAGCTATAGATGTTTTGTTTCTTTTGAAATAATTGTTTCTTTGGTTTTTATACGAACTTTTGTATGTGTATATTTGAGTGAACAGTGTCCAAATACAATGCCCAGAGACTAAAAAGGTGTACAACAAGTTTATGGGACGTGTTGACACTAATCACTCCTTGTTAGCTGTGTACAGAATGAAAATCAGATCAAAGAAATATTACATTTACTGGACTTGAGTTTTGTTGTTGCTTGGCAACTTCACATGAGTGTCTGCAATGAAAATAGTATTGAAGAGAAAGCCAAATGGCTTTTTTTGATCTCAGGTTTGATATTGCTGAATCCTAATGCTGGCCAGGGAAACCATCCGAGAGACAATCGCTGGATAGTTCACCAGGCAATAGCACAAAAAAGAGAAGGCAGCCAAATACAGAAAATGCTGATATCGAGTCGATCAAGGGCCTACTTGCAGATGTAAATATGATAAATGTAAAAAAATAACAAAAGTAATGAGTACAAAATGTGACAGCTATTTGTATTTTGTACCAGACAGAAATTGTTTGACTATGTAAAAATTCTGGTTTTAAGTAGTTCAATACAGTAACATTATGCAAAGCAACTAAACTTTAATAAATTTTCGGTAATTACAACTGCAAGGGTGTTGTACTCTGAATGTCACAGTATGCATCCCGCGAAAAATCGCCGTATACCACGTCCAAGGTGGAAGAGAGGTAGCAGGAACAAAAAGCAATTGGAACAAAGCCGTATCAGGCGAGTGTGAATAATATTGGACAGAAAACTGAAGATGAGGTCAACGAGACGGAAATAAACTTCTAGGAACGCCTCGTTAGATATAAGGAAAGACGTGATGGCCACAATCTTGCGAGGATAATCCTTATAGGGTAAGGTGATACAATTGCTATCATTTCGGACATATGTTATTGTAACTGGAAATATATTGAGAAAAGAAATAAGTGTAACTGTGGTACTTCTTCTTGGATGTTTGATGTAGATGGAACACAAATATTGCCGGCCGCGGTGGCCAAGCTGTCTGCGGCGCGCCAGTCACGGTTTGCACGGCCACTACAAAATGTTCAAATGTTTGTTAAGCTTATGGGACTTAACTACGGGGTCATCCGTCTCTAAACTTACAAACTACTTACGAACTACCTTATACTAAGGACGGCACAAATATCCATGCCCGAGGGGGGAATCGAACCCCCGACCGTAGTGGCCGTGCAGACCATGACTGGAGCGCCTCAGTCCCCGCGGCCACCGCGGCCGGCACGGCCACTACGGTCGGGGATTCGAATCCCCCCTCGGGAATGGATATTTGTGTCGTCCTTAATAATAGGTAGTTCATAAGTAGTTTGTAAGCTTAGGGACTGATTACCCCGCAGTTAAGTCCCATAAGCTCCACAAACATTTGAACTTTTGAACATAAATATTACAATGTTAAACAAAAAATAGGTTACGGAATTGAGAAATATCGATCGAAAATGTACCGCACTAGGGACAACAGTGATCCCTTCCTTATGGCATATTCTCATAAAAAGCACATTTTCTCTCTAACACCAACGCATACTTCGTGGTATCAAACATTGAATTTTCGGCAGCGAATTCAGTCATTCTTTGCTACTGATTCATAAGAGTGCGTTCGACTAAGTAGCTTCACTTACCTCTTAACAGGAAAAAAATTATATCTCCGTAGCACTAAGTGCTGTATTCTTGGAAAAGACAGGAGGAGCTGTAGAAACCTGCTACACTACAATGTCACACAAAGGCAAGCGCTACCAAAACTATGTGACTGACAAATGGCGCGAAACCTTATGTTGATCGCGATTGTACCTATATCGGATTTGTACCACATTACCCTATGAATGGTGGCACATAAGTTACGAGGAGCATTGTTCAAAATGTTCAAATGTTTGTAAACCTATCGGACCAAACTGCGTGGTGATCAGTCCGTAGCTTACAAACTACTTAACCTAAGGTGAACTAACCTACGGACAACACACACACACACACACACACACACACATGCCCCAGGGAGAACTCGAACCTCCGACGGCGAGTAACCGCGCGCTCCGGAGCGAGGCGCCTTAGAGTGGAGGATTGTTTAGACTTCACAAGCCACCAAATGGTGTATGTTGGAGGAAACGTCGACAACTTTTCAGTGATCACAATGCACGTTGTCTATTGTTTTCCAACCCCTGAGATCGCAAATTTTCCCACCCAGTGTCCAATTTGTATGACTTTTTGTTTTGTTTTGGAAACCAAATATGAAATTTTTAAATTTTGCTCAAATATACAATACATACTGTCTTATATACACAAGAAGTGCAAAAATATGTGTTGTGGTATTTTTAAAATAACTTGGCACAGAAGTGGCTAAATAGGTTCAAATCTGGAAATCTACGTGAAGTCCGATACTAGCGAGTGGTCTAGTCATGGCTGGAAAAAATGCAATCTCAACTCGCGTCCACAGACTGATACATTTTGCTGAATATGGTCTAACACAATGAATTTTCAAAAATATTTAGCAGATGTAATATGTCTCCTAATCACTTATTATACACCATACGTGCGTGTAATTAACACTGTTATTAGTAGCTACACCAAAAATTTGGTGGTAAGTGCTCATCTAGGCAGTTCTACTTTGGAGTCAGATTATTTCGTGTATGTAAGTAAATTAATCTTGTTCAGTGTTCAGATGGTACTTAACCACTCCGGATGTCATTCCCTAGGCTTACAAACTACTTAACTCACTTACACTGACGTAAGGACAAGACACACTCCAGTACCCGAGGGAGGACGGGGAGCCGGCCGCGGTGGCCGAGGGGACTGAGGCGCTCCAGTCGCGGTCTGCACGGCCACTACGGTCGGGGGTTCGAATCCCCCCTCGGGCATGGATATTTGTGCCGTCCTAGTTCGTAGGTAGTTCATAAGTAGTTTATAAGTTTAGGGACTGATGACCACGTAGTTGAATCCCATAGACTATACAAACATTTGAACATTTGAAAATTTGGAGGACGGGGAGCAACCGCGCGCTGCGCAGCAAAGGCGCATTAAAGCACTCGGCCATTCCACCGCGCCAATTAATCTTGCGCACTAGTCACTTTCAACGAATCACTATGCATTTTTTTCTGGTGATTAGTTACAAAGAAACTTGTCCAGTTGATTCGAAACTTTGGAGGGTAAAAAAAGGTGAAAGTAAGAGGAGAACTATTTCGGCTTAGCGTAGATAGGGGTAATTGAACAGAAGGGCTGTATAAATAACCGTAAGCTCTTGGGCGTGCGCCTCAATACTAGCAAAGTGGAGACGTCGTTACGAGAGTGTTAATCTTGCTGTCGAAAATTCTTTCTGTCCAGTGAACACGACTGTTGTAGTCTTGTGTAGTTCGCGAACGAACTAGTTCGGCAGAGCACTCCCACAGGCGAACTACGCGAACTAGTTCGCAGCTCCCTCGCCTCTTAGTTCGTCCGCTCCTTTTCCGAAGACTGACGGGGAACAGCGAGAGGCAGCGAGAGCGCGCAGAATCGCGTGATTCCTTTCTGCCAGTTGCCATCATTTCGAGCTGAGCTGCAGCTCAGCTGTAGTTTCATAGTTCACTGCCACAAATTGTCTTTTCTAAGGTATTCAGTAGTGTCTAAACATAGACCCCAATTCCATAGTGTAAAATGCTACGAGTACTCTGTATGCAAGGTAGTTGAATGCCATTGTATCACCCATTCGTTTAAATAACTGGCTTTTTGCTTAAGTATTTGTTGACTGATTGCTCAAAAATACGGGTAATAGCACACGCTTGGGCAACACTGTACATTGTATAAAAAGCTGTCATAAAAGAAAGAGCTCATTTAGTAGCGGTAGCAAAAGCCAAAAAGAGCGGACAAACTAAAAAGAGCGACCTACTTCGCGAACGCGCTACTAACTAAAAGGAGAACTACCGGCGCGAACTAAAATACGCGCGATCGGTTGCGAACTAAAATATGCGCGATCGGTCGCGAACTAAAATATGCGCGATCGGTCGCGAACTAAAATATGCGCGATCGGTAGCGAACTAAAAGATGCGAACTACTATGCCAAACGTATCTCGCTTCTTAGTTCGTTGGATACTTTTCCGAAGACCGACGGGCAATAGCGAGGGCCCCCAGCAAAATTAAAATCACGTTTTGCTTTCTGCTGATGAGAGCCATTTCAAGGTGAGCGTCTGCCTGCTAGATTACATGGTTCAGTGCTACAAAATTTGTTTTGAAGTATTCTGCACTCTGCAATATCTGACTAATAAATTTCATATTTACAAGATATAGAGATAACTCTAACTCCACCTGCATGCACAGACCACGAAGTTCAGCCGTCACTGGGAGCTAAAGAACTAAAAGAACGATACGCGAACTATTATGCTCAAGTCTAGTCTGTTGACTTTCCTCACTTCAGATATTTAAGCAAGATTTATTTAAAGTGTATACGGTAAGTGGCTCGCAACTAGTCATTGCACGGTTTGTAACATTGTCATGGTATTCGCTAGGGATTTCTTGCAGTTTGTAGAAAATGAAAGCCATAAAATAGGTTGAGTCATGATACTGGATCCTCCCTACGCCACACTGGTGACTTGTGCTGCTATATGGTAGAGTATTGGGGGAACTACTTCACAATACCGTTTAAAACTTCAACAATAGTGGTGGAAAACTAATTGAATATGGGGTAAAATGCATTTACAAAAGATGTTCTCAAGTATAATGCAATTGTAATAAATTATTCCTTCCTTTCCTTCAGTGGTGAGGACCTATAAAATGAAAGGAGGCAGAATGACGTGGGACGAGTAGGCAAGTGAGGTATTGTTGAAAGAAATCTATTACAAGCCAGTAAAACTTATGGAATGTCATATAAGAGTTTGCACCGATGTTATCGAGAAGAAGAATATAAAGTTATTGGTAACAGTAATCTCTTACCAAAACGTGTCGACGATGTTGTGCCTTATACTACCTTATACTAAAGACGGCACAAATATCCATGCCCGAGGGGGGATTCGAACCCCCGACCGTAGTGGCCGTGCAGACCGTGACTGGAGCGCCTCAGTCTCCTCGGCCACCGCGGCCGGCTAAATGATTTTGATTATGGGGCGATGGAGTGGAAATATGGATTCTGCCAGGCGAAATGGTCACGCGTGGCAGATGAAGATTAACGTGAATGCCGAAAGTGTACCACCTGCTATCATTAATACCGTGTCGGTACGAGAGGTGGTAGCTATTTGTCCGTGGGCGCTGCAGTTGATTTACGAGAACAGAAACAAGTCATAAAAGCTACCTACTACTAATGTGCGATTACAACTGTAATTATTATCGTAATTACAGGTAATAGGTATTAAATAGAAATCGGTATATTTCCAGCTCACGTAATTTAGTTAATTTAGTTGTGCATGTGCCCATAATTTACATGATTCAAATAGCCCTGGCCACTATCCAAATAGTCCCACTGAAATGCACTTTTGTGCAATCGGGAGGGTGAATCGAATAACAGCTTAACATAAAAGTTTTACACTCGTGTACAACCACTTCATCAATAGGTTAAGTATACCCATAGAAGTCATAGTGAATCCTGAAAACGAAAATTAAGTTAATAATTTTCCAGAAAAATGGTTGTAAGTTGAAATTATTCTTATAGCCTCGCTGTATCCTACGTTCTAACACAGTATCTTTAAATAGAAAAATGGCAGTTAAATTTCTGAAGCAGGTTTATCTGCACGTCAGCTTACACGATGCATAACTGATAGCGTCTTGGCTTGCGAGTTTTGCGTTCCGTGTTTAAAACCAATCGCTTATTATTATTATTATTATTATTATTATTATTGTCTTCTGTTGTTGTGAAAGAACGTGATACTGTGAAATCGAATAGAATAATATACGAAAGACATAATTTACCACCAGAAGCTCTCAAAAGGCCTTTTTGAGGCATAAATCAATGCGTCATCTGTCATATAACTGTAGTACTGCATCACTGATGTAAATATTAAAACGGACAATCACCATTAAAGTTGTAGTTTCATCCACTATATTATAAAACGACTTTAAATATGAATTCTTCGGCGTGTTATACCGTGAAGAGAGGTTTATCAAATGTAAAGATTAGCTCACTAACCTGTACGTAATTATATGGTGAACTTACAGATTAATAATTATCATATAGAGCATTTACGTTCATCACAGTGATCCTTAGAGGAATAAACGCGAGAAGTGACCCCTATGTCATTTGAATCGCTATGAGCGAGTTTTAACCACATTTTACGCATAGTCTCATGGCTTGGGACAAACAAAACCAATTTTCTGGGGTTTTTATATAGGTATTTGTACTGTGCGTTAATAAGCAATATTACCATTTTCCGAAACGTTGAAGCCCAAAGGAAACATGACTTTTCGTGAATTTTCCGACAGCAGGTGCAACAGCGTTTATGTTGAGGTCACAGATCTCCAGGACTCAAGTGGACCCTTTTAATGGGCTTTCAAATAATATTAATTTCATTTACATTTTTTAATACTGAATCTCATGAGGAAAATAGCCATGTAATGAGCATAAAATGACATAAATAATCATTTAAACAATTTCCAGAAAACGGCCCAATACCCTATTCTAGCGATTTGTATAGCTATCCAGATCCGCCAACATTTATCCAAACAGTGTCTGCAAGTGTCAGACTCGGTGATCGCGTGGTAGGTATGCAGTCGTGTCGCTCGTGTTAAAACTGGACTACTGAACGTGTCTCCGTCGTGAGACGATTCGCGTATCGCGGAACTAACTCACTCAATTGAATGAACATTTAATGAACTTGTGTGAAAATAAGTTTTGCCTCGCAGCATCATCATTGTCAACTGGACCACTGTATGGATGTATATGTCATTGCTGATGGATTCTTATGTGTAGATTATATGAAGAAACGAATGCTACAGATGAGTTCTATTTTGAAACATTTATGTTAGAATATAAGAGTGGATTAAAAATTAACAAAGACTTTTTCTATTTATACCTAACGTACCTTATAAGAACTAATTTGCAATAATAATTGAAAAGTCATTATAAAATTTGATAGGAGTGCGAAAGTTTAACTGACAAGGACACATCACCTTCATTCATTTAATAACTATTGAGTTTGAACTGAGAAAATTAAATATTCTGTGCACTAGAAATAGAGATCAGTAATTATAGTTAGAACTTTGGTGAAACAATTATAAACAATACAATATTAACAATCAATCAGTTAGCCATATTTGACGATAGTTAGAGAGAAAATTAATAAATATCATTAACAAACAATTTTTATAATAGTTAACGTCAATAATTTATCTGATTACGTAAATGTACTTGTGCACAGCTATTGTTTCAGTATAACAAAAACCAGAGTAAAGATCAAAGAATCGCTCATTTTCAAAAGAAAAATCATAATTGCATTTTTATATTACGACAAAAAGAGGGGATACAGATTTTTAAAATTTTTATTTTTGCAAATCGATTACAGCTGTTCCATATCCTTTGGATCTAACATATAAAGCAGAGTGTCCGTATGTTTGTACGTGTTGCATACGAATCTACAGTTTTGTTCCAGTCTTTATGAAATTTTGTACACGTAAGCTTAAATCCATGAGGACGGTCACCGTCACATATGATATACAGTTCACGAGATATGACGTCGTAAACAATGAGATGCGCGAAAAACTGCTGCATTTTGCGACAATGCTGCTCATTTTCTCATAAACCATTGGACCGATTTCAACCAAATTTAGTACACACATTCCTTACCGTGAGGTAACAATTGCTGCTTGGTTAAGAATCACATATGGCTCACGGTTCAAAAGATATTACGTCATAACCAATAGAAATCGCAAAAAATGCCATATAATGCGGCGAGACTTTCGAAATACACTGTATGATAATGACAGTACTTAGCGACTTGCAACAAACTTTAAACATAATTTCAAACTTTTATTAAACTTTTTCTCGCTGGCAACCATAGTAAAATTATGAAAGGAAAAAAGTTTCTCGCTTACTACATTTACGCTGTTTATGGAGTAAAGCTATGGCATTCGATATGACATTACAATTTACAATTTGAGCACTACGAAATGTAGCCACAGGTAAATTGTATCACAATACGTCACATTGTTCATGAGATATGGGCACATAAATAGTAATGTTCTTGGAAAACCGCACAATCACGTAGCAAGTTTTCATCTATTACCTCTTTACTACTAATTGTATTCCCCAGAGATTTTATAGACATACAGTCCTTATACAAATGAATATATACCTGCAAAATGGCAGGAATAAATAAATAAATATCCGGGCAACGCCGGCTTTTCAGCTAGTATTTTATAAGATGGGGTGGTAAGTACAATCTTCTGTGAAGGGATCAGATGTGCAACGACTACATAGAAATCATATTCATTTAGTTAATTAACAAGCCAATTAATTTGATTAATCAGAAAAGTAAACTGTACGTTGTATGTGTCGATCTGACTAACTGTTACGAACTTTTATCTGTGTGTTTGGAGCCAAAATCATTAACGAACCACTTTATTCTCATTTTTCAATCACACCCCACCTTACAGTCACCTAAGTGTATAATAATTGGAGCAGTTAACCCTTTTATTTGAAGTTACTGAAATAAAAACGTAATTCACGAAAGCCACCGTAGAGTGCGGAATATTTCCTACCATGTACTCACCTGTCCAAATACGACAAAACTCACTAAAAGAATCTGCCGTCACTGAAGCGGTGACAAAGGACGCTACGATTTCATCTCGGTAGCGGTCGACAAATTGGTCTCTCATGCTCATCCGACACAGCAGCGAGGGCCAGAGTTAGTGAAGCTTTCAGCGGCGATGAAACTTTCAGCAACGCAACAGTCAAAGCTGGCGCAGAGAGCGGGTCGTAATGCGCTGCTATCATTACGAGATTTTTTTCTGCGAATCGCTGTGAACGCGGTTCGTGGTTTCGCGCATTTTAGCTTCCTGGCGAATGGGTTTTGTATATGTGGTTACCATGAACCGTGAAATACTGTCTCGATTTTAATTTCCAGCTAGCAGCATTTTACTGTGCATGGCAATGTGGAACATTATCGCTACAGGGCAAAGACGGGCCCACCCATGCACATCTGCCCTTTTCTGTTTTTACACAAATGTCGGTCATACGCGGGTAAAAAAAATCACAGTATGCTAGCGTATAATAGTTCCGCTTTGCTGAGTTTCATACTGCCGCACGCGTTTCACTGCGTACGACATGGTCAGTTTTATCACCACTTCTCTTCAACGCCCACTCTAAATACGTATGTTTACTAAAACGTATGTTTCAAATTCCAACACTTCCGATGTCACCATCATTACCAAATTAATTGCGGATGACGATCTCTTTTATAGTTTTCTTGGACTACTGACTTTGCAAACAGCCAGAGTGTTTCCCTGCATGCTTTCCGATTTCTAGCAATCCTTCCTTAGGATATCCAGCTAATAAACTGTTCACCTCATGTCTCTTCACTATATGAATTTGTCGACGCAGATTTAATTTTGATTTACGTCATAAATGACTCTACCATCCAGCCTGATAAATAACCCACTTCTTGAGATCCAAAATATTTATACATCCACCAACAGCCATAATTTGTAGTTGATCTACATTGTTTCATTTAAGCTACGGGATTCGATATCACAGTAATATCATCTGTAACCCATGTCACTTCCATCTATCCATTCACATGAATAGTCCTAATGACCATATTTACTGATCCCCCTCCCAAGCTCCTGATTAAATATGTGATACAATGGCCTTATTTACCCGTTTCTCCCAGCTTTGAACGAATATGTGTCACCTTACACATTTTTGTTCAGTAGCTGGTGGGGGAGGGGAGGGTTGGAAATCGATAAGTACGGCCATTGGGACTATTCACGAGATCATATAGATGTTTTTGTATTATTGACGTCGACTGAAAATGACATCAATGTGAAATCGAAACCCGTAGTGTAAATGAAACAATAATTACAATTTTCGGCTGTTGGTAGATGTATGGATGAATAAATACTTTGAGTCTCACCTCGACTAATCGCAGTCCCAGTCTCCATTACAACATACAGCTACATCTGATCCACCCATTTTCCTGTCTCTCATCACAATTCCTAAAGTATACCTTTTCTTTATTTGTAGGGTCATGCAAAGTTCATTGTTCTTCCTCTGACAATACAGGGTGAGTCACCCAATATTACCGCTGGATATACTTCGTAAACCACATCAAATACTGACGGACAGATTCCACCTACCGAACATGAGGAGAGGGGCTAGTGTAATTGGGTAACACAAACCATAAAAAAATGCACGGAAGTATGTTTTTTAACACAAACCTAGGTTTTTTTAAATGGAACCCGTTAGTTTTGTTAGCACATCTGATCATATAAACAAATACGTAATCAGTGCCGTTTATTGCACTGTAAAATGATAATTACATCCGGAGATATTGTAACCTAAAGTTGACGCTTGAGTACCGCTGTTCGATCGTGTGTATCGGAGAGCACCATATTAAGTAGGGATCCAAAGAGAACGGTGATGTACCTTAGGTACAGAAGAGACTTGAACAGCACATTACATCCACATGCTAACTCTTTTTATTCGTCTTTTTCATTGACGCATATGTACATTACCATGAGCGGTGAGGTACACGTACACACGTGGTTTCTGATTTCAATTACGGAGTGGAATAGAGTGTGTCCCGACATGTCGGGCCAATAGATGTTCAAAGTGGTGGCCATCATTTGCTGCACACAGTTGCAATCTATGGCGTAATGAATGTCGTACACGCCGCAGTACATCTGGTGTAATGTCGCCGCAGGCTGCCACAATATGTAGTTTCATATCCTCTGGGGTTGTAGGCACATCACGGTGCACATTCTCCTTTTACTTACCCTACAGAAAGAAGTCCAGAGGTGTAAGATCAGGAGAACAGGTTGGCCAATTTATGCGTCCTCCACGTCCTATGAAACGCCCGTCGAACATCCTGTCAAGGGTCAGCCTAGTGTTAGTTGCGGAATGTGCAGGAGCACCATCATGCTGATACCACATACGTCGACGCGTTTCCAGTGGAACATTTTCGAGCGACGTTGGCTGATCATTCTGTAGAAACGCGATGTATATTGCAGCTGTTTGGGCCCTTGCAATGAAGTGAGGACCAATGAGGTGGTCGCCAATGATTCCACACCATACATTTACAGTCCACGGTCGCTTTCGTTCTACCTGTGGGAGACAGCGAGGATTTTCCACGGACCAGTAATGCATGTTCCGTAGATTCACTGCCCCGTGGTTTGTGAAACCCGCTTCATCGGTAAACAGGTAGAACTACAACTCATTCTCTGTTAATGCCCATTGACCCCGTAGTTAAGTCCCATAAGTTTTACGAACATTTGAACATTTGAACAGAATTGTACTCGATGATTAAAGTCATCACCATGTAATTGCTGATGTAGCGACACATAAAACGGGTGAAAGCGGTGACGATGCTTGTTGCATACAGTTGGAGACACGTTGGACGCTCTCTGTCCGGGTACCGTTCTGCATACACCCTGCAGGCTTCAGGTGCATTTTGTAGACAATCGCCATAGATGAGTATCATCTCCGCCTTTTCAGAGTTCGGATACACCACGGTCACAGTTCCTACAACACTACACTATCACAGACGTCTGGTAACACAGTGTACTACAGTTAGTCTGAGTGCAAAGACGAATGAAGAATAACAATAGCAGCAAGCGCTACATGCGGGCACTGCGACAGGTAGATCAATACACAACAGAGCACTACAGCCTCACTCGTAAACACGGGCGTCATGGTAAACATATCTCTGCAGATGCTGCTCGCTGACAGTGGCCTGTGTTTGTTACAACACGCAACGGAACGTCGGGGGTTTCAAGCGTCAATTTTAGGTTACAATATCTCCGGATGAAATTAACATTTTACAATGCAACAAAAGGCACTGATTACGTATGTGTTTATATGTTCCAATGTCCTAGCAAAACTAACGGCGTTCCATTTGAAAAAAAAAAAAAACAAACGTAGGTTTGTGTTAAAAACATACTTCCGTGCATTTTTAATGGTTTGTATTAACCAATTACACTAGCCCCTATCCTCACGTTCGGTCTGTGGAATCGGTTTGCCAGTATTTGATGTGGTTTACGAAATATATCCAGCGGTAATGTTAGGTGACTCACCCTGTATATGTCTCTCTGTCGAAGGGAGAGTCAGGGGTAAGGCGGCGACTGTTTTCAGCATTAATCCATAGTGGCTTTCGGTCCTGTCGTTTATATCGGTACTTGTACTAAGTGAACCGAATGGAGCAGTGGCGGAGGTTGTAGCTGGAAAGTGTGGCAAGCTAAATATTCCGTGTTAGAATGCTCAAACCAGGATTTTTGTTTTCATTTTCTTATTTATTTAACTGATAGATACGTAAATTCAATACAATAAAACTTATATGTGAAATAGAGTTAGCAATTTGTGCTTAGTATTTTCAAAGTACCTATTTGCTATGTTGAAAAGTGACTATACAATCACACACAAATTGAAAACATGCGTTACTGTAGCATGTTGAACATGTCCGCCCCACTTTTTCTTTCACTTATTCGTTCGTTGTATATTTAAAGGAAATAATTTCGACGGAAAAATTTCAAAATATTGAAATAACACAAGTTTTCAAGTTGAGTGTCGTTGTACAGTTATTTTTCAGTAAATAAAACAGAACACACACTTTGAAAATACGAAACAATGTTTAATATGTAAGTATTATTATTATAGTCAGTTAATGTATTGATCAGTCAAATGAACAAGAACCTTTAAAAAACGGAATAAAAAAAAATCCCGGCCTGACGATTCGAACACGGAAACTTGAGGTTGCTACACTTTCCAACTGCAACTTCAGCCACCGCGCCATTCGGGTCGCAGAGCGGACGTACAGATATATAACAATAACGAAGGCCCGTAAATTTCGGAACGATTTTCTCACGGATGGCAATCCATCTGTCCGCATGGCTGAGGCATTGTAATCCTGTGGAGTAGTGCTGAAAACACGTCCCGCCCCACCATGAACTTCATTTCCCATGAACTTCATTTCCATTCGTGAAGCAACTGGCAATTCAGAGCAGCTAATTCTCAATGATAGTAAATTTTCCTATTCGTTGTCATTGGAAACTTAGTACTCAAACTCTCGTCAACTTAAAACTCGTATTCAAATGTTTGTTAAGCTTAAGGGACTTAACTACGGGGTCATCAGTCCCTAAACTTACAAACTACTTATGAACTACCTACAGCTAAGGACGGCACAAATATCCATGCCCGAGGGGGGATTCGAACCCCCACCGTAGTGGCCGTGCAGACCGTGACTGAAGCGTCTCAGTCCCCTCGGCCACCGCGGTCGGCAAAAACCTCGTATTCTAAGCCATTTACACCTTTCACTTATTTAGCTCTGCGGGGTCAGAGATAGTGTCGTTCTGTCGAACATGCCTCAAAAATCGGACAGAAAACATATCCATAAATGGTATGTGTTCTTTCGGATATTTCTAAAGAACACACACTATTCCTTATCCCGCAGCTATTACAATAAACAGCTGAAGATAAGAAGACCATTGAGCCCCTCTTCAGCGTCGATGCGAGGCACGAAGCCTAAGTACATGGGCGGGTTGCCGCGAGCAATCACTGATAACTGGCAAGGGTACTGTTATTAGCGTGTTGGTAAGTTGAGACTTTGCGTCTTGCCCTCTCACGGTGATCACTGTGTCCCAGTGGTGTAGTGATCAACACATCTTCTCTGTAAGTAGGAGAGTCGGGTTCGAATCTGCGTTGCTATGATTTAATTAAATATCCGTTGGCAGCCAATGTCCTATAATTATTTTGTTTTTTATTATTACTTTCATCGCGTCATTATCTTCAAGCGCTTTGTGTATGTTAGTGTTCAAATGTTTGTGTAGTCTATGGGACTTAACTACGGAGTCATCAGTCCCTAAACTTACAAACTACTTATGAACTACTTACGAACTAGGACGGCACAAATATCCATGCCCGAGGGGGGATTCGAACCCCCGTCCGTAGTGGCCGTGCAGACAGTGACTGGAGCGCCTTAGTCCCCTCGGCCACCACGGCCGGCATATTTTAGTGAGGAAGTATCATTCACAAGCAGAGGTAACGTTAACTGGCATAATATGCACTATTGGGCAACGGAAAATCTACGATGGCTGCGACAAGTGGAACATCATCAACCTTGTAGGTTTAGTGTATGGTGCGCCATTATGGGAGGAAGTATAATTTACCGCTATTTTATCGATGGCAATCTGAATGGTGCAATGTATGTTGATTTCTTACGTAATGTTCTACCGATTTTACTACAAGATGTTTCACTGCATGACAGAATGGCGATGTACTTTCAACATGATGGATGTCCGGCACGTGGCGTGTGTTCAGTTAAAGCGGTCTTAAGTAATTAATGACGGATGGATTAGTCGTAGAAGCACTATACCATGGTCAGAACGTTCACCGGATCTTAAGTCCCCGGATTTCTCTCTGTGAAAAAAATTATATGATATTTGTTATCGTGATTCACCGAATGCGCCAGCGTATTGTCAATGCTTGTGAGAACATTACCGAAGCCGAAGTATTTGCGGTTGAGATGAATTTCGTTGAAGGACATCATTTTGAGCATTTATTGAAGTCATGAGGTAATTACAGGTAATCACGCAGTAACAGCATGCGTTCTCATAATGTATGATAATTTCACAAAAGTACATGTATAAAACTGGAAAAATCGAAATAAAGTTCAAACGTACATATCTTCTTTGTTATAATTTTTAAAAACCTACCTGTTACCCACTGTTCGTCTAAAATTGTGAGCAATATGTTTGTGAAAATACAGCGCCATCTATCACGAAGCGGCAAAAGTGTTCCAAATAAAACATTCATATTTATTTATGTACTAGACGAATATGTAATAAAAATGCGGGTACCTATTTTGAAAAAAGAAGTTGATATCAGTTTGACGTATGGCAGCGCCATCTAGAGGGCCAACTATAGCACCATCTGTTTTCCTCCTTCAAGCTAGAAAAGTTGTGCTCTTTGTAGTTTTTTCGTTTGATGCTTATTTCGTGAGATATTTGACCCAGTCACTATCAATGCACCGCCCTATATATATATCTGCGATTTTGAAAAAAAGTGAAATAGAAAAAGAAAAAAATGTAAATAACCAATGAAATTTGCTACAATGCTTGCAATTCTGTGGGAATTAACTTCTGTAGTTATCAGTCACTGGAATTACAAACTACATAAACCAACCAAAGGACAACACACACACACACACACACACACACTCACTCTTGCCCGAAGGAGGATCCGAACCTCCGACGGGGCGCACTCCTCGCTCCGCAGAAAGGCGTTTTAGAGTGCTCTGATACTCCATCGTGGCTGTCGTGTGGGTAGTAGATAATTTTAGTATTACTATAACTTGTTTGAAACTTTCTTTCAGTAAGTTCTTCGACTATTTGTGCAAGATTATCTGCCGTACAGACAAGCAGCAGAAAATCGTGAGTTAAACTAAGCTGGCTACTTTACTACGTGCTCCGCAGATCTTCTAATCAAACATTTATCAACCTGACAGTTAGAAAAGGTTTCGTTACAATTCAGATATTCAGTGTCCTCCTCTCACTCACTACATTTTCCGAACAGGTATTTCTTTCCTTCTACTTCATCCTTTCCTTACGTCTTTAGCTTCTTGTTACTCATTGCAGCAAGTTTGGGCCGCTTTAAGTTTTCTTCCATTTCTATCGGATTTCTACTTCTCTGGTTGCATTGCTTGTCTTTTCCCAGCTTACCTGTTCGGCTTTGCATGGCCCCGATGTTATCATCGTTCCCTTGGCCTTCCTTTGAATATTATTTGTTTGTGTTGTTGGACTAATTTTAATTTTGGCAAAGCACGATGTATCTTGGACGTACTACAAAACACGTCTGCTGAGTTGGCGTGTCATTTACGCCAGTGACGAATGGGCCTACCATATGTTAGTGTCATTGCCTGCTACTTCTCCTTTATAAACAACGTCGTTTATACTGGCATCTGATCTTTTCTTAGTGTCATAGCTTATCACAGACTGTAGATTGACAAACCTATGATTTATATGCTGCTTTTCTGATACAATATAGAGCGCAGAAGAGATAGTAATATTTCTGCAACATGTTAATACCCTACAGTCTTTCCAGTTGTCTTGAAACTTAGCAAACTGGACATTAAACCCTAATCTTCCTTCATTCAATTTTTAAAAAGATAAATAAGTCTCAGCAAATGTCTTCGGACCAAAGCAACAACTGCGACCGAGTAGCCACCATTACATCTAATTTTTTCCCACACAGTTAATAAAAATCTTGTATCGAAGACTAAGATGTAAGGAGTTATCAGCACTGTTGCAGTATAATGTCACAATATATATTTTTATTACTTGCAAATCAATTTGTTATGCCGCGGTGGAGTAGCCGAGCGGTCTAAGACGGCACGCTGCGGAGCACGTGGTTGCTCGCTGTCGGAGGTTTCAGTCCTCCCTGGGGCATGGGTGTGTGTTGTTCAAGTGTTTGTTAAGCTTAAGGAACGTAACTCCGGGGCCATCAGTTCCTAAACTTACAAACTACTTATGCACTACCTTATACTAAAGACAACACAAATATCAATGCCCGAGGGGGGATTCGAACCTCCGACGGGGAACAGCCTCGCGCATCGTAGCATAGCGCCTCAATGCGCTCGGCCGCTCCGCCGCGGCATGCGTGTGTTTGTGTGTGTGTTGCCCTTAGATTAGTTTACCTAGGTTTAAGTAGTTTGTAAGCTACGGACTGATGACCACGCAGTTTGGTCCGATAGATTTACGAATATTTGAACATTTCAATTTGTTACACCGGTCAAACAATTAAGACCGCCGAAGACCGATATACTGAGCGATAACGACACACACGTTTACAACAACCTTATACGTGTGCTGTTGCCGACCACTGCTTGGACACGGGTTACCCGATGGAATACAACAAAACCGAAATTTGGGCATGCACTTCTAGTTACTTGGATTGTGTTATCAAGAAAGGGATTAAAGTGGAACTGGTGGTTAATCTGTTGAATAGGTATGGAGGTTTCTGTCTGAATTCTGCGTGGAATCCTGCTCTCCCACTTGTCCAAAAACAGAGGAACACAATTAATGCCACATCAGCGCTGAAAACATATTTAATATCGATATCGCTGCTGGTTTTCATCTTTGGTCGTGTGATGGCGCTGTGTTCTTGCTTACTTGTGTGTGTTGTCTTTCTGTTGTCATTGAGATCCAAGGTTTTACACGTCATTGCACATTGTTCCGTCGCTGCAGTAGTGCCTTGAGAATGGCAGGGTGTAGTCTTGCCGAAATATCGACTTTTACACCTGGCTGCATTCCCGTAAGTTTTTTCAAAACGTGACTGAAGGAGGCGCATGGCACCAGTCATAAGGAAATAAATTAGTTACTATTTTAAATGGCATCACCCTGAACGGGCAATCTCGATTAACCCATAACCGATTCTGAGCAACAGCGATGAGGTTCTCACGTTTATTCCTAGAGTAAGCAATCAGAACCTGAGGATCAAGTAAACAAAAGAATAAACCAGCCTGTGCCATTACGGAATGAAAAACGAATCCCAACACTCAATAGTACCTGTGAAAGCGCATTATCAGTCACCAAAACACAGAGCTTTGCGTAAACTAATCACAGGCGTAATTGAACAGCAAGACAGGACCTAGTTAAGGGGGGACGTAACGGAAAACAAGTACAAATATAATCTGTCACAAAATCCACAATTTTTTAGTTAAATAAGTGATATTGTGAAATTATGTACAATGATTGATGGTAATTCGAAGCATCTACTGAAATTGTTTTGTAATTTTAATTTTAATTTATACATTTGTTGGAAGTTTTTAAGTTTATGAACTCATGATTCACAAAGGTACCATTTAATAAGAAAGTTCGTACGAAATTACCTTGAATATTTTGCAGTATAGTCTCAACCATCATATAAAGAAACCCACAGAATCATCTCAGTGTATTGATATTTAACGAAAATGTAGATTCAATCATTTTGAACCGAAAAATTACACACAGAGAGCTTACTTTCTTTATTCTATATCTTGACATACATGAATGATATTACCTCGTGTATTTCACCGCAGATTTGTATTTTCTTACTAAACGCCAAAGGGGCAACGTCTTCATGAGAAGTGATTTCATTGAGGGAGTTATTTAGTATGTAATGACAACACACAAATTCCACAAAAATATTGTCGAATCGAACTTTTCATCTACATCTAAATTTACATAGATACTCTGCAAATCACATTTAAGTGCCTGGCAGAGGGTTCATTAACCACTTTCAAAACTTTTCTCTACCGTTCCATTCTCTAATAGTGCGCGGGAAGAAAGAACACATAAATCGTTCCGTTTTCGATCTGAATTCCCTTATTTTGTTGGGATGGTCATGTGTCCCTAAGTATCTGTACCTGTGTGTTTTATTTAACCAAACGGAACTTACTTTCTGGACGTACCTCGTGTATTTCACCGCAGATTTGTTTTTTTTTGTTTTTTTTTTTTTTTTTTTCTTTCTGAACGCCAAAGGGGCAACGTCTTCATGAGAAGTGATTTCATTGAGGGGGTTATTTAGTATGTAATGACAACGCACAAATTCCACAAAAATATTTTCGATACGCAACTTTTCATCTACACCAACATCTACATAGATACTCTGCAAATCACATTTAAGTGCCTGGCAGAGGGTTCATTAACCAGTTTCATAACTTTTCTCTACCGTTCCATTCTCTAATAGAGCGCGGGAAGAAAGAACACCTAAATCATTCCGTTTTCGATCGATTTCTCTTATTTTATTGGGATGGTGATGTCACCCTAACTATCTGTACACGTTTGTTTTATTTAACCAAACGGAAGTTCCTTTCTTGACGTACCTCGTGTATTTCACCAAAGATTTTTTTTTTTTTTTTTTTTTTTTTTTTTCTAAACGCCAAAGGGGCAACGTCTTCATGAGAAGTGATTTCATTGAGGGAGTTATTTAGTATATAATGACAACACACAAATTCCACAAAAATATTGTCGAATTGCACCTTTTCATCTACATCTACATAGATACTCTGAAAATCACATTTATGTGCCTGGCAGAGGGTTCATTAACCACTTTCATAACTTTTCTCTACCTTTCCATTCTCTAATAGCGCGCGGGAAGAAAGAACACCTAAATCGTTCCGTTTTCTATCTGATTTCTCTTATATTATTGGGATGGTGATGTCTCCCTAAGTATCTGTACACGATGGTTTTATTTTACCAAACGGAACTTACTTTCTGGACGTTCCTCGTATATTTCAGCGCAGATTTGTTTCTTCTTTCTAAATGCGACAGGGGCAACGTCTTCATGAGAAGTGATTTTATTGAGGGAGTTAGTTAGTATGTACTGACAACACACAAATTCCACAAAAATAATGTCGAATCGGAACTTTTCATCTACATCTACATACATACTCCGCAATTCACCGTAAGGTGCGTGGCGGAGGGTACACTGTACCACTACTACGCATTTCCTTTCCTATTCCACTCCCAAATTGAACGAGGAAAAAAGAATGCCTATATGCCTCCGTACGATTCCTAATTTCTCTTATCTTGTCTTTGTGATCTTTACGCGAAATGTAAGTAGGCGGCAGTAAGATCGTACTACACTCAGCTTCAAATTCCGGCCCTCTAAATTTCCTCAACAGAAATTCACGAAAAGAACGTCGTCTTTCTTCCAGCGATCCCGAATTGAGTTGCCGGAGCATCTCCGTGACACTCGCGTATTGGTCGAACCTACCGGTAACAAATCTAGCTGCTCGTCTCTGAACCGCCTCTATGTCTTCCTTTAAACTGATCTGCTGCGGGTCCCAAACACTTGAGCAATACTGAAGACGTGGTCGTACAAGCGTTTTATACGCGGTCTCCTTTACAGGTGAAGTACATCTTCCCAAAATTCTCCCAATAAAACGAAGTTGGCTGTCCGCCCTACTCACAACTGTCCTTACATGCTCGTTCCATTTCATATCGCTCTGCAATGTTAGCCTAAATATTTGAACGACGCGACAGCATCAAGAAGCTCACTACTAATGCTGTATTCGAACATTATGGGATTGTTTTTTTCTACTCATGCTCATCACCTTACATTTTTCCAATTTGAGAGCTAGCTGCCAATCTTCGCACCAACTAGAAATTTTGTCTAAGTCATCCTGTATGCTATTACCGTCAGTTACAGACGACACCCTCCCATACACCACAGCATCATCAGCAAACAGCCGCATATTACAAGTTACTCTGTCCATCAGATCATTTATATAGATAGAAAATAACAGCGGTCCTATCACACTCCCCTGGGGCACACCTGACGATACACTCGTCTCTGATGAACACTCGCCGTCGAGAACAACGTACTGCGTTCTGTTACTTAGGAAGTCTTCCAGCCAGTCACAAATCTGTGAACCTATTCCATAAGCTAGTATCTTCGTTAGCAGTCTGCAGTGTGGCACCGCATCGAACGCCTTTTTGAAGTCGAGAAAAACACAATCCGCCTGTTGCCCTTCGTCCATGGATCGCAAGATGTCATGTGAGAAAAGAGCAAGCTGGGTTTCACATGAACGATGTTTCCTAAACCCGTTCTGATTCATGGAAAGAAGCTGTTCCGTTTCAAGATTGCATACCATATTTAAGTGCCTGGCAGAGGGTTCATTAACCACTTTCATAACTTTTCTCTACCGTTCCATTCTCTAATAGCGCGCGGGAAGAAAGAACACCTAAATCGTTCCGTTTTCGATCTGATTTCTCTTATTTTATTGGGATGGTCATGTCTCCCTAAGTATCTGTACACGTTTGTCTTATTTAACCGAACGGAACTTACTTTCTGGACGTACCTCGTAGAAGCTTCATAATGGAATGTACAAAAATGGAGAGCCGTAGTGAGTCAGGCTGCACGAATGAAACGGCGAAGAAGAAAATAAACGCGAGGTCAGGTCGCACTGGCAGGGTTTCCACAGTTCTGGTGCCAGCCGCGGCCGGCCAAGTTGGAGCCGGGAATGCGAGACGCCACGTCGCGAATATCCGAGGCGGCGAAAGCGGCGACCGTGCTGCAGCGGTAGGCGGCGGCGGCAGCGGTAGTCGGCAGGTGGCGCGCCGCACACTCGGGGCCTCTGGCCAGCGCGGGGGCCGGGGCAGAGGCTGAGTCAGCGCGGCGGCCTCTCTTTTAAATTAAACTTTAAAAATACGGCCGAGCGGCGCGGCGGCAGGAACGAGGAAGCGCTCAGCGCCGTTCTGCTCCGCGCCGAGGACCTTGACTGTGCGTGTAAGAGAGAGGCAGTGAGAGGGAGACAGAAGAGCGGGAGGAGAGGGTAAAGAGCAGAGGAGAGCAGAGGGAGCAGAGGAGTGAGTCACGGCGGGCTGGAGCGACGCCAGGCGCCGCGCCGCGGGCGCGCGACCTCCGCCAAGGACGCCGCAGCCCACATGGCCGGCAGCGGCCCATTGTCACCGTCTTCGTGGTAACCGTGACGACGCACCGCGCCGGCACCCTCTCTAAAAAAATGTTCAAATGTTTGTAAAGTCTATGGGACTTAACTACGGGGTTATCAGTCCCTAAACTTACAAACTACTTATGAACTAACTAAGACTAAGGAAGGCACAAATATCCATGCCCGAGGGGGGATTCGAACCCCCGACCGCAGTGGCAGTGCAGACCGTGACTAAAGCGCCTCAGTCCCCTCGGCCACCGCGGCCGGCACCCCCTCTAATAACAGCCCTAAATGCGTAGTATGTAAGCCGGCCGCGGTGGCTGAGGGGACTGAGGCACTTCAGTCACGGGCTGCACGGCCACTACGGTCGGGGGTTCGAATCCCCCCTCGGGCATGGATATTTGTGCCGTCCTTAGTATAAGGTAGTTGATAAGTAGTTTGTAATTTTAGGGACTGATGACCCCGTAGTTAAGTCCCATAAGCTTAACAAACATTTGAACATTCGTAGTATGTAAACTCAAGTCGGCCGCGGTGGCCGAGGGGACTGAGGCGCTTCAGTCACGGTCTGCACGGCCACTACGGTCGGGGGTTCGAATCCCCCCTCGGACATGGATATTTGTGCCGTCCTTAGTTGTAGCTAGTTCATAAGTAGTTTGTAAGTTTAGGGACTGATGACCCCGTAGTTAAGTCCCATAAGCTTAACAAACATTTGTAATTGTATTTTGTAAACTCAACGGATACTACGTTACAGTTATATATTTTCAACGACGTTAAAGCGTTCAATGAATGAAATACATCGCTATTTGCGATCAGTTATGGCTTCACTTTACTAGGTTTAGGATGTGGTCATAGGAAAGGGACAGCGTGGCGAAATGGAGATTTGGGTGTGGCGGGAGACGTGAAGGGAAGAAATCTCTTCAGTCAGGCTGGTCACTGTGTCCTCAGTGGCGGAGTGGTCAATGCGTCTGCCTAGTAAGCATGAGATGCCCGGTTCGAATCCCAACCGGGCACAAATATTCATTCGCCGCACTTGGTTCAAAAACTTCAAATGTTTGTGTAGTGGCCGTGCAGACCGTGACTGGAGCGCCTCAGTCCCCTCGGCCACCGTTGCCGGCGCAGCACTTGGATATTCCATCTAAACCTAGTACAGTTAAGCTATAACTGATCGCAAATTGCGATTTATTTCACTACGTTACGATGTTGGAAGGAGGGGAGATCTAAAACATTCAGTCGCCGAGACTGCTATACTGGTCATTTAATCCGGAATACCGATTAAGGTAAAATATATTAACATTATCCGTTCATTCATTTGAATGCTGTAATTCATCAAAAATATATGTAATTGTATACTAGCCGAGGCTGGGCTCCTGATGGTAATTAATTGTGTCTCGATACCTCATGGTCTGTTCTCCCTGATGCGGGAATACAGTATAGTGACTGCGAGCATTACAGAACAAATAGGCTGTGGTATAGGTAAGAGACAGCGTGGCGAATGGAGATTTGGGCGTGGTGGGAAACGTGCAGGGAAGAATCATTTTCAGTCGGGCGGAGTCCTCGGTGGCGGAGTGGTCAACGCGTCTGCCTAGAAAGAGGGACGTCCTGGGTTCGAATCCCGACCGGGCGCAAATTTTCATTCGCCGCACTTGGGTATTCCATCTAAACCTAATATAGTGATGCCATAACATCGCAAATTGCGATTTATATCATTCATTTTAACGCTGTAATTCATCAAAAAATATGTGTAATTGTATACAAGCCGAGGCTGGGCTCCTGATGATAATTAATTGTGTCTCGATGCCTCATGGTTTGTTCTCCCTGATGCGGGAATACTGTATTGTGGCTGCGAGCATTATAGAATAAATAGGCTGTGGTAGAGGAAAGAGAGAGAATGGCGAATGGAGATTTGTGTGTGGAGGGAGACGTGCAGGGAAGAGTCCTCTGCAGTCGGGCTGGACACTGTGTCCTCGGTGGTGGAGTGGTCAACGCGTCTGCCTAGAAAGAGGGAGGTCCCGGGTCGAATCCCGGCTGGGCACAATTTTTCATTCGCCGCCCTTGGGTATTGCACCTAAGCCTAGTACAGTGAAGCCATAACTGATAGCAAATTGCGATTTATTTCACTAGGTTACTATGTTGGAACGAGGGGAGCTCTAAAAATTCAGTCGTCAAGACTGCTATTCTGGTCATTTATTCCGGAATACCGTTTTAGGTAAGATATATTAATATTATCCGTTCTCTCTCTTACATTAAGGATTGTTTCCCATGAAACGATGCAAAGCCTAAGTTTTTTTTGTGATGTGTGACCAACATTTTCAAGGAAAAAAAAAGAATCTGTACAGCCCCTAACATATTTATAGTAAGTGTAAAAATGAGATAACTTGATGGTAAAATTCCTTACCAAACCGATAAATACAGAATAAACTATGAGTGTTGCGATTTTAGCTTTGCAGTGTGTAAACTCTTGTACAGGATGCAGCATTATTGTGTGTGCATTACGATTTAAAGTGTTTTGGATTCTATGAGGAGAGACTGCTACCCATCCAAAGTGCAACTCTAAGATTGGCCAAAGATGTATTTATTTGGGAGATAACACGATGTACAGAGATCACGCGATTGAAAATGTTGTTCTGCACGACCACTACGGTCGGGGGATCGAATTCCCCCTCATGAATGGATATTTGTGTCGTCTTTATTATTAGCTAGTTCATAACTAGTTTGTTGGGCTCGGTGGTCTTGGGGTAAAATGCTATACTGTAAACCGAAGCGTCGCGGGTTCGAAACCCAGTCGGACCTCGGATTTTTTCAGTCCGCACGATGTGAGGAGTCGCCAGAAACGACACGTGGTTTGGATTCCACGTTAAGCTGTAGGTCCCCTTTCCCCGGTTGGATAACTGGGGTAGGCTAGAGACAGGCAAGTCGGCGAAGTGGCGTCAAATTGAAAGACTTGCACCAGGCCAATGAGCCACACGAAACTGTTATTATTATAAGTAGTTTGTAAGTTTAGGGACTGATGACCCCGTAGTTAAGTCGAATAAGCTCTACAAACATTTGAACGTTTTTGAAAATATAATCCCATGTGAAGTCAAGAAAATGAAATCAGTATTGACTGCTGTCAAAATTCCTCGCTATAACCACCACTATGTACTTCAGCACTGAATAAAAGAGGTGCGTGTGTGTGTGTGTGTGTGTGAGGGGGTTCGCGCGTGAATGATCGTGCGGTGTAGGGCACCTTGCTGCAGACTGCGTGACTGATCCCTGTCAAAGGTTCGAGTCCTCCTTCGGGCATGAATGTGTGAGTGTAGTCCTTAGCTTAAGTTGGTTTCAGTTGTTTGTAAGTCTACGAACTGATAAGCACTGCAATTTGATCTGATAGCTTTACAGAGATTTGGCGTGTGTGTGTTTCTGTATGTGGGTGTTGGTGTCTGATGGATGTTCATCAGTATGCTTTTTCGCTTCTGTCTCGAGTACTCTGGCAGACGTTTGCTTAACGATTTGCATTCTGGGAACATCGCTTAGGCTGTGACTAACCCATGTCTCCACCTTATCCTTTCTTCCAGGAGTGCTAGTCATGCAATGTTCGCAGAAGAGCTTTTGTGAAGTTTGGAAAGTAAAAGGCGAGGTACTGGCAGAAATGAAGTCGTGAGGCGGCATTATGAGTCGTGTCCGGATAGCTCAATCGGTGGAGCGCTTGCCCGCAATAGGCAAATGACACAGGTTTGAGTCCCTGTTCCGGCAAGCAATTTTAATGTGGAAGTTTGATTTGCCTGATGTTTAGCCAGCACTAGTAGCTGTTCGCTCCTGAAATGGTATATAGATTCCGTTCATCATGAAACTTTCTTCTTTACTTTCGACGTTATGATTGCGGCCGCGTGGGAGTAGCCGAGCGGTTTGGAGCGCCACATAACGGATCGGGCAGCCTCTCACGTCGGAGGTTTGAATCCTCCTTCGGACATGGTTGTGTGTTGTCCTTACGATATTTTAACTTAATTATTTTTGAGAACTTTATGGAAAACAGCGATCTTAATACTAATAATTTATTTAAGTAACAATAACAAGTCAGCCTAGATGACAATTTATTTTATTTCAGTTGTAATGGGTTTCGGTCACTTACATGACCATCATCAGACCACAACTGTAATCATACATAATATATTATTAGAGGGATAAATTATTTTTAAATTGAGTATTTAAAATAAGAATAAAGTATACCTGTAATGTTGGCCACCAACGTTAAACCTTTAGGCAGCTCAGGCTGTAAACAACTGGTGGCCAACTTTACAGGTATACTTTATTCTTATTTTAAATACTCAATTAAGAAATAATTTATCCCTCTAATAATATATTATGTATGATTACAGCTGTGGTCTGATGATGGTCATGTAAGTGACCGAACCCAGTTACCAGTGAAATAAAACAAATCGTCATCTAGACTGACTTGTTATTGTTACTTAAATTAATAGTTCAACTTAGTTTAAGTAGTTTGTAAGTCTAGGGACTTATGACCAAAGTAGTTTGGTCTCATAGAATTACAAACCTTTAAACATTTTTTTTAATTCTATTTGTGTATCTCAATAGCTTCCCTAAGCAAGCGAATCATACCTCCTGAACTACATTTCGTACTGTGGCATAATTTAGAAGGTAGAAACAGTGGGGTTTGTGCATGCTGTCTGCAAAATATGTCGCGAATTAAGTTGGTAGGAAAGATGGAATATATCGAAACCACAAGCGTAATGAGCGGCTTCTCATCAACCAAATTGTTTATTACCTGATATCTCATGATCTACCGGACGCACTACGATAAAATTTCCGAAGTACATACAATTGTATCTGAGTACACTGATTGTAAAAGTCTCGCTAAGAGAATTAGCAGTGTAGAAGGTTCAAATTGTAAGGTCATGTTGAATGACGTAGTTTAACTGAATTAACAGCAGAAAAGTAGTGAACGATGCATTTTAATCCATTCATGAATTTTATGGCGTTGTCAGCGATAACTTTTTCGTAAAGGTTTTAAATTATGTGTACAGTTTATTTCCATTCGCGATGTGCTGTCTTTATGAAATAGTGCATGACTAAATTATCGTTATTAATGCACCGCATAATAGGGTACTTTTCATTGTTTATGACGACATTTCTACTGAACTATGAGATGTAGGTAGTTTTACCTCCACAGAAATTGTCGCCTGATGGTGAATTTGTGTACCAAGTTGAGTGAAAATTGGTCCTGTAGTGTAGGAGGGGACGTGGAACAAAGAAACACACATACAATTTTGTAATATGGATTAGTTTGGATGGGCAACCCTCAAAACGGGCTGACACGGGGACCACTACCTTTAGTAAGGACGCCGCAGCCCACATGGTGCCAGCACTATCTCTCACATCAGCCCTCAATGAGTAGTATGCACGCTGAACGGATGGAACTTTATTGTGTACAATGTACAGACCGTTAAACAGAAAAATTCTATGTTACTCCAAAAGCTTCTTTCCAGGTGGTTCACCGACCCAGCAAATGACATTTTAAATAATTATTCTTTCTTATTGCTACACTATAATTTTTTCTTAGGTGCTGCTTGGTAACGAATTTGTCTTTCGGATTTCTGCCATTTCCAAGTCATCTGCAAAACATACAGCATTTATAAATATGATTATACAAATATTTTTGAATGCTATTTACGTTTTCTTATTATAATATGTCTTAGACTGTTTCTCGACACATTTTTATGCTGATAATCATTTTATATTAATTTTATGCTTTTGTGTCCCAACTTTGTCGCCGCTTTTGTGTCCCAGCCTCGTCGTAGGTGTCGGTGGCCGGGTGGATGAGACCGACACAGGAATATAGATAGCACGCTGGTGCAGGTACGGAGGGGAGCAGCCAGAAACTATAAACACTAGAGTAAATTAGAAAGAGATATATATTGCACAGAATGTAACAATACTTAACTTTTACATAGTACTGCAGAATGTTGATACATAGTTGTTAGAGGCCTGCCTAGTGCCTGTACGATAGCAAAGTCTTCACTGGTGCCTATCTGATTACGAAGGTCCTAACTCGTTGCTATCTCAGTCCGAAGTGTCCGGTGTCTTTCCGTGGTGGCCACGAGCGGGGTTGCAGCAGAGGGCGCTCGTGGCTGTCGTCGTGAGAACGCCGCGCCGTGCGTGCATGGCGGCGCGCGGCGAAAGTAGGTGGCGCGCACTTTGTACTTGTGCGACACCACATATGCACGTTATCATATGTACTTACGTTGCTTTCACAGCCCAATAAGCGACATATAACTGTTCATAATGGGTATTTATTTTCCAGTTTGTGGAATTTTAGTGATATTACCTAGATACAATTATCATTATATTCTATGATTGAATTTAATTAGGAAAAAAACAATTTATTTTTATGTCTCAGTTTTCTATTTTTCAAAGATATTAACTACACACACAAAGATCTTAATATTCTATGCTTGAATTATAATTTGAAAGATATAATTTATATTAACATCTTTGCTTACAGCTTGAGTGTTGTAAGTTTTCGTTTTCTCTTTATGAAATGAAGAAAGTTTTCAAAATATTGTGTTTGCTTTATATCCATAAAGACGCCTTTACAGACGACAAATAAGACATGAAGCACAAACAATATTCAGAAAATTTTATTGGTTTCATACGAAAATGATAACTTTCGACACTTAAGGCTGAAACCAGCATAGATATGAACATAATTTAAATCATTACAAAACAAAAAAATGCAAGCCTTGAATATTATGATCTTTGTACATATCTAATATCACTGAAATTATACAAATTCGAATACGTAAATATATAGACCTACGATCGTAAATTACACTTTTACAATTATTGTTATTAACATTGTATGTATTGCACATAACTTGAAACTGGCAAAAAGCCAAAATAAAATCGTCGTTATTAAATCACACCTAAGAAACAAATCAACAATTGTTGAATAAAAACGAGTATTTTTAATTTTATTGATCTTCTTCACTCTGCAACACCAATAGTGGTCTGAGGTATCACAACCAAAATTATGTGTTTGACAACACGTTGTACAAAGATCACATGACTGAAAATGCAGCCGCATGTGGAGTGAGGCAGATGATAAAATCAGTATTGAAAGTTGTCTCCATTGCTTGAAGAGCCACAATTTGACTCATTACGCACTTGATTAGTTGATTGGATCTCCGTGGAATTGAGTCTCTTTGATTCGCACGTTGATACAACACTGAGCCTTACGGCTGTAGACATCCCTATTAAATGTTATTCCCAGACGACGCTTTGCAGCTATTTCACTATGTTGTGAATTGATCGACGACATTGAAAACATTATCTGTGTTACTGTCAAGCAATAAATTAATTTTACAGACATAAGGACGGTCTTTATATTCTAAAGGTATTCTATAGATTGTACGGCATTTAATTAAAATTAGTGGCACAACCCGCATTCGAATCCAGCATCTCAAGCTCACTAGACAATTATTTCATCCGATAATCACCATGCCATTACTGATAACACGATGGAATGGAGACTTGCTTATGTTACCCCATGGATTTGCATTATCCTGAAAGTCACATCTGAGAGGATAAAGCGGATGCGTAGTAAGCTGAAGATACCGGGTTCAAAGTCCTGCTGGGACACAAATTTGAATTCAGTGGCCACCTTATAGCCATTATCAGGTCGTTTACTATCTCCCAGATGGCAACTACCGTTATGGGGTCAAAAAGACGTCATCTTTCCAGGTGTAACTTTTTTCCAGCAGTGTGTAACTGTGCGAAATACTATTGAGACCTTTGGTTTTTAATCGCCAAAAGTTATCGTTTTACCATAAGGAAGTAAACAAGGTCTGTAAGACAGTCCTGTAGCGAATATTATTTCACTTGACCTAGTCATGTAAGTGTCACATAATGATTATGGGTGTTATTTTTTCTCCTTGACTCAACTGAAAACGAAATCGTTAAAATCAACGGTCGGAACATGATTACACTTACTTCCTAACGTATCTATTTGTTACACAAATATTTCTTTTCTACGTACGTTTAGGCATTCTAAAATATGTGTTACTGTAGCAATTCATTTTTGCTTCTGTATTGAAAACTTAAGAAGTTATTTAAGACAGGAGTCAATAAAAGTGTTATCTTAAATAAACGCGGCTACAGCAAAAATCTATACAAATATCCAATTGGAACATTCAGTATTCACTTCGAATAACTTCAAATAGACGAAGTACGGGAAAATCACCAAAATGACACTAATGGGCATATAATTTCTTCAATATGTGAAGAAATTTAAGTATTGGCAGCAGCAAAAGCGACAATAACAACTTCATGAAGAGAAACGCGAAAATTTGGGAACAGAAGTTATCTTGTGATTACACATTTCTCAGCGAAGCATTTAATCCGAGTTGCCTCGGGATAATCATTTAGAGGCTTAAATCATTGAAATTTTAAGTGAATCACGAGCAAAATAAGTTGCAATTTAAATATTTTTCATTTGAAATAATAGTGCTCAGTGTTTGCAATAGCTGCATCTTGTGTTACATTCATAATGGGGCTTATATATTAGCCAGCTCAGTTGTATATCTACTCTATTAAATCACGATGCTGCTGGATAGTTTCCGTACCTATACGGTGATTATTTTGCTCAGGTCCTCTTACGCTGAGAAAGAAACAGCGACGTGACGTAGTTATAAACAATGAAGGTATACTCGCTCTACAGACAGAGACGTCGCGTAGCAACAGTTTAAGATGAGACGCTTAGTTAGCAGAACGAGTGTGACGATCCCTATGCAGACAGCAAAACTCTCAAGAAAACCGTGAAACGCAGCTGGAGCTCGGCACTGCTGTTGCGGTCAGCAGGTAAGCGATAAACTTACATCTGAGATCTGTTTAAACTAGATTGGACCCTTTTGTGGACGCATTAAAGACGCTATCACAGGCATAACGGTCTAGTGTTTACACAGCTTTTCAATATGGCAGCTTGAGCGCTATTTATATTGAAAGAGCGACTGTTGCACAAAAAAGGAGCTTATCTGAAGTACCTCTTTTCTGACGCGTAATGAACAAAACACTAAAGAATTTGAAACTGCAGTTACGCCAATAAAAAAAAAAAGAGCTTATCGGAAGTTCCTCTTTCGTGACGCGTAATGAACAAAACACTAAAGAATTTAAAACTGTAGCTACGTCAATAAAAAGCTTACCTTGTTGATAACTGATGGCTGTTTTGTTTCCAATGTCGGGTGTCAGAGTTGTTGCCGGAGACAGACATTACTGATCGCTGGTTCCTGGCTTATTTGAATTGCCGGATGTCGTGTAAGATGAAGATGTGAGGCCTATTTTGGCACATCCAGGATATACTCTAGCGATGCCTTTCAAAAAATTGCTAAAGTTTCGCGTGCCTCACTTTTTCGTGCTAGTTTCAAATTATGGAAATAAAGGTTCACATCTATTGTTGCGTCTCCAGTCATTTTTAATTGTCTTTCACTGGTTTCCATAGTCAATGTACTGCGTATGAATGGACGGATCTCCTGATCAAACAAATTCCATAGACTGATTAACAAACTTGTCATCTATGCCTTCTTTCTTTAAATTTTTATAAGATTTCCATTCATCGGTTATGACTCTCGTTCCTGGCAAAATAAATTTCTTGGTAAGGAGTACAAGTGTTGCTCTTGATGTAGATTTTACTTTCAATCCCACCAAAAACCATAAAAATATGCTCTTACGTCTGACACATTCCTGAGTTTCCGAATCTTTCCATTTTTCCTGCCTGCGATGTGGGACTCGTCAACTTCGAATACTTCACCGACACCACCGATAGGGATACTGTCGTTTGTTACTATTATGTAACAAATTTCTCGACCAAAAACCATACTAGTCACAAACAATATTTATAAGGAGATCTGTTTCTACAGCACACCTTTTAAAGTGTATTTCCGTATCCAACACGAAACAATTATGATACTTTCTTCGATACTCAATTTCGATGCAGGTGTTGCTGCGAATGGATGTCCTTTTCTTGCACTCGGCGCAATACAAATCAAATGGTATGGCTGTAAGGTTTTCTTGCCAAGCTTCACACTACCTCCGGTTTTGCACTACACACATCGTCTTGGACCAGTATTAGTAACTTCAGTCAGAAATGTCAATTTCAAATTCAGTTTTTAATTCAACAAAAATTAAATGCGTAATAAGATCTCGGAATACTGACTTTCACGACGATTTCCAAAATGGAATATTCCATGCATCTACTTCCAGTTTCCATGCACTCTCAGAGTCTGTTAATTCCCGTCTTGCTACCATATTCACAACAGAACCTCTTTCGAACGAATCACCGC
The DNA here is from genome assembly GCA_026315105.1 of Locusta migratoria. Lineage (NCBI taxonomy): Eukaryota > Metazoa > Arthropoda > Insecta > Orthoptera > Acrididae > Locusta > Locusta migratoria. The sequence continues at coordinate 262,310,782 of CM048749.1, read as the reverse complement.
AATACGAAGGACACTGTGTCAATTCTTGGCCATTTTATACCTTATGTAAGCCATATTACCGCTGTAAGTACATGTGCATATCGCTATGCCAACTGTTTTGTGAATGTATAATTTCTGAACCGAATTCAGTTCTGTATATTCAGTGACGCAGCCAAGGAGGGGGGGGGGCTAATGGGGCTGAAGCCTACCCCCCACCCTCCCAGGCACTTCTAAAAGATTTTTAAATTTATTATTTTTTATTGTTTTCATTTTTTTTATTTTTGTAAACAAGTCCGCACAGGAAATTTGAAATAGTACACGTGCAGAAAATGACAACGTAATTATAATTTGCCAAGCACTAATTAACGTGACAAGTGTCGCCAACGTGATGCTGCAACTGAGGACGTGTGATGCTGTTTTTGTGAGCGGTTTTCATGCCGCCGCGACCAGCTTTGATGCTGCCGCTATTGATACTGCTGTGCTGTAGTTAGGAGGCGATTGCTCATATGCAGCGATCTGCTGCTTAGCAGGTCGGCGGCGACACCGAGTGGAATCTTATAAAGGCCGCCGAAAACTACAAATAAAAATAGTGTTCCTTTAGTTCAGTTTTTACACATAGAGTCTCATGTTAACTAAACTGTAAATACGTTTATCTTTGGCTAATGACACTGAAGCTGCTTAATTATTTTACGTGCTGATTATACACACCCAATTTCCACCACGTCGCTACTCTTCCACTTTGAAATTAATGCGAGGCTACTCATTTTATTTCTTGTGTAATTGTTTTCGTAGTATAACTGGTTGAATTATAAAAACATCTGCATCTACATAGATACTCTACAAATTACATTTAAGTGACTGGCAGAGAGTTCATGAACAACCCTCATAACCTTTCTCTACCGTTCCATTCTCTAATAGAGCGTGGGACGAAAGAAACCTAAATCGTTCCGCTTTCGATGTGAATTCTTTTATTTTATTGGAATGGTCATCTCTCCCTATGTAGGTTGGTGTTAGCAAGATATTTTCACATTCAGAAGTAAAAGTCGGTGATTGAAATTTCGGAAATACATCTCGCAGCAACGAATAACGTCGTTCATTGAATGATTTCCACCTAAAATCGTGCAATATTTCCGTGACGCTTTCCGTCCCGTAACATGATAAAACGAGCTGCTCAATATCTTCCGTCAGTCCCACCTGGTGAGAGTCCCACACTGGGCAAAAGTGCTCCAGAAGAGGACGCACAAGTTTGATGTAGGCAGTCACTTTGGTGGAGCTGTTGCATCTTCGAAGCGTCCTGCCAATAAAACGTAACCTTGGATTCGCCTTCCCCACAATATTTTCTATGTTTTCTCTCCAGTCTAAGTTGTTCGTAATTGTAACTCCTAGGTATTTGGTAGAATTTACGACCTTAAGGTTTGACTGATTTATCGCGTAATTGAAGTTCAGCGGATTTCTTTTAGTGGTCATGTGTATTACTTCCATTACTTCCCATTATTTAGTGTTAAATGCCAATTTTCTCACCATGTATAAATTTTGTCTAAATCGCTTTGCAGTTGCTTTTGATCCTTTGTTGACTTCACTAACCGATTAACGACAGCATCATCCACTAAGAGTCTAAGGGAGCTATTCAGATTGTCTCCTAAATCGTTTATAAGCAGAAGGAAGAGTAGGGAAGTTATAATGCTTCCCTGGGGAACGCCATATATCACTTCTGTTTTACTCGATGACTTACCGTCAGCTACTACGAACTGAGTCCTTTCTGATAGCAAATCGTGAATGCAATAGCACAATTGGGGCGATATTCGATAAGCACGCAATTTCATTAGAAGCCGCTTTGATGTAGAGTGTCAAAAGCCTTCCTGAAGTCCAGAAATATGGAATCGATTTGAGATGCCTTGTCGATGGCACTTATCACTTCATGTGAATAAAGGGCAAGATGTGTTTTGCGAGAGCGATACTTTCTGAATCCGTGTTGACTACTGGTAAAGTGTGGAAGTAAGTCATAGGTTCATAAATTCAATACGCCATATTTTTAAGCAATGAGTCCTTCCCCAGAACCAAATCCTGGATGCTTCACTGTGCATATTATTATCGTCTAGATAATGATCAGCCAGTCGACTCCGTCATCATACTAAAACATTTATCATGTACACGTCTCTTAAGAAGGAATGTACATTTCTTAACGAATTTATAACGTGTGATTTGAAATGGTTGTTTCTACTGACAAATAAATTAACCGAGTTTGTGTCAATATAGTTCAAATTTCCTATCGTAGTTCAGTGCACCCGCATCCTCTACGCTCATCGCCTCTCTCTGCCTCTAACTGGCTCAGTACTTACCACCCTCTGCTTACGTACTGTCAAACGAGCCGTACCCAATAGCCGTGACGTAACAGCAGTCATTGCTGATTACTGCCTTCAGTACGGTGCTAAATAATTGATAGCAGTGACATTTCTACGTGGCCTCTTAGCGTTCACCCTGATCTGGCCAATCAAATATTCCCGTTCTCGACGACTTAATTAAATCCCCGACACACGAGCGACAGGCCGCTCGCGGCCTCAGCAGCAATATCGCCTGTCAGCTGAGGCTCCCGTCACCCTGCCACTCACCAGTGATTAACCTAGCAGTTCCCACCAGCGCTCCCGATAACCCACTGTCGTCAAGTTCTGCATGTCCGGCAGCAGTGACATTTGATGAGCGAGTTACTCTCATTAACAGGCAAGCAAAAATCGTTACCATTTGTAGATTGCATATCTAATGCGTCAGGGCCAACAAAAATACGATTTTCTCAATTTTACTTAATTACACTACTGCCCATTACAATTGCTACACCAAGAAGAAATGCAGATGATAAACGGGTATTTATTGGACAAATGAATTATGCTAGAACTGACATGTGATTACATTTTCACGCAATTTGGGTGCATAGAAGTTGAGGAATCAGTGCCAAGAACAACCACCTTTGGCCTTAATGACGGCATTGATACGCCTGGGCATTGAGTCAAACAGAGCTCGGATGCCGTGTACAGGTACAGATGCCCATGCAGCTTCAACACGATACTACAGTTCATCAAGAGTAGTGACTGGCGTATTGTGACGAGCCAGTTGCTCGGCCACCATTGACCAGACGTTTTCAGTTGGTGAGAGATCTGAAGAATGTGCTGACCAGGGCAGCAGTCAAAAATTTTCCGTATCCAGAAACGCCCGTACATGACCTGCAACATGCGGTAGTGCATTATCCTGCTGAAATATAGAGTTTCGCAGGGATCGAATGAATGGCAAAGCCACGGGTCGTAACACATCTGAAATGTAACGGCCACTGTTCAAAGTGCCGTCGATGCGACAAGAGGTGACCGAGACGTGTAACCAATGGCACCCCATACCATCACGCCGGGTGATACGGCAGTATTGCGATGACGAATACATGTTTCCAATGTGCGTTCAGCATCATCATGCGACCATCATGATGCTGTAAACAGAACCTGATTCATCCGAAAAAATGACGTTTTCCATTCGTGCACCCAGGTTCGTCGTTGCGTACAGCATCGCAAACGCTCCTGTCTGTGATGAAGGGTCAAGGTTAAGCGCAGCCACGGTCTTCGAGCTCATAGTCCATGCTGCTGCAAACGTTGTCCAACTGTTCGTGCAGTGGCTGCTACAGCCATCCTGATAAGATGCCCGTCAGCTCCACTGCTAGTGATACGACGCCGTTGGGATCCAGCATGACGTTCCGTATTGCCCTCCTGAACCCACAGATTCTATATTTTACTAACAGTCATTAGATCGCGACCAACGCGAGCAGCAATGTCGCGATACGATAAACCGCAGTCGCAATAGTCTACAATCCGACCTTTATCAAAGTCGGAAACGTGGTGGTACGCATTTCTCCACCTTATTCGAGGCATCACAACAACGTTTCACCAGGCAATGCCGGTCGACTGCTGTTGTATATGAGAAATTGGTTGGGAACTTTCCTCGTGTCAGCACGTTGTAGGTGTCGCCACCGGCGCCTACCTTGTGTGAATGCTCTGAAAAGCTAATCATTTGCATATCACAGCATATTTTCCCTGTCGGTTAAATTTCGTGTCTGTAGCGTCATCTTCATGATGTAGCAATTTTAATGGCCAGGAGTTACTTACTCAATAAAAAAATTTTAAATGCTGTCACCATATAATTGCAGTATTTGGAGGTGTTACGGGTATCGAATCAGTCGATAAAATATCCTTGTCCTTTTATTCCATAAATTTCGATATCACTGAAGACTAGCTTCACTGAACAGTGCTTTGTTTTGTAGTACAGTGTGTGCCGATAATGAAAGCGCCAATGTCAAAATACTGTACAAAAAGAATCACGTGGCACAACGACTGCAGAAAGTGCACAAGTCGTGCATTAAGTGGATGTCATTTGTCAGCATCCACTTTCCATACGCATAAAAAATTGTAGAGCGAACGTGGGTCTCGCGGGCAGGTCAATAGGAATCAACTCCTTCTTATGCGTAATTTTATACGGATAGCAATGCGGAATATTGCCCAGAATTTTATGTACCGTGCTCGGTGCCATTTCTGAATATCGGTCAATTCCACGTGTACTGCACTACACTTTTGCGCATCAGCTCTCGTCCCTTCTTCTAACGCTATGCCACATCTTCTACAGAAGTCGAAGGTATTGATTTCCTCCCTCGGCTACATTGCGCTTCTAACTATCGATTCTTCGAAATTCTTCACCATGTTCTTCAGAGCCTTCACAGTCATCGAATCATAACCCTTTTTGATGTTCTTTGATGACCAGAATTTCCTCAAATCTGCAACTGCAGCGTCGTCATTCTTTTAAAAATGGTCACAAGCAGAGCTCTATCCTACACTGAGAGACCCGTGACAAGGGAGCGAGCGGCACGAAACCCTCGTGTTTATGCGGATTGCAATGTACCGTGCACATAGCTCGTGATAAGTATTGCATCTCACTTTCAGCGCAATTAACTCATTAAGTTATGAACTACTTTTTTTCTAGTCCATCGCGTTTCGTCCTTCATCAAGTAACTTATGTTTAGTACAAATCTACAGACATCCTGCCCCGGGGTTCTTTCTGTACAGAAATTTGAAAGTGGGACTCTAATTATGGTTACGCTGTACATCAACATTTTCTGCACTAGAGTCAACTTCTGTTGTTCCTTAAGTTAAATCAGTTCCGTTTCGTTTATTTTCAACTGAGATTTCACTTTGGAGCAGTGTGTGATAACTAGACCTCAGATTTTTAGGTTTTTAAAATTTTAAATTAGGCACCTGAAGTAGGTTCTAACATTACAAAAATAGGTTATAAAAATTAGAAAATACGTGACCAAAATCTGACATTTTATTGTTTAGAAAGATTAATAGAATGACAAAAATTGACAGTATTATGTGGTCCATGTCTGTAATTACAGCTACAGTAAATAACTAACACTTTATCCAGAATTTTCTTTGACGAACTGCATATTTTCTCTGTTAATATCATCTTACATGCCGAGAATGAGCGTTCCAAGTCAACGGACGTCACCGAAACATATTTAAACGGTGATATCAGGTGTAGTGGGACCACACACTCGTGTTCTGCTGATTTATCTGATAAGATGTCAACCACTGTGCAGAGGGTAGTCAGTTCTGTTTCCCTTTTTTTTTCCTTTTTTTCCACTGTCTTTAGTTTCTCACTAACTTTCAAACCAACTGAACCTGGGACCAAGCATCACAATACCAATCTTCAAAAGGAAAGGAAGCCCTGATGAGTGCTCTAATTATCGACCAATCAGATTGCTGAGCCATGCAATAAAAATATTCGAACGCATTCCCGACAAGAGTAGCCACAAGGAACCAAGCTAGATTTGTGAAAAACTGTGGCACTACTGACGCAATCCATGCTGCTCGGCTTCTGATGGAGGAACACCGTGAAAAATCCAAGCCACTGCAGCTCGTTTTTCTAAACCTAGAAAACGCTTATGATCGGGTACCTTATGACCAAATCTGGTTAGTGCTTTGAGAACACGGCTTCACAGAGTATCTTGTAAATTGGGTACATCTGCTGTACGTTGAACCAAAGAGCTATGTTCAAGCAACTGCATAAGGATCCAACGATTTCCACATCACTGTAGGCGTCCACCAAAGCTCCGTTTTATCACCACTGTACTTCATTCTTGTGACGGACACTGTGACATCAGACCTTCACATGCTACTACCATGGACACTTCTATATGTTGATGATGTCAGCTGGCTGCAGAGAACAAGTCCGATCTCCAGCGCTAAACACAAGAGTTGGAACGACGACTTGCACAATATGGTCTGCGGCTCAACAAGAAGAAAACTGAGTACATGACATCAGATCCAAGAGAAGCTGGGACCATTAACGCTGTTGGAGAAGATCTACTGCGAATGTCCAAATTTAATTATCTCGGTTCTGTAATCAGCAGCGACGGCCAACTCACAGATGAGGTCCATTCAAGGACACAGGCAGCCTGGATGTAGTGGAGAATGACTACAGGAGTGACCTGCGATCGTCGGATGAAGGACCACCTGAAGTCAAAGATCTACCGGACTGTCATCCGCCCCGTCGCTCTCTATGGATCCGAGTGCTGGCCAGCTACAACAGAGACAGAACGATGACTGGGAGTCATGCAGACGAAGATGTTTAGATGGACAGGTGGCGTCACTCGACTGGACAACGTTTCAAATGACGCAATCAGGAAACGTTTTGGAATTGTACCCATCCAAGAGAAAATGCGGGAAAGTCGTCTGCGATGGTTTGGTCATGTACTGCGTGCAGATGACAAGTTAATAGCAAAGGCAGCTTACACAATGGAAGTCTTATGAAAGAGACCCAAGGGAACCCAAGGGAGGACCGAGGCAGCGACGGGACGATACCCTGCAAAAAGACCTGAAAGCTGTAAACCTGCACCCAGACATGGCCCATCAGCGAATAAAATGGAGACAGCGAATCCACTCAGCGGACCCTGCTGCCAGGCAGGACAAACGCTAATAAACTGAGTAAAGAAGAAGATATAGTCAGTTTCTAACTAGGGATGGGCTATTATGAGAATGAGTCGAATAATTGATATTTTCGATTATGTAAATGGATCTATCAATTATACCGATTATTTGTATCCTAATAATCGATTATTCGATTAATCGTTACGTCTACATATTTGAGTTTATAAATATTCCATAGATATATTGTTTATGATAAAGAGGAAAAAATGAAATGTTTGTTAAGCTTATGGGACTTAACTATGGGGTCATCAGTCCCTAAACTTACAAACTACTTATCAACTACCTTATACTAAGGACGGCACAAATATCCATGCCCGAGGGGGAATTCGAACCCCCGACCGTAGTGGCCGTGCAGACCGTGACTGAAGCGCCTCAGTCCCCTCGGCCACCGCGGCCGGCTGATAAAGAGGTTTAATACACAGAATATAATGCGAAGCTATTACACATATAATATTTAAATAATTACAAATAATTAACTGCAGTTGCTGAGTTATATGAAATGCAGAACTGCCAGTTTTTATTTTTACCAGAACTACATACCTAATTCGCAATTATTTACACAGAATATAATGCGAAGCTATTACACATATTATATTTAAATAATTACAAATAATTAACTGCAGTTGCTGAGTTATATGAAATGCAGAACTGCCAGTTTTTATTTTACCCAGAACTACATACCTAATTCGCAATTATTTACACAGAATATAATGCGAAGCTATTACACACATTATATTTAAATAATTACAAATAATTAACTGCAGTTGCTGAGTTATATGAAATGCAGAACTGCCAGTTTTTATTTTTACCAGAACTACATACCTAATTCGCAATTATTAGTAAGTCTAATACCATTGCTTTAGATACAATCGCTCCGGAAATATGTTTACAAGCACCAAAATGTCTTAGGAAGTGAACTAATTTATGTAGTCTTTTAAACGAGGACTAAGAATTTTTCACAATACCAACAGTTTAGTCACCTTTCTAAAAATACGTCCACATTACACTTGGTTTCTTTGGTGCCTTGAATTTAACTTATCCAGTGTCTCTACAAGATAGATTGGAAAATGGACACAACAATAAGACTCTTAAGCCACTTAGGCGGAGGAATACATTGTTTCCAGCCGAATCGCCAAAGGGAGTGACGTCACGCTCAATTATTGTTGATCGGTGTGTACAAGTCGAGCTGATGCAGCAGTTGCATACGTCGCGATTTCAAAGGTACTGAAGTAATAAATCGATATAATAATCGATTCCTTAAAATTATTTGACGTAAAAGAAATATCGATTATTCCATAAACGTTTACCGAAATAATCACGATTAATCGCCCATCCCTATTTTTAACATGAAATTAAGTATACTTATGATGTTTTAAAATTAGTTACAATCAAGTTCTAACGCCAAATTAGTTATTTTACGTACTATGAAATTACAATTTTTGACAAAATATTTGCATAATTCTTCGCTGGGAAGATCACGAGAGAATGTTACTCATATTTTTTTTTAATTTAATTGCATTTTTAAATTTAGGTACAATCAGGTATTACCCTGAATTTAGGTGTTACAAAACTAGCATTTTCGATCATAAATTGACGTAATTTGTGCATCTAGAACTTTTCTTCGCTTAATTTAATGAGGAACAAAAACGGGTTTTACCTAAAATCTGAAGTCTAGTGATATGACCAGTTTACACCCATGGCAAACATGAAAGTACCTCATCTCCCACTTCTACTGCCTTCCAAACAGCTGGCAACTATTCCGGTAGTGCTGTGTTTGACGCTGTCTTCCCACTCCTAGTGCATATGCTGTATTTATCGGCGAATTAGCTGTCCTATTTCAGGTGCACGTTCCCGACAGTTGGACATGAATGTTGGAAGCCCTGTAGCGATGGCGTGATTGGCGCCCAGGGTTCCTGTCATGAAATGTTCTGGTGGCGGGCTATTGCACGCGCCCACCCATACGTCACTGTTTTGAATAATTGCCGCTGCCGGATATAGGTCGGAAATCACAGAAGAGGAGCGGTACATACGGACTGTTCACACGATGTTCTGCAATTGTTATGAACTGTACTGGGTCTAAACCCCCACCCACGTTCTGATGAGACAGATGAGGACAAAGGTGATTCTACAGCGCATAGAAATGCTGTCTGCAGAGTTCTTTAGTGTGTATCAGAGGGAATAAATGATTCCCGTTAGAAAGAGCTCCGTTTCTTTCATTATGCGCAATACGAAACCGCAGTTAGCAAGCTATTATGTGAACCTATTAACCCTTAACTACTATGGATGTTGACAGGAACACATTTTCTCGTACTATGCAGGGGTCTCTCTGATCGCCTTTTTAATTGTTATACATAATACTAGTGGTTTGCTGAATATATATTTTCATAACTTCTTGTTGCTCATTACAATTCTCAGAAGTACACTATGTAGAAATTTGACATTTTCTTTAACAACACAGTATTTATAAATTGGCGACAAATTATATACAGGAAATTTATGTATGTATATTTTTACGTACCTTTCATCTCGAGTACTAGTGTCGCGAGGTGGGTGCAACTGGTCCCGCCAGTCCGTCGTTCCCTCCTACACCGAGCAATTATAGTTCTGCATCACAGTTGCTCGGATTCCTTCTACATGATCACCGATTTCTCTTAAGCATGCTACTAATCTCACCAGATTTTGATGCCTAAATCAGAACGTTGCATTGGAAGCCAGGTGATATCGTTGCTAAGTCACTGCATAATTCTTGTAGAGGAGATCAGTCAAATTAATCTACTAGGCCTTTCACAATCAGTCCAACTAATCGTCAAACATTATGAAGCACCTCTAAGAGAACGATCTATTGACCCTTAGTCAACACAGATTCAGTTGCTCATACAAAGTCATCAGTGCTATCGACAAGGAATTTCAAATCGATTTCATATTTCTAGATTTCCGGAAGGTGTTTGACATTTAACCTTACAAATCAAATTGCGTGCTTATGGAATATCGCAGCAGTTGTGCAAATGGGTTCCTGATTTCCTGTCAGAAAGAACACAGTACGTTGTAATTTTCGGAAAGCCATGGAGTAAAACAGAAGTAATATCTGGCGTTCCCCAGCGAAGTGTTATAGTGCCCCGACTCTTCCTTATATTTATAAAAGATTTAGGACAAAATATGAGCAGCTGTTTTAGACTGTTCGCAAATGATGCTGTCGTTTATTAGTTAGTGGAGCCACCCGAAGATTAAAGCAACTGGAAAATGATTTAGATAAGATATCTACATAGCGTAAAAGTTGGTAATTGATGCTGAAAAGTGTGGAGTCATCCATATAAGCAATAAAAGACATCTCATAAACGTCATTTACGCCACAAATCAGTCAAATCTACAGACCGTAGTTCAACTAAATACTCAGGAACAACAATTAAGAACAACATAAATTGGAAAGAACAAACACTAAATATTGTAGGGAAGACGAACCAAAGGCTACGTTTCAGTGGCAGAAAATTTAGAAGATGCAACAGTTCCACTAAGGAAACAGTCTACACAACACTTAAGCGTCCTATTTTGCAGTCTGCTGTGCATTGGGGGTTCCTCACCAGGTGGGACTAACGGACGGTTTAAAGAAAGTACAGAGAAGGGCAGCTCGTTTCGTAATATCGTGATATAGGGTGAGAATGTTGTACGAATTGGGGTGGAAATCATTAAAAGAAGGGCTTTATTGGTTGTGGCGAGATTTATTTGAGATGTTTCTTTCAACGACTTTCTGTTCCGAATGTGAACCTGAAACACGCCTACTGAATGTGCGGTCGTGTTTCATTTTGAGTTATTCATGACTCTAAAGTGTTTCTGCACTATTAATATTATTTATTTGTATTGTAAAAAGATATAAAATAGCCAAGATCGCTTATCAACAACTTTTATTAACGACGACCGGTTTCGCTGAACTATGTCAGCATCATCAGGTCAAATAAAATATTTTACAAGGCCATAATCTTGTAATGTCAAACATAACAACAATTTACAGTGCATTGGTGCACTATGTCATGACATAGTGCACCTATTATATTTAAAAGTTAAGAACTGAACATTACGAAGAATTTAAAAAAAAATGCAGGCAAGGGAATCGAACCCAGGACCTAAGATTAAAACTGCAAGCGCTACCTGAATGAGCTAATCTTACCTGTTCCAAAATGCCCCCCAGAACGGGTTATAATATAGTGGCAAAAGTGGTGGAGAGTTTGGAGTATCATTCTAAAATTTCTTTTTCTTTTTACCTCTCTTAACGGCTACATGCACACATATTTTTCATATTCGCAACCTCTGTGATAAACCACCTGTCAAATACTGTACGTTTCATTGGCCTTCTTGTATGATTAATATTAAAAATCTGTACCCTCAGTTTCGTGTTAGCGTATTTAGTAGGAAGGAAGCTTAGGGTTTAACGTCCCGTGCGTCCAGTGCGTGGTCATTAGAGACGGAGCTTTCGCTCGGATTTTCGGGGACGGATGGGGGTGTAAATCGGCCGTGCCCTTTGAAAGGAACCATCCCGGCATTTGCCTGGAACGATTTACGAAAATCACGGTAAACTTAAGTCTGGATGACCGGCTGTGGATTTGAACCACCATCCTCCCGAATGCGTTAGCGTATTTATACAGGGTGAATCACCTAACACTTGCACCGCAAATATTGCGGAAATGGAAAATGCGGTTGATGTGCGGTTTTCTAAAAATGGATTGGTAGTCAAGGGTTCGTATTGTTAGTCAATAAACAGATTGTAAAAATTCCTAGAGTGTGTTATTTATGCAAAAATAGAATTTTTCAAATGGAACAATGGTTGTTTCTATCATGCACTGAAATTTTTGACACCATCTGTGTACAAAGAATTTTGAATGACATTGTTATCACATTTAGTTCGGCAGCTACAACCATTCAGAGTTTTGGGAGCAGAGGCTACGACAGCGTAGCTAACTGGCTGCTGGCCATGAGATAGTGGGCCGTGCCTCAGGGGCTAGCCACTCGGCCAGTAAGCTATGCTATCGCAGCTTCCGCCCCCGAAACTTTGAACGGTTGTAGTTGCCAAACTAAACGCGATAAAAATATCATTCAAAATTATTTGTACAGAGCTGGTGTCGAAAATTCAAGTGCATGATAAAAACAACCGTTTTTCCATTTAAATAACGGTAGGTCTGTATAAAAAAATATATTTTCTAAGCAATAAATGTTTGTATAGTCTATGGGACTTAACTACGGGATCATCAGTCCCTAAACTTACAAACTACTTGTGAACTACTTACGAACTAGGACGACACTAATATCCATGCCCGAGGGGGCATTCAAACCCCCGACCGTAGTGGCCGTGCAGACCGTGACTGAAGCGCCTCAGTCCCCGCGGCCACCACGGCCGGCTTTCTAAGTAATATTACAGTCTGTTTGTTGGCTAAAAATACGAACCCCTGACTACCAATCCATTCTGTGAAAACCGCACATCAATCGTACTTTCCATTTCCGCAATATTTGCGGTGCAAGTGTTAGGTGATTCACTGTGTATAATGATGTAGATGAATCCTGCTTAAATGGCCGAATCGGTACCTCCGTTGCCATATCCTCACTGCACCTCCGCCGCTCCTTGTTTCTGTCCTCCCCTGTCCCTCCGTTCAGTCGCCCCAGTCCTGCAATCCTCCGTCCCCAGAGATGAAAGAATGCTGTCGGCAGCCAGCCATCCGTCACCGGCTGGGACAGAACAACACGCCTTCCGTCGCCCGCCCGCTGCTTATATGTCTCCAAGTGTCAGCCTCGTCGGCGTCCCATCTGTGGCTGAGAGTCGCACCACAGATTGCGATCGCAGGATCTGCTTTTGCCTGCCTTTGTGCGACTACTGCCGCAGCTGGTTTCGCACCCTCCTGAATGCAGTGACGTGATGCCACTTGCTGTTGTTAAACTTACTCCTATGTCCCCTGTTTTCGTCGGGCTCTCACTGGCAGAAGCAGAGACGGAGTCAACTACCACGTTCACGGTTCCTTGGGATAAAAATGACAGCGGCCTACTCTCAACCAGTCCTTAACTACCTACACAGTACTTACATCTTGGATTCTTACCGTTAACTTAAGAATGCACAAGTAGGAAAGAAATTCATGGTTTAAATATCAGTTAACTAGCTTCACTGTGAAGTCTTACCCACAGTTATACATGCACATAAACACACACATGCAGGGTGAGTCACTAACAATTGCCACCAAGAATAACTCCGAAATTATGGTAGGAGCTCAAACGTTTGTGAGTCAAATCTTGCATAGGACAACGGGGTCCAGAATATGACGTTGGTTTAATGTTCCTAGGCGGGATCACATCAAATTTATAAAGATCACTTTTAAGAGGATGCTGTAGTTTCGAACTTATTTTCTTATAGTGGCTATCGAGACGAATCCAATGATATTGAACACTAAGGTTTTTTGAAAATCAACGAAGGTCAAGAAGGTGACATGAACTTCCATTTACATAAGGTATTCGAAGTGATTACCATCGGTATCAATGGAGCGTACAATCTTTTTATCATAGATTGAGTGGCATTCCGTATCACTTCGGCACTTATCGAACCTCAATTTCTGACAATTCTCTTTCGCATATCTTCAGACGTAGTTGGAAGTTCTTTATAAACATTTTTTTTTTTTTACGAATCCCCACAAGATAAAATCCAGAGGCATCAAGATTGGCAAACGAGCCCATCACGACACATCTCCTCCGCGTCCAATCCAACGATTTGTGTATCGTCTCTGCAACTCATTTCTAGCCATCAGCGAAATATGTGCCGGACTCCCATCGTCTTGATATCAAATTCTGTTCATTGTTCCTAAAAGTATTTGTTCCAATAACAGACCTAACGTTTTTTGCAGGAATGTGATATGCATCCTGCACTTAAGATATCCTAAGTCTCATTGGCAGAACACTTAGAAGATGCAACAGTTCTACTAAAGAAACTGCCTACACTACACTTGTGCGTCCTGTTTTGCAGTATTGCTGCGGATTGTGGGATCCACGCCAGGTGGGACTGACGGGCGGTTTAGAGAAAATTCATAAGGGGCAGCTCGTTTTTATCGCGATATAGGGGAGAGAGTGTCACGGAAATTATACACGAGTTGGGGTGGAAATCACTTAAAGAAAGATGTTATTTGCTGCGGCGAGATCTATTAGCGAAATTTCTTTCACCAACTTTCTCTTCAGAATGCAAACATATATTGTTAGCACCCACATACATAGGGAGACATGACCACCATAAAAACATAAATAAATAAATAAAAATAAATAATAAGAGAAATCGGATCGAAAACAGAAATATTTAGATGTACCTTCTTCCCGCGAGCTATTAGAGAGTGGAACTAAAGAGAAATATTATAAGTGGTTTGATAATCCATCTGCTATGTACTTCAATGAGATTTGCAGATTATCCGTGTAGATGAAACAGCGGTCTCTAATTCTGTCATCCAGAATCCCACACCATAAAACCGACCACGATTTTTTTTTTGCAACTTGCCGCAGCCAACATAGATTTTCAGATGCACAATTACATAGGTTATGCAGATTATCATTTTCATGTTTCGGCCGCGGTGGAGTAGCCGAGCGGTCTAAAGCACCTCGATGCGGAGCGCGCGGTTGCTCGCCGTGGACGTTCGAGTCCTCCCTGGGGCATAGGTGTGTGTGTTTGTCCGTAGGTTAGTTTACCTAGGTGTAAGTAGTTTGTAAGCTACGGACTGATGACCACGCAGTTTGGTCCGATAGATTTACAGATATTTGAACATTTTTTTCATGTTTAGTGAATGTAAATGAAACAAAATTAATAAATATTTCATCCCTCTGAATCTGACGTTGTACCCATTGGCAGAATTCCATGCGACTCATACAATACATACCAGTAAATTCTTGGTGGAGACTGATATGGTAAGAATGGTATTTATGGCGATGCAGATCACGAACAACATTACCCTGCTCATGCCAGACTCGCTTGCTATTTGACGTGAAGTAACACAAGGATCTCGAACTACAGTGGCAAGAGTTCCAATTTCCACTTCTTCGAAAGTAACTTTGCCTTGCCGGTTATTTTTCCGATACGTTAAAGATCCACTTGTTCTCAACTTATAATACACATATTAAAATATACGACGTATAAGGTGAGTATTAGAGGATATCTTTCAGAGTATAAGTCTCTAGCTATCACTGATTTTCGTTGGTATTCTCCGTAAATAAGAAGCATGTCGACTTGTTCTTCGAAGGAATAAATCACATACGCTTGCATCGACTATACTTGACATACCGTTCCCATTAGTGTTGTACTGGGCAACCGTCGAATGATGTTAACCTGTCAACGGAACGTTAGATGTATAGCCGTATTCTGCAGGAATTTACGATTTGCACGATATACGAGAGCGAATTGTAAGAGCATGTGCTTCGATAAATGACGAAGTTATATGCAATATGCCGGCCGCGGTCGCCGAGGGGACTGAGGCGCTCCAGTCACGCTCTGCACGGCCACTACGGTCGGGGGTTCGAATCCCCCCTCGGGCATGTATATTTGTGCCGTCCTTAGTCTTAGGTAGTTCATAAGTAGTTTGTACGTTTAGGGACTGATGACCCCGTAGTTAAGTCCCATAAGTTCTACAAACATTTGAACATTTTTATATGCAATATCACTCAATCCATGATAAGAAGATTGCGGCACTGCATTGTTACCTATGGTCATCACTTCGAACATTTCCGTAAATGGAAATTCATTGGACCTTTTTGACCTTCGTTGACCTTCAAACACCTTACTGTTACACATCATTGGATTCATATTGATAGCCGCTAACAGAAGATAAGTACGAAACTTTAGCATTCCTTTTAAAGAAACATAGTTGACCTACATATCTCTAAAGCAACCCCACCTACCAACAAGAAACCAGTGTCATATTATGGCCCAAGTTGCCCCATGCAACTCTTCTCCTACAAAGTTTTCAGCTGATATCATACTTTCGGAGTTATTCTTGGTGATAACAGTTCGTGACTAACTATATAAACTTTATTTATTTTCTATAATCTTGTCCGTCAATCCTCCCTCCACTCTCTGTGTTCATCACCTTATTGCTCTTATCTCTGTTTATCTTATCCTGTTCCTCTCTTGACCCATACTCTCTACATCAACTTTACCCGCTCTCCATTTCCATAGCCTCCTACCCTGTATCTACCAC
This sequence comes from Locusta migratoria, assembly GCA_026315105.1. Classification (NCBI taxonomy): domain Eukaryota; kingdom Metazoa; phylum Arthropoda; class Insecta; order Orthoptera; family Acrididae; genus Locusta; species Locusta migratoria. The sequence goes on along the minus strand of CM048749.1, from coordinate 262,294,590 downwards.
CACCTCATTCTACTTCTCCTCCACCACCATTCCCTCCACCTCTATACACATCCGTGCCCTCTGCCCTCCTCCTGTTATAAGCGATGGTATAGGTAATTCATAATAACATTTCCTCCCTTATGTATTTACGGAATCTTTCACTGGTCCGTCTACTCCTTCCCTTTGCCTCTTTTCACCTTGCTCTCTATTAACCTACTTCTGTCAAATGTATATTTTCTCCTCTTAATCTGTCAACTCCTCTCCCCTCTCCCAGCCTTTTTATTCCCCCTCTCTCAGCCCGTCCCTTCCCCCTCTTTGGACCTGTTTTCTCCCCTTCTCACGTCCCACCATTTTCTCCTCTCTGGCCATCTTCTCCTCAGCGTCACAGTTGTAAAATAAGTCTCGGGATATACGATTCATCCCTCTACACACGTAAATAACAAAATGGCGTAAGTTTCACTGTCATAGGCGGAAATTGTATTTCTGAGACAGGAGATAAAGTATACAATTGCTCCAGAGAACCGCCCAATTAATGGGACTACGTTTCCAAATTATCTACAGCTTAACACACTCATAAACTGTAATAAGAGCAATGATCAAATCTATGGTGGTAAAGACCACGAGGCATAATAGACCACAATAGTCGCACTTGCTAATAACAGCCTCTCCTAATGTTGTAGATAACATGCTGTAAGCCGAAAAAACGGAAAGAAACATGATGGAATGTGCAATATCTAAATGCTATAAAGGTAGGATAATGACTGTTTAGTAGAGTGTTAATAACAGAAAGTTGCTGCAGAGAGACTTGGAGTTGATTTGTGTTTACTCTAAGAAACGAGTTACACATTTACTTCGGTTCAGGTAGTGTAGTGAGCAGGTAGTTCAGTGCAACAATAATGTGACTTAGTAGAAGCTATGACATGGAGAGGCATAGCAAAGTTGATAGTGCGACAGACACAGAGGGAGGTGGCTGCAGCTGTTGGAGAGCCTTGGAGTGTATTTTCCAGGACCTGGACGACATTTTAGACAACAGGAACCATTAAAAGAAGGAATAGCCGTTGTCATCCACGGGTAACGTCAGCAAGACCGTTTTTTCCGCCTAGAAGCCCGTCGAGACAGGAGGCTGAATGCTACTCAGCTGCAGCGTACCTTCCAGGCAGCAACAGGACGCGCAGCATCAACACAAACAGTCCGAAATCGCCTTTCGGAATGTGGCCTCTAGGCACGGAGGCCTATGGTGTGTGTCCCATTAAAACAACGACACCGCTTAGCTCGCACAAACTGGGCGGAGGAAATCAGGATTGGAAATAAAGGTTCAAATGTTTGTAAATATATGGGACTTAACTGCTGGCTATTAGTCCCTAGCTTACAAGTTACTTAAACTCAGTTAAGTGAATTAAGGACAACAGAAACACCCATACCCGTGGGAGGACTCGAATCGCCGACGTCGAACGGCTACGCCGCACCGCAGCACAGTGGCTCAGTGCGTACGGCCATTCCACCGGGGCTCAAGGTAGGAGTTGTAACGTAAAGCATCGGCTTGTTTTCACAGATGAGTCAAGATTTTGTGTTCAACCGCACAATCGTCGTCCCTTCATCTGGAGAAGAACTTGAACCTTAGGACAATCCTGTTTCTCTGGTGGAAACATCACCGTATCAAGGTGATGAACGAATGGTGACGACAGGAGCTAGTATTGGCAGTCGTACGGACCTCTGTCGTTGAGAATGGCGCTTTGTCTGGTCATGGGTATAAAGACAAGAGCTTTTAACTGGTGAGAGATCTGGAGAATGTGCTGGCCAGGGCAGCAGTCGAACATTTTATGTATCTAGGTAGATCCGCACAGGATCGGCAACATTATCCTGCTGAGATGTAGGGTTTCGCAGGGATCGAATGAAGGGTAGAGCCACGGATCTTAACACATCTGAAATGAAACGGCCAGCGTTCAGAGTGCAGTCGATGCGAACAAGAGGTGACCGAGACGTGTAACCAATGACACCCCATACCATCACGACGGCTGATGCGCCAGTATGGCGATGACGAATACATGCTTTTTAATGTGCGTTCACCGTCGTCAAACACGGATGCGACCATCATGATGTTGTAAACATAACCAGGATTCATCCGAAAAAAATGACGTTTTGCTATTCTTGCACCCAGGTTTGTCGTTGCGTTCACCATCGCAGGCGCTCATGTCTGTGATGAAGCGTCAAGGGTAACCACAGCCATGGTCACCGAGGTGATAGTCCATGCTGCTGCAAACAAAAAAATGTTCAAATGTTTGTACAGCTTATGGGACTTAACTACGGGGTCATCAGTCCCTAAACTTACAAACTACTTATGAACTACTTACGAACTAGGACAGCACAAATATCCATGCCCGAGGGGGGATTCGAACCCCCGACCGTAGTGGCCGTGCAGACCGTGACTGGAGCGCCTCAGTCCCCTCGGCCACCGCGGCCGGCTGCTGCTGCAAACGTCGTCGAACTGTTCGTGCAGATGGTTGTTGCCTTGCAAACGTCTCCATCTGTTGACTCAGGGATCGATACGTGGCTGCATGATCCGTTACAACCATGCGGATAAGATGCCTGTCATTTCGACTGATAGTGACACGAGCCGTTGGGATCCAGCACGGCATTCCGATTTGCCCTTCCGAACTCACCGATTCCATATTCTGGTAACAGTCATCGGATCGCGACCAACGCAAGCGATACGATAAACGGCAATCGCTATAGGCTACAATCCAACCTTTATCAAAGTAGGAAACGTGATGGTACGCATTTGTCCCCCTTACACAAACCATCACAACAACGTTTCACCAGGCAATGGCGGTCAACTGCTGTTTGTGTATGAGAATTGGGTTGGAAACTTTCCTCAGGTCAGCACGTTGTAGATGTCGCCTCCGGCGCCAGCCGTGTGTGAATGCTCTGAAACGCTAATCATTTGCTTATCACAGCATTTTCTTCCTGTCGGTTAAATTTCGCATATGTAGCACGTCATCTTCGTGGTGTAGCAATTTCAATGGCTAGGAGTGTAGAAATTGTTACCAACGTTTAAATAAAGTGCGTACAATATGTATATTGTTTATGATATCTCACCTAATTCCCTAATTCTTTTCAGCAGTGTAGAATAATAAAACCCAATAACGATGACACGATTTCCGCTGAAACTAGTATGGGTATCTAAGTAAACAGGTGTTTTGCATCAAGGTGGATCCTCTAACCCCACATTTGTAATGCCAGTTACGAAGTAACAGAAGAGATTTAAATTTTAAGGCTTGTTTCTTCTTCTGCACTGGTTGACAGTTGGGGAAAAATTGGTGCTTTAATAAGACACGGCAGGTAGACCCTCAGCGGCGCCACAGGTCTGCTTTTGTTCGCCCTCTGACCCGTTAGCAACAGTACAGAAAAATATTTGCCTTACGAAACCTCACCTCCCCCGTGTGCCAGTTGATGCGCGCCTCTATATCGGGGCGCCCGCATTGGACGCGGCGGTAGCTCGCCGGGTGCATACTAAAGGTACGTTTTCCTCGGTGCGACTGTAGCGATTACCGTTCAACGATGATTGTGCAACGATAATCGAGAGCACTATTGCTCTGCGTTTCTTATGGGGCCGTGTTGCTCCGAGCGGCTGCCGACGCAGTCGGCAACGATAATCGTACGCCGCGAATAGTCGCACGGTAGAAGACTGGCTGTAGTCGTCAGTCACTTGCGATTTATGCTAAGTGACGTGATGGCTCTGTCGTTTTCTGGTGCAGGTGACGGAATACTTGTCGAGGAAGTAGCGATTCATCCGTCACTGTGGCATATATCACTTTTCGTAGTGCATGTAACATATAAGTACATAACACGCACGAAAATATGCTCCGATGTCGACATTCTAACGAACTATTCGATATTTGGCAACGGTACAGGTCAGTCTGAATTTACAAATGAACTTTTTTTTCTCTTTTTTAATCAGATGGCAAGTATTTGGTAGGGCCGCCAAGTCCGCATGGACAGAACTGCGCGCAATCCCCGCGTCTGTCTGTCGCATATAACACTCTATACCTCGAGAATGAAGAGACTTATCCTTCTGCTCTCAATCTTAAATAAAATTTTGATATCTTACCTTCATTTCATCCACATCTTTGTATGTGCTAAGATCAACCATACGCAAAGTCTACGCAATGCTATTTTTCCTATGCAAACTCTTTGAAATTTCCCGCAGTACTTAACTTAATTTGATGAAGCACGGAAGCTATACATAATAATGAGTTGAAAATTAGATCATTATCGAGCGAATATACCACACTGTAACACGTGAGAAGATTAAATTTTTTTAACGAAAAGTTTTCTCAAACTCGGTTGATAAGGTTTGTTAAGCGCTGTTAACGCTGTGGCGGCCAGCGTGTAAGCAGCAGCGGAATAGGCTCAGTACGGCTGCCGCTGGCAGGCTGGCCATACCTTCCCTATACAGAGCTTTAGCGGCGATGGGGACAAGTGCAGACGGCGCGCGGCAGTTCAAAATGCAGTTTCAAAATGCGATATGATTTCGAGTTTAACGTAAAGTTGTGCGAAATAACAGGAAAGTATCCCCAATTATACGATCATAATTGTGCAGACTACTGCAATCGCAATGTGCAGGACAAAGCCTGACGGAACATCGCTGGAGAACTAAATGAAGCAAGTTAGCCACTACATCTGATTATTAGTAATACTGTTCTGATGATACATAGTTGACACGTTCGCCCGAACAACGCTGTAACTAATGAGAGTAAATTTTACAGGAGAACAAATGAAACTTTTATGTTTATGTATTTTGGGTTTCTTGATGCAGACACTATATGTGGGTTGAAACGTCATTCTGCGTATTTTTTAAGAGTTACTACAAATTTGCTTATGCTATAATTGTGAAAATATTCTCGTATGCACATGCTTTTCTGCTTCGGTAACTGTTGGCCTCAACAAGGATTTTATTTTATTTTATTTTTGTTTTATTTTATTTATTTATTTGTAGCGAATATAGTATTCACATATCGTATGAAACATTTTAGCCAACAGATTCAGGGCGTCAGGAACAACATCATTCCAACTCTTCAATCCTTTCGTTCCCAGTGTTGTTGCTGGGCAACAATGTATTAAAAGTTGATTTTCCACCTATTGTGTGCATCAATCCTGAAACTTGAATTTTTGTTGATGAACAACATGCTTCTACTGCGACATTTTGCCGCTTGGTACGGCGTGTAGCCACTTCTGAGGCATTAATCTGTCCATCTTAGGGGCTGTGTTGCGTTGCCGTCTGTACGTGGCTGAGAGTATGAGCGTGAGTGTGGTTCCTTTTACTTTATTCCAGCAGTCAATGTTCTTGTCTTTGATGCTGTGGCGAAGATTATGTTAGCATTATTGATCTGGCAATGTTAACTATCAACAAAATAAGTAATAAGATACCTCCATAGAAACGTCTGTGTTGTGCATGAAATATATGACATACAAAATGAACAGTTCAACGAAAAATTTTAAAGCCCATATTTTGACATTTACTCCACAGTACTAATACGGAAAACACTGAATTTTAATTTTTCTAAAGCTGACTTCAAAATGTGGGATTGAAAGGTTTAACAGACCTTCTAAAAATGTTGATTACAACGGTTTTCGGGCGACTGCTTCAGTTATTAAAAACGTTCTTCCCTAGTAAAGTGCAAGACCAATCACAATTGTAGTTTCGACTATATTTTTTTTTCCTACTGAGCGACCATAAAGACAGATGTAAAAATATAAGAGGCCGGTACCAGAAATATAAAAGGGCAGCACTTCTTCCAACAAGTTCTGGAGGTAAACAAGTAAGAGAATATTACTTAGCACCATATCTTCAATTATTGGACAACTTTTTTTAAGATCACGACCTTCAATGTGCAACTTTGTCATTGAAAATTCAATATTCGTGACAGGTTATTATGTAATTAACAAATAGGCTACCTCCAGTTTGTTGCTTTTCTTTGAATGGCAGCCTTAACTTTTTCCTATCACAATGTAGAAACACTTTTGTGACATTCTATAAAAAATCCGGAAAAGTTTGGGTACATCACATCGAATATGCCGTATTTCCTCCCTTTTTTCAGCCGTAATGGATGTATCCAAGATCTTCTGCGACACATGAAAATATTCAGTAGCTGCAAAAGATCCAGTGTATCAGTATCTTGGTCTAACGACGAAGACATACTTTGAAACACTGGTACGATGGCCGCCCCTCGCCCCTCTGACCGCGCGACTTAGTCCAATCATTCTGTGACGGCGTAATGTTAAACTCACAAAATTAATACCTGAAAACAAAAAAATTTGAGCATATAGGAAATTAAATTTCAATTAGGGTTGCTATTTTGTGAAACTCGAGATCAGATTCTGAAATTAAAAAAAAAAAAAAAAAAAAAAAAAATCGTAAAGTTGCAAAAAACGGTTTTTCTTAACTAAATAAAAAACTATAAGTCCGTTGGAAAAACATTAAATCAGAACGTTATAGGCCTTAAGATTATCTATTAAGATTACATATCGATTGGTTTTTTGTACGTATCGATTGCTTCGTAACTTTTCGAGATATATCGAAGAAACACTTAAAAACCTTTCAAACTAAATTGCTTATAACTCGTCAACATTTACGTTTCCAAACTTATTATTTGCCTTTAGTATAGCACGAAATAGTTCAAAAAAGTAACTTTACAAATATTAAAAATATTCAGTAGTTTTCGAGATAAAAAAAAAAAAAAAAAAAAAAAAAAAAAGGCCTACCACGTAATTGGCTAAAGTTGCTCAGGGGATCATCCCAAAGTAACAAATTTTGGTCTGTTTTCTTCGCGAAGAGTTGTAAAATGATGCTATTAAATAATTTTTTAGCTTCAGTTTATTGTAAGTATCGAAAAATGGCTTTGAAAAACGTGCATTATTTTATTTATTTATTTATTTTTTTAATTTCGACATCTTCGTTCTAGTTTCTTTAAACAGAAACTCTATATGAAATTTAATTTCCTATACGCTCATATTGTTATGTCTTCAGGTAATAACTTTTGCACCCGCTTCTCCCAAATGCTTGGACTAAATGCAATGTGGAGTGCTCACGTCCCGCCCTTGCGGCGTCCCCGCCTCTCCACTGCCGGGCATCTGCGCCGCGCCACCTCTATTGGCCCAACGCGCCGGCCGCGCCGACATCCAGCAGTCAGTATCCAGGCGAGTGGCGGACTAAAGGGTCCTACACACGACGCGATTTATTAGGCCAATTCGTTGGTCACCCGATATAATGGGCGGTTTTCGGCGCTACCCGACCAACTTTCCTTGTCGTTCGGTTGGTTGTGCTTGACCAGCAGATCACCGATTCCCCCACCACTTCACCCGACAAATTGTACTGTTTGTACCGCTTCCCGACCAACTTCCATGCCTGAGGTCGTCTGCACAGCGAACACGCCAAAACAAAAACGGTTCGACAGACACCAGAACAGGTGGCGCTGCGTACAGTTGGTCAGAACGAGTGGAGGCTGCTACCAATTGGTTGGTACGTTGGACATCTTGTTGGTTGTACGATAAATCGGAGCGTGTGTAGGGGCCTTTAATGAAAGGCCGGAAAGCGCGGAACGCCCCGGGCCTTTCGTATTGGAGGGCCTCCAAATACCCCGAAACCGCTTTTCTTTTCTTTTCTTTCTTTCTTTTCAGTGCCCTTGTCCAGTTCAAATGATTGTAAAGTCTATGGGACGTAACTACGGGGTCATCAGTTCCTAAACTTACAAACTACTTATGAACTAGCTAATCCTAAGGACGGCACAAATATCCATGACCGAGGGGGGATTCGAAGCCCCTACCGTAGTGGCCGTGCAGACCGTGACTGGAGCGCCTCAGTCCCCTCGGCCACCGCGGCCGGCCTTGTCCAGTTGTTCTGCGTTTTGGGGCCACCGGATTGACATGTTCCTCTCGACCTCTGGCAGGGGGTGGGGGGCTCCAAATTTCAAGAGTTACTTTTTTATAGTAATATATGTATTTGCAAGTGACAGGGGTGCCTCATCTTGTTCTGCCGCCGCCGCGGGCCTCCGGCAACCTCAGTTCGCCACTGGGCCAGGCGTCTTTACTGTGCCCTGCGCCCCCACCCCTCCCCACCTGATTATGAACGGCCGGCGACCGGCGCAACAGAGACAATTGAAAGTGGGGAGGAAAGTCGGCAGCTGTGCGCGGCTTCCGCGTTATGAATAACGGATGGGGGCAGCGTGTGGCGCGGTCGCAGCTTCCGGTCAATAATTCAGACTCGCGGCGCGGTCAGCGCGGCGGCCACTTCCTGGGATGCCTGGCCCTCTGCTCTGCTGGCTGGCTTCTGGCTTCCTGGAGGCCGCCGCCGGAACTCGCCGCCGCGGCCCGCCCGCTCTCCGCTCTGCAAACCCGATAAATTACCGGCTCCTCCTCACCGGCGGCTGCCGCTGTAAACACCGCTCCGAAAAGACGAGGCTTCTCCTGCGACGCGAGCAGGAAACCAATAAAATACGACATATCTCTAGCAATGCTCCCCGTATTGTACACAAAACGGGATATACTGTAAACGTGGTCCTGTAGCGCTAGTAAGGCCCATCTGGTACCGACCGGCCTCCGAGTCATCCTCTGTCCGAAGGCATCAAAAATGTTCAAATGTTTGTAGAACTTATGGGACTTAACTACGAGGTCATCAGTCCCTAAGCTTACAAACTACTTATGAACTAGCTAAGACTAAGGACGGCACAAATATCCATGCCCGAGAGGGGATTCGAACCCCCGACCGTAGTGACCGTGCAGACCGTGACTGGAGCGCCTCAGTCCTCTCGACCACCGCGGCCGGCCCGAAGGCATCAATGCCGGCCGCGGTGGCCGAGGGGATTGAGGCGCTCCAGTCACGGTCCGCACGGCACCACTACGGTCGGGGGTTCGAATCCCCCCTCGGGCATGGATATTTGTGCCGTCCTTAGTTGTAAGTAGTTCATAAGTAGTTTGTAAGTTTAGGGACTGATGACCCCGTAGTTAAGTCCCATAGACTCTACAAATATTTGAACATTTTGAAGGCATCAGCGAAAGTAATACGAACGGGATGTGGTCAACGCCTCAGACTGTAGCCCATTGTGTGGGTTTTCCTCACCAAACAGGAAGCTCTACATGTACATATAAAAAGGTAAAGCAGTCAACAATCCGAAGATTGGTTTGAACACCACGGTGCTTAACTAGGCATGGTCCTGTTTGGAGGTGGCATGCCGTTGCCTTCATCCGACCTTCGAACTGAATTACCCAGCCACTAAAAGAGAGACCTACAGTTTAACGTCAGTTCAAAACCACGGTGCTACTCGGAAGAAAGGAAGGAAGCTTAGGGTTTAACGTCCCGTCGACAGCTTGGTCATTAGAGACGGAGCTAACGCTCGGGGTTTTGGGTAAGGATTGGGGAGGAAATCGGCCGTGCCCTTTTGAAAGGAACCATCCCGGCATCTGCCTGCAGTGATTTAGGGAAATCACGGAAAACCTAAATCTGGATGGCCGAAGGGTGGATTTGAACCACCATCCTTCCGAATACGGCGCTAATCGGTATCTACACATACAGGATGAGTCACCTAACACTCGCACCATACATTTTGCGGAATCGGAAAGTGCGATTGATGTACGATTTTCACAGAATTCTCATTAAAGAATCAATTGAGATATGTTTTAGGGTACCGCTGTTAAATCGTGATACGCACTTTCGAATTCATGAGATCCCTCAGTCAGGTTCGTCAAGAAAAACGATGACATCCAACACAGTGAAATGACCTTGGAGATAGGCGGAGTAGAACGGGAGTAGGTAAACACACAACGCCAGTGCACCCATCAGTCAGCCCGTCAGCGTAGCTGATGACTGCGACGTGGTCATCTGCCGAAACAATGTTACGTTTCACGCTGATGCCTTGAAGGTATACCAGTGAATTATTTTGACACCATTTCATGTTAAATACTACTTTCTGATTTCGTATATTACATATAGTATTATTCACTGAGTTAAAATATACAAATTTTTGTAAAGCTATAGGACCAAACTGTAGTGATCATCAGTCCCTAAATTGAGAAACTACTTGAACTAAATTATTCTAAAGGCAACACACACATTAATGACGGAGGGGGGACTAGAACATCCGACGGCGAGCGGCTGCTCACTCCTCAGCAAGGAGCCTTAGAGTGCACAACCACTTCGGCGCTTCTATATGCTCTGTGCTAAAGAAAGTAACATAAAATGACACACGTGCCAACCGACTTGGCACTTTTAGTGTTGTGCAATACTACACAACATCTCAGGGGATTCCAGAATGCTTTCTTCTACACGTAGAGATATTTACTATTGGTGCATGCCATTGCCGTAGAGATCTCTTTACTCTGGGGAAATAAGTTTACATACATCAGAAAAATTCCCAAAACAAAGCTCGCCAAATTTATTATCTGATACTGCATTTCTCAAGACAATTGGGGAATCAGGTGAGATGTCATACACAATATACATATGGTAACATACTTGATTCAGATTGGTTACGATTGTAATTTGTGTGTGACACAAGACGGTGTTTCGCTGTCTTAACTCTCTACATGAGGCTTACTTAGAGCCGGGCATCATGGGGCTACCATGACAGAGAAAACGTCATTGTCGTTCCCCTCTAATATTGTATGTGATCATTTCGGATAGCCAGTACTGTTGCACACATGAGTGGCATGATGTAGGCAAATAAGCAAAATTACGAGTTCCACTGGGTACTTGGTCGGGAAAGGAAAGGATGTTGTGAAAAAAAAACAACAGTTATTGTTATTTTAAAATGTTAGATGTAGTTATGATTCGGTCATATATTGTACGGGGGATTTTCGACCATTTATGCAGATTGCGCGGTGCACAGCTGACGAGCGCTGGATGTGTCACAGACATTAACTATGCATCAAAGTGGACGGAGTAAAACGTCATGCAGAACGGAAAAATCCAGAGAAAATTAAAAACAAACTTGTTTATAAAAAGACGAGTGAAAACTTATTTAGTTACAGAAGTATGTTGAGTCTAGAAAGGGACATTTTAAAATAGTTGAATGTGACTATTGTGAATTATTGTATTTATGGTGTTTCAAATAGAGTTTGTTGTGAAATTCAACATTCTGTTTACGTCTCCTATATTTTAAAAATAATCAAAATAATAAATTAATTATTACAAGAAGAACCGTTTTATCTGAAGAAATTTGGATTATGTCGAAGTCTGTGATGCCTAAATAATGCATGGCTGCAAGATTTCCGAAGAAAATTTTACAAGGTGGCAGAATTATTTAAAATATGTCTACTTTAATAGCAGTGGACATATACAGGGAGTTACAAAAAGGTACGGCCAAACTTTCAGGAAACATTCCTCACACACAAAGAAAGAAACTATGTTATGTGGACATATGTCCGGAAACGCTTAATTTCCATATTAGAACTCATTTTAATATTTCTCTTTAAATGTAAATTTCATTTCAACGTGATTAACTTGTAAATTTTCACACTCAACATGTGTGGACTGACGAGAATCCGCACGCAATTGTGCAATCACGTCATCAACACAGATTTTCTGTGAACGTTTGGGTGGAAATTGTTGGTGATGTCTTGATTGGGCCTCATGTTCTTCCACCTACGCTCACTCGAGCACGTTATCAAGATTTCATACTGGACACTGTACCTGTGCTGCTAGAACATGTGCCATTATAAGTACGACACAACACGTGGTTCATGCCCGATGGAGCTCCTGCACATTTCAGTCGACGTGTTCTTACGCTTCTCAACAACAGATTCGGTGACCGATGGATTGGTTGAAGCGGACCATGGCCTCCACGCTCTCCTGACCTCAACCCTCTTGACTTTCATTGATGGGAGCTTTGAAAGCTCTTGTCTACGCAACCACGATACCAAATGTAGAGACTCTTCTTGCTCGTATTGTGGACGGCTGTGATACAATACGCCACTCTCCAGGGCAGCATCAGCGCATCAGGGATGCATGTATCCTCGCTAACGGAGGACTTTTTGAACATTTCCTGTAAGAAAGTGTTTGAAGTCACGCTGGTATGTTCTGTTGCTGTGTGTTTCCATTCCATTATTAATGTGATTTGAAGAGAAGTAATAAAATGAGCTCAAACATGGAAAGTAAGCGTTTCCGGACACATGTCCACATAACATATTTTCTTTCTTTGTGTGTGAGGAATGTTTCCTGAAAGTTTGGCCGTATTTTTTTGTAACACCCTGAATACATAATCATCACCAGACTTTAAAACTTCAAACTTGGAGTGTTGTTGAGTTACGTCTTGATAAAGCATATAGTAAGTTATGAGAAACACTCCAATGTGTTTCAAGTTGCCAAATAATCACAGCAGGTAGTTCTGCTGTTTTACGTATTTGAACCTGGGAAGGATATATTCACCATTTGTTGAGCTGTGATATAGGCATTTTACATTCTTATACATGTAGTGTGAATATGCACAATTAATCGTTTGCCGGCCGCGGTGGCTGAGGGGAGTGAGACGCGCCAGTCACGGTCTGCATGGCCAGTACGGTCGGGGGTTCGAAACCCCCTCGGGCTTAGTATTAGATAGTTCGTAAGTACTTTGTAAGTTTAGGACTGATGACCCCGTAGTTAAGTCCCATAAGCTCTACAAACATTTGAATTAATCGTTTGCAAAACCTGGTTTAAGCATCTGTCTCTCCACAAGATTTTACGCGTACAGACTGCCTTCATCTGCTTGCTGGGCCTCGCAGGGATGAGAGGAACAATGAGATTTGCTCGGGCAGTGGCGAGGAATGAGAACGGCGCCGTCTGCGGCCTTGTCCCTTCCTTTTTACTTCTGTCTTTCTTCTCCTCCTCCTCCTCCTGAAACAACTACGGCACAGGCGGGGGGCGAGGAACGGAAACGTTATTTTGTTTCGACGTGATTTATTCTCGATCAATTATGGAAATTGTTAGCGGGCGTCCGCTTGCGGGAGAAAGTTGCCGCTCGTGGGACAGACGCGGCTGCAGTGGGACGTGGTGGGAGGGGTGACGAGTTGGCCGCGGAGGGGTGGCTGGGTAGGCGTCGGCAAGGCGGGAGGGAAGGGGGAGGGGCGGGCTAAGCAGAGATGCAAAAACCCGTCAGCACCGTCGCCCACGCCGCTGCGGAACAAGTTTCCGAATTCGCGCTCTCTGCTATCGACAGACGCTGCGGCGGGGCGGTGTCGGCGTGCATGTTAGATCAGGCGGACGTTTTTGCTTCGCATCAGTAAACAAGGACATTGTGAACCTATCCTAGTACACACACCAGTTCATTTCTTACCTATTATTTCTCCGTATCAGGAAAATATCCAAAGCAAGATACGATACCAAAACGAATTTGTTTCCATTTTCTTTCTGTCGGTAAATATCAAATACATTATTGGATATCAAAATTGCTACGCCATGAAGAAATGCAGATCATAAACGGATATTCATTGGACAAATAAAATTATACTAGAACTTACATATGATTACATTTTCACGCAATTAGGGTGCATAGATCCTGAGAAATCAGTACCCAGGACAATCACCTCAAAGCCTGGGTATCGAGTCAAACAGAGCTTGGATGCCTTGTACAGGTACATATTTCCATGCAGCTTCAACACGATACCACAGTTCATCAAGAGTAGTAACTGGCGTATTATGACGAGCTGGTTGCTCGACCACCATTGACCAGACGTTTTCAGTTGGTGACAGATCTGGAGAATGTGCTGGCCAGGGCAGCAGTCGAACATTTTCCGCATACAGAAAGGCCCGTACAGAATCTGCAACATGCGGTCGTGCATTATCTTGATGAAATGTAGGGTTTCGCAGGTATCGAATGAAGGGTAGAGTCTCGGGTCGTAACACATCTGAAATGTAACGGCCACTGTTCAGAGTGCCGTCGATGCGCACAAGACGTGACCAGACTTGTAACCAATGGCACCCCACACCATCACCCCGGGTGATACCCCAGCATGGAGATGACGAATACACGCTTCCAATTTGCGATGTCGCCAAACACGGATACGACCATCATTATGCTGCAAACAGAACCTGGATTCATCCGAAAATGTGACGTTTTGCCATTCGCGCACCCAGGTTCGTCACCATCACAAGGTCTCCTGTCTGTGATGCAGCGTCAAGGGTAATCGCAGCCATGGCCTCCGAACTAATAGTCCATGCTGCTGCAAACGTCGTCGAACTGTTCGTGCAGATGGTTGTTGTCTTGCAGACGTCCCCATATGTTGACTCAGGGATCCAGACGTGGCTGCACGATCCGTTACAGCCATGCGGATAAGATGCCTGTCATCTAGACTGCTATTGATACGAGCCGTTGGGATCCAGCACGGAGTTCTGTATTGACCTCCTGAACCCATCGATTCCATATTTTTCTAACAGTCATTGAATCTCGACCAAAGCGAGCAGCAATGTCACGATACGATAAACCACAATAGCGATAGTCTATGTTGACTCAGGGATCCAGACGTGGCTGCACGATCCGTTACAGCCATGCGGATAAGGTGCCTGTCATCTAGACTGCTACTGATACGAGCCGTTGGGATCCAGCACGGAGTTCTGCATTGACCTCCTGAACCCATCGATTCCATATTTTTCTAACAGTCATTGAATCTCGACCAAAGCGAGCAGCAATGTCACGATACGATAAACCACAATAGCGATAGTCTACAATGCAATCTTTATCAAAGTCGGAAACGTGATGGTACGCATTTCTCCTCCTTACCCGAGGCATCACAACAACGTTTGACCAGGCAACGCCAGTCAATTGCTGTTTGTGTATGAGAAATCGGATGGAAACTTTCCTCGTGTCAGCACGTTGTAGGTGTCGCCACCGGCGATAACCTTGTGTGAATGCTCTGAAAAGCTAATGATTTGCACATCATAGCATCTTCTTCCTGTAGGTTAAATTTCGCGTCTGTAGCACGTCATCTTCGTGGTGTAGCAATTTTAATGGCCAGGATCGTAATAAATCATTGTCTAGAGGCATATTTTTTCCATATGTATCTGATATATTATACTGAAAGAAATACATTGATTTAAATTTTGTGCCATGGACGGGATTTGAACGCAGGGCTTCCTTCTTACTAGGCAGGCGCTATAAACGCTAAGACAGCATGACTTAATGGATATGTTGACAGCACAGACTTAACACGTGGCATAATTTGAAGTTTCTGTTGTGTAAAGACATTTGCGTTAAAGGAGTCCATGCAGTCACTGTATGCATTTGGTCATGGTAGCTTAGTAGTTATAGCGCCTGCACATAACCAGAAGGTCCCATGTTCAATTCCTGGCCATGCTAGAAATTTTGATTCAATGAAAATCCTTCAGTTTAATATCGCTGGTTCAAAAATAATAATATTTATTATTCGTGACTTCCACTTTCCGTAGTCACATTAATCATTCTAGACAGACCTGGGCACTTTGGGAGCTTTACATCGTATAACGTATGCCATCATCACCTGATAACTGCCTTCCGTCGGGTTCACACTTCATAACCATTGGAGTGGATTAATCCGATGGTGATTATTTTTCTGAGACTGACATCGTATTTAAAAATTAATTGTGGGCGAATCACTTCACAAAATAGAAACACTTTTTCACTTGAGTAAAGGAGAACATACATTTTTATTATTATTACGTCCGCATTCATAGTTATAGCAACTATTAACTCATTATTAATTAGCAATCTTAGATATTACATATCTTTCTTATCACTTTGTCAGAGTAGAAGAGAACTCAAAAGAGAAGGAAACGCGATCGGCTCACCCAGATTGAATAGCTCACTGCCCACAGGCAATAAAAAGCACACCTGTGTTTAATTAGCATCAACGATTGCGTAAAAACAAACATGGAAAATTGTGTGTTTTAAAAGCGAAAGAGGGCCGACCGTCAGAATAAAATATGCAGATACCGAAAATAAAACCGCATTGCCGTCTTCTTCGACCTACTTCAGGTTTTCCTGTAGTTTTATATTTTTTGCAAATATCACTGACGAAAAACAATAAAAATACAAACAGTATAAAATTAGTAATAAAATGTTTAATATTTATTGAAGTAACATAAAATATCTATATATGAAGCAGACTGTCTGCGCGCCTTTGTGTTTGTGTGTTCGTAATGAACACAAATCTACAGTTTTTTTCCCAATATTGTAGAAATTTTGCATACATGACCTTCAGAACCAAGTGGAAGGTCACCTTGGGTGCAAGGATTTGCGTACAATATACAGATCAGAAGATATGACGTCATAAAAAATGAGATGCGTAAAAAACTGATGCATCAAGCGAGAATCCTCCTAAGCCACTGCACCGATTACAACAAAATTTGGTGCACATATTACTTACCATGAGGTAACGATTGTTGTAGGGGTAAGAAGGAGCTATGTCATATTCAGTACATATGACGCGTATGGTGCGTGGCGAAGGGTGCTTCACATACGAACCTCGACAAAATATACAGTTTTATTTCGATCTTAATGATATTTTGGACATTTAGCCTTCAAAGCAATACAAAGGTCACTCTGTCTATAACATTTGAAGAGCTGCATGGCGCAGAGTACTTTCGGACTTCAACAAAATCTACATCTTTGTTCCGATTTTGATGAAATTTGAGACATTTGACATTAAACAAAGAGGACGGTCATTTTGTGTATAAGGATCACATAAAACACATAGTTTAGAAAATATAACATCATAAACAATGGAATGAGCGAAAAACTGCAGCATCCCGCGACAATGTTTCTACATTTCTCCTCCTAAACAAACAGAGAGATTTCAACCAAATTTGTTACACATATTCCATACCGCTAGGTAATAATTGCTGTAGGGAAAGAACCACATATGACACATTGTTTATGAAGTATGATATCATAAACAACGAGAGGCATGATAAAATTCCCACTTACAGGTGTTAATTTTTAACGTCTTCACTACTAACTCTATTCGCAAAGTATTTCAGTTTCCTAATATTCCACTCTATGCCCGTAAAAAACTGCATTATTGTGCCTCACATTGTTGAGCATCTTAAGGATTTAACTACGTGAAAACTAAACTAGACGCTGAAATTCACTGAAAATAGAGCTGAAATAGGCAGAGTGGGACAGAAGGCGGTGGATAGTACGTAAATAGGAGATGAACTAACATAGAATCGAATAAATACATACCCAAGCAACGCTGAATTTTCAGTTAGTTAATTATATCAAAAAAAGTTAAATTAATTTTTTATTTTATTCTTTTAATGTGTTTTGTCCTAAATGTTTGGAAAAGTGGGCTGAAGAACAGCCCAGTGCGATTTTGTTATTAATTATTATTCCTGATGTTTCATATATTTTATTTTTTATTTTTTGTAAAACAGGTATTTTCCTGCGATAGATTCATTCCTAGATGAAATATCAGCCTGAAAGCATTCTTCTAAACTCTGTTAATTGAAGTACAGCAAAAGAATATGACTGTAGATCAATATGAAGAATTACGTTGTACCAAGATCCAGAGTCGAAATATCGAAGCCGCGGTGGAGTAGCCGAGCGGTCTAAAGCACCTCGCTGCGGAGCGCGCGGTTGCTCGCCATGGAGGTTTGAGTCCTCCCTGGGGCATGGGTGTGTGTGTTTGTCGTAGGTTAGTTTACCTAGGTTTAAGTAGTTTGTAAGCTACAGACTGATGACCACGCAGCTTGGTCCGTTAGATTTACAGACATTTAAATTTGAATTTTGAAATATCGAAAAAGATTGAAATTAAAGCTACTGAGTATTAGATTCTGAACAATTTCAATCTTACGAATAATAGCCGAGATAGGGCACAGTGCCATGGTGTATCGGCGTCCGCTTATACCGTCAGATGGATGTTCTGATCGCTGGTGGCCAACAACGACGTCTGTAAAATTTGGTGCCGATCGGTCTAACGAAGCGATCTAAAATGTAGGAACACTCTACCGAAAGACAGTGTCAAATCAACGTCATTTTTGCAAATATCTTTGAAACTTTGCGAGATGGGAAGAAAAATAACAGAAAAATTTTGCAGAGAATTTTACGTTCTAGAAATCCGTTTATGCAATTGTCGTCGCAGAAGAATGATTAAGACATTAAACTTGAAGCTCTAAAGAGGCAATTGCAAACGCCTACTTTCAATGCTACTGATCTAAAGTGCGCAGAAACGAAGGAATAATTTCTTTCAATGCGTCAGAAGAGCAATTTGTGTACTTCGTGATGTTTTTTTTTTTAAATGATTTCTCGTCAATTGTACACGCTTGAAAAAGGAATGTAGTTGTACAAACATATTTCATTCCCTCGTAAGCTGAAAAGGATGTTCTATTCCGCCAAATAAGAGCCAGATAATAAATTTTAGATAATATTTAAAATTGAAGTCACTCTGCGGCCCCGAATGAACCGAACAAAAGCCGGGACGCTCGTCGCTGTTGGGGGGGGGGGGGGGGGGGCTTAATTCGGGGCGCGTTTTCTACCGCAAATCCCATAGGCGCCGCCGCCGATTATGCGGTTAAGTCCGTGTTTTAATGCAATATGGATCGGCCGTGCGTTTGTCACCGGTTGACATATAGACGTATTGTGTCACCAACACGCCCGGAAACAAGTATAAATATTGGGATTACGATAGCATCTAACGAATCATTAACAGTTCATTGCAGACCGATAGGAGGACGTCATCGAAAACAAAACCGCACGCACTCATATAAATTAAAATCACACGCCGGTCTGACCACCGCGTTGGAGCTATAATTTTGGCGATTTGCGATGTTTTATTACCAACAGCTGCTGTTAATGCCTAGTAAGGGTATTGCTGTGTATAGCCGTTGGAGAAGCAATTCATGATAAGCGTCTGCATCCAAAAGGAATTTTATCACTACACCCATGCGCGCCGTCTTCTCCATAGAGCAAAATTACTAGGCCTCAAAGGTATCTGTTTTAAATGGGCTGAATAGAAATTAAATATTTACTTTGAATAATAACTGAACTAAAATCCGTATCTTTTACATTCTAACCTGAAAGCTCTTTTGAAATGGAAGACAACTGCATTTAATTAGTCGAAAATAGGATAGGCTCTTATGCACAGAAGTAGCAGAACGTGAGAGTGATTTCTCTGTTTTTGTCGAATTTTATGGCCCTGTTCTTGCACTTACGTTCAAGTTAGATAACACATTCAATTCTCTCGCAAGAATTACAGCAACACAGACACAACAGCGGCAAAAACAGTGGCAGCAGGCAGAATCATAAATAAGTAGATAATTCCTGAATGGAAAGTGCAGTGTAGCCCAAAGTACGGTATGCTGACTCAAAATGGGATTAAGATAAAATAAAAAAATAAAATAAATGTATGCTGAGGAAATTAAATGATGTAGACTAACACATCTTTCATGTTAACAAAGGGTCCTATATTGACTTTTAAGCACAATTTTACACTTACAAATGAAGTTAAATAATGGAAATGAGAGTTATTTACAACAATTTACAAAAAACATTAACAATTAAAATTTGTGCATAACTTTAACAATGTCAAAATAGGGCCAAAGCACATCTTTACTTGATGTCTAACCTGCCATTACAAAATTTCTTATGCGTTCATACGCTGGCACATTTTCACCTGTTCGCTTACAGAAAACCTGCCACAGACAGACTCCACATACCGACTGCTGCTTACAAACTCCACATACCGACTGCTGCTTACAAACTCTACATACCGACTGCTCCTTACAGACTCAACATACCGACTACTCCTTACAGACTCAACATACCGACTGCTCCTTACAGACTCAACATACCGACTACTCCTTACAGACTCAACATACCGACTGCTCCTTACAGACTCAACATACCGACTGCTCCTTACAGACTCAACATACCGACTGCTCCTTACAGACTCAACATACCGACTGCTCCTTACAGACTCAACATACCGACTGCTCCTTACAGACTCAACATACCGACTGCTCCTTACAGACTCAACATACCGACTGCTCCTTACAGACTCAACATACCGACTGCTCCTTACAGACTCAACATATCGACTGCTCCTTACAGACTCAACATACCGACTGCTCCTTACAGACTCAACATACCGACTGCTCCTTACAGACTCAACATACCGACTGCTCCTTACAGACTCAACATACCGACTGCTCCAGACAGACTCAACATACCGACTGCTCCTTACAGACTCAACATACCGACGGCTCCTTACAGACTCGACATACCGATTGGTCCTTACAGACTCAACATACCGACTGGTCCTTACAGACTTAACATACCGACTGCTCCAGACAGACTCAGCATACCGACTGCTCCTTACAGACTCAACATACCGTACACCCCTTCACGACAACATCAGCGGTATTTTTCATCCAGATAATGTGCCATGTCACAAGGCCTCGAGAGAGGTTGAATGGTTCGATAAATACATGGCGAACTGCAGTTATTGTGTCGGCTTTCGAAACTGTCATAACTGTATCCGATTTAACACCTTTAGGATGCAATTGAGTGTGACTCAGAGATCAGTGTATAAATGGCAGGTGGGTAGAATGTAGTTATGAGACTGATAAAATTACTTTCGTTTCCATTTTTGAGACTGCGGCATGCTTCGAGTCAGTTATACAAAAATCCAAATTTCTATGGCATGGTCACTGAACTTGTCATTTTATAACAGTGCTCAATGCCGGAAGAAAGCTGTCCAAGAGATTCGTATCAGCACCTGCCATTAAGATTAGCATTCAAGAACATTTACGAAAGCCCATTTACCGGATTTTTTAAAATTATGTTTTTCTTTTTTCCTAATTTAGCATCGTACGGCCCTAATGAGTTATATGTTTATTACAAATGAAAAAAAGAACTACGATCAGTGACAGATTTTTACATTTGCCGACAGTACGCTATTCAAATTTTGCCTCCCCTAAAGACCGCTACAAATCAGTACCCTATTTCTCAATTACACTATTTATATATTTCAGTGAAATTGTATCATATTATTGTGTGCATTAACGTCCTAATTATACCAACTCCTTTCCGTAATTAGTATGAGTGTGATCTAGGTGATAGAAGTGTCACTTCCTAAATTATTTTTACCACCCAGTTATTTGGTTATGATTGCACAAAAATAGTTTCTGTAAATATTTCTGAGCTAATAAAAGGGCAGTCATATACCACTAATGATATGGGGGTAAGGTATGTCTTAATATTTCTTACACAATAATGTACATATGCTAAGCAAACATAATTAAATGACTTTTATTACAGTTACAGTTTATACATTTTGGCACCAAATTCCCCCCCCCCCCTCCCCTCTCCACTAATCTACTGCCCTAGGCACAGCCTACTCAGTCTACTGGTAAGCCCGTCACTAGATACGATTAACATCAAGATAAAATTACAATCAACAGAACTGTTACATATATCTAGAAAGAAAGAAATAATTTACTTTTAGGACATTCTTATTCGGTGTTCCGTACATTATAGTAGTTACTTGCTCAAGATTATCTCCTTTCTACCCATATTCACAATGCATTCGTATAAATCCTACGTCATTACATCAAGGAACAAGTAAATGAAATAAATTTTTACTTTCTTTTCGCTGACGACCACAAATCAACAGCTGGAGGAGTTATAAAATCATGTATGCCTGCTTGCTTTATATTCTTAGCCATCTCCGATTCGTTTTAAGTAAGATATATTTAATGGACAGAAAATGCAAATAAATTCCACTCCATAATCCGAGTCTTACTCTGTAATTTTCCGAGAACTGTCAAAAACGTGTCTTCGAATGAATGTGAGAATATATATATACGTTTGTTAGCTGTGAAGTGAATACGCAAAGGAATAAATCCACACGCTAATGCAATACACATACTACTATCAGTCTGTTTAGTACACTAACCTAACTTCCACAATACGTAATCCACAAATCGAAAGATACACCTTGCTTTAACTCCAACTGACCTTATATGACGATACAATACATATCGTTACACAGTCTTTGTACATGGTACACTCACGGCGTAACTGACTGATATCAGGTGAGGCTCAATAAGGTCTCATTTTAAGTTGAACACTTTTTTGCGTTGCGTAGTTAGTACAACATGTTTTTCGTTACATTAAGAAATAATTGCAGTATCCTGCAAAAAGTTCAAATTTCTTCATATCCTACTAAATAAGAGTTCCCTCTTCATAATAATATCACTAGGGAAACGTCGTATACTACAGTTAATACTAAAGACTACGTCATTAATGTGCATTATAACGTTAACGCTGTTCATATTATTTTATTTCCCTACGCTACATATGAAATCTGTGTTTGTAAGTAACTCTTCATTGCCACAGCGCATTAGCCGTGCGCACTGCAGCGCCGTGCTGCGGTGAGCGTGGCCGTTCGCCGTTGCGGGTTTGAGTCGCCCCTCGGCATGAGTGTTGGTGTTGTCCTTAGGTTAGTTTACCTTAGTTTAAGTAGTTTGTAAGCTACGGACTAATGACCCAGCAGTTGTGTCCGATAGATTTACAAACATTTGAACATTTAACTCTTCATCCGTACGCCTAACTGGGAATAAACTCAGAAAAGTCATTTGAGAAACTACAACTATTGAATCATATTTCGCCGGCCGCAGTGGCCGAGGAGACTGAGACGCTTCAGTCACGGTCTGCACGGCCACTACGGTCGGGAGTTCGAATCCCCCCTCGGACATGGATGTTTGTGCCGTTTTTAGTATAAGGTAGTTCATAAGCAGTTTATAAGTTTAGAGACTGATGACCCCGTAGTTAAGTCCCATAAGCTTAACAAACATTTGAATCATATTTCGATTACATTGTTTTTTAGAACTCTCAGATAACGGATATCTTTGATCTTACACGCATCATTGAAGACAAAATCAAATGTGGCCATAGAATAAACGTTGTATTAAATGGGTGACACGAAAAGAAAAATAAATTATACACGTTAAATAGTGGATTGAAAATGGTATCTAAACCGTTACATCTTTAGTAACTTAAAATTGTATCATTAATTCCAACAAATAATTTGTAGTTCAACACAACTTTTGCCTTCATGTATAGTTCATCCTCGTTTACTGTTGCTATTAACGCGGATTAAACAGATTCCGGTTTCAATTAAATTTCTACGTTTCACAGATAGATGTTGATTGAACTGACTTATTTTGTTATTACTAACGTAATTTACTAGCAAAATAAATACGTGACTCACTTGGTTTATCAGAATGAACAGATTCACTAGTCTGTGATCTCCGCTTTTCTAGTTAAGGTTTAAGCTCGTAGATCAGTCCAGTAATTATGTAGTTGTGCATCGGATTTTGTACAGGGCTTTACAATAAATTGAGATTCTGATCTAAGATTAAAGGGGGCTCTATGTGACGAAAGATCGACTCTGTTACGGTTTTAATAGAAACGTGTGTAAGGTCCAACTGCTTCTCCCTAACATAACGTCGTACAGCCCAAGTTAGTGAAAGATTTGATTGCAAGGATTTATGTCAGCATGATAGTAATTGGTGTCATCTAGATTAACGCTCTTCGTTACTAATCTCTGAATACCAAATTCTTCTGTACCTTCTAATGGAGTATTAAGAAAATAAAAAGGCGCTGCTGAAAATAATGTGTTATGTAGTAGGATTTAGTCACAGTGATAACTACCGCTAAGATATATTTACTGTACGTGGTTAGGAATCTACGTTAAACTACGGGCCTCCTTATAACTGGCTGGGAAAGTCAGTTGAAAGGTCGGAGCAAAGGAACGGCCTACCACCTCCAAAAGTTCCATGACTACTAATGCAATGTGTTCTTCAAAACAATCTTCTGATTGATGACTGCTTTACTCAACTTCACGTGATGCTAGGCTAGTGTATGTTTTGCAGTTTTGAGTACAAACCAAAAAACAAAGTGTTAAAATTTTGATTAGTATTGTTTTTATATAAATTTGACGTGTTGATGGTCGCTATCTGTAACTAACAGTAACAATAACAGTTAGCAGCGGAGATCACGTGCTGTATTAGTTTTATCCTATTTTGTTTCCTCAATTCGACATTTTTCGTCAGAATATAGCTGTCATTTAAGATCTGTCGCAAATAATTTTAAAGTAGTCGAATACCGCACTTATAATCTCAGCACTTATCACTCTATAACGAAAGCGCCCCATTGGCTTTACAGTTTCATAAAATAAAGTATACTCCCTACGACGTGACTATAATGCATCCTCTGACGAACTCGTCTTCACACTTGGTCATTGTGACGCTATGAAACTTTTGTGTACTTTATTTTACGTAACTGATAAGTCTTTACGGCGTATTCGTTTTAGTACCGAGTATTGCTCTCATTACGGGTGCGAGATTTGTTTACATTAAAATAATTCAGATTCACGGAATATATGATATTAACGGCGAATGGGTAAAGTTGAAAATGGGTAGCCAGCCGGAATTCGAATCCGGGTCTCCTGCTTTCTAGGCAGTTTCGCTGACCCCTACATCACTGGGGACACAGCATTCATGACAACTTCACGGAATTACTGAAGTACGCCCTCTAGAAATCAAACTCGTAGTCACTTGAACTAATTCCCGTAAGAGTAAGGGCCTAGGAGTGTCTCCGCACTGAAGAAAGGATCAGAGCCCGTCACCTGCATTTATATAAGTTATGTATACGTGGTGTCTGTTCTTCCGAAAGAACAGATACCACATATATTTACATTTAAAATCATTTCCACAATATATGAAGATGACAGTTTGTCGAAATGTGTTACAGCACGCGATATTGCCTTGAAAATATTATTATTTCAATTGGTAAAAACCTTGTTTTCAACACTCTATTGCAATATTTACTTCAACTTCTTGAGCCGTATGTATTACAAAAATTGAGATAGATTAGTAAGACAAAGCACGATGTTAATGGAAATTTATCACAGTAGAAAGAACACGGTTTCGTCAAACGATAAAGTATATAAAAATAAGTCTGTGTCACAGAACATTTTAGTTTACTATACAGGTTGGCCTCTTCAAATTTGTGGAATATTCAGCTACGAATCAGTGAGACAGTTATACCTCTACGAACACGAAAGAAAATTGTTTCAAATTAATTATTTCGGCGTATGAGAAAATGCGACTTCTTCCTAAACTCACATTCATATAAACCTTAGTTGTCACGTACGTACGCAGGATGCTGTCAAAACAATTATTGTTAAAAAAATGTTTACACAAATTTCGCTATTAGAAAACGATTGTATAGTTACTGTTTTTTCCAAAATTTTTAAACGCATAGTCCATCTTTCTAACTACAACACCGCCTACATACATAGCTAGCTAGACCCATCTGTAAAAGATATAAATCTTTGCAGAGGTACAAATCGAAAGAAACACCCTCTCATAAAAGGTTAGATAGCTAGATATATGTTATCAGCAAGCAAGGAAACCTAAGATCTATGTTGCTTGATAGCTTCTCATCTGAAAAATGTTTTTCAATTACGAATTCTTTGAACTATTATTATAACAAGTCACTTTATTCTGCCTTCGAAAAAACAGGTAAATAAAATTAAAAAAATAGTATAGGAAAATATTTATTCATCCATTATCCAGAATCAGAACCACTCTATATCGTTAGTGTATGTAAGCAGTTTACATTTTGAACCAGGTAAAATTAATCACTAGATCAAAGAAAGAAAGAAAGAACGAAAATTTTGGATTAACTCTGTGTCGACGTCAGGTTCGTTAGAAAAGTGGTACAACCTCAGAAGGTTGTAAGGATGGGGGACTGAATTCTCTGCGTCCTTTCAAACGAACCATCCGATGTTTGCCTGGAAATATTTTGGGAATTCACAGAAAACTTTAGTGTGGATGGTCGAACATCGATTTGATCCGTATTCCCCATGAATACGACTCAAATGTCAACGTTCCACGTCACCTGGTGACGCTGTAATCCTGAAATTATAATTATTGCAAAACTTTGAGCTTTCCGTTATAGATGAACGTGGAATACTGTATCTTCCATAACTCCGGTGGTTACACAATATCGAATTGATGCCAGCTACTATTTGCACCTGTTGAGTCTGTAAAGTTCGTGCAAATATCAAACGTCAGACGAGATCGCAATGATTCAAGCAGTAGGTAATGAAAGAGTAAAAGTTTTCACGAAGAAGTATTTTACGATATCTTAGGGAATTTATGAAATTAAAATTTTTCTTCTTGGCACTTCCACGGCAGTGCAATACATTCAACGTCGTCAGCAGAAGATTTGTGGGCGACCGGAACTTGATCGTGAAATTTCAGGTTCTTACGAGCGGTCGCCAATAATGGCTCACCAGTCTGAAAAAATCATAAATAGATAAAAAAGAAAAAAGAAATAAAAAACGAAACTGAAATAAAGTAAAAAATGTCGCATGACTAAAGATTAAGCGAATTGGTCACAAGTCGATATTCATACAGGTGTGACGAAAAAAAAAAAAAAACTAAAATATGAATTCTGTCGGTCGATGGACGAATACGTTCCGCTGCAATTTAATTTCACCGCTCGCGAGGAGCGGGAAATCGGGTTTCCAGTTCGGGTCGGAAACAACTTTTCAGCTGTCGCCGCTAAATGTATTTCAACGCCTTGGAGCAGCCAGGAGGTCAGAAATTTCTGCTTCATAAATATATGGGTGTTAAATAGACGAATGGGGTCTGTTCCATCACATATGTCCCCAAGAACAGGCACCATGCATATAATTTGCGAATTTAAACTGGTGAGGGCATTGCTTTCATTGTGGACTTCACTCCGAAAACTTGTTTGGTCTATCTTGTGGCAACATCGTTACTCCACATACCTTTTGCCATCTACATCCTTTAGAAACTACTTATTATATTGAAGCCTAGATATCCTATCACAATCGTTAGCACCCGTACTTCCTTCCATCACAAAATTTAATTCTTGATGTCTCAGGAAGTAACGTTTAATCAAAATTACAATGGATTGTTGTGCAGAACATAACAGCGTGAAGCGTATCAGTGTATACTTGCGTGTCGTTGTCCATAATCAATGAAAGAAAATGTAGTGACGTTTTTCCGCACGAGACGAAGGTAACTGAATTACACAGATTCGTATGTTTGGTCAAATATTACCCTCTAGAACTACTGTGGGTAGTCGTAAAAAACAGCTAGAGCAACTCGAAACAACTGGAACAGATTAAGAGCTACAGTAGTTTGAATTATTTATAGGGTTTCAGTGTAATTTACGACCTAAGTGGCTCCTACTGAATAATTAGTAGGTTACTCGGACATGTTAACTGGTTGGGATTGGGTCGCTGTAACCTGTTACTCGTAATTAACAGTTCAGCAAACCCAAACTTCTCACTGATGGAGCCATGTGACGCTGTGGCTTGCGGACTGGAGACATCCTGCTCTGATTGGTCCCCGCAGTTGACGTTCTGCTCCTAATTTTGGATATTTTTTTTATTTTTTTAAATTTATTTATTATTTTTTTTACTTCATGTTATGTAAAACACATTTAATGGTTTTTTATGTACCCTGACCATTGTTCGACATCTTTGCGTCAATTTGCATTTAATCACTTAAAATTTCTTTCCTAATCAAAATCGAATTTTGATGTTAGAAATCTATGTACCCTTTTCCATCATTCTGATATAATATTATAATTTCCGTCCTATTGTGTATCTGCGATACATCCTTTTCTACTGCGATATTTTTGTCTGATCCTAATATTTTCTTTTAATGAGTTTTACTCTCACTTTTAATTCTTACTCTATACTTGCTTCTGGGACAATGACGGTTCAAACCTGCCTCTGTTCATGCAGTTGGGGTTCATGTGCATCTACATACATACTTTGCAAGCTACATAGAGGTGCGTGGCGGAGGATACCTAGTTCCACTGCTAGTTATTGGCTTCCCTGTTCCACTCCAATATAAAAAGGTTGAAAAACGAATACTTGTATGCATCTATACGAACCTTAAGCCCTCTGATCTTATCTCTCTTGTCTTTTCGCGAAATAAAAATTGGCAGCGGTAGAATCGATCTGCAGTCTGCTTCAAATTCGTCAAAAATAACGTTGCCTTTCCTCCAGCGACTCCCATTTTTGTTCCCGAAGCAAATCAGTAACACTCTCTCATTGATC
This sequence comes from Locusta migratoria, assembly GCA_026315105.1. Lineage (NCBI taxonomy): Eukaryota > Metazoa > Arthropoda > Insecta > Orthoptera > Acrididae > Locusta > Locusta migratoria. Next base: position 262,266,498 of record CM048749.1, on the reverse strand, counting down.
GAACCTCCCAGTTACAAATCTAACGCCCGCTTCTGAAGTACTCCTATGCCTTCCTTTAAACCGATCTGGTGGGGATCTCAACGACCTGAATAATACTCAAGACGGGGTCGCACAGGCGTGATTTATATGCCACCTCCTTTACATAAGAATCAGATCTTCCTAAACTTCTCCAAATATACCAAGGTCGACCGTCCGATTTCCCAACGACTGTTCCAGTGATTCCTCTAAATCGACATATTGACGTAGAAAATGTTGGAATTGTTCCTTTGTATAGGGCATCACCAATATACTTCTCCATCCTTTCGTAATCCGAGCGTCTGCTCTGTTTTAACGACATAGCATTCTGTGGGAACTTCAATGCGTTTCTAATGATCACGTTCTCGGCGGAACTTTAAACTCGGAATCCCAACATTTTCTTTTCGGTCGTATAAATTTTCCTTCATTACTCACTAGACTGAGAAGGACAAGGAATTTGAATCAGATACGAGGAAATTTCATACTTTGGTACATTCTTCATTACGGCATAATGTAGAGCCACACTTTAACAATAAAGACGTTCCTCAACATTTTCTCAAGATGATCACAAACGTCTCAGATATCAAATTAAGACTTTTCTGAACATTTCCATCGAATTTGATTTGAAATAATATAATTTTAAAGCGAAACAAAAGCGTTTTAGTGGTTTTATCAACAATACTGAACAATACTGAGAAATGACAGATTCAAATGGTCAATTGTCTATAATACTAAGGGATACATTGCTGAGGTAATCAGTCCCTAAACTTGAAACGATTCAAGCTAACTTATGCTAAGGACTACAAATAAACCCATGCCCGAGGGAGGACACGAACCACTTACGGGAAAGGGGCCCAATCCGTGACATGGCAGCTCGTTTTGTATTATCGCAATAAAGGGGAGAGAGTGTCACGGAAATGATGCACGCCTTGGGGGAGAAATCATTAAAAAGAAGGCGTTATTCTTTGCAACATGTCTATTTGCTAAATTTCTTTCACCAACTTTGTCTTCCGAATGTGAACATATCTTGTTAGCACTCACCTACATAGGGAGATACGATCATAATAATAAAATAAGAGAAATCAGCTCGAAAATAGAAAATTGAGGTGTTCCTTTTCCCCGCGGCTATTAGAGAATGGAACTGTTGAGATATATCATTAAAGCGTTTCGGTGAACCCTCTGCCATGCACTTCAATGTTACTTTTAAATAAGTTATGTAGATGTAGTGAGGGCGACACACTAGAAAAATTGTCATTTCTACTCCAGTGACTGAGGCGAAAAAGTTTGCGTATTGCTCTTGACAGGACGGCGGGAACGATAGTTGGAGCTAGGTGCATGGAACATTCCAGTTGAAAAATCGTTAAGCAATTCGAAATTCTGAGATTCACTGTGTAAAGTGAGTCCTGGGAAGACCAAGCTTCAGCCATTTCCTCCCATTGCTGACATCGCAATGGCAGATGTTTCCACCAATCACCTCTATGCTACCTGAATGTTGACAACTAAAGGAGCCTGAGTATGCCAGCCAATGATGTTCATATTCGCTTTCATGCCTAATTACAACATGGCTACTATTAAATATTACAAAAAAAGCAAACGAAATAACTTAATTGTAGCCATCATGGCTAAGTTTAGAAACCGTGACTGTGTGAAATAATAAAGAAATATTCGTATTTCTGGTACCAGTCATTTTATTTGTTAGTGTTAGGTGTACAGGGTGTCCAGAAAAGGGCTACCTGATTACAAAATTAAATATCTCGAAAACAAAGATCGATAGAGGACTGCAGTAAACGGTATGTTTATTGTCAAAGCTGTAAGTAGTTTATACAGCAGTTTGAAATAATAGTTACAAAAGCTGTTAACAGATGGCGCTGTACGCTGTACAGCTCATATCAGCATACATACGTGAAATAATCGTGTGAGAAACTCTTTGCAAATAATCACATGACAATGTTTTCAAAATCTACACCTACAACCATACTCCGCAAGCCACCCGACGGTGTGTGGCGGAGGGTACCTTGAGTATCACCATCAATTTTCCCTCCTATTCCAGTCAAGTATTGTTCGCGGAAAGAAGGATTGTCGGTATACCTCTGTGTGGGCTCTAATCTCTCTGATTTTATCCTCACGATCTCTTCGCGAGATATACGTAGGAGGGAGCAATATACTGCTGACATCACCATTGGTACTACAGAGGTGGAGGAAACGAAGAATGAAATTCGCCATCATATTTCGTAGTGTCTCAACCGAAATGGATTCACATGCCACAGAGATCGCCGATTCAAGCTCGTCCAGCGTGGCGGGATGCTTCGGGTAGACCATGTCTTTCACTGTGCCCCACAAAAAAATGTCACTGGGAGTCAAATCCGGCGAATATGGTGGCCATTCCGTGCCTGCACCAGTAAATTTGGGATATTCCAAAGCAATGACTCGTTTCCCGAAGTTTTCCTCAAGAAAGCGAAACACTTGTTCGGTCCAATGAGGTCGGGCTCCATCTTGCATAAACCATTCAGTACTTGGTCGATCCTCTAACGCTTGCTGTTTGGCGACAAATTGTTCCAAAATTGCAACGTAACGTGCACCAGTGACCGTTTCTCGAATGAAAAAAGGGCCAATTATGCCTCTGCTGCATACTGCAGTCCACACAGTAACTTTAGGGCATACAGGGGTTTCGCTTCACACCAATATGGCTTTTCGGACCCCCAAAATCGCCAGTTCTGCTTATTCACGTATCCATTCAGGTAGAAATGTGCTTCATCTGTAAACCAGATGCAGCAAACATCAAATCCTTCAGTATCATTGTGAGCGTCTGACTAGCAATGGCAACCCTTTGTTGCACAGCTCTTACGGGTATGGCCTGGTGCGTTTGAATTTTGAATGGAAACATTTGTAGGCTCTTCCTCAGTATTTTCTGCGGGCTGGAACGCTTCAAACCAGTCTCAGATGCAATTCTACGGACGGATGACATTGGATTATGCTGAATAATTCCAGAAACTGTGGCGATATTTCCAGGCGTAACTGCGGTTTGCTTGCGGCCAACATGCCCCATTAGATCATCAGTTACGCTGCCTGTTCGTTGAAATTTTGTGAAGAGCGTACGAATGGGCTCGCATCGGCTCCTTTTTGAACATTAAATCGTGCTTGAAAACTTCGCCTTGTTGCCGTAGGACTCTCTTCTAACCTGTGGTACTCTAGCACCAGAAAAACGCGTTGTTCAATGGAGTACATGGTTTTCATCTCTTCCTTCGGTACGCTAACCTCCTTTCACATTTAAATAGTGGAACTGATTGCTCTGAGCTTCGGATCACTATTTATACTAGGCATTACGTATGGCGATTATAGCGCCATCTGTTAGCGGCCCCTGTAACATCACACAACGCGTTCCGACCATGTTTTGCTCATCATCAGGCACTTTTTATATATACAGAAATGCTTATGGTAAATTCATTTGCTTGAAGTCTATTTGTTATTATTGGTGGTTGGGAGTAGTTGGGCGGGGGGGGGGGGGGTACGGCAGTGGATGCCCATAAACTGAGATGGATTGCTGTCTTCTGCTGGTCTTCCTGTATGCTGCGGTTTGTTTCACTACGTTTTTCGTGATCCAATGTTTCGTCTACAACCCTGGTGCAATGATGGTGCTGCTGCATATTGAATCACTTATACATTGCTTCTTTTACACTAATTGTTTCATAAAAATAACTAATGTAAAAGGAGCAATGTATAAGTGATTCAATACGCAGCAGCTCCTCCAGTGCACCAGAGATGCAGAAGAAATCTTGGAACACGAAAAACGTGGTGAAACAATTCCCATCATACAGGAAGACCAGTAGAAAACAAAACTACATCTTCGTTTATGGCCATCCTCTGCCCCTCTTTCCCAACTACCCCCAACCACCAATCATCACAAATAGACTTTAAATAAGTATATTTGGCTTAAGCATTTATGTGTGTATAAAATGTGCCTGATGATAAGCAAAACATGTATGAAACGCGTTGTGCTATGTTAGATTAAACACTGATAAATTAAGTGACTGGTATTAGAAGTACGAATATTTATTTAAACGAAAATACGTTTCTAAAACGCTCTGAAACCAGCCCGTTACATCACATATTGACGTAAACGTCATAACAAGGAGTAATCAAGCATTTCTTTGTCACGCACTAACTGATGGAAATTCCTGTGACCAACTATATGGCAGGCATTGCAAATCGCTAGCAAAACATGTAAATGCGAAGGCACGATACGGTTCTATGCTCAGACACCGGAGTTAGACATCCACGTCATGTACAGATTACTAGTGCCCACTTAAAGACAAGAGCAGCGTTAGTTGCTTACATTCGTAAGTATAATTGTTATTGTTACAGGATTAATCAATACAGAGACTAATTAACAATAAAATCTTGGGTTCCTATTATCCTACGCCAAGCTTCTTTGTCCAGCACATCTTCCTTGTCGATCTTGCGATGTTCCATTACTCCATTTAGTTGGTCTGTCCAGGAACGTCGTGGTCTTCGCGCTTACGTCTGCCGGGTGGTTTCCATTCATTAACTTTTTTTGGCCACCGACGATGTGGCATTCTTAGCATAAGTCCGTACCATTTCAGTGATTTTCTTTCAATTCTGTCTATCACTGTATCATTTGCCTTCATTATAGCTCTTACTTAATCATTAGATTTTCTTTCGATTCTTGATATTCTGCCACTCCTCCGCAAACAGTACATTTCCACAGCTATTAACTTATTTTGAGATCAGCATTTAATATCCATTCTTCTGATCCATAGCATAGCACTGATTCATCCGCTATCTTACATACTCTTATTGTTGTTAGAAATATTCTTACCCCACCAAAAAGAATTCATACACCCTAACACATTTCTGCTTTGGTGTATTCTGTATTTTATTTCTGTATGGCCCAACCATTTCTATCAATAAGTGCCCCGAGAAGTCTAAATTCATCTACCTGTCTCACCACTGCTTTGTCATTGACGTGTACGTCAAATTTAACATCACTATTCACCACCAGATAATCCGCTTTTGTTAGACTCATTTGCAGTTCCCATTACATTCGTCATTCATCATTACTAACAGAAATTAACATTGCGTGAAATAAACACAGAAATCAATGTGGGATGTACAACGAAGTGATCGGTTAGGTCAGTGGGCGCAATTTGCTGTATACCGTTCGTGTCACAATGGTTTCACGCTGAACAACGCTATATCCTGTGCCCCGTCGCCTTCTTGCATAAGCGGTTCTCTGTGAAATCATCGCCTTGCCCATAGATCATTGATGTTATCTGTGGTGTTTGGCTGATAGAGAAGTTTCACAGTGATTCTGCTGCGAAAGTACGGGATGGACCACATCAAGTAGCGCTTTCGCGATGCAGCCACAGTCACCCTAACAAGGGGAACACCAAGTATGGTACCAACGGATTTTGATGGGTCGCAGGTATGTTGTGAGGGTATTCCTCCAGACCATCAGCCTAAAGGATTTATTCCAATGGGCCTTAATTTCTAAGAAAATCGAGATCAAATTCGCAGCAAATTACCACGCGTAACGTGTGTACTTAATATATGGCGATTACCGCTAAGCGAGACAGCGTGGAGTAATCAGCAAGGTGCTAGGCTTCCATGCGGAAGAGCTGGATTCGATACCTAGCGGCAGGACAATTTTTAAAAATTGCTACATTTTATGTTTTAAAAAATTAAAAAAATAGTTAAGCAAAGAAAAAGATATAAAGAAAGAAAAACAAAAATAATGAAAAGTCGAACGATTAAAAAAATAACCAAGAAAATTTTAAAAAAATAATAAATCTTCCCCTTCGGGTCATTTACTTTTCACTTTTCTTCATTTGTCTTCCTTTATTGCGCATAATTATATGCCTTTATACCCACTCCTATGTTACAGCTTGATTAAACAGACAGGATAATAGCAAATAAAACAGTAGCAACTGATTATTTTACTTATTGCGCAGTATTATTTACTCATTGTCGTCATCGTCACTATCTTTAACACCTGTACAAAATTCTGGGTGATAATTGTGATAGAAGCACCGAAAACACAGAACATTGTAGCACCACGCACATCTAATAAATGCTACCGCTTTATATGCGTAAGGTGTTATCATCAGCGATACTGGAAAACACTGGTCGTTTACATTCAAAAACAATGTTCGGTCGTCAATTAATTTTGACGCAAACCGGGCATATTTAATCATGGAACCGAAGACTCGTGCGCTGAACTGATACGACAGTAATGAATGTATTTGAATCGAGTCTTCTCGTGAAGCGATTTCACGATTAGCTGTTAATAGTTCAGAAGCATGTTGTAGTCTTTTAATGAAAAGTTTTACCTAACTGTAAAAATAGACTGTTCACTGATTTCGAAATATGCTTCAATCGCCTTAAAAGTGCGCTTAAAAAATATAAAAAAATTTAAAAAATTAAAAAAATTAAAAAGCGTCGCGCAATACATAACACATTGAGCGAATGTTACATGTTTTTATCCTGACAATTTACTGCAGATGTTTACGTAAGAATGGTTATAAAAATACATAATTATGCACAATCATCGGACAGGTGTGAAAAGTAATTGACCAACGTAGGACTTGAACCCACGTCTCTTGCGTGGCAGCCTCGCATCTTGCCGATTACACAATGCTATCTCGCTGAGCGATAACCGCCATGTATAAGTAGACACGTTACGCGTGGTAATTTGCTGCGAATTTGATTTAGATTTAATAAGAAATCAAGCCCTATTGGACCAAATCCTTTTAGACTGATGGTCTGAAGGAATTCCCTCACAACATACCTACGACCCATCAAATCCTTTTAGACTGATGGTCTGGAGGAATTCCCTCACAACATACCTAGGACCCATCAAATTCCGTTGGTACCATACTTGATGTTCCCCTTGTAAGTGTTAATGGGCGGCTGTAGCAGGTGACCGACTTGAGAGGCTTTGCTTGCACGACATCCTCATGGATCCGAGTTGTCAACACTGTAGTATATCTTGAATAATAGAAAGGGACCTCTGTTCTAACTGAACCAGTCACTGACTGGAAACGACTGTGTTCGGCTATTTGGAGAAAATATGTGGCTACACATCCGCTTAATATTCTGAAACAACGATGGACCTTTTTATGGATCACTATGCGCTTTGCCACCGGACCACTATTGTACGCGATGTTTTTGAAGAACATTTTGTACAATTGCAACAAATGATTTGGCCACACAGGTCGCTCGACTTCATTCTCACAGGACATTAAAGGGACATAATCGAGAGTTCATTTGGCGCACAAAATCGTGTACCGTAGCACTACGTCAAATACGGGCGTCTATACAACCAGCGTGGCTCAATATCGGCGCGAGGGACTTGGAACGACCTTCTGGGGCCATGCCCCGTTGAAATGATTCACTACATCTGACAAAAGGACGTCCAGTACGACATTATAAGGTATTCCACGACTTTAATCACCTCGGTCGCACGGAAATTGTCTCGCGGTCTGAGATTTGAGATTAGATTAGATTAGTTGTTAGCTCCATAGATCCGTGTTGAGGAGATCCTCGTGGATGTAGAACAAGTCAATTTTTTAAAAATTATTATTGTTATTTTTTTATTTTTTTTATTTTTTAGAAGCTGATAATATAATAATACTAATACTGGTTCATACATTTTTACAAGCTGATAATATAATAACACTAATAGTATGAGTACAGATACATGCATCATTTGGTGCTGTTTAAGAATTCGTCAGTCGAATAGAAGGAGTTGGCCGCTAGAACGTCTTTTAGGCTCCGCTTAAACTGATCTTTAATTATAGCTAACTTTTGTATGGTCGCTGGTAAATTATTGAAACTATGTGTTCCTGAGTTTGGACACATTTTTGAACTCAAATAAGTAATTTTATGTCCTTGTGTAGATCAATTTTGTTTCTAGTACGATCTATACAAGAAGGGTAACCAGGCTTGTGTCAGAGCTGGCAATAATTTTGAACTTCGCCGTCGAATTTAGTTCAACGCTCTGGAACAGCTGAGATGTTGAAATATTACTACGTATTCATCTTATATCCGTTAAGGAATTACAGCTCAGAATTAGTGACAGCTACGTTGCATGCAGTATAAATATTCTCAAGTGCCAGTTCGAGTACTGCGAGGTGCATCCAGAAAGGAAGTTTCCCTTTACTTATTTTATTCCATTTTTTTATTATTTTATTATTGTTTACTTTCTTTACCAAAAATAGTATAATCACATGAAAAACTTGATTGGAGGAAGGTACAAAAATGATTTGTTACTATCCGACATTGTTACCAAGTGAATTGAGACACGTGTCATATTGTGTGATCAAGCTTGTATTCCTGCTTCGTAAAAGTCTGCCGTATGTGAATACCATCCGCATGCGACGGTCGTCTTCACCTCGTCGTTTTTGTAAAAACTCTGACCAGAAGGCGTACCACTCTGAACAAGAGGAGCTGGACACTCATTACAGGTGATGTTCTGCTTCATGAGAATTCTCAGAGTTGAAAAATATTTTTGTAGAAGTTCTGCTACGAGGTGTTTTAATCACCCAGCAAACAGTCTTGATCTTCATTCACTGGCGGCAGACTTTTACGCCACAGGAATACAAAAGTAGATTTAAATACCTCAACGTCAGACACCTTTAGATGGCTTATATGACCCGTTGCGGGTGAGGTATTTTTTATAATTTTTTTGTATTTTTATTTTTATTATTATTATTATTTTACAGGCAAATTTTTCACCTACTGAAAACGATGTCATAATGACAATGAACATTGCGTACAGTAAGTGACGAGTTGCTCTGTAATTGTTGAATATTGATCTGAAAAAGGTCATCTAAGAACTATAAACTATCTAAAGACGGCCACTGAAGTATTTAATTTAAGTCGGAACCGCGGTAATTCCCTGAAGACTCATATGTATAGCTTCGATAAACAAAAGTTCTTAGGATGACTAAGGTGAAAAAAATATTTCAGACTTTGCTGCATTTGCTTTCCAATGAAGTTTTTCTTAGAAATCCATTGTTTTTGTTTTAAAAAGATAGGGAATCTTACTTTCTGGATGCGATTTGTACACTAGTAAAGACTACCTTTCGAAATAATAATGTTTAATTTTAGGACTGGCCATATTAAATACTGCCATGAGCTTTATCAGTTTACGGCAGTACTGTTTCTATCACCCTTACGTTAGCATTCTCAATCTTTGAAGTCGGTTTGTGACAAATGGCGTTTCAGCCCGACGAAATCCGCCATCGTGAGCGCATGTACCTAGAGGCAGCGCAGACTGAGGCGGGCAGCGGTCGCGTAGCAAGCGGACCTCTCCCGGTCGCTGACTGCAGCTGATGTTTGTTTGCCGGTGTATCCGCCCTGATTTATAATGGCTCCTTCAAACAGTGGCAGTGCAAACAGCACTGTTTGTCTTGCAACGACGATGCGGCGGCGTCTTCAAACGAACTCTCGGAAACTCGCAGAGTCTACGAACGGATGGGTGACCCAATACCGGGTTACGACAGGCGAAATAATAAAACCATATGAACACATCAGTTTCTTGTAATACTCCTGTTCCTCCCCCGCGCCCCACCCTTCGGTGTTTTCGTTAGATGCCTGTTAGCATCTCAGATAACATGCAGAATGGTTCTTAAAATCAAGGAAACAGTACCCAACCGCATTTAATTATGCTATTTATTTACAAAATAGCGCCGTTACCGGTTTCAAACTTTACAGTTCTTCACCGAACGACAGTTCACGTAAACATACATTTCTTGTCATCTACGTAACTGAGGACAGTGTACACAATCCTCCCCATTTTCTTCTTTCCAGACATATGTGGCTCATTCGTGTGCATTCGATGTCTTTATTAATAGCAAAATAGCCGCATAAAAGTGTCGGTGGAATCTATTCCACCCCAGGAAATTGAAATCTATTATACTTCAGACACATAATAAATAAGAAACTAACCTAACCTTGTTCCTAATCAGAGCAAGTGGCAAACTATATCGGATGCAGGTTGACCACACTGTCGGCCGATGTTTTCAGTGAAACTCGAGCGACGGCGTCTGACGATGGTTTGTTGGTCCCACTGTGAACGTAGCCTTAGGCTGCCCAGACATAAAACAGTTAACCTTCTTGCTTTAAATAATAAAAAACTATAACAGTTAGGTAAGTTTATTGCTTACCACAATGAGTTTCGAGAATTTATTCGGAACTTCTAGTGCATTTATTTACAGAAGTACAGTACTTTTTCAACGTTTCAGTGTGTGATTTTCTGCAATTCGTGCACTGCAGTTGTCTTTTTTTTAGGTCACAGAAGTTCGGAAAATCGGACCGAATAAATCTTGTGGTTTGCATATTAACCTGATGTCAGAAACATTTTTTGATCAGGTCTTAGGCCCACCTTTACGCAGAAACAAGAGTAAGTGACGATTTTTGTGTTGTGATATCCAGTGTAATTGATCAGATACCATATTTGCATGTATAGACTGAATTACTATTTAGTATGTAAGAAACTTGCCAAGATTTATTATGCAGTTTTGATTGTAGTAACCTCAAAAATTCAAATGTTTATATAGCTTATGGGACTTAACTACGTGGTCATCAGTCCGTAAACTTACAAACTACTTCTGAAGTAGCTAACACTAAGGCCGGCACAAATATCCATGCTCGAGGGGGCATTCGAACCCCCGACCGTAGTGGGCGTGCAGATCGTGACTGACGCGCTTCAGTCCCCTCTGCCACCGCGGCCGGCTCCACAGTAGGGATGGCGGTTATTGCTGAAACAACCGGTTCTTTTCATCCCCAGTTTAACCGCAGTGTAAAAATTGCTGAAGATAACCGGTTTTTAAGTAAACGGTCTTCGGTTTTTCATTGCTATTATTTCCAGTAGAGTTTGACCGCAACATATTTTGCGGCCGAAACAGAAACCGTAATCGAATTTCCGGTTCTTCTAGTTTCGGCCGAAACCGAAACTTACGAATTTTAGTTAAATTTTAGGTAAATTTGCGTTATACGACAAATCACTAATCTTTCCATGTTCTAAAAGATCCCCTCCCAATACTACGCCTTCTTGAATGTGTGTAAGCCTAGCCAGGAGTCCGTAGAAGACGATATACGAAGCATACAGATTTACTTGCCTAGTATTTCCACCCGGCAGTAGTGAATATTGAGCCAACCACTCCGTGAGTTGGACTTGTGAGCCAGCGCATACGAATATCTCGTTATATACACAGTCTGTGAATGAACTTCAATCAGTGCTGCAGAAGTATTTCGAAAATAAAGTCAAAGTTCCCACTAACAGTATGATTGTTGTCAGAGTAAATTTACGCAAATTGAACTAGGAAAGCTGTGTACCACATGATCAAAGAATGTTCAAATGGGTGTGAGTTCTTATGAGACCTAACTGCTTAGGTCATCGGTCCCTAGACTTACAAACTACTTAATGTAACTTAAACTAACTTACGCTAACGACAACATACACACCCATGACCGAGGGAGGAGGGAGGACTCGAACCTCCGACTGGAGCAGCCGCGCAGTCCGTAACATGGAGCCTCAGACCGCACGGCTACCTCGCGACGCACCACACGATCAATGTTACCTAAACCCATATCGGTTATTAAAAAGCCCCTCGCTTTCAAGGAATCACATTAATAAAACTTGTTAGCATAACAATATGATAATACTTCCTGGCAGATTAAAATTGTGTGCCGGAACCGGGACTCGAACCTGGGTTCGAGTTCGAGTCCCGGTTCCGGCACACAATTTTAATCCACCAGGAAGTTTCATATCAGCGCACACTCCGCTGCAGAGTGAAAGTTTCATTCTGGGAATATGATAATACATTAAAAGTTATAATTCGAAGCTTATAGTACATCACTTACATAATAGGTACATGAATCGAATTTACCTTCTCTTCCAAGAAACAGTTTGGATGATTTCTCCTTAAATGACACAGCATGTTTGTAGTACTTCCACTTGTTTTCAGCTTTTTACAGCAAATGGAGCATTGTACCTCACTGCTCCCGTATTTCGTGAAGTACTTCCACACTCGGGATGGTGACATTTAAGACACAACCGATGTGAACTGCCGCATGCCCAGACGGAGGCAAGTCTCGTACACTGCCGGTGCACGCGCGTCGTCTAATAGCCCACGCCACACGACAACATGTGCATCGGTGCCTCAATAGCTGCACCAGTTCTTAAGTTCTTATACCACGCACTTGTTGCGCGTTTCTGACTGCCGGGATTGTTCTTAAATTATCACAGATAGCTTTTCTTAGTTACTGCGATGACCTAATATTTCACAGCAGTAGAAATTTTAGGAATAGCCCTAAATATTAGGGTCTACCAGTTTTAATTTTTTTAAATTATTAAAAAAAAAAAAAAAAAAAAAAAAAAAAAAAAAAAAAAAAAAAAAAACACACATTTTGAACCACTACTACAGGAAGTAGTCGTACCGGTTTTCTTACCCGGTTCTTGGCATTAAATAGAAAGAAAACGGTTACAACCGACACCAAATAAATACCGAAAAGACCGATTATTCAGAACTAAAATATCGGTATCGGTTTTAACCGGTCGGTTTTTCCCATCCCTACTCCACAGTGGGATACTGATTTCGCCGATTTCGGTCGTCGGTAAAATCCGCCGATATCGGAGCCACGTATTAGCTAACGCAGTACGGAAACAGTCAATGAAAACTTCCATCTTTCCTCCTTATCGGACAAGGCGACTGTCACATTCGTCGCGGTAACCACTGCGCCAATTTGCAGTGGAACGCCTCGTCAGTTTCCTTTACTGGGAACATGGTTCTGCAATTTGTAGCAGATGCCCGGGACTTAGCGGTCGTTCTGTCGATCAAAGGCGCCGCGCTGTTTTGAGAAGTCGGTTGGCGGCGGAAGTTCGCAGAACGGCCGTGGCCGGCGTTAGAGGCGCTGGTCTCGCACAGCCCTCGGGCCGACATGTGCAACACAGCTGCGCGCCGCGTCACACGTGCGACGAACATGTGTGCGCAGGGCGGCGCAACGGAAGAACTGCCGCCCACCGCACTCAGAGCACGCTGCCTTTCGCTCTGCGAAACGGTGGTTTCCGGCTATAAAACAAGCATTGTCCCCTATGACTGCTTATTTCAAGCCGTGTGGGTTTCATCAGATATTACGTTTCACATGAATAATAACAAGTATTCACTCTCCCGCGACATTGCAAGTCACCGTTGAACTCTGTAGCAAAGGTCGACTTACAATCTAGAGCGGATATCCTCTCAGCATTTCGTGTCCGCAACATAGCTATTATCACCCTTGCCTTCAGAAGTACCGGTAGTATAATCGTTAAAATAAGTTGCACATCATAATAATAACAATGTAATAATATGGTTTTCATCTGCATCTACATTGATACTCGTCATATCACATGTACGTGCCAGGCAGAGAGTTCATTAACCACTATCATGACCTTTCTCTACTGTTCCATTCTCTATTAGTGCGCGGGCAGAAAAGAACACCTAAATCGTTCCGTTTTAGATCTGATTTCTCTTATTTTATTGTGATGGTCATGTATCCCTATGTAGGTTGGTGCTAGCAAAATATTTTCACATTCAGAAGTAAAAGTCGGTGATTGAAATTTGGCAAACATATCACGCCGCAACCAATAACGTTGATCTCTTACTGATTTCCACCTCAAATCGTGCAACATTTCCGTGACGCTTCCCCCCCTGTAACGTGATAAAACGAGCTGCACTTCTCCGAACCTTCTCATTGTCTTCCGTCAATCCTACTTGGTGAAGGTCGCACACTGGGCAACAGTACTCCAGGAGAGGACGCACATGTGTGATGTAGGCAGTCTCTTTGGTGGAGCTGTTGCATCTTCGAAGCGTTCTGCCAATGCAACGTAACTTTTGGTTCGCCATCCCCACAATATTTTTGCGTGTTGTCTCCAATCAAGTTTTTCGTTGTTTTCTGTAAGGCAAGAGCCAGTTGAGGAGCAAGACTCAATGATCATGGAACAAGTCAGTAGTACATGAAATTTCAACACGTGACCGGTAATAGAAAAACTCAAATTTGCCTTTTGCACGTGGCAACCTTAAGACTAAGGAAAAAGAATCAGTAACGAAACAAAGGAATTAGCTTAACCCGAGCTTAGTAACACCCGTCAAAATGAAGTCCACATTCAAATTGTTCAGTGAGTAGTGACATTTTGAGGAACAATTGGCGAACAAGTGTACACGGTGAGGTGTTGGTTTGGAATCACACTCGCCAAATTGATGGGTGCTACTAACAAAAGTTCAAAACCCCCCGAAAGATCTGAGTTAGTAGCGAGCGTTAAAACCAGATGTTAATAACGCAGTTTTTTTTTTTTTTTTTTTTTTTTTTTTTTTTTTTTTTTTTTTTTAATTCATCCACGAGTTCCTAACACAATAAAGTGAGTGAGCCATGACGTAAGTTTTCAGTTTAGACTTCAAAGCGAACGGTTTGGCACCAACGTCCTTGAGTTCTTGTGGCAGATTATTGAAAACAGACGCTGTAGAAATCTGCACGCTTATCTGCACAATTGTCTCCATAAACGAAAGATTGGGACACAACTGATAAATTTCAATGTGGAAGAAAATATTTACTCAATTTCGCGCTACCGGTTTCGGTGTTACACCATCTTCAGCCTCCCGTTGTGCTATTGTCAATAATAGCACATTTGAAAAAGGTAGCCGTGGCGTCTGTTCCGAAAGAAGCTGCTTGTTTTCAAAAATCTTCATCCGTTATCAAGATAAACCAATGTTGTTGTCTACCAAGACTACTAATTGTGCTGAGAGACCATTATTACCTATCCGCATTTAAGCTTACCAACCGATTCTGAATAATCTACTCAACAGAATAATGTATTTTTTTTTTTTACATATCATAGTTATATAACTTCAGTCGATGAAGAACTTATTTTATTTCCGTTATTCCTCATATTAAGTAGAAAATTACAAGCCATTTCAAATAGCTTACAGAGATAAAAACATATTTCTTAGACTTTCCATGCGGTTGATTTTAGCTAATACAGTACGTAGCAACTTATGAAATTCAGAGGGGATATAAAAATTTAATTTAAAATCGCGTTCACGATACATGGCTTTAATATCAGACGGACGAACCCGTGCAGTTCAAAATGTTCAAATGTTTGTAAATGTGTCGGACTCAACTGCGTGGTTATTAGTCCGTAGCTTACTAACTACTTAAACTGAGGTAAACTAATCTAACGACAACACAAACACCCATGCCCGAGTGGGGACTCGAACCCCCGACGGCTAACAGCCGCGCGCATCGCAGTGCAGTGCCCCAGTGCACACGGGTAATCCGCCGCGGCAAACCCGTGCAGTGCTGCCACTTCTATCAAGCCGATTTTTAGGAAATAAATATCATTCCACTTTGTGAAAGCTATACTGCCAAATAAAAATTGATTCTGACCATTTTACAGTTTCATATCTTCCCTCTATAATTGACAATTTGTTTGTTACTCGTTATATTCTGTGCATAAATATCTGAAATCATGTAAATAAATTATGAAAATGTTATCCATCTACACACTTACTTCACTTTTTCGTGTCCGGAAATTTGTTTCAAAGTCTTTCAGCCCAGTGTCGGGCCAAGTCCAATGCTTCTCTCTTCTCAAGCCATAGTTCATCAAGGGTACACCTCGTGGGGCAGATTGAACACTGTAGAAAATATTCCATATCTTGAACTTCATCGCAGTCGCATTTTATGTCTCTTCTTTGAAACCCCACTTGACTAGATTTGCTTTGACTGGTGCTAAGCCTGTTCTGATACGATTCAGTGTTCTGCAGGTCTTCCAGCTTGTTGCACTGCCGCTAGGCATTTCTCGTGAAGCAGGGTAGTCCTTCGAGGGTTCATTCAGCTCACTGGCGAGGAATCTATTGCGGGCTTTAAATCTTCCATATCCGCATGAGGAAAAATTCTGCGGTTGGCGCTCGTCGAAGGTCTGTTTGAATTTTTCTGTATATTCATGAGCAGTTCTTCGGCATTCAGGAGATGAGAATCCAGCTGCTTTATCTACACAGTATATCCTACATAAGCAGCCCACACTACTGTAGGAAGTAAAAGAGCCGGCCGCGGTGGCCGAGGGGATTGAGGCGCTCCAGTCACGGTATGCACGGCCACTACGGTCGGGGGTTCGAATCCCCCCTCGGGCATGGATATTTGTGCCGTCTTTAGTATTAGTTAGTTAATAAGTAGTTTGTAAGTTCAGGTACTGATGACCCCGTAGTTAAGTCCCATGAGCTATACAAACATTGGAACATTTGAAGTAAAAGAAGATAACCGGAAGAAAAATGCTTCATTACATTATGGGTCTTTTGCTCAACGACTGCTTTTCGATTTGTAGAAAATTCTCAGCCATCAGTCGTAAATATTTTGTTTATTCACCAGAGCTTGATTTCGTTCATTGTACGGCCATTATCAATGCTAAGACAAGTTCAAAACAACCAATTAGAATTCGATAATATACATGCCAAGTTATAAACCAGTTGTAAAAGATACTTATTACTACAATTACAATTTGTAAAATTGACACTATATGATTTTATGATGTAGATCACGAACGAGATTGTTAACAAATTATCTAATTAAAAAAAGTCTTTTCAAACTGCTACTGTAATATACCGTATTAACAATAGTTTAAGGCACGAGGAGTGTATATTATTACCGGAAATCCTGTATAACTCGAAAATAATATTTATTAATGCAGAACATTTTAAGAATAAAAATGCTTATTAAAATAAAATATAACCATTACTGTAGCATAATAAATATACCAGAAATACAGTTTATTATTTACGAACTTTTAAAGAGGGTACCACAGTCGCAATGACGAACGCTGACGTCAGCTGTGTAAAAATTGTAACAGCTGCATCGGTATGAACGTCAATACCAACATGAAGATCGAAAAATTTTACATGTTTTAACTGATTCTTTTAAAGTATGTATTACATCATTGACAGTAATTGAAACCTGGTACAACTGGTTTACAACTTGGTATGTATATTATCTAATTTTAACTGGTGCTTTTGTATTTGTCTTACATTGATAATGGCCATACGATGACCGAAATCTAGATATGGTGAATAAACATATTTACGACTGATTGCAGACGATTTTCTACAAGTGTGTTTTCCTGTTTAAGGCGGGACATACATGGAAAACAAGTACAACCTGTCACAAAATCCACAAATTTTGAGATACATAAATCAAATCATGTACAATGGTCGATGGTAGTTCAAAGCATCTACTGAAATTCTTTGGTAATTTTAATTCAGATTTTTTTAACTTTTTAGTTTATGAAATCTTGAATCACACAGGTACCATTTACTAAGAAAGTTTCTACGAAATTTCTTTACGTTTTTGCAGTATAATCTCAGCCATCATATAAATAAAGCAACATAATAATTTCAATTTATTAATGTTGAACAACGTTTTAGGTTTAAATATTTTTAATTGAAAAACTGCACATAGAAATTCTACTTTCTTTATTCCCTATCTTGACATACATGAACGATATTGAATATTTACTCTGAATGCATGTTTCTTATATACAATGCAAAAGACATGGCAAAAATCACAGTAATTTTTTTAATAAAAATGTATCTGAATAATGAAAACGTTAGTTCTGAAAAAATGCATTTTAAAGGTTAACATGCTTTTCGTTGCCATTCCCACATTCCAGATCTGTAATGAATGTCCTTATTTCCTGGAAGACTTCTCTTCTGACCCATTCCAAAGAAATCAGGCACAGACAGGTGTGAAACTAAAATCAGGTAGCGGTTTGAAGATGTCCGTTTTTCCCGTCCCTAGCTCCAGCTACCCTTCCACGTTCAAAGACTGTTACGTCCCGATGACTTCGAAAAACTGAATACAGGTAACAGCTTCGCTAATGCACTTTTGCACTCCATTAATGTGAGACGAACGCCATCGGTGTCTGCGCGTACCGTTATCAAATGTTCAAATGTTTGTAGAGTCTACGGGACTTAACTACGGGGTCATCAGTCCCTAAACTTACAAACTACTTATGAACTACTTACAACTAAGGACGGCACGAATATCCATGCCCGAGGGGGGATTCGAACCCCCGACCGTAGTGGCCGCGCAGACCGTGACTGGAGCGCCTCAGTCCCTTCGGCCACCGCGGCCGGCGTACCGTTATCCTATGACTTCTGTTACCTCAGAATATCGACAGTATATTGGTGTAATCATCAGAGTACTTCATCAGTAAATAGGTCCTATTTGCTTTTAAGACTTCATTGTTCTGCGTACGAATACGCAGTTCCCAGGACAGAATTCATTCATTTGCTCACTAATGATGAGCGATTATTCTCAAAGACGGTTCCAGACACATTTCCACTACTCGATGTCTCTATTTATGATTAAATGTTCAAATGTTTGTAAAGTCTATGGGACTTAACTACGGGGTTATCAGTCCCTAAACTTACAAACTACTTATGAACTACTTACGAACTAGGACGGCACAAATATCCATGCCCGAGGGGGGATTCGAACCCCCGACCGTAGAGGCCGTGCAGACCGTGACTGGAGCGCCTTAGTCTCCTCGGCCACCGCGGCCGGCTATTTATGATTAGCTTTGAGGATAGCAGATTCGTGTTGTCGTCATTAATGCCGATTGAATCGTTGTTCTCTGTAAATCTATCGGACTCATCTGCTGGGTTATTAGTTCGTAGCTTACAAACTATTTAAACTATGTTAAACTAACCTAAGGCCAACACGATCACTCATGCCCGATAGGGAACTCGAACCCCCGACGGTGAACGGCCACGCGCACTGCAGCAGGGCTCTCTGTGACGTGTGTACACGACTCAAAACAATTAGGGGATGAGGTGCGATATATACAATGTACATATGGGAACGTATTTCATTCAGTTATTGGTTATAATTGTAATTTGCGTGTGATACAGTAGGATATTTTGCTGCCACTGCTCTTTACTTGAAGTTTACATGGCGTTTACTTATACGAGGCAATATGGGGCAAATATATATAGAGAAAATATCATTTTCATTGCCCTCTAATATAATGCACAATCAGCTCGGACTGCCAGTACACTATTACACCTGCATGGCATGTACAGTATGAGGTTATCAATCAGCCCTTGAGGGATATTTTGCCATTCGCACATGAGTGTAATATCCAGCTCTGCAACCGTTGCGGGTAATTTACATACTAGACGAATATGTAATAAAACTGGGGGTACCTATTAAAAATGCAGTTGATATCCGTTTGACCTTAGACAGCGCCATCTAGCGGGCCAACCATAGCGCCATCTGTTTTCCCCCTTCAAGCTAGAAAAGTTTTGTTCTTTGTAGTTTTTCTCGTGAAATATTTGACCAGGTCACTATCAGTGGACCACCCTGTATATATATTCATGTAACAAGGCAGGCTAGATGGCCATTCCTTTATTTACCTGGTAACCGGTTTCGGTCACTTCCATGATGATCTTCACACAGCAACTATAGCCGCGGCGGATTAGCCGTGCGTACTAGGGCGCCGTGCTGGGTTGCGCGCGGCCGATCGCCGTCTGGGGTTCGAGTCCCCTTCCGTCCTCCATCTGGCATGGGTCTTTGTGTTGTCCTTAGGTTAGTTTACCTTAGTTTAATTAGTTTGTAAGCTACGGACTAAAGACCAAGCAGTTGAGTGCGATAGATCATAAAAAAACAACAACAACGAAGAAAAGGAAAGAGTAGATCTGTTAATTATACATGTCAGTTCGTTAGGTGATGCCATATATACTTGCATGTGTACAGCAAAAATACTCGCGGGAATTTGTTGCACTGCAGACACACACACACACACACACACACACACACACACACTCACACTCACACACACAAACAAAATAGTTATATCCACCTCTCAGTGTCGTGTGCCCATTTCCACTCAGATATTGAATATATACTTCACTGTTGCTTACTTCCGTTTTCATATTCCATTGGATACTCTTCTCCTCAAGTTGCGGATCGTAACGATGTAAAAATCGCAGTATCTTTTGCTATAATATAAGTCAATGAAGGAATGTTTTTTTATTTTGTTTACTTTTCACTTGGAAGTAAAGTTGGTGCTCTTCAAGACACACTTTTCGGTTTTTATTTTAGAATATCAGTTTACTGTGAAGCCATATCGACATATGTCGAAACAATCACATGGAATAAATAATTAGCTTTGCTAAATATCAAGTAAAAAGTATTAATTTGACCTTCACTCTCAACACTTGCAGTCCAGTATTCCAAATATTAATGTGCCTTAGCTTGAACAATTCACCAAAAATTCGTACGTATATTTCACTTGCACATATATACACATTCACCGAGCGTCAGTGCTGTAATATTAATCGGCACGATATATTCCTTTCACGGAACATTAATTTCTTTTACACTCGCGACCCACGACGCAGCACTACGTGACACCTACACCCACGCCCCAGTAGCAACTGGTACACACGGTCGCACCTTTGCGCCTTAATTCAACAAACAAGCACATTGTTGGCCACATATTGGCGTTCAATGAAAATGACTTTGAAATACACTTTCGTTCAGCATATCATTTTCAATAATTGTGTAATTAATTATGACAACTGCAAACATGAGTCTAATCTACAGTAATGCTGAAGTTATTGGAAAGCTTTTTAAATAGTAAAATACATAAATTTTGGGAGTTTCCCGCAGTATACGAACACGACGAATCCCCCTCCACTTGCCATGCCCGACTACCGGCAGCCTTCCCACGGATATCTGACCATCTGTCGCTGGCGCAGCTATCCAGCCCGTACTTGCAATCGCGGCCTATCGTATCTATCCTTCGTACTTAAATAAAATCTAGAAAACCAGTAATAACGTGTAGTAAAACTGTGGGGTAATCCCACACACCGTTTCATCACATGCTGTTTATTTCACTTCCGACCGCTCCTTGTGGTTGCATCTCTTCTTTTGTCAGGCACTTTATATCAGCGACGAGGTTCTCTTTGTCATTGTCAGAGGTAAATATCCTTCTGGGCGAGTACCAGACTTTGATACAGCAGTTTAACCTTTAACTTGGGAGGTGATCATTCATAACATAACTAGGGACGTGGGGTGCTCACATGACCGTACATAAGTATGATACTAAGGTTTCTATTTTATTCTTAAGTTGTTTATTATACAATAAACAAAGCACTTAGTCTTTTATTAATTCATTTAAGAACAATTTTAATCACTGCGGTACTCGAATAATTATCCACAACTAATAAATCAATAACTTATGTGAAATGGTTTCAAATGCTTGTATACATACTATTTTTCAAATTAATCAAATAAGAAAAGCTTTAACTACTTTCAAATTAAAGAGAGATATTAACAGACAAAGCTACAGACATATTTATAAAACTCAGAACAATCGTTCATGTCAAAAGACTAGAGAAAAATCACTGAAAATTTTTATAATCACTGAAAGAATATTCTGAAATAATATAATGACTGCAGATGATTTTCATATGATTTAAACACGCAAATTAGTTACGTTTGCAACAGATGAGGTTGGTTTTTCTGTCAAAATTTCTTTGAACTGCTAGAATAAACTCTTCTGTGTTTGTAAACTTATCTGCCTTCAGTCGGATGGATCTTAGCTCTTTTTAAGACCTGGCGATGCATATAAAGGTTGGTGCACTCTGCTACTGAGTGAATTGTTTGCGCATTTGTGAGCACAGCAAAGCATTCTACAGCAGTCTTGCAGTTTTTAGCATTAGATTGGTACCAGGAATCTGAATTACTATATTTTAATTCCTTGTTCTGACATCATTAGGCTTAGGTGTAGTCATCCACTTAGTTACTTTATCCTAACTAAGCATAAACCTCTCCGGTGTTGCTGAAACGAAGGATGCCATATCTTCAGCAGCATCGTCATGAGACTGATCACTTTCAGTTCGCACTGCTCTTCTTCTACATTGTAATCGGAATCTTTAAACTTTGGGCTTTAATAGCCTTCATTATCATTAAAAACTTCCTCCAAATCGTTCTTAGAAGTTTTTGGTCCTCCACATATGACATCATAATATGCACCAATCGACACAGGAAGTCGCACTACTAGGCATGGTTGCCAGGTTTTTCCATTTCTCTGTCGCCAAATTTTAAACAAAAAATAGCCAATGTATCGCCATCTTTTTATCAATAAAATGCCTAAATATATCCACCTTTTCCTCAGTAAAAATAGTCAAGTAGGCCTATCGCAATTGATAATCAGTTAACGTCATTGTGCTATGGTATTATGTCGTGTGTCTCGACAACAATAGTCCTGAAATTCAGGGAGTAAGTTGGTTACTGCGTGACATGTAACACAAACTATGGCGCTCTGAAATTAACAGACACCAGACTGGACATTCCAAGAAACCTCGTTCTTCAAGGAAACATTTACCTGAGTCCAGCCAGGAACTAACCCACACACCACCAACTGATCAACGAATCCAGTCGAAATATAGTCGTATTGTAAATGTAAGAGAGAGACTCGAGAGATACAGTGGATACTAAATTTAAACACAGTTACATTTAACTATCATACGTATTAATTTCAGAACTAATAAAAACGTAACATAAAACCATTCAAGAGTCATTCTACCAAACTTACACAAGGGAAGTTCTGATGCTTAGCTTCGATTACTAAACACTTCAAAACTGATATTTACAGGCCATGAGAACTGCAGGGAAATTACCGAGTGTTCTACATTGACATTTATATCTACAAACCATTGTTAACTGCTGCGAAGTACGTAGCAAAGGGATTTTCTCACAGTAGCAGTTACTAGGAATTTCTGTTGTGTTGACATGGAGCGCGAAAAAAATTACTGTTTAAATGCCTCTGTGCATGCTGTATACCTCGCGATGTCTACGGGAGCCATACATATGTGGTTGTAGTATATTTCAGGAGTCATCGTTTAAAGCCTATTTAAGAACCTTTGTAAGCAGGCTCCTCGAGGTATTTTACGTCTAGGTTTGCAAGTTTAATTTCTTTGTATCTTTATAACATTCTCTCACAGATCAAAGATACGTGCAGACATTTGTGGCAACTTCTATAGTGTGATTACATTTCCCCAGTATTCTAGCGATGTTCAGTCAATTTCATTTATGCAATGTCACAATAGGGGTTGCTTTAAATGCGTCTCATTTGAAGTAAAATAAAATAGCCTTTAAGTCACCAACTAATTCTTTTACTAGCCACATTTAATCGCCAGTCGCCATAAAGCTAGAAAGGCTATTATTCTAAGACAAAGATAGCCAAGAATGCGAAAAATCGCCACACCTGGCAACCCTGCTACTAGGTAGGTGGGGTGTTATCAGCACCCCCTGCTTTTAAAACATGTTGTGTACAGTGTTGCATGCTTTTAAAAACACGAACAATGGATTCGCAATAATGTACATCCCTTTGAACGAAGGTAACAAGCCGCTTATCACTGTGACCTACATGCTTCACTAAATACCAGTAAACTTTTACAACCGAGGGTGCTGTGAACACCCCACATCCCCAGTTAAAGGTTTCAAGGGACTCTGTGATCCAACATAAGTATTTCTCTGTCACCGTATGGATCACAACCTACGGCGTCGGAATTCCTCTTCGTTTTCTGCCTCCCTCGTCTCGCGTGGGTTTTCTGGAAATGTAAGCTGTTTAGAACGCTCCTTGAATATTTTGACTCAGGCAATGATTTGTATTTTCAGTGCGGATTTATTCAAAGCAGATGGTAACGTATTTCGCTCTAGCGTATTCGCAGAACACCTGACGCCCAGAAAGGCGTTCGGCTACTGCGCACTCCACATTCGCGAGTTGACTCTTGTCAAAGACGTGGAAACCGAACGCGTCTGAGAGCCGTATCACTAGAATACTGTGCTAGTTCACTGTATGTAAACTCGGAGTCTGAGCTTCGGGGAAGGCAGATGCACAGAACACGTTGGAGCAAACACAATTACCTACGCTTGCTACGTAATAACGGACACAAAAGCCCAGCCTTGCTAAACAGCAGAGTCTAAGGACAGAAGCCAGTAGTTGCGTTACGCGATAGCTATCTCGGGGAATTACACTTGCAGGTGGTTTGTGGTAGAATTACGTGCACAAGACAGAGGATTCCTTAAGTAAACGTATCTCCTTGTCAGTGTATCCTTCTAAAACTTCACTCCATTTTCTGAGTTTAATTATCCTTAGATCGACAAAGATATACATCGCCGCCGCGCGATTTTATTCTCGTGCTGCTAATCAAAGCGATTGCCAGTCATGTGAGGACATGGTGGTCCGACGGAGTCATTAATTTTATTACAAAGAGGTCACAGATATTCTTTTCTTTATGCTTGAAGGGTTCCTTCGTTTTAATTATGTTGTTTATTTCCTCCTTTTTCCTTTTCCTCCTAATTTGTTTAAATAAAGATAAATTTGTAAAAGGGTGATGAAATCAATATATATATATATATATATATATATATATATATATATATATATATATATATATATATATAGTAAGGAGAAGGTCCAGAAAAAAACCTGTGAAAATGCGACTGTTTTAGTTCGCGCTTCCAGTCCTGCTGACTCCAATATTTTTATCCTTTCTGTGAAAAAAAAAAAAAAAAAAAAAAAAAAAAAAAAAGAGTTGTCAGTGCACCAGTGCACCCGTGAGTTGGTACTGTCTGTAGGATCACTTGGCGGTAACTAATGAGGAGATAATTATCTGATCGAGTTGACTTTTAAGTTTTTGTAAAATAAACACAGCGTGATAAAATAAAAAAGGGCGAAATGCTGGACTCATACGTAGACTCTATGAATGAATCACCTTCCCGATTATTTGCTTGAAATTTATCTAGGATGTTCGTTCGTGTGACACAACCTGTGCTTATTTCTGTGATGAAAATTATTTACTCAATGACAAAATCCCTAATTTCTCTCTGACCCTCCGACATTGCAATGCTTGCAAAGTGAATGTAAATGTCTACGAACACTTCGGTTTATGTAGCATACCTTCTGTTCATCACAGCATATTCATTTTCAGATTAACTTTTAGTGTATCTTCATCTCCTTTCTTGGTTGCTGATACATCCCATTAGGTGGGAGGTTAGAAGCTGTCTTTTTGAAAGTACCTTTACAGTACACTGATACTGTACACATAAGATGTAGTTTAATGTAGTATTAAGTGGCTATCATTTCATATTCGTCAGTGTGTTCCTGTACAATTAATACTGTAGTTCCGAACTGTGATGTTTGGAAAAGTGAGTATTACAGTAACAATATTATCACTTCCGGTAGCTGCGAAAATAAAATTATAAAAATGTTTAGATTATGAAGCTGTAAAAGAAAATCAAGAATTTTTGGTTTAGAAATACGAATACCAGTTTCTATAAAAGAGTAAGAAAATAGTGTTTTACAGTATGAAGACCTTAATGCGACATACCGTAGCGAACTTAAAATTGAATTGGTAATGTGTGGTAATATTATCGAAACATGGTTTGTATGCGATAACTAGTTTTAAATGGCATGTGTATTCGGAAGATTATCTTATTGAAAATGCTTTCGTGTGTATATATTCGTCTGATCATGAAAGTCTTACATAAGGTCCAACATTATTGACAGGGTAGTGTAACTGTAAAATTTACCCCCCCTCTTTACTTAAGTAAACTGTATTATATGGAGTTTTGCAGCAAACAGACGTGAATTTTAGAAAGTTAACTCTTTAGAAATAGCATTACGTGCATTGCTCGAATCAGCTGACGAAATTTCATAACTATCCTTATACACCGAAGACATGTAACAACTATAACATAAATCACATGATAACTGCAGAAAAATGAAGCTACTTGGGACTATAATAATCTTTTGTTGTCTCACAAACGATAAATTCAACGTATTTTTGACTAAACGTGTTAGCTATGCTCTGTTCCCCAAAGGGTTATCGAAAACAGTTGTTTATTCCTAGAATGTATTCAGCACCTCTCTTTAGATAGCTAGCATACTTTTTTTACAAAATAATCAGGAATTTATGGTATAGGGATTGCTTTTATTTGCGCAGACAATGAACTGTCGGCATCAATTTTGTATTAAAATTTGAGTATGTAAGGCTTTCAGTGGTGGAGGGAAAACTCCAATAATTTGAAATCTATATCTATACATAACAGACGTGCTTGTGACGTACTGTCAGACTTTTCTGAGTGACTAACCACTGCCACCCAGTCGTTGCGGCTCACAGCCCTTTCTCTCATGCGTGACGGAGTTTGGTATCGATGCGTGGCGGTGTTTGAGTGTGCGGAATAAAAATCTACGAAATAAGGAACAATAAATACTCTTAGGAAAAGCTTACTGTAGCTCATGGCGTACATGTGAAAGGACGTTTGTTGTTTCATTCGTTCTACTAAATACGATGCTTGCGCGGTTTACTCATTCACATTATTGTTACATGTTATTATTATATATACATAAATTTCTCTCAGCGTTTTCGTTAATCACACTTTATCAACAAACAACACTGACATGAACATAAAACTTCTGATAAATTGAAAGATAAAATACTGGTTTCATCTGAAACCGTCGTGTCTGTTTGAAGACGCTAAGCAACCAGCCAACTAGACGAAGTTTAATGGAGGTTTCATAGTTATTCTGAGCGTATCTTAGGGCAACATTAAGAACGTAATTATACTTTATTTAATTAACACTGATAGCGCGGAATTATTTTTCGTTTAATTTTTTTTCTCAAAAGCTATTAATTACCTTCATATGACTGCACAAGTTCGTTATAACTGAGTTTTTCACAATTACGTCATTATGTTTGCAATACTGCCCTTCTTTCTTCAATGACGTCAAAATGAATGTTTTATGATTTTAATCTGATGAATAATTATTATTAAAACAAGATTTAAGATTAAATATGTACGTATAAATGTCTCAAAAATTGAAGAAAGGTCAAGAAATATAAACCCAACTACTAGTAAGTCTTGAATATCTTCTGTAGGAACCTCAACTTTGTAGCTCTATCCAACCACTTTGCAATGCACAATAAAGCTAAAATTGATCTGCAATAATATATGACACTGTGCACGAATTCTTGCATGCAAGAGTAAACTAGTGAGCTGCCGTTATTGACCTTCTGGATAGCCGGCAGTGCTATCTGTGTTAAAGTCGTATCAGGAAAGTAAATTGAAGTTTAACAACTCTGCTCCACATTATAGTATGGCGTATTACATCAAAGAACCTGTAGTGTAGTTAGCTGGATTTACCTGATAGTCACAGTCAGTAATGCTTTCGGAAAATTAGGACAGCGACTGGAATTTACTCGTTTGAGTATTCGGATTTACTCATTTTGATCTGTGTATTACGAACTTAACGAAATTACGTTGTCTCTTTCAATAGCCGGTTTCTCTTAAACAGTGTTATCATCACCAGATTACCAATTAACCTATAGCTTACGGAACAATGATGGTGAATCTACAGTATTTAACCGACACCAGCAATCGTAGGTACAGCGTTTAGTGAGACGTAATCTTCTTTCTTTCGATGGGTTTTATTGATGTTTGATTTATTAGCTGGATAAATAATTAACTGATTCACTAAGTGATACAACAAGGGTTCCGACTATTGATTGAGGTACTGATTCCTACACACATACATTATGGGGACACCCTTCTTTAATTTCAGTCGCAAAGCACGGGCGTAAGGCCACACTTTTATAAATTCATCAATGCTTGGACTTTGAGTGATATTTGAAATACGCAGTTGAGCTTTTGTTCCAAGTATATTTATCGGGTCACGCGGTAATAGCCAAACGGTTCTAGGCGTCCTGTCAGGACTACAAGGCTGTTCCCGACGAAGGTTCGAGTCTCCATCGCGCATATATATATGCATGTGTGTTGTTCTTAGGTTTGCTTAAGTTAGTTTAACTGCACTGTTCAAGACAATTAGTAGTGTGATATCATACACAAAACAAATATGGTACTGTATTTTATTCGAATATTGGTTACAATTGTAATTTGCGTCTGATAAAGTATGATATTTCCCTCTCTCAACAATTTACTTGAAATTTTCATGGCGTTCACTCAGAGTGAGGTGCCATGGGGCTACCATAATAGTGAAAAAGTCATCCTCGTTGCCCTCAAATGTCATCACCTCGGACAGCCAGTAGAGTTGCACACCTACTTGGCATGCACAGTATGAGGATATTGGCTCTTGAGGGATATTTTTGCCATTCTTCCATGAGTGCAAGATCGCACTCTGCAACCGTTGTGGAAATTACCGGTCTGGTGGTAATGCGGCTGCGAAGTGCGTCCCAGACGTGCTAGGTCGGGTTCAAGTCCGGTGAACAGTCTGGTCACTCCATTCATTCAGTTCCCTAGCTTCAAGCATGTTGTCCACCAGAGCTGCTCTGTGGGGACGAGCGTTGTCGTCCAACTGAAGGAATCCATTACTGTGATACCAGCGTAGGGCACAACAAAAGGTCGAAGGATTTTGTCTCTATACCTCTGAGGAAAGAGTCATTCTGAACGACAAAAAGGTCCGTACGTCCACCAATAATGACTCATGCCCACACCATTCGTCGACCACCACGATATAGTGATGTTTTCTGCACATAAGCAGGACTGTTCCGAATTCTACGTTCTCTACAGATGAAGTAATGACGATTGTCTAGCTGAACACAAAATACTGACTCATCTGTGAACACGAACTGGCGCCATTCCTTACGACTCCGATCCTATTTTCTGTGGGCTAAACGGTGCCTTGGTTTTAATAGGACACATACCGTAAGCCTCTGTGCGTATAGGCCACATTCCCAATGCGATTTCGGACTGTGTTATATTGCGAGTCCTAATGCTGCCTGGAGGGTACGTTGCGGCTGATTTGAATGTAGCCTCCTGTCTCGACGGGTGTTAACCGGGGATAGCGGTCACCTCTTGCTAATGTTACCCTTGGGCTACCATGTCCTTACCTTCTTTTAACGGTTACTGTTGTCTGGAATCGTATCCACGTCCTGGAAATTACACTTTGAGACACTCCAATAGCTGCTGCCACCATCCGTTGTGTCTGTCCGGCTACCAACCTTCCTCTCGCTCTCCATGCCATACCTTTGAGTAAGTCACGTTGTTGTTGCATTGCACTACCTGCTCACTAGAAGTATCTGAATGCAACTGCTTGTGTAATTCGTTTGGTAGAGTAAACACAACACCAACTCTGTACCAGCCTTCTGTCATTATCACTATATCATTATCAGTAATGTTGTTATTTCCACTCTGTAGAACCGACAGGAAGACGTCGTACCATTTTAGTTTATTCTGCTGATGACACTACTTTAGGAACTAGATATCTCAAATGATTTAATAGTTTTGAACAGTTTAGTTTGTAAGCCTTAGGGGTTGATGACCACAGTACTTGCGTGCCATAGATTTACAAAAATCTGATTTTTTAATACTTATCGAAGGTTTTTTTTTCCACCCCCATGAACCACAGACATTGCCGAGGTGGGGTGGCTTGCGTGCCTCAACGATGCAGATAGCCGTACCGTAGGTGCAACCACAACGGAGGGGTATCTGTGGAGAGGCCAGACAAACGTGTGGTTCCTGAAGAGGGGCAGCAGCCTTTTCAGTAGTTACAGGGGCAACAGTCTGGATGATTGACTGAGCTGGCCTTGTAACATCAGCCAATGTGGCTTTGCCACACAGCTACTGCGAACGGCTGAAAGCAAGGGGAAACTACAGCCGTTACTTTTCCCGAGGACATGCAGCTCTACTGTATGAAAATATGATGATGGCATCCTCTCGGGTAAAATATTCCGGAGGAAAAATAGTCCCCCATTTGGATCTCCGGGCGGGGAATACTCAGGAGGATGTTATCATCAGGAAAGACAACACTGGCATTCTACGGATCGGAGCGTGGAATGTTAGATCCCTTAATCGGGTAGGAAAATTAGAAAATTTAAAAAGAGAAATGGATAGGTTGAAGTTGAATATAGTGGGGATTAGTGAAGTTCGGTGGCAGGATGAACAGGATTTCTGGTCAGGTGAGTACAGGATTATAAATACAAAATCAGTTGGGGGTATCACAGGAGTAGGACTGATAATGAATAAGAAAATAGGAATGCGGGTAAACTACTACGAGCAGCACAGTGATCGCATTATCACTGTCAAGATAGATACGAAGCCAACACCGACAACAGTAGTACAGGTTTATATGCCAACTAGCTCTGCCGATGATGAGGATATAGAAGAAATATATGAGGAGCTAAAGGAAATTATTCAGACCGTTAAGGGAGAGGAAAACTTAATTGTGATGGGAGACTGGAATTCGGTAGTAGGAAAAGGAAGAGAAGGAAAAATAGTAGGTGAATATGGACTGGGCAGAAGGAATGAAAGAAGAAGTCGCCTGGTAGAATTTTGCACGGAACATAATTTAATCATAACAAACACGTGGTTTAAGAATCACAAAAGAAGGTTGTATACTTGGAAGAGACCAGGAGACACTGGAAGGTATCAGATAGATTTTATAATGGTAAAACATAGATTCCGGAATCAGGTTATAAACTGCAAGACATACCCAGGGGCAGATATAGACTCTGACCATAACTTGTTAGTCATGAACTGTAGTCTGAAACTGAAAAAACTGCAGAAAGGTAGGAAAATAAGGAGATGGGACCTAGATAAATTGAAGGAACGTGAAGTTCTGGTGAATTTCAGAGGGAGATTTAGGCAACAATTGACAGAAACAGGGGGAAATAAAACAGTAAAAGAGGAATGGGTAGCATTGAGAGATGAAATAGTGAAGGCAGCAGAGGACAAAATAGGTAGAAAGGCAAGACCTGCAAAAAAATCCTTGGATAACACAGGAGATACTAAATTTAATTGATGAAAGGAGAAAATATAAAAATGTAGTAAATGAAACAGGCAAAATGGAGTACAGACGACTAAGAAATGAAATTGATAGGAAGTGCAAAATGGCTAAGCAGGAGTGGCTAGAAGCCAAATGCAAATCTGTAGAAGAATGTATAATAAGGGGAAAAGTAGATACCGCCTACAGGAAAATCAGAGAGACATTTGGGGACAAGAAAAGGAATTCTACAAATATCAAGAACTCAGATGGGAAACCAGTTCTCAGCAAAGAAGGAAAGGCTGAAAGGTGGAAAGAGTACATAGAGCAGCTCTACAAAGGAAATGAACTTAGAGACGATGTTGTAGGAAGGGAAGAGGAAGTAGATCAAGATGAAATAGGAGGTACTATACTCAGAGATGAATTTGACAGAGCCTTGAAAGACCTAGGCCGGAACAAGGCCCCAGGAGTAGATGATATACCCTCAGAGCTACTAAAGTCTCTGGGAGAGCCAGCCATGACAAGACTATTTGAACTGGTGTATAGGATATATGAGACAGGCGAAATGCCCTCAGACTTTAAGAAAAATGTAATAATCCCCATTCCAAAGAAATCAGGTGCAGACAGGTGTGAAAATTACAGAACCATCAGTTTGATAAGTCATGGTTGCAAAATATTAACACGAATTATCTACAGGAGAATGGAAAAGCTGGTAGAAGCTGCCCTAGGGGAAGATCAGTTTGGATTCAGGAGGAACGTAGGAACCCGGGAGGCAATACTTACCTTACGTCTTATCTTAGAGGATAGATTAAGGAAAGGCAAATCTACATTTTTAGCCTTTGTAGATTTTGAGAAAGCGTTTGACAATGTTGACTGGACTACACTCTTTCAAATTCTGAAGTCAGCAGGGGTAAAATACAGGGAAAGGAGAGTTATCTACAACTTGTACAAAAGCCAGACCGCAGTTATTAGACTCGAAGGGCATGAAAGGGAAGCATCAGTTGGGAAGGGAGTAAGACAGGGTTGTAGCCTTTCTCCGATGTTATTCAATTTGTACATTGAGCAGGCGATGAAGGAAAGCAAGGAAAATTTTGGAATAGGGATTAAAGTTCAGGGGGAAGAAATAAAAACATTGCGTTTTGCTGATGACATTGTAATTCTGTCAGAGACAGCGAACGACCTGGAAGAGCAGTTGAATGGAATGGACAGTGTGTTGAAGAGAGCGTACAAAATGAACATTAACAAGAGCAAAACAAAAGTAATGGAATTCGGTCTTAGAAAATCAGGCGATGCTGAAGGAATTAGATTAGGTAACGAAACAATGAAGGTGGTAGATGAGTTTTGTTACTTAGGTAGTAAAATAACATGCGATGGTCGCAGTTCAGAGGATATAAAATGCAGAATGGCAATGGGAAGAAAAGCATTTTTGAAAAAGAGAAATTTGCAAACATCGAATATTAATTTAAGTGTAAGGAAGTCTTTTCTGAAGGCATTTGTGTGGAGTGTTGCCTTGTATGGGAGTGAAACATGGACGATAAGCAGTGCGGACAGGAAGAGAATAGAGGCTTTTGAAATGTGGTGCTACAGAAGAATGCTGAAGATTAGGTGGGTAGATCACATAACTAATGAAGAGGTACTGAACAGAATTGGCGAGAAAAGGAATTTTTGGCATACCCTAACTAAAAGAAGGGATCGCTTGGTAGGACACATTCTTAGACATCGAGGAATCGTAAATTTAGCATTGGAGGGAAGCGTGTGGGGTAAAAATCGCAGAGGGAGGCCAAGAGACGCGTATAGTAAGCAGATTCAAGTGGATGTGGGTTGCCGTTCTTATGAGGAGATGAAAAGGCTTGCTCAGGATAGAGTAGGGTGGAGAGCTGCATCAAACCAGTCTCCGGACTGAAGACCATAACAACGAAGGTTTTAGGACTCTGACATTTGGGCTTTTCTGCCTTTATACCTACTGTTTCCTTCCGAGCATTAAGTTTCTGTTAATCAATCGTGTACTGTAATTTATGTAAACATAATAAAATATCTAACGAACCATGAGTGTTGTAATTTACTGACTTGGACAGACGTAGTAATACAAGCTCACAGATTTGCAGTTTTAAGGTAATCCAAACGTGAAGACTTCGCACGTACGCAACACAGTCTCTCTCTCTCTCTCTCTCTCTCTCTCTCTCTCTTGCAGTCCTCGTTACTCTCTCTACAACTCTCTCTTGAAGTGCGCCGCTGAAATAACAATCCCGCAGGCTCACATAAAATCACATAACCGTAACTGCCCTACATTCGTTCATTTAGCAAATAACGATCCGGTTCATACCGCTGGCTTTAGGTTCACGCTGCTAAACGCATTCTACAATTTATGGGTGGCTCAAGTAATAATATTACAAGCCAGTATTCCTTTAGCGAAATTACATTATATACCGACTCTATCACATTACAAACGTTGCCTAGTAATGCAACACCAAATTCAATAAACGGAGGCTAAATTTCACATATGGGTCTTCCAGTAGGAGCAATTACTATAAAAAAAATTCTGCTTTTTAGGTCTCCCAAAGCTCAGTCTACAATATCCGTATCTGTTGTAAGCTAAAATTTGCAGTTCTGCTGTTATCATTAACGTCGGCAAAATCTCATAAATAATAATAATAAAGTCCGAAATACAACCCTGATGAAAATTGTTGCAGACGGCGGTTTGAGGACTTAACGCACGTACTCGTTTCTTTTTTTATTTATTTATTCTTTTTTTATTTTTTATTTATTTATTTATTTATTTATTTATTTATTTATTGCATGTGTGACAGTTAAGAACACACACTGGCGTTTAAAAATAGATTTGCAAGACAGAAAGACATTAGTCGCATGACACCATTTAAAGTCATCATTATTTTACATAAGGCACTAATAATACTTAATTTACTCAATAATTAATACTATCATTTTGGTCAACCAATACACATTTTGCTGCATGCTGCCCTTGTCACGTACACGCGCGCGCGCTATCACACACACACACACACACATACACACACATTTATATATAGTATTACTCGATCGAAAATAACTTAGAAAGTCTAGAAATGGGATCCCACTTAAGCTTCTTCTTAGGTCGTATACTCCCATTAATCTATCGTTAAGTACGAGGGTATCTGTAACCAAGTTTCACGCAGCTCTTCCTATAATAAATACTTGTTAACCCCAGAAAGTAAGCACCGACCGAATTATACACTTCATTAGAGTAAACCTTCTTCTACACAGTCGCACTATTCAACATAGTCTCCATTACAAGCCACACAGTTCTGCCATCGCTGAATCCAGAACTCTAATCCTCTCTGGAGAAATTCAGGTTTGAAGTGTGTAGCCCATTGTTTCACTGCCACATTCGCCTCATCTGTGCCCTGAAAGTTGCGTTCCAGAACTGTCCTTCACAGCATCAAACAACTAGAAAGCCCCCGTGCTAAATCTGAACTATACGAGAGTAAGGGGCCACTCACCAGCTCACTTTGCCAATATCGTGACTTAGGACTGAAGATGTGTAGGTTTTGGCATCGCCATGAATATTTTGATAAATTATAAAATTCTTTTTTGGTCTCTTTTTCCTTATGGATTTTCGAAGCTTCCTGAGTGTTGTAATGTCACTGTTGATGTTCACAGTAGACTCATGTTCCACAAAAGCAATGAAAGTGATTCACAGGTCATCCCAAAATACTCTCCCTTCGATGCTGATCGTTGTCTTTTCAACATATTGAGTCTTGCACAACAAGTGTGGTGCCACTCCGACTAAGGCTTTGTTTCCTAAACATAAGCATGTACCCTAGTTTCATACTCTGTGACCAGTGTCTCCCCGAGCTTGATATACTTCCAGCAGCTTAGAGCAGACTTCCATCCTATCCTCCACATCACGTGTCAGCTGTCTCTGTACCCATTTCTCACACACTTTTCGATACCCTAAGTCTTTCCCCGTCTCATTCACGGCATTGTGGCCACAGTAAATTAGTGCAGCAAACTTAAGAACTGTGATTCGTCTGTCCGTACGAGTCAGTTCATCGAGCCATTGCCGATGCCAGTGGTCGCAGTTACGCGCCTCCCATTTCATTTTTTTCTTTCTTCACTGCTGGCTTCTCCTTCTTTAAACTTCTTCATCAATATCTGCACATTGGTCGTGTCAATCGTGCTGTCGCTGTAGATATTTTTAGCTTCTTGTGAATGTCAGCAATTTGTCAAGAATTCAGTGACTGCACGATTTTCCAGCTTCGAATCCATATCCATTTCCTACGAAAAAAAAAAAATACAGAACATGAGTATTTATGAAGGGCTATCATATAAGTCTGGGAAATTTGAGCTACATATATCAATACATGAACAAGTTATGCTCATCATTGTCTTCCGGAATAACCTTCGTATATCACTTGTTGTGAATATTTCTGTAATTTCTTGAAAAATATGAGAATCACTATTTAAATAATTAATTAAAAAATAAGAATGTTCAGACAAGACTCTGCTGTGTTCGCTTGGTTAGTCGCGCGGGAGGGAAATCAGTCGTCCTATTCGAAATCGCATTAACGACTTGAGTCGTCGGTGAACCGGACAGTAAGGATGTGGTTTTACGCGGTTTCCCACAAGGTGATTATCGGAATGTAAGCCAAATACCACCTCATTTCCACGATTCGCACACTTTCGCTCACTTTCTAGAGTATAACACTCCTTTTAGTTAATCTATCAAAATATGACCTTATGTTTGTAATCTTATTGCACCAAACTCCTATGGTCATCAGTACGTAGACTTAATAACTACTTAGACCAGCTTGCAGTAAGGACAACACACACACTCACTCCCAAGGGAGGGATCAAAACTCCAGCAAGAACGACCACCAGTTCGTATCATGTCACCTTAGATTCATCACCACACCATATCTCATTCTGTCTGTCAATTTCAAGTTATCCATGCCACTCCATAACCACATTTCAACACTATCTAAATGTTTTGTTCTTTCTGTCTGACTATCCATGGTTCAAAATCGTAAGCCACACATAACAATTGACACAACCTTGCCGGCCGCGGTGGCCGAGGGGACTGAGGCGCTCCAGTCACGGTCTGCACGGCCACTACGGTCGGGGGTTCGAATCCCCCCTCGGGCTTGGATATTTGTGCCGTCCTTAGGATTAGCTAGTTGATAAGTAGTTTGTAAGTTTAGGGACTGATGACCCCGTAGTTAAGTCCCATAAGCTATACAAACATTTGAACATTTGACTCAGCCTTCCTGACATTAATAGGGGTGTGGCAACGCTTCTAGTTGTCAAAAAATCTTACACTCTCCAAAACGTTTAATTTCCCACAGAACTTCTGTGTGCCACTTCTTCTGTACATCATACAGTGGATATTATAAAGGTATCCAAATATTGGAATGATTGAAGCTGCTGTAGTTTTCTTTCCTCTAGTGACATATTGATTGTGTTGCATTCTTTTCGGATTTTCAAAGTAAATGTTTCTAAATCTAAGGATCTTAACTGCCGTGGTTATCCATCCGTAGGCTTACAGTCTACATAAGCTAACTTAAACTAAGGACTACACACACACCCCAGCCCGAGGGAGGACTCGAACCACCGACAGCAATCAACCGCGCGCTCCGCAGCAAGGCGCTTTAGAGCGCCCGGCCACTCCACCACGGCTTTCTGATTTCCATTACTTCGATCTTATCATGTCCAATCTCTGCCAATACATTCTGACCACCATCTTCTCCATTATTACCTGGATTTATTCTTAGTTTCTGATAGTACAGTCATATTATCTGCATAAATGATTTAACTGTGAGTCTCGTGACGCGGTAGCTGTGCGCATCATACATTTGAAAGGAGAACTTCGCTTTGCAGTTTCTCCAGGTGTAATTTACTTACTGTGTTGCAATCAGCTCCCTTATTTTTTTTGATATTTCATGCTACTGAGATTGCATAAGAAATAATATAGCTTATTCTTTAGAAAAGTAACTTTGCGATGAAAATCATATTTGTTTACGTATTAGTCTGTGCTGTCAGCTTACCCCTAACAAGCTGGCAGCACGCCACGAGCTTATCTCGGCGGGTCAGCCGATTCAATCGCTAGCAGGCGTCATTCTGCGACAAACACGCGACTGTAAATAAACGGAGTAATCTGGAGCCTATTTCGGACCTTCTCTAACAGAAGTCGCAGCGTAGCTATAAAACAGCGTGGTATTTCTGCGCCGACTCGCGATAGGCCGACGATCGCCTTTTAGGAACCAGCCAGGTGACTCGCCATTCAATATCGTATCCGTCAATCAAATGATAGCCTCGCGGAAGACTCTGAAGAAGCTCGCTACGGAAGAAGTCACCGAAGACCGGTCGACGCCATAGCGAGGAACCACTCTGGCTGCTCCAACGGATTTCTGTAACCACCTTCGAAGTAGCGACCATTGTAAATTGTGCAGTTGTTATAAATTAGTTCTTCAAGAAGAAGATTGTGTTCACAATATAGACTATCTCATATATTTTACTTTTATGAGCCCCTACCGTACTTACATACCTGTGAAACTCCTATTTCAATATCTTTTGTTGTTGAAAAATATTTAGGGCGAATCGTTTAATTAACAGCTTGCAGTGTTGGAACATTAAGGAAAACTTCCGGCTGGATCTCAACTGGAATGGAGAGTCTGGAAGAGCCTAAATAGACTTAGGTGTCGAATGGGAAGATCAAGGGATAACCTGTTCAAGTGGGGATACGCAGAAGACGACCTCTGCCAATGTGGAGAAAAACAAACAATGACACACCTGCTGAGCTGCCCATCGTTGCCGGCGCCATGCACTTTGAAAGACCTGTGGCTGGCCAACGACGTTTCTGTGAAGTGTGCCGAACACCAACAGTAATAACGAATTATGTGTGAAAATCCTGATTGTATATATATGAATGTACAATTAGTACTTAGTTTTTATTTGTAATCTAGTATATGTAGCCTATTAATTAACTACAGATGTAGCTCAGACACGATTAAATAAATAAATCCTGCATATTGTGAAAACAAAGGTTCTCTAACACTGCACTGGGACACTCCGGAACTCACTTTCATGTCTGAAGACTTCTCTCCATTGAATGACATGCAGTATTCTGTTACCAGTAAACTATATAATCCAGTCACACAATTGATATTAAATTCGATGTGCTCGCACTGTTGTATCTGTTATTCCCAGAGACTGAACCCAAACAAATGGGGTACACAAAATTCGTCCCGTTGAGTTAACCGTGCGGCGTCAAGAGACGTCATCCCGCCATTCCTTATGTAACATGGCAAATCAGAAATAACCAAGCCGACCCTGCGAATGCGAGACAAAAGGAAAGAAAAAGGTAGACACAACACCGTACTGCAGAGGAGACGCTGAAGCTCGCAAGGCGCTCATTGAGGCAAAGCAGGAAAACGCGAGGGATGTACTAAGGCGAGTGGAGAGTAATTTCTGGCAGTGTCTGCTAGGCGACTATCTGCCGGCGTAAGGAGGCGGTGCCCTGCCGCCGTGGTAATCCGCGCCAGAACAACTGGGGGCGGCAGAGGCTGCGGAGCCGAGATAGCGCCGGGGGCGGAGGCGGAGACGGGGCGGGGGTGGTATATTTAAATGAACGCGCCGCCGGGGGAGCAGTTAGGGCCGACCAGCGCCTCTTGTATCGCACCTGCGAGGACCGTAAACAATGTCGCCATTGTTAGGTGCCCGCGGCGGATCGATGGCTCGCCGCACGCCGCCGGCGGCCGCCCTTCTGTTTGGACTTGTCTCCCCGCGTGAGGGCCCTACAGCACGAGGAGGCTCCCGAGATATCAGCCGGGAGGAAACAACTGTTGCCAAGGGTCCCATTAGCCGAACGCCGTGTGGCAGAGAATTACGGAGAATTTCGAGTAGTTAAAAAATTGTTTGTAAATCTATCGGATCAAACTGCGTGGTCATCAGTCCGTAGCTTACAAACTACTTAAACCTAGGTAAACTAACCTAAGGAAAGCACACACACCCATGCCCCAGGGAGGACTCGAACCTCCACGGCGAGCAACCGCGCGCTCCGCAGCGAGACGCTTTAGACCGCTCGGCTACTCCACCGCTGCGAATTTCCAAAAAAGAAAGAATGTTCAAATGTTTGTAAAGCTTATGGGACTTAACTACGGGGTCATCAGTCCCTAAACTTACAAACTACTTAGGATCTAACTTATACTAAGGACGGCACATATATCCATGCCCAAGGGGGGATTCGAATCCGCGACCGTAGTGGCCGTGAAGTCCGTGACTGGAGCGCTTCAGTCCCCTCGGCCACCGCGGCCGGCGCGAATTTTGATCGAAGTACACGGTGTGTCCACAAAGTTAGTTCCGTTTGGTTATATAGAACAAACGAGTACAGATACAGAATTATTTATGGTACAAAAATCTACAAGTAATAAACTACTTTTCTACATAGCTTCCGAAATGTTGTAAGCACTTGTAATAGCGCGGCGAAAGTTTCTGTATGTCTTCTTCATAGAAGGATGCCGCCTGTGTATTCAACCGTGTGGTAACATATTCGTTATCACAGTTGAAGTGTTGCCCACCAAGAACAGATCTCAGGTGTAAGAAGAGATGAAAGTTGCTAGGAATGAATATTGTAAATCTACCGGACCAAACTGCGTGGTCATCAGTCCATAGCTTACAAACTACTTAAACTAAGGTAAACTAACCTAAGGACAAACACACACACCCATGCCCCAGGGAGGACTCGAACTTCCGACGGCGAGCAACCGCGCGCTCCGCAGCGAGACGCTTTAGACCGCTCGGGTACTCCACCGCGGATTTCAGCTCGTCGTCGTTGAAGTGTTGACAGGACAAATTTTAGGTGTAACAAAAGGATTTCCATCAAAAGGTGGTGTTTGTTTACACGTTAGTGCCCGACCCCAAGTGGCGAATGTGACCAAACAACTCTAACGGGATTTTCACTGGGACGTGTTTGATCATCATCCGTACAGCCCGGGCCTCGCTCCTAGCCACTTTCACTTCTTCTTACACCTAAAAATCTGTCCTTGGTGGTCAACATTTCAACGATGATGACGAGCTGCGTGAACATGCTACCTCATGGCTGAATGCACAGGCGGCAACCTTCTATGAAGAAGGCATACAGAAACTTGTGCCACGCTATGACAAGTGCCTACAAAATTTCGGCAGCTATGAAGAAAAGTAGTTTAACAGTTGTAGATTTTTGTACAATAAACATGTATAAGCTCGTTATCATCGTTAAAGTGTTGTCCATCTAGGACATATCTTAGGTGTAAGAAGAGACAAAAATCGCTGGGAACGAGGTCTGCACTGTACGGAGGACGATCAGACAAGTCCCAATGAAATTACCGTAAGAGTTGTTTGGTCACATTCGTCGTTTGAGATCGGGTCGTTTGAGGTCATTTCTTGCTACACCTAAAATCTGTCCTTGGTGGTCAACATTTCAACGATGATGACGAGCTGAAGGAACATGTTACCACACGGTTCAATACACACGCGGCAACCTCCCACGAAGAAGGCATACAAAAACTTGTGCCACGCTGTGGCAAATGCGTACAAAATTTAGAAAGCTATGTAGAAAAGTAGTTTAACAGTTGTAGATATGTACAGCCCTACAAGGCCGAAGTAAGCGGTGTGTCCACAAAGTAAGTTCCGTTTGGTTATATAGAACAAACGTGTACAGATACAGAAGAATTATTTATGGTACAAAAATCTACAAGACTTAAACTACTTTTCTACATAGTTCCCGAAATTTTGTAGGCACCTGTCATAGCGTGGCGAAAGTTTTTGTATGCCTTCTTCATAGAAGGTTGCCGCCTGTGTATTCAGCCATGTGGTAGCATGTTCTTTCAGCTCGTCATCGTTGAAGTGTTGAGAGGACAAATTTTAGGTGTAAGAAGAGGATTTCCATCAAAAGGTGGTGTTTGTTTACACGTTAGTGCCCGACCTCATGTGGCGAATGTGACCAAACAACTCTCACGGGAATTTCACTGGGACGTGTTTGATCATCATCCGTACAGCCCGGGCCTCGCTCCTAGCCACTTTCACCTCTTCTTACACCTAAAAATCTGTCCTTGGTGGTCAACATTTCAACGATGATGACGAGCTGAATGAACATGCTACCACATGGCTAAATACACGGGCGGCAACCTTCTATAAAGAAGGCATACAGAAACTTGTGCCACGCTATGACAAGTGCCTACAAAATTTCGGCAGCTATGAAGAAAAGCCGTTTAACAGTTGTAGATTTTTGTACAATAAACATGTTCTTTAAGCTCGTTATCATCGTTAAAGTGTTGTCCATCAAGGACAGATCTTAGGTGTAAGAAGAGACGAAAATCGCTAGGAACGAGGTCTTCACTGTACGGAGGACGATCAGACAAGTCCCAGTGAAATTCCCGTAAGAGTTGTTTGGTCACATTTGCCGTTTGAGATCGGGTCGTTTGAGGTCATTTCTTCCTACACCTAAAATCTAAAATCATTTCAACGATGATGACGAGCTGAAGGAACATGTTACCACACGGTTCAATACACACGCGGCAACCTCCCACGAAGAAGGCATACAAAAACTTGTGCTACTCTATGACAAGTGCGTACAAAATTTAGGAAGCTATGTAGAAATGTAGTTTAACGGTTGTAGATATGTATAGGCCTACAATTAATATTTTTTCTGTTTATGTACACGTTTGTCTTATATAACCAAACGGAACTTACTTTTTGGATATACCTCGTACATAATATACATTTCCAAAAGACAGGACACCTGGAAAGACGACATCGATTTTGATATCTGCAGATGCCACCTAAGGCATAGTAGTAGTGATAATGGTTCAACTGCAGTCCGCCAACAGACAGCGTAGCAATAGCTAAAAATTCATGTAAAGTTTAAAAGGAGTTGCCATTCAGAGATTCCTTTATTTCTTTTTAAACAGCAGCTGGTTATCTGTCACATTCTTATGCTAAGTGACCGAAGCTTTTGTGGCAGCATATTCGCCCCTTTCTGTGCCAAAGTTAGATTTAACCATGAATAGTGAATATCACCCTTTCTCCTAGCATAGTAGCTACGCACATGTTAATAATTTTCAATTGAGCTTGATTTTTAATAACAGATATGTATATATCGTGAAGCTACAGTGAAGATCCCCAGTTCCTTAAATAAATGTCTGCAGGTGATCTTGGGTGGTCTCCAGCAATTATTCTTATTACACGCGTTTTTGCTATGAATACTTTTTTATTGGATGTTGAAATGCCCCAGAATACGATCCCATATGAAATCAGGGAATGAAAATAGGCATACTAAGCTACTGTACTGAGATGTAAATCACCAAATTTTGCGATGACCCTAATAGCGTAAGGAGCTGAACTCAAACGTTTCAGAAGATCTTCAACGTGTTTCTTCCAATTCAATCCCTCGTCAATGGAAACACCTAACATGTTTAAATGTTTCACCTTGGCTACAGATTTCTGTTCAATGGTGTCATGCCATTTACTGTATGAATCTGTATATACTGGCTTTTATCAAAATTTAATGGGAGTCCATTTGTAGAGAACCACTTAATAATTTTCTCAAAGACATAATTTACAATTTCATTAGTTAATTCCTGTTTGTCAGGCGTGATAGCTATACTTGTATCGTCAGCAAAAAGAACTAGCTTAGCATCGTCGTGAATAGTGAATGGGAATTCATTAATATATATTAAGAACAGCAAAAGACCCAAAGCCGAACCTTGTTGGACCCGATTTCTAGTACCTCCGCAGTTAAAGGAATTATTGTTTCTTCTATATCATATGAACTGCTTGTTTCAAATTTCTTCTCTCTTCCAGTTAAGTATCATTTAAAGCAGTTGTGCTCTGTGCCACTCATACCACAAAACTTTTGCTTATCTAGAAGAGTCCTATCATTTACACAATCAAAAGCCTTTGAGAGATCACAAATTCCGGTTATTAAAGCATTTAATATTTCACCAGTGAAGATATATGTAGCATTTTCTGTTGAAAAGCTTTTTGAAAACCAGACCGACATTTTGTTAGAACTTTATTTTTTACTAATGTGTGAAGCTACTCGAGAATAATAACTTTATAAAATTTTTGGATAAGCTGTCAGAAGTGAGATGGGGAAGTAGTTGCTGACATAAGACGTATCTCTCTCTCTCTCTCTCTCTCTCTCTCTCTCTCTCTCTCTCTCTCTCTCTCTCTCTCTCTCTCTCTTTTTTTTTTTTCTTTTTTGCAAAGGTTTAGCGATAGCATATTTC
Organism: Locusta migratoria; assembly: GCA_026315105.1. Taxonomy (NCBI): domain Eukaryota; kingdom Metazoa; phylum Arthropoda; class Insecta; order Orthoptera; family Acrididae; genus Locusta; species Locusta migratoria. The sequence goes on along the minus strand of CM048749.1, from coordinate 262,223,379 downwards.
ATTCTAGCCGAGAAAATAACCTGCTTTGAAGAGCTATTACACATATGGCTAACAATCCTGCTTAACTCTTGGGAACAAGCTTTTAATACCCTGCTGGAAATGCCATCAGTTCCATGTGACGTTTTACTTTTGAGAGAGATTATTATTTTACTAATTTCTGAATGAGAGGTGGGTGGAATTTCAATTGTGTCATATTGTGTAGTTACAGCCTCTTTCATTAACTGCCTTACTACTTATAATGAACATTTAGATCCTATTTTCTCTACAACATTTAAAAATTAATCATTAAAATGTTTTCAACTTCCGACGTTTTGTTAATAAATTTTCAATTGTTTTGATGGTAGTACCCTCTTCCTGTGCGCTTGGTTGGTCTGTTTCCAAACTGATTAAATTTTATTGTCAGAGGAACTAATCTCAGTCATAATGCACATGCTGCTGAATTTTTTAATAACATTTCCTAATGTGGCACTGTAGTGTCTATAATATGTGATTGTTTCTGGTCTATTACTCTTTCTGTCGCATAGATGTAGTTCCTTTTTTCGGTTTTATTTAATGTTCTTTCAAGTTCAGCTAGACTCAACTTGGGTCTGCGGGCTACAGCACTGCGAACTGTTTATAATAGTCACACTGCCTATATTATCATACTGCTCACCGATGTGGATAGACGCACTGGAGCGACAATACAACCGTCCCAAAATTAATAGAGTCCAACGGTTAATCAATTTAAAAATGGCAAACGACTTGCAGTGAAGAGCATGAAAGGGACGCAGTTGTTGGAAAGGGTTGTAGTATTTCCCAAATCGTTATTTAACCTGTACATCATACACGTGAAATTTGGAGACGGATTTCAAGTCGAGGAAGAAGAAATAAAAATATTGTGGTTTTCCGATGACACTGTAATTCTCTCATAGACAGCAAACACCTGGAAGCTCAGTTGAACGCAATGGACAGCACCTTGAAAGGTGTGAGTTTAAAATGGGCATTAACAAGAGAAAAACAAAGGTAACGGAATGTAGTCTAAGAAAAGCATGATATGCTCAATTAGATAAGGTAATAAGACAATAAAAGTGGTAGAAGTAATTAAGATATAAAATACATTGTGGCTGTGAGAAGAAGAGTATTACTGAAGAAGAAAAATTTGTTGATATCCAATAATAATTTAAATTTTAAGAAATCCTTTCTGGAATCAATATTCCATAGCGTAGCATTGTACAGGAGTGAAACGTCGACGATAGGTAATTCAGATAAGAAGATTATGGAAGCATTTCAGATGTGCTGTTGGAGATTAATGCTGAAGATATGATATATAGAAGCGTAACGAATGCAGAGTTATTAAACAGAAATGTGAGAAAAAAAATTCTGTTGTATCTACATATATAAAAATGAATTGCTTGTTCGTTAGTCTTGCTAAAACTCGAGAACGGCTGAACCGATTTGGCTAATTTTAGTCTTGAAATACTCGTGTAGGTCCAGGGAAAGTTTAAACGGTGATAAAATATGGAAAATTTGTTCGGAAAAGAGGAAAATCGGGAAAAACTAAAATAGGTTATTTCTGTGAGATATCATTACCGTTCGTCCAATTGCGATAATATTTTGTACATTTCACGTTGAAAGGAAGAGGAAGGTTCGCATCAAATAAAATTTTGAAAAGTCGAAAAATTTAGGAAAAACAGAAATCTATTTTTTCTATGAATAAAAATCAATTGCCACATGGTTGTAATGGCATCACTTGAGTACGGCTTGACCGGACAAGGTTTGTTTGAAATACATTTCTTGGGATAAACTACCGGAAAATTTGAGAAATAATGAAAGTGCGTTTTTCAATGTGTTTCTGATTGAATTCAGCACTATAACGGACTATTCGCAAGACGGAAAAAAATGACAAAAGAAAACTCGCAAAATTCGAACCAATTTCCTTTTGCAGTGTGTTTCTAAATGTACTCAACACTAAGTCGAGAACCGTTCATCCGATTGCGATAAATTTTTGATAATTTGACGTTCAACGAAAGTTGATCGTTCTTATGAACTAAAAGTTTGGGATAGCTACCCGGAAAATTTGAAAATTCGCAAGAAACTGAAAGAGCTTTTTTCAATGGGATATCAATATCATTCGCCTGATTGCGATAAAATGTTGCATATTTGACGTACAAAGCATGAGTAACGTTCATATTAAATAAAAATTTGGAAAAGTTTCCCAGAAAATTGGAAATTTCAGAAAAAAATAGAAAGAGATTTTTCTATGAAATATCAACACCATTCATCTGACTGCGATAAAATATTGCACATTCTACGCAGAAAGCGAGAGGAAGGGTTGAGTGATGTAAAAGTTTGGAATAGTTGGCCAGAAAATAGGAAAATTTTTGGAAAACTGAAAAAGTCTTTTCTTTGAGATATCAATATCATTCGTACGATTACGATGAAATTTTACACATTTGACGTTCAAAACAAGAGTACATACATATTAACAATTCTGAAACATTGCCGGGTCGACTAGTCTTGATTAAAGGAAAGGATCGATTGTTGCGACACATTTTGGGACACCTAGGAATCATTAGTTTTATACTGGTGGGAAGTGTGTGGGGTAAAATTCGCAGTGGGAGACCGAGAGGCGAATACAATAAGCAGGTTCGAAATGATGTAGTTTGCCATGCTTACGAGGAGATGAAGGGACTTACACGACTGCAACATACCTGAGAGACCACAGAAATGTACCACGTGTGTCGCTGTAGAGAACAAAGTAGGCACGGGCTACACATACGATCACAGTAACGGGGGTCGGACAAAGGCGTCTAAGAAATTTCATGTCTCATTGTAGCGCCCGAATCTTGCGGCGTCAATGCAGTGGTAACACAGTCGCAATCGTCGTAATTGCGGAGTGCTTCGTACCTCTAAACATCACGAGTAGTTCGCCGATGAATAAGACAAGGCTGCTCCCAAGATAATGGAAAGCACTTGCCACTAATTGGCGCTAACCGCCGCGCGCAGAACATTGCGGTGTCGACAGAGCTAGCAACTACAACGGAATGTCGGTGGTAGAGCTTCTCTCCTCGATATGTGACCACTCAGTCGATGAATTTCAGTGCACCTCCTCAATATACTAAACGACGCTCGTAGTCAGCCAAAACGTCGGGGCATGAGTAGACATTGTTGTTTCCAGAAAGGCATTTTCGTTCTGCAGCTGACGGTGCGCTGGTATGAAATTTCCAGCCAGATTAAAAAATTTGTGCTGGCCGATATTAGAACCTGGGAACTTTGCCTTACCAGCGAACTGTTAAGTTCCTAGATTTGAATACCAGTTAGGCACACGCTTGTATTTCGCCAGGAAGTTTCCATATTGTTATTTTTATTGTTCTGGTTGACTGTAGTGACAGAGTTCATGCCCTCGAGTTAGTTGGTGACAACTGTCGCAAATTCCTAGAACGAGGGTAAACTTGGCTCCTTCCGCCAACGCTTGCTTTCATCGACGATTTGAAATAACGGCCAGGAAACCAACCTAGACTTCGTCACCTTGGGCGTTTTTTAATTTAATTAAACGGGGAATGCTAAAGTAATCATGCTCCCTCTGGCAAACAGTTCTCTATGCAGACAATACTTCGGTAGTGGCTGAAGAAATTATTTCAATAGTCGGTGCAAACGAATTTAAGATATTAGCAACTGGTGTACAATGAAACATATGAATGGGGAAATTTGGAAGCTTTTGTCCAGTCAGATTTAGAACCGAGTTCTCCCGTTTACAAGGTATTCGTGTCGAACACTATGCCACTTGTGACAGTGATCAACACGGCCGCATAGCTACCCTACCATGCTTCCCGTCAGATGCAGATTCTCAACGTATCCACACACTAATAACGTAGTACCCCTGCTGATTATCATATTATCACTCATCAGTCACAACATATCACTTATTCCTGTAACAGAAGTCGGAAAGGACAAAGACCGCATATACAATATATATATATATATATATATATATATAAGGTGAGTCATAAATGAGGAAATATAGTGGTATATTCCGAGTATACATACTTTTTTTCTGTATTTACAACCTGGTCATCATTGATATCTGACTTCAGTCTAATCATTTCACGTAATTCCATTTCACGTGATATTAATTTCAGAACAACCAGTCTGTTCCGATAAACATGAATGCCACTGGTTTCCACTGAGAAGTTTGTTCGACAGAAATAATATTTTCTGTTAACAGTTACGCCATAAGTATGGTAAAAGTCCTTGCTGCATACTTTCACCAACTTACTGTCAAGTTAGGCTTGATAAAATTTATTCACTCTTGCACAATGTGTCAGCCGGAGCATACTAGGCTACAGCCGCGACACAATCGTCGCCGGTCACGCTAGCGAATTATCACGAACGCATGTGTGAACTAACAAATGAATGAAGTCGTTCCGCTTTTTAATCAATTCGGCATTCGGAAATTACTAATCAACGAAATTACGTTACTGGACTTTCAGACAAATAATTTCGGTGCGTGAAAGTGGCACATGCACCTAATATTTTGTTACAGCATGCGAAGTTTCGTTGATATATCACAGTCAACATATTCCCTCTGACTGCTGTTTCAGCCGGATATATAAATGCATAAGTTACTACGACAGGTTTCTCTGGCACATTACTTTGTTTTTGTAGGAGAACACATTTGATCGCAATTGTTATTTTGTTGGTATGATCGAGAACATTCGTGTTTTCACGGAATTGCATCAATTAACTTTATCTGGCGCCAAATATTTCCGCTTGTTCAAATGTTCAAATGTTTGTTAAGCTTATGGGACTTAACTACGGGGTCATCAGTCCCTAAACTTACAAACTACTTATGAACTAGTTACTAACTAGGACGGCACAAATATCCATGCCCGAGGGGGGATTCGAACCCCCGACAGTAGTGGCCGTGCTGACCGTGACTGGAGCGCCTCAGTCACCTCGGCCACCGCGGCCGGCTTTCCGCTTGATTGAGACTGTCTAGGTAAATAACTTTCCCGTTATTAAACATCATAACTTCGCGTTAGCGAAAATTCTTAGCGCTCGGTTGCATACAAACAATTCCGAGTCGTTTCAGATTTGTTCCCTGTCGTGCTACTCCACTGTCAAGTGAATAGTTGCAGTAGCTGTTAACTCATAAATTCCATTCTCCGAACTGCATGTGCAGGAACTGATACAAATATAGAGAGTTCTTTGACTGCTATTTACATTCTAATTTTGTCGTGTTCTCGAGTTTTATTCAATTTTAGTAATTTTGGCAATCTCATGCTACTCGAACAAACTTCGATGTGGACACCCTCGATGAGATCACCTCTGTCCTCTTTCTGTTGTTTTTAAATCTTAAGTATTTTCATTATTAGTGGCTTCCACATTGTCTCTGTAGGTAGATTTGACAGATTTCACCGAAATGATCACATGGCAATTGTTGGCCGAGTATCCCCCACTGGGTTTCGGCCACCTTGCTGCAAGTCTTTTTAATTGACGGCAGCCGGCCGCGGTGGCCGAGGGGAGTGAGGCGCTCCAGTCATGGTCTGCACGGCCACTACGGTCGGGGATTCGAATCCCCCCACCGGGAATGGATATTTGTGCCGTCCTTAGTATTAGCTAGTTCATAAGTAGTTTGTAAGTTTGTAAGTTAAGTCCCATAAGCTATACAAACATGTGAATTGACGACAATTCAGCCACTTGTTTATCGATGATGAAGATGATGATGAAGATGAAATGATGGCGAGGAGAAATCGCGACACCCATTCTCCCTGTATGGTAGTGAGCGACGTTGTCGACTGAGTTCTGGAGGCGAACTTCGAGAAAATATTACAAGAAAATTTGCATCAGTGGCATGAGCTTGCCATGCTCTTCAGTAAAATGAGTCGATACTCTTGAGACAAATGGTTTCTATCTGCTTCAGTGCACGATGCAACGTCATAGAGGTGTGACAGTAGGGATTGGGGGGGGGGAGTCTAAGAAGACGAGGGTGGGAATCAGAGGAGGAGTAGAGAGCGGTCACCATGACACGCGTCAAGTCTGACAGCGTCAGACGACACTGGCGTGTCATACACAGACGTGCGTTCCAAAAGATTGGAAAATGGCGCAGGTCATTCCTGTTTCCAAGAAGGGACGTCTAACAGTTGTGCAGAATTAGGGGCCTATATCTCTCACGTCTGTCAATGTAGAATTTTGGAACATGTATTGTGTTCGAGTATAAATGACTTTTCTAGAGACTAGAAATCTGCTCTGTAGGAGTCAGCATGGGTTTCGAAAAAGGCGATCGTGTGAAACCCAGCTCGCGCTATTCGTCCACGAGACTCAGAGGGCCACAGACACCGATTCTCAGGTAGATACCGTGATTCTTGACTTCCGCAAGGCGTTTGATACAGTTCCCCACAGTCGTTTAATGAACAAAGAGAATATGGTCTATCAGACCAATTGTTGAATTGGATTGAGGAGTTCCTAGATAACAGAATGCAGCATATCATTCTCAATCGAGAGAAGTCTTCCGAAATAAGAGTAATTTCAGGTGTGACACAGGGGAATGTCGTGCGTCCGTTGCTGTTCGCGATATATATAAGTAGCCTTGTGGATAACATCGGAAGTTCACTGAGGCTTTTTTGCGGATTATGCTGTAGTATATACAGAGGTTGTAACAATAGAAAATTGTATTGAAATGTAGCAGGATCTGCATAGAAATTACGCACGGTGCAGACAATGGCAATTGAATCTCAATGTAGACAAGTGTAATGTGCTGCGATAACATAGAAAGAAAGATCCTTTATCACATAGCCACACTATAGCAGGTCAGCAACTGGAAGCAGTTGATTCCGTAAATTTCTTTGCAGGTGCACAAATACGCCCGATCCGTTATGGGAGCAGATTTAGGCTTCGAGCAAGAGGTACTTGTGGGAATAAACAGTACAGTGACAGTGTGCTATAAGTTGAGAATTTGGGTACGGCAAGAATCGTGCATAGAGGGAGTAACTGGTTAAGGCAACCACTGGCCCGAAATAGGAATGTCGCCGTAGAATTTATTTCAGAAATTTTGAAATGTTTATAAACCCAATGGACCAAGCTGCTGAGTCCATCAGTCCCTAGATTCTCGAGCTACTAAAATTAACTTTCTGATAAACAAACAGTTTGAATTTTTGCTTTTTAATACGTAACATTTGAATCTAAATATTCATTTTATTAAAACAATAACAAATTATGAAACTGGTTGTGTGAGTCTCCACGTCTCCGATAAAAAACAACTGAAGTGGACCATCGGCCTCTCACTCAGTAACTTCAATTTTATATTAACACATTCATTTTAACTGTGTGAAAGTTCATTAATAATGTACCTGACGTCCAGATTGGTGATCCATTCGAGGCAAGGCGGTATGGCGTTGAAGAAGTCAGCCCGATTACCCTGGTAGGCTCTTAATTCGCAGACCTAGGCGATGTGCTGTATTGTTTGATTGGTGCCCCACAGTCTCAACTAGGGCTGAGAAGCTTACCCCACTTGTGTAGGTTTTGTGCACATAGTCCATGTCCTGTTCGGATTCTGTTTAGGCTTTTCCAAAGCTGTCGTGGAAGTACAATGCCCATATGTTTCTCTGATGGACAGATCAGTTCACGGTGGTCAGGGGAGGCACTATCAGTCCAGCTCTTGTGCCAGTTAGTATCCATGTTGAAGTTTGCCGCTGACAGTTCTTATGCTACTCATAGAGGAGTGTTTCTAGGGTGGAATCATTATCTTGGATTATTTCATCATCAGAGCAGGCAGGGTGGAGTTATATGACTAATTATTTGAAGCCGATATAGTGAGGTAGGTTTCATGCAACCAGTTGTGGTTCTCATAGCAGCGTTGAGCTGGGTGTCCACCTACATGCTTGATGGTTAACCTTAATGGTGCACAGTACTCGGCTACAGAGTTCACTAAGGCGAGTGCAGAAGTTCTCAGTGTATCTGCTGATGCTCCTCAGTTAGAGCTGCAAAGCCTCTGAATAATGTTGTTCCGTGAGCTTATGTTATTGGATACATTTCCAAAGTATCTTTTGAAGGATAAGGTCCTATGTAGAGTAACCCGAAGGTACTATTCATGTGTCTCATATCACAGTTGACTGTTATTCACTTGGAGCTTCAGCTCATATCCCGCCAATCTTTTGTTGAAATGAAAACAGTTGACCACAGTCTTGGTAGGATTTGGTATTAGCCTCCATTTCGTAAAATACTCATGCATTTTGCTTAGATCAGTTGTGAGGATGATTTCAGTTTCTTCAAACTGCTTGCTTTGGATATCTTGAGCCATGGTATCAGCATTAATGACAAATTTCATAAATGAATATATATACTGAGAAACTACGGTGAATATCCCTAGTTCCTTCGGTAAATGTCTGTCGGATGGTCTTGGGTGGGCACCAGCTATTATTCTCATAACTCGCTGTTGTGCGATGAATACATTTTTACTCAGTGCTGAATTATCCCAAAATACAGGGTGTCCAGAAAAGAACTTCCTGATTTCAAAATTAAATAAGTCGAAAAAAAAATCGATAGAGGAATGCAGTAAACGGTATGTTTATTGTGATAGCTGTAAGAAGTTGATACAGCAGTTTGAAATAATAGTTAGAAAAGCTGCTAACAGATGGCGCTGTAATCGCCATACGTAATGCCTAGTATAAATAGTGATCAGAAGCGCAGAGCGATCAGTTCATTTGTGTCCCTGCCTCTTCGCCGCTTTTGTGTCTCGTTTCCGTCGTAGGTGCCGGTGGCCGAGTAGAAAGAGTCCGACACAGGAATAAGGATGCACGCTTGTGCAGGTATGGAGGTGAGCAGCCAGTGGGACAGCAGAAACTAGAAACACTAGAGTAAATTAGAACGAGATATATATTGCACAGAATTTATATAATACTTAACTTTTACTCAGTTCAGTACTGCAGAATGCTGATACATAGTTGAGCTAGAGGCCTGCCTAGTGCCTTTCCGATAGCCAAGCCTTCACTGGTGCCTATCTGATTCCGAAGTGTTAACTGGTTCCTATCTCAGTTCCAAGGGAACGATGTCGTTCAGTGGTGGCCACGAGCGGAGTTGTAGCAGAGGGCGCTCGTGGCTGACGTCGTAAGAACGGCGCGCCGTTCGTGCATGGCGGCACGCGGCGAAAGTAGATGGCGCGCACTTTGGACTTGTGCGACACAACAAGTTCCACTATTGAAACATGAAAGGAGGTTAGTGTACCGAAGGAAGGGATTAAATCCATGTACTCCATTGAACAACGCGTTTTTCTGGTGCTAGAATACCACAGGTTATAAGAGAGTCCTACGGCAACAAGGCGAAGTTTTCAACCACGATTTAATGTTCCAAAAGGAACCGATGCGAAAACCATTCGTACGCTCTTCGCAATATTTCAACGAACAGGCAGCGTAACTGATGATCTAGTAGGGCATGTTGGCCGCTAGCAAACCGCAGTTACGTCTGAAAATATCGCTACAGTTTCTGGAATTATTCAGCGAAATCCAATGTTATTTGTCCGTAGAATTGCATCTGAGACTAGTTTGAAGCGTTCCAGCCCGCAGAAAATACTGAGAAAGGGCCTACACATGTTTCCATTCAAAATTAAAACGCACCTGGCCATACCCGTACGAGCTGTGCAACAAAGGGTTGCCTTTGTAAATACACTTCGCGGGTTTGCCGCCGGATGACATTGTGAATCTCCCACAATATTTCGCCGATCCAACTGTTCGACATCTTCAGGTGGTGTTAGCTGTCAGTACTTCAAGGCGCGCCTTAAAGTACTGACAGCTACCACCACCTGAAGATGTCGAACAGTTGGGTCGGCGAAATATTGTGGGAGATTCGCAATGTCATCCGGCGGCAAACCCGCGAAGTGTATTTACAACAGATCCGCCGTGAAAGCTTGAAAAGTCACACAAGGGTTGCCTTTGCTAATCTGATGCTCACAATGATTGATAGTGAAGGATTTGATGTTGGCTGCATCTGGTTTACAGAAGAAGCACACTTCCATCTGAATGGATACGTGAATAAGCAGAACTGGCGATTTTGGGGTTCCGAAAAGCCGTATTGGTGTGAAGCGAAACCACTGTATTTTCCTAAAGTTACTGTGTGGCATTATTGGCCCTTTTTTCATTCGAGAAACGGTCACTGGTGCACGTTATGTTGCAATTTTGGAACAATTTGTCGCCATACAGCAAGCGTTAGAGAATCGACCAGGTACTGAATGGTTTATGCCAGATGGAGCCAGACCACTTCGGACCGAATAAGTGTTTCGCTTTCTCGAGGAATACTTCGGGAATCGAGTCGTTGCTTTGGCATGGATTGACCTCCATATTCGCCGGATTTGACGCCCTGTGATTTGATTTTTTTTGTGGGGCACAGTGATAGACACTGTCTACCCGAAGCATCCCACCATGCTGGACGAGCTTGAATTGGCGATCTCTGTGGCATGTGAATCCATTTCGGTTGAGACACTACGAAATGTGATGGTGAATTTCATTCTTCGTTTGCGCCACCTCTGTAGTGCCAATGGTGAACGTTTTGAAAACATTGTGATGGGACTGCTTGCAAAGAGTGTTTTCATACGATTATTTTACTTACGTATGCTGATATGAGCTGTACAGCGTAGAGCGCCATCTGTTAGCAGCCTTTGTAACTATTATTTCAAACTGCTGTATAAACTTCTTACAGCTTTCACAATAAACATGCCTTGAACTGCATTCCTCTATCGATCTTTGTTTTCGAGATATTTAATTCTTAAATCAGGGAGCCCTTTTCTGGACACTCTGTATGATGCCATATGAAAGAATTGCATGAAAATGGATATAGTATGATGATTTACTGATATATCTAACACTAAAATTTGCAATAACCCTAAGAACATAGACACCTGAAGGCAAACGTTTCAGCAGTTCAATGTGTTTCTTCCAATTTAATCTCTCATCAATGCACACACCTAGAATTTTTGAATATTGTACCTCAGCTACAGACTTCTGTTCAAAATCTATGTTTATTAATAGTGTAATGCTATTTTCTCTACAGAATTGTGTATACTGTGTTTATCGAAATTCGATGAGAGTCAATCTGCAGAGAACCAATTAATGATTTTCTGAAAGACATTATTTACAGTTTCAGCAATTAATTCTTGTTTGTCAAGTGTGATTACAATACTTGTATCCTCAGCATAAAGCATTAGCTTTGGGTCTTCATGAATATAGGACGAACAGTTATTAATATACAAGGGATCAATAAGCTAGCCCTTTGGGACAGCATTCGTGATAGCTCCTCAGTTTTAGGACAAAAAATGGTCAAATGTTTTTTAAGCTTATGGGACTTAACTACGGGGTCATCAGTCCCTAAACTTACAAACTACTTATCAACTACCTTATACTACGGACGGCACAAATATCCATGCCCGAGGGGGGATTCGAACCCCCGACCGTAGTGGCCGTGCAGACCGTGACTGTAGCGCCTCAATCCCCTCGGCCACCGCGGCCGGCCAGTTTTAGGAACAGCTGATTTTTGTGCATTATGTGAACCACTTATTTCAACTTTCTTCACTCTACCAGTTAAGTAAGAATTAAACCATTGACGAATGGTCCCATTCTACTAAAATACTTGAGCTTATCTAAAAATAATTCCATGATTCACACAATAAATTCCCCTGAGAGATGGCAAAAAATTCGATGAGGTGATGTCTGGTTGTTCAATGCATTTAATATTTAATCAGTAAACGTATATATATTGCTTACTGTTGAAAAGTGTGAAAACCAATCCTTATGATAGTGCTATTCATTTTTACACAAAGTATGAGCAAAAATTTGCCCCCTTCTAGCAGTAGCCTACCAAAGGTCTCCAGAGGAGACAAGTGATCCTAAATATTGGAAAACGGGGCAGGGCATCAACGTTTTCTAAAAGGGTCGTCGATCAGATACGCAAAACTTCGCACTATTCAACCATGAAACCCATAGGGCAATTTATTACGTGTTCCCAAGTAGATGACTTACGCAGGGCGTACGATTCGGTTTCGAACACTCACCTGAGGAACGAAGCGCGAACACACGGAACATCACACCTACTAGATGACTGGATTTAGTTGTTTCTAGCTAACAGAACGCGCATGTGATTCTTAACAGGCAGAAATCTTCTGACGTGGAGTATTATACGACCATTGGTTTTCACAGTATATATGAGTGACCTCATAGATAACATTATATGTTTCTGCGCCTGAAACTCGTGTACATCTTGAAGTCGCGACACTGGAAAATGGTCTGCTGCGTATCCACGAATGGTGTACGGAATGACAACTGAGACTCAACATAAACAAGTGCGAAGCGCTGCTTTTACGTATAAGTATTGAAGGAAGAACTTCTATATAATCTGATAAAAATAATCCCTTGAGACTTATCAACAACATGCTTTCGGATAGATACTTCCAGTATCCAGTAGCGTGCACAACTAAAACACTAGGAGAAATGATGAGCTTCGCTATTTAAGGTTAAATCAAACTTTGGCCCAGAAAGGGGCAAATTATGCTGCCACAAAAGTCTTTGTTTACTTTGCAAATAGAATAAAAAGTCTGATTGATACCAACCATATAAGAAAAATAAAAACTTTTTAAATGGCAACTCCTTATACTCAGTAGATGAATTTTTAGAAATAAATTAGTAATTTTATATAAAAAAGAATAATAAAATAAAAAATGTATGTCTTCCAATATCATGTAACGATACCTTTTCTTAAACTGACACGTTCCACATCGTTACGAACTATTGTATTCAAGATTTATGGTACAAGCACTAATCTAATTAGGTCTAGCGGCTTTTTCTCTACGCGAGATATCAAAGGTTTTTCTATCCCTCTGACTTTCATTTCATTATATGACGTTTTTAATCTGTGTGACGATTTAGAGGAGGAACTAATGTGCATTCCTCGCCTACGAAACGGTTTAAGAAGTAGACGTTTAGTATTTCCACCTTTTTTTGTTTGTTTTGTACTCTTTTTCAATGCCACTACGGTCGGATAGTGTCTGGACCAATGGTTTCGATCCGTTTACCGATTTTAATTAGGACCAAATTATTTAGGACTTCCTGTCAAGTAGGAACACAGAACTTCGCTTTCGAAGTCACTGAACGCATCTCACATCACACACCTTGCCCTAATTTTGGCATAGTTTTACTTGTCTTCAAGACTGTGGCTCCGTTTCTATTTGTATGGAAATTGTATTTACTTCAGTAACAGTTTCCTGGTTCGGTTGTTGAACCGCGGTGGACGATTCCCGCCTCTCATGATTTAATTCGGCACGTACTTGGCTAACGCATATTCTACGGCGCTGTTGTACTTCGTCTACTGATGCTCAACAGTCAGGGCTAGGGACGATACTTTCGTATGAGCAGTCAACACACTGAAATCATTGAAGATAAAGGTGAAGCAATGAATTAAAATGTGTGATGCGGCCGGGAATCGAACTCTGGCCCTCCATGCTTACTAGGGAGATGTCTTACCGTTAGACCACTACACCACTAACAATTAAGGCGCCTCGGCAGTAGTGGCAATTATCTATGGAACACACGAGCGGAATTAAAGTTTGAGACGTGGAGGAAAGTCGTAATGAGACTATTCCAAGGCGCCTTAATCGTTAGTGGTGTGGTGGTCTAACGTTGCCGGGCACCGTGGCTCAGCGCGCCCGGTCAGTGTGATAAAAAAGCTGAGCCAAGAACACGTCGATCAACAAAGAACAAACACGATCAGCGTCCGCATTAAAGAGACCTAACCAGAGAGAGAGAGAGAGAGAGAGAGAGAGAGAGAGAGAGAGAGAGAGAGAGAGACAGAGAGAGAGAGAGAAAAGTAAGACGTCTGCCTGGTAAGCAAGGAGATCCGGGTTCGATTCCGGTCCGCATCACAAATTTTAATTCATTGCTTCACCCTTACCTTCAATGTCTTTGACATATTTGAGACGAAAAACGGTCTCAGAGTTTGTTAATTTATATTTAAATTGATACTCTTAAATAAATTACTTTTCGCTTTTGCTGAACAGGAAGATCTTTCTACCTTGTGCGGTCGACAGACCGCCTCTCTTATTCTCCTTCGAGAAATCAAGTGCTCGCTCCTGTTGGTAGCCGACGCCGGGCGCCGTTGGCAGGGAGGGGAGACGCCTAATATATATATCGTATGAAAATGATAGCGTCCAGGCCCTACTGCGCAGGCGCCGGTAGCCGTGACAGCAACCTGGCAGCCTGCTGCCTTGTCGGCAGGCAATCTAAACGTCAGGGATTATTTGTACGGCCGGCGAGGTGGGGTGATGCACTCTCGGAACGAGAAGCCTGCCTTTCTGCCTCAGCGGTGTGCAGGAGGGGGGAAAGGGGGAAGTGGAAAGGGGCGAGAGAAAAGTCGGCCGCTGGGCGAACACCGCTCCCCACTCTTCTGCTATTACTCTTCCGCTGCTCCTAGAGAGCACACTGCTCTAGGCTTTTCACCAGTGATCTACGACAGCGGACAATGATCAGCACGAATTACAAGCTGTATTCAAGTTACATCAAGTCCGAAGTTTTCCCCGTGACTCGCTACTGACTGAAAGTGTGATTTGACGTAAAATATGCGCACACACTTATTGAATGATTCATAGAGATGGCAGCAGTGTAGGGCATAAAGAACTCTAGCGGCAGCGGAGAGAGTTAGAACTGTTATTGATACTTAAAACAGCATTGGTCTCACTACAAGAACAGTGTGAAATCACCCATTTCTCCATTTGCTAGGCGTGACACTTATTTAAATTCATCGGCAGTCGTTTTAGATATGTGATGGTGGTGTCATGGATGTGTACAACGTCCGTTTCGTAGGTGCGGCAGTTCAGAGAAAGTACGACGTTCTCTGACAACTACGCCGCGGTCCTTGTTAAGATTCGGCTATTAGGCGTCTGGTTTGGCAGCAGTCAAGATTACATAACCGACTGGCTACTAAGAGAGGTAGCATCAACTTTTAGGTCCCAATGCAAGATTCTGGGCACAGAGTCCACGCAAATGCTGACTTTGGAGTCAATGCGTTCCACAGTCCTTTGGCGATCCTTCACTCGCCCGATCATGCCATTTGCTAGGCGTCACACTTATTTAAATTCATCGGCAGTCGTTTTAGATATGTGATGGTGGTGTCATGGATGGGTACAGTGTCTTGTTTCGTAGGTGCGGCAGTTCAGAGAAAGTACGACGTTCTCTGACACGCTACGCCGCGGTCCTTGTTAAGATTCGGCTATTAGGCGTCTGGTTTGGCCACGGATGAGACATGGATGCCGTGTTTTGAACTCTGAAACGAAGTGTCATTCACTATCCTAGCTGCAATTGCATCAACAATTTCCAGTGGACTATGTATTTGCTGATATCATGGAACAACGGTGTCGTTGTTGTTAAAAATGTTTACAGCTGCAGGCACGTTAAGTCGAGAAGCGACAGAAGATTCACAGTTTGTATCTCATTAGTCTGTGAAATAAAAGATGACTAAAAATTGTGATGTTGTGATTTGAATGCACCTCGTAAGTGCAGCCAAGCTCACCGTGGCTATTTCGAAAAGAAGGTCGAATGTATTGGGAGGATTGAGGTGCCTTATGTTAACGTAAGTTGCCCGATCGCCTACCCTGGTACTGTATCGGTAGAAGTTGATAGAGGTCGGTAACGTTTCCGCTATTAGGCATCTGGTTTAGGCTGCAGTCAAGATTACATAACCGACTGGCTACTAAGAGAGGTAGCAATGGTTTCCCGCTGTGATAGTGTGTTGTACTTCACTTGTAACGCAGTGACATTTAAAGCACTTAGCACACGTGGCAAGGCCACAGAATTTTTCCAGACCAATCCTTACCACAAATGTAATAAACAGATTAATAAAATGAATTATATAATTCTGATGACAGATTCGATCTCCAAATTAAATTCTGAGTAAATTGATATCAATGTGATTGCGATCGATTAGTTAATAACACTACCTCCAAAATAATTGCCTCGAAAGGCCCACTGGGTACCGACCGGCTGCCGTGTCATCCTCTGCCCGAAGGTGTCAACGGATGCGGTATGGAGGGGGGACGTGGTCAGCACCCCGCACTCCCGGCCCTTATGTCAGTCTTCATGACCGGAGCCTCTACTTCTCCATTAAGTACCTGCTCAGTTGGCCTCACAAGGGCTGAGTGCACCCCACTTGCCAACAGCACTCAGCAGACCCGGACAGTAACCCATCCAAGTGTCAGCCAAGCCCGACACTGCTTAACTTCGGTGATCTATCGGGAACCCGTGTATCCACTGCAGTTCGGCCGTTGACTAATTGCTCCATTAATACTACCAAATTAATTTTCATATGTTCGCCGACAATACCCAAGTATTACCTAGACAGAGAATTATCGGTCAGATGGGAAAGGGTACTTTTAGCATTACCATATAAATGAATAAACTCGCAAGATGGCGGAAACTAGCTTCGTTTCCTTGCCGTTATTTCAGATCGTCGCTGGCGGCGGGAGGCAAGATTTCTCGCCTTCTGGAAATTCGCGCCATTTGACGCCACCCAACTTGAAGGCCAGATATAACGATATCAGGACCTTTTCGTTTCCCATGGATGTGCACTGTAATTTATCGTCCGAATCGTTAAATAACGTGGAGAGCAGCTCTGTATCCCCATACCTCTGCATTTACTAGAGTGGGAAGATAGAAGGAGACAGACTAAAACAAGACTGGAATTATTAAATATCCGACCAACATGAACCACAGATATTGCCGAGGTGGGGTGGCTTGCGTGCCTCAACGGTACAGATAGCCGTACCGTAGGTGCAACCACAGCGGAGGGGTATCTGTGGAGAGGTTGGTTTCTGAAGACGGCCAGCAGTCTTCGCATCAGTTATAGCGAAAATGTATCAGTTGCTGAAAACCTGTTATACGAACTTAGTCACTTGCATAAAATTTTCAAGGATAACGGCTACAACAAGAGACAAATATCTCAAGCAGTTTCACCCAAGGCACGTAATCAGAAATCTGAAGAAGACGTCAAGAAGACGTCAAGAAGACCGCATTTTTGCTATTTTATGGCACCACAACAGGGAAAATTAGCCGGCTCCTGAAGAGACATAAAATTGACACAATCTTCAGGCTTCCAGCATAGATACGACAACTAATGAAACCTGTGAAAGATGATGTAGGTCTCAGAACACCAGGCATTTATAAAATTCCGTGTGAGTGTGGGCAGTTTTATGTCGGCCAGACTGTTCGCACTATTGAACAGCGACGCATAGAATACGAGCTGTGTTTTCGATTACGCTGTCCGGAAAGTCAGCTGTGGTGGAACAGGGCTTGGAAAACGGACACCGAACTGCTTTCGACGATACATCTATTATTAAACGGACCAACAACTTCCGGGACAGCGTAATAAACGAAGTAGTAGAGATCAAAATTTCTGAAAACACCCTCAATAAAGACTGCGGCTTGCAGCCCAGTATGGCTTTGGATCCCGTAATTGCAGAGTTGATGCGGGCGTGGCGTACGCGTGACCAAAACATTGCCATATATGGTCAAGGAACTGGTCACCAGTGACGTCCCTGTCGGCGGCGCGGCTATGTAAGCACGGCAGCGACAATGGAAAAACAGTTCTCTGTCAAAAGCTCGTGGGCAATGAAGCAGCTGCTAATGTAATTGCGTGCTTATGGATTATCTCCCCAATTGTGCGATTGGATTTACGATTTCCTATCAGAAAGGACACAGTTCGTAGTAATTGACGGTAAGTCATCGAGTAAAACAGAAGTGATATCTGGCGTTCCACAGGGAAGCGTTATAGGTCCCCTACTATTCCTCTTGTTTATAAACCATTTAGGGGATAATCTGAATAGCTTCCTTAGACTGTTCGCGGATGATACTGTTGTTTATCGGTTAGTGTAGTCAACAGAGGATCAAAAGCAACTGCAAAGCGATTTAGACAAAATTTCTACAAGATCTGAAAATTGGCAATTAACACTAAATAACGAAAAGTGTGAAGTAATACACATGACAACTAAAAGAAATCCGCTGAACTTCAATTACGCGATAAATCAGTCAAACCTTAAGGTCATAAATTCTACCAAATACATAGGAGTTACAATTACGAACGACTTACACTGGAGAGAACACACAGAATACATTGTGGGGAAGGTGAACCAAAGGTTACGTTTCATTGGCAGAACGCTTCGAAGACGTAACAGCTCTACCAAAGAGACTGCCTACATCACACTTGTGCGTCCTTTCCTGGTAGAGAAAAGTTATTAAAGTGGTTAATGAACCCTCTGGCAGGCACTTAAATATGATTTGCATAGTATCGATGTAGATGTAGGTGTAGAACCACATGACGCGGCTTGTAACCCGAGAAGATTTCATTAAGGATATCGTCGCGAAAACAAGCACTCATATATAATAAGGAGCTGCTTACCAGAGCTGGAGAGAAAAGAATTTTCTGTCATATCCTGATTAAGAGAAGGGATAGATTGGTGGGCCATCGCCAAATTTGTATTACAAGGAAGTGTGTTGGGTAAAAATAGTAGAGTGAGACCGATGGACGAATACAGTAAGCAGGTTCAAAAGGATGTAGGTAGCCCCCTCTTATTCGGAGCTGGCCGCGGTGGCCGAGAGAGCTGAGGCGCTCCAGTCACTGTCTGCACGGCCACTACGGTCGGCGGTTCGAATCCCCCCTCGGGCGTGGCTATTTGTGCCGTCCTTAGTGTTAGCTAGTTCATAAGTAGTTTGTAAGTTTGGGGACTGATGACCCCGTAGTTAAGTCCCATAAGCGATACAAATATTTGAACATTTGAAAAACATCTTATTCGGAGATGAAACGGCTTGCACAGATCAGGGTAGCGTGGAGAGCTGCTTCAAACCAGTCCGCTGACTGAAGACCACAACAGCAACAAGCGGCCTCGTACGAATCACAACCCACGAAATCTCACTAATCGTCGTGTACTCAGCCATTCGTGAAATTCAGTTACTCACGTGTAAACGTAGGAGGGACTCTCAGTTTGGTAGCGCCGTAAGGCAGCCTGGCGGTGAACGCCGCACCTGGGGCGACCTCAAAGCCGGCGGCGTTGGCGACAGTTTCGCAGGCCGTGAATATCGACGGGCATTAAACGAGCTCCTAAACACCGGCGCTGGCGCGGGCGCGGGAGAGCTTTTAAAAGTTGCCGCCCGTTGTGGGGCGCAGCTGCGCCGCCCGAGTGTGTTGTCACCGGCCTGAGAGCAAAGGCGGAGAAAGAGGAGGCCGTGGTCCCAGCGAGCGGCCAGCAGGCGTTTTTACGGCGGCGTGTCGCCGCGGTCTTAGCGCGGTTCTCGCTCGCTACCGGCATAGCCGTTCTTCCACCGCGCTACGCCACGGCTTTTACCGCTAATGCGCCGCACTTTGAAGTCTTCGCGGGTCACTGGCTCAATAGGTGCTTAGGGATTCCGAGGCATGGGACGAGAAACGAATATTTAACTTCACTGCGCTGCGTACTACTCCCTACCTGTCAGGCGTCTCACCTTTTGCGCCGGGACTGACAAGCTCCACGAATAAAATGAATAGGAATGCAAATATTCTTTTTTGCAATCCCATCAATCTTCGAAAGCTCTTAAACGAGATCTTTTAAATTTTGACCAACGTAATGATCTAATACAGAAAGGTTTTTAGATATCTATTTATTTCATATGCCTTGTGTAAGTGTCAAAGAACTATCAGTTTGAAACTTCCTGGCAGATTAAAATTGTGTGCCGGAACCGGGACTCGAACCTGGGACCTTTGCATTTCGTAGGCAACCGCTCTACCACTGAGGTACCCCGACACGACTCACGGTGCCCCCCCCCCCCCCCCCCCCACAACTTCAATTCTGCCAGTACCTCGCCTCCTACTTTCCAAACTTCACAGAAGCTCTCCTGCGAACCATGCAAGACTAGCACTCCTGGAAGAAAGGATACGGTGGAGACATGGCTTAGCCACAGCCTAAGGGATGTTTCCAGAATAAAACTTTCACTCTGCAGCGGAGTATGCGCTGATATGAAACTACCTGGCAGATTGAAATTGTGTGCCGGAACCGGGACTCGAACCTGGGACCTTTGCATTTCGTGGGCAAGCGGTCTACCACTGAGCTACCCCGACACGACACACGGTGCCCCCACAACTTCAATTCTGCCAGTACCTCGCCTCCTACTTCTCAAACTTCACAGAAGTTCTCCTGCGAAACTTGCAAGACTAGCACTCCTGGAAGAAAGGATGTGGTGGAGACATGGCTTAGCCACAGACTAAGGGATGTTTCCAGAATGAAACTTTCACACTGCAGCGGAGTCTGCGCTGATATGAAACTTCCCGGCAGATTAAAATTGTGTGCCGGAACCGGAACCTGGGACATTTCCCTTTCGCGGGCAGGCGCTCTACCGACCGAGCTACCCCGACACGACTCACGGTGACCACCCCCCCTCCCCCCACAACTTCAATTCTGCCAGTATCTCGCCTCCTACTTTCCTTACTATCCTTTCTTCCACGAGTGCTAGTCTTGCAAGTTACGCAGGAGAATTTCTGTGAAGTTTGAAAAGTAGGAGGCGTGGTACTGGCAGAATTGAAGTTGTGGGGGGGGGGGGGCACCGTGAGTCGTGTCGGGGTAGCTCAGTGGTAGAGCGCTTTTCCCGCGAAAGGCAAAGGTCCCAGGTTCGAGTCCCGGTTCCGGCACACAATTTTAATCTGCCAGGAAGTTTCATATCAGCGCACACTCCGCTGCAGAAAGTTTCATTCTGGCAACTATCAATTTAATAAGTCATACGTGCAAAATACGCAGTTCAAAACATCTACATAAATACTCTGCAATTCACAATTAAGTGCCTGGCAGACGGTTCATTAACCACTTTCATAACTTTTATCTACCGTTCCATTCACTAATAGCGCGTGAGAAGAAAGGAAACCTAAATCGTTCCGTTTTCGATCGAATATCTCGTATTTTATTGGGATGGTCATGTCTCCCTATGTACGTGGGGGCTAGAAAAATATTTTGACATTCAGAAATAAAAGTCGGCGATTGAAATTTCACTAATAGATCTCGCCGCAACGAATAACGTCTTTCTTTTAATGATTTCCACCTCAAATCGTACAACATTTCCGTGATGCTTTCCCCCCCTATAAAGTGTTAAAGGAAAACGAGCTGCCCTTTTCTGTGCCTTCTCAATGTGTTCCGTCAGTCCCACCTGGTGAGAGTCCCACACTGGGCAACAGTACTCCAGGAGAGGACGCACAAGTATGATGTAGGCAGTCTCTTTGTTGGAGCTGTTGTGTCTTTGAAGCGTTCTGCTAATGAAACGTAACCTTTGGTTCGCCTTCCTCAGAATATGTTCTATGTGTTCTCTCCAGTCTAAGTTGTTCGTAATTGTAACTCCTAGGTATTTGGTAGAATTTACGACCTTAAGGTTTGACTGAATTATTGCGTAATTGAAGTTCAGCGGGTCATGTGTACTACTTCACACTTTTCATTAGTTAGTGTTAATTGTCAATTTTCGCACCATGTAGAAATCTTGTCTAAATCGCTTTGCACTTGCTTTTGATCCTCTTTTGACTTCACTAACCGACAAACGACAGCATCAACAGCGTATAGTCTAAGGCAGCTATTCAGATTGTCTCCTAAATCGTTTATAAACACAAGGAAGCGTAGGGGACCTATAACGCTTCCCTGGGCTACGCCAGATATCACTCATGTTTTACTCGATGACTTACCGCCCATTACTACGAACTATGTACTTTCTGATAGGAAATCGTGAATCCAATCGCACAATTGGGACGGTATTCCAGAAGCACGCAATTTCATTAGAAGCCGCTTGTGAGGTACAGTGTCAAAGGCCTTCCGGAAATCCAGAAACATGGAATTGATTTCAGATTCCTTGTCGATGATACTTATCACTTCATATGAATAAAGGGCAAGCTGTGTTTCGCAAAAGCGATAGTTTCTGAATCCGTGTTGACTACTGGTTAATAGGTCGTTCTCTTCGAGTTGAGATATCTACGCCTGAAGCACTGTCATCGGCAAAATGAACTAAAAGGTTTCGACGACTTTCTGTCGGTTCTACGGAGTGCAGACGACAACATTACGGCAAATCGATGGTGGTAATAACCGAAAGTTGCTGCGAAGTGGGTTAGTGTTGACTTGTGTTTGCTCTACCAAACGAATTACACATGCAGTTGGTTCCAGGAAGCGGGTAGTGCAATGCAACAATTACGTGACTTATGGCACGGACATCCATAGGAAGGTTGGAAGCGGGGTACACAGAAATGGAGGTGGCTGCAACTGTTGTAGTGTCCCAAAGTGTAATTTCCAGGACCTGGACGCGATTTCAGACAACAGAAACCGTTAAAAGAAGGCAAAGTCAAGGTCGTCCACTGGTAACACCAGCAAGAGATGATCGTTAACTCCGGCTTAACAGCCCGTTGGGACAGGAAGCTGAATGCAACTCAGCTGCAACGCACCTTCCAGGCAGTAACAGGACGCCCAATATCGACACATACAGTCCGAAACCGTCTTCGGAAATGTGGCCTCTACGCACGGAGACCTATGATATGTGTCATTAAAACCACGACACTGTTTACCCCGCACAAACTGGACGGAGGAAAATCAGGATTGGATTCGTAACGAATAACTCCGGGTTCTGTCCACATATAAGTCTACATTTTGCGTTCACCGCACAATCGCCTTCCTTGCTCTGGAGAGAAAGTTGAACTCGGAACAGTTCTATATATGTGCAGGAAACATCACCACATCATAGTGGTGAACGAATGGTATACGCAGGAGTCAGTATTTACGGACGTATGAATCTCGATGTCGTTCAGAATGTTAATTTTGGCTGCTCAAAGGTATAGAGACTAGATCCTTCAACCTTATGCTGTGTTCTATTCTGGTGCCATAGAAGATGGGTTATTTCTGATATACGATAACATTCGTCACTCGTGGACAACGTCCATGAAGCTGAAAGAAATCAACTAGTGGAGTCGCGAGCTTGATCACCGGACCTTAAACCCGATTGAGCATGTCTGGAATGCACTTGGCAAACGCATTGCAGCCACGCCAGTACCTTCTACAACGGTTGCAGAGCTGGATATTGCATTTATTGAAGAATGGCCAAATATCCCTCATGATGGGATGGATAATCTCTTACTGTCCATGCCACCTAGGTGGGCAACTGTGATCACACGCCATATTAGAGGGCAAAGCGGATGACATTTTCACTGTTATGGTACCCGCACGGTGCCTCGTTGTAAGTAAACGCTATGTAAATCTAAAGTAAAGAGCTGAGACAGGTAAATATCGTACTGTATCAAACACAAATTACAATGTAACCAATATTCGAATAAAATACGTCGTCATGTGCATATTGTGTATGTATATGTCACTTGGTCCTCTAATTATTTTTGCGTTTTCTTATCGAAACAATTTTCTCACCAAGACTGCTCTCTTAAACGCTATTGGATAACTACTTTCTGAAGATTACAGGCTTACAATGTCGAAACTCAATACCCCCAGTGTATGATACAACGATATTAGCATGAAAGTAACAAGATACATAATAATTAATAATATTTTACGTTACTTTACAAATAAAATGTCAGTTTCATGCTCCAACCACTATCCTCACAATTACAAATCTTTTACGTTACGCATACACTATCCAATAACAATGTTAGTAATTTATAAATACTTTATGCTTGATACCACTTGAATATCTTCTAACTTCAAAGTCGACATTTTAACATTAGGAAACTTACATAGGCCTGTTGTTTAGTGGGTTACTCCTACTGCTTTTCTTGAACATAGGTGTTACCTGTGCAACTTTCCAATCTTTTGGTACAGATCCTTCTTTTTAAGAGAGCGGTTGTATAGGGCTGTTAAGTAAGGAGCTATCGCTTCAGCATAATCAGATACAAATCTAATGGGTATACACTCCGGACCACAAGACTTGCTCTTGTTAAGAGTTACTTCACTATTCCGAGAATATCTACTTCAGCGTTACTCATTCTGGCCTTTGTTTGTAATTTATTTACTGTTTATCATTGAATACCCTGCATGTGTTGTTCATGGTTCCAATTTTATAACACTACCATACAACACTGAATGAAAACTCCGTTTGCATGTGAGAATCATGCTGTCTTATTGCCGATGTATAGGGGTATACCAGTTACATGGTCCTAAATGTATTCCATAGCTCTGGTTATTTTTTTTTTTGTAAGCATCGGCAATACATAGGCAAAATCTGCCCATTTCTCTGGGAAACCTTCCCGTGCAGACCTCCTCGTGTACCTTATAACTGTCGTTACTAATGAGCGTACCGGGATATACAACGCTGTAGCGAGAAATGGACGCTGGGCTGGGGCTGTGTATGAAATAACGAACCTAATTAATACCTTCAGCTCCCTACAGACCCTGCGCGCGGAGCTCGACGAAAAGAAAAAGTCGGCTCTCGCGCAAAAATGTTGATTAACATCAGCCGAGACCCACGTGTGCTTTGCAGCACTTCATTTCCTTCCAGTATATTCCGCATTTATTCTGAGTTCGTATACATTGCGGTATCCGACATTTCTGTGCGTACGTCAGAGTGGAGGAATATAGTTTCACAAACTCTTAAAAACATTCTCTGTATTACCACATCACTTGCGTAAAATACAGTGTTCTAAAATTGCAGAATTTATACTATGAAATTTTCGTTGCATGCTTAGGGGCACACGTCCTCAAATAGTAATTGAGATTCAGTGGAACGCGCAGTTACGTAGCAGTGGACATGTAAGTGAGTAATGCCTTTCACCTAATCCTAGAAATTGAGAAGAATGCCGTACAGTGTTCACTGAAAGAAAAACTCGTCGACTTACTTGCAATGAGTGTTGAAATAATTAAACTGCTCCTCTTAAGCACTCTTCCGCATTGGGAACGAACCCTTATCTCAAGGGCGATTGCTTTAACTGCTTAGGGAATCCAACTGCACATGCCATCCAGAATATCAAACAGAAAAGACACCATACGTATAATTGTATAACGTGGATGTACTAGTACAAAGGACAATCTTTCATGTCTTCCTTCGATTCCTGACGGGACAAGAAGGGAATTGACGCGATTAAGCAGCACTTAGCAATTTTCTCGCAGGAAAAGCGTGTCAGGATGGCCGAAGCAGCTAAGGAAACCACTAGCGAGAAACGGGAGATCCGGGTTCGAGTACCTATTAGGTATAAAATTTCAAAATTTGAATTATTTCAACTCTCGAGGCAAGTAGGTAGAACGACTTTACCTTTAATCGATAATTACAGTCAATAACATTATAAATAAAGATGAAGCAATGAAGCAATGAATTAAAATTTGTGATGCGGCCGGGAATCGATCCCGGACCTTCATGCTTACTAGGCAGACGTCTTTCAACTTTTTTTAATTTTTTTTTTTTTTAGGCCCCTGACCGGGTGCTCTGAGCCACGGCTACCACTAGACCACCACACCACTAGCGATTAATGCTTGCGATGTGGAGGGGAGTCGCATTGAGAGTATTCTGAGGCGCCTTAATCGCTATAGGCCTATTTCATTGACATCAGTTTGCGGCAGGATTTTGGAACATATCCTGTAGTCAAATATTATGAATTATCTCGAACAGAATGATCTATTGACCTAAGGTCAATGCGGATTTAGAAAATATCGTTCATGCGAAACACAATTATCTCGCCTCGCTGCCGAGCGCGCGGTTGCTCGCCGTCGGAGGTTCGAGTCCTCCCAGGGGCATGGGTGTGTGTGTGTGTGTGTGTTCCTTAGGTTAGTTTACCTTAGGTTAAGTAGGTTGTAAGCAGCAGACTGATTACCACGCAGTTTGGTCGGATAGATTTACAAACATGTGAACATATTTTGGGGCTTCGCACATTGCCTGGTAAACATGAGCTGCAGGATTCGAGGATTCGCGTTCCGCCTCCGGCAAAAAATTTTGCATGTCTGCGTTGTATGTTTACTATTACTACTAGCAGCTTAAACTTACAAAAAAAAAAAAAAAAAAAAAAAAAAAAAAAAAAAAAAAAAAAAAAAATCACATTGACGTGTTTTACGTCTCACTTTAAGATTTGTAGTTTTATAAGTTTTTGCAAACATTTCGGATCAAAATAATAATCTAAATAATAAACAATTAATTAAGAAGAGTGTCTGTAACCCTTTTAGTGAAAAAAAAAATTCGGTGTTAGCGGGTTCCGAAGCACTAACCTTCAGCCTCATAGTCCAACGCATTGCACACTACGCCATTTTTTTCCCTTCAGATAGGTCTTTGCTTTGCGGTCGTTGATTCAACTTGTTCATGGTTGTTCGTTGTTTATTACAGCGTTGAGCCACGGCGCCCACCTGCGCTACGGCTAACAGTTGGAAGTTGCGTTATTTAATCTCAAACTATTGATGGCCGTTGTTAAATGATGCTAATATGGCATTTGTAGACAATAGATTATCATTTATCGTACGAAAACGACGTATTTTTGTTAATTATTCAGTGCGCCATAGCTTTGAAATGACAACGTGTAAGTTACAATAAGAAAATCATCAAATACGCAACGCAAGATGGCGTATGGCAGAGAGAGTTCAGGGCGAGGAATGTCACGTGACATCTGCTAACGGCTGGTTTTCGTTAATTCAATGGAGAGTGTCAAAACTCCGTTATTTTTGGAAATGACTCTCAAACAATACGAAATATGAAAAAAAAGTACACAAAGTTGTAGAGAATTTTCTCCTCTACAAATTCGGTTATTCAATTTCTCGTCAGATGAACGGTTTATTTGCAATTAAAATTACATTACATACGGCTTTTTTTGGAATTACTAATGTATTTCTTGAACGAAATATTTGAAAAAGCGACGTTATGGTCTCTGGAAGCCAACAATTGTGTCTGTAAAATTTGTTGCCGATCGGCTGAATGGTTCGACCTAAAAAGTGGGAACACGTTATAGCCAGACAGACATTGTCAAATCGCCGTTATTTTTGCAAATATCTCTGCAACGATGCGAGATTTGAAAAAAACAAAATAGAGTGAAGTTGTAGAGAATGTTCCCCTCTATAAATTAGGTTATTCAATTTTCGTATCAGATGAACGGTTCGTTTGCAATTACATTATATTGCAAATGACTTTTTTTGTATTACTACCGTATTTTTTGTCCGAAAGATTTGAAAAAGAGAGGTTCTGGTCTCTGGCGGCCTACAATTGTGTCTGTACATTTGGTGCTGATCGGTTGAACGGTTCGTCTTAGAAACAGGGAACACGTTACTGACACAGACAGACAGACATCCCAAAATCACCGTTATTTTTGTAAATATCTCTGAAACAATACGAGATAGGGAAAACATTTCTCCTCTAAAAATTCTGTTATTCAATTTTCGTGTCAGATGAACGATTAAGCCGTTTTTTGGCCAAATTTAGGTTACGGTAGTAATACTAAAAGTGGGCCTTTGCAATCATCTTTTGACAGCTAGAAATCTAAATGAAAATAACGGCTTAATCATTCGTCTGACACGAAAATTGAACAAACGAATTTGTAGAGGAAAAAATTCTGTACAACTTTGCCCTGTTATGTTTTTTTCAAGTCTCGTATCGTTTGCGAGATATTTGCAAAAATAACGGAGTTTTGACACCCTCCGTTGAATTAACGGAAACCAGCCGTTCCGAGATGTCACGTGACATTACTCGCCCAGAACTCTCTCCGGAGTACGCCATCTTTCATTGCGTATTTGATGATTTCTTTATTGTAACTTACACGTTGTCATTTCTAAAGAATGGCCCACTGTAGAATTAACAAAAACACGTCGTTCTTTGTACGATAAATGATAATCTAGTATCTACAAATGCCATATTCGGATCAGAACGGCCATCAATAGTATCAGATAAAGAACGCAGCTTGTAGTAGTTAGCCCCCCACTACTTACATTTTTTTTCCTAGAAGGGGTTCAGACACTCTTATTAATTAATTTTCTATTATTTACATTATTATTTAGGTCCAAGATGTTTGCAAAAACTTATAAAACTAAAAATTTAAAGTGGGCCGTAAAACACGTCAGTGCGATTTTTTTTTTTTTTTTTTTTTTTTTTTTTTTTTGCAAATATCCTTGAAACGATACGAGATATGATAAAAACATAACAGAGCAAAGTTGTGGAGAATTTCTCCTCTACAAATTCGGTTATTCAATTTTCGTGTTAGAGCAGAGCATGTAAAAGTTGCCCTCGCGCTGACGTCCCGCGGCGGTATTCGTCGGGTTCGTCACCGGTGGAGCAGTGCGGGTGGATACGCCGTGTCGCGCATGCGCAGTGGCGCACAGTAGCCGGCCGGCGCGCTAACACGCGATCCGACGCGGCCGGCCGCAGCGCTGTCAGCGCGGGTCGTCACGTCACGCGCAGCGACACAGCGACGACACCTGTCGGCGAGAGCTCTGAGCCGGCCGACTCGCTGTCTGCGTGCGCGGGTCCGCGAGTTCAGTGGGCGGACGCTGCGTAAACATTGTGCCGCGTGTCGCGAGGTGAGGTCTTTGACGGCGCAGGCGCGCGCGCCCGCCTTGTTTAGGTGGGGAATCGGCCGCGCGACGCAAGTGGCGTGGAAAGCGCGCGGAGGCCCCGGGCAGCCACAATGTGCGGACGCCGCGACGTTTCACGCTCCGACAGATTCGCGGCTTCCCGCGAATCCCGGTCGTCCGTCCGGCTGCTCGCGAGCAGGTTTAGCCCACCGTGCGGTCGCAAACATTCACAAACAAACAGTCGACAGCAGTGCGCGGCTGCCGGACCGCTGCTGTCATATTTATTTAGACGACAGGTAGCTCCCAAAGAGGTAGAATATACATAGAGGACACGATCTACAGCGTGCCATGCTGTACTGTTAGTCGCCATGTTTCCCCAAGTCTTGCAGTGGCTTTCTCAATTCGAGGTAGTACGTTTGCCAGCCACGGAGACGAGTAGTTCCTCAACGAATCAGGTCTAAAGTTTCTGTAGCGTATAACTGCACCAACATAAGCAATAAAAGCATTGTCCCACTTAACCCTATACTGCATGAATTTTTATTTTAGCGCCAAAAAGAAATATATACAGGGTGTCCCAGCTATCTTGTCCACCAAATGTTCAAATGTTTAAATGTTTGTTAAGCTTATGGGACTTAACTACGGGGTCATCAGTCCCTAAACTTACAAACTACTTATGAACTAGCTAGGACTAAGGACGGCACAAATATCCATGCCCGAGGGGGGATTCGAACCCCCGACGGTAGTGGCCGTGCAGACCGTCACTGGAGCGCCTCAGTCCCCACGGCCACCGCGGCCGGCTCTTGTCCACCTAAAATATCTCTGGAACAATAACAGCTATTGGAAAACGACTTTAACCGATATCAATGTACGGCTGGGGCCCATGAATGTACATATTTGTAAACATTCTAAAACGAAAGCAAATGTGTTTTTAACACAAACTTATGTTTTTTTTTTAAGTGGACACCCTATATTTTTTCTTCAGCAATCCATAGCATGACAAATCACATAAACAATGGCGTTGATTGCATCGCAATATTCCAATTACATCCCGAGATATTGCGACGCCTGATTCTCAGGATGTGCGCTAGCAGCGCGTTTCGCTTATTTCAAGCGTCAACTTCGCGTGGAGTGTTTATAGACAGTCTCTCGTTTAAGTGAACGGAGTATAGAGACGTGCACGCTTCTGGGTTGCTCTTATAATTCAGAGTTGAAGATGCTTGGGAAGATAGAATAGCGTGGGAAACGGTATCAAAACAGTCTTCAGACTGCATACTATAACTACTCTAAAAAGAGTACCGTAAAGAATAATGAGACAATGCGGTGGTAACTCAGTGTTGGCGAAGAGCAGATTTTCCCACGTACAAAAACGAGGCTGGGAAGACAGCCGCGTGGACTGCATTACGGCCAGAGACAAATCACCCCGTGACTAATTGTGGTGAACTGCGCCACATCTGTTCACCCCCCTCGGGACAAACTGTACACCTGCGTCATATTAAGGACCCGCCCCGGCGGCGGCCGGAAACATGAGAGCGGTAAGCTCAGTTCCCCTGCCGAGACCTGTGGCTCCGAGCCACAACACACGCGGCAGTCTGTACAATAGCTCACACGCCCAGTGGCACACAGTGACGACTATACTTTAAAAGACATAAACTGCGGCCATACCGAGTCTGATCGGGGGCCGCGGTGGAGTTCGGGTGAAAACACAGTGGAGCGGGAAACTGCATAAGTGATTTTATATTATATTTTGACTTTTATTTGTCTTTGCACCTCTCGTATGGCCCTATGCTTTTTGCACTTTTGTTGTATTACAAATATCTGTCGTACTGTTAAATATGTATTGTTTTATGTCTTTACATGTGATTTTTCTACTTTTATTCTAAGGCTGTATGCTGTATGATACTGATTAATATTGTGCTGTACATTGTAAGAATCTCAATTCTATTGTAATGTTGTCAATGTAATAACCGCTGGCTGTATGGTCACTGTCACCAAAAGCCATAATAAAGAATAAAAAAAATAAAAAAAATTAAAAAAAAACACAGTGGAGCGGCGAGTCATGCGTCCAGCGGCGAGTCAAGCTGAGCTGCTTCTAAAATATCGCACTGACGAGTTTTACGGCCCACTTTAGATTTGTAGTTTTATAAGTTTCTGCAAAATAATAATCTAAATAATAAAAAATTAATTAATAACAGTGTCTGAAACCCATGTAGGAAAAAAAAAGTTGTAGGTACTGACGGGATCCGAACCACTGACCTTCAGCGTCACAGTCCAACACATTGCCCAACTACGCTACAGCTAACAGTTAAGATTTGCATTCTTTAATCTCATACTATTGATGGCCGTTGTTAACTGATGCTAATATGGCATTTGTAGACACTACATTATCATTTATCGTACGAAGAACGACACGTTTTTGTTTATTCTTCAGTGCGCCATTCTTTAGAAATGACAACGTGTAAGTTACAATAAGAAAATCATCAAATACGGAATGCAAGATGGCGTATGCCGGAGGCAGTTCTGGGCGAGTAGTGTCCCGTGACATCTCCGAAGGGTTGGTTTTCGTTAATTCAATGGAGGTTGTCAAAACTCCGATACTTTTGCAAATATCTCTCGTACGATACGAGTTATGAAAAAAACATAAGGGAATAAAGTTGTAGAGAATTTTCTCCTCTACAGATTCGTTTACTGAATTTTCGCGTCAGATGAGCAGTTTATTTGCAATTAACATTACATTACAAACGGCTTCTTTTTGTATTACTAACGTATTTCTTGTCCGAAATATTTCAAAAAGCGAGCTTCTGCTCTCTGGTAGCCAACAATCATGTCTGTAAAATTTGGTGCCGGTCGGTTGAACAGTTCGACCTAAAAAGTGGGAACACGTTACCGCCAGACAGACATCGTCAAATCGCCGTTATTTTTGCAAATATCTCTGCAACGATGAAAGATATGAAAAAAGCATAATAAAGCGAAGTTGTAGAGAATTTTCCCCTCTACCAATTTGGTTATTCAATTTTCGTGTCAGATGAAGGGTTCATTCATGATTACAATCATATTACAAACGGCTTTTTTGGTATTACTACCGTATTTTTTGTCCGAAAAATTTGACAAAGGGTCTAATCCCTGGCGGCCTACAATTATATGTGCAAAATTTGGTGCTGATCGGTTGAACGGTTCGTCTTAAGAACAGGGAAAACGTTACGGACGGACAGACAGACAGACATACATCGCCGTTATTTTTGCAGATATCACTGAAGCGATACGAGGGTACGAGGGTTTAAAAAAAAAAAAAAAAAAAAAAAAAAAAAAAAAAAAAAAAAAAAAAAAAAGAGAGCAAAGTTGTAGAGAATTTTCCCCTCTACAAATTCGGTTATTCAATTTTCGTGTCAGATGCAGGGTTACGCCGTTATTGTCATTTAAAATTAGAGCTGTCAAAAGACGATCGCAAAGGCCCACTTTTAGTGTTACTGCCGTAAGCCAAAATGCATGCAGCCCAATGAGGCGACACATAGTGGAGCGGCAAGCAGCGCTACATGCAGCGGCGAAACGCTTGATTCTGCGCTCGGGAATTCAGCCCCGACTTCTTTGCAGAGCTGCTCCAGTCGAGACGCGTTGCGCAGTATGTTGTAGACTTGCGCATAATAGTTCGCGATCGAGAGCGCTCACTTTAATTCGCGGCTCTGCCGCGAACTAGTTTGTTCTTTTAGTTCGTCCGCTCCCAGTGGCGGCTGAGCGGCGTGTTCTGCGCATGCAGGTAGAGGGAGAAGTTGCCCCACCTAGCTGCTTCATGCACTTGCTGCGTGAGCCGCTAACGATATCACGCAAACCAAAAGAAACAGGTTGTGAATAATTTCTCGCGTTTAAGTTTAGAGTTATCTCTATATCTTGGCATTATGGAATTTATTAGTCAGATATTGCAGGTTGCAGAATACTTCAAAACAGAAACTTTGCAGCACTCAACTATGTAATCCAGCAGGCAGACGCTCATTTCGAAATTGCTCTCATCAGCAGAATGCAAACATGTGATTTTTAATTCTGCCGCGCGCCCTCTCGCTATTACCCGTCGGTCTTCGAAAAATAATCCAACGTACTAAGAAGCGAGATACGTTTAGCATAATAGTTCGCGATCGGTAACGCACTTTTTTGTTCGCGACCTATTGTACACATTTTACTTCGCGACCGATTGCACACATTTCAGTTCGCAATCGATCGCGCATATATTAGTTCGCGACCTATAGCGCTTATTTTAGTGACCGATCGCGCATATTTTAGTCCGCAACCGGTAGCTCTCCTTTTAGTTCGCAGCTCGGCCACGAAGTAGGTCGCTCTTTTTAGTTCGTCCGCTCTTTTTGGCTTTTGCTACCGCTACTAAAAGAGCTCTTTCTTTTGTAATGATAGCTTTTTTATATAATGATCAGTGTTTCCCAGACGTGTGCTTTCCCCGTATTAATTAATATTTAATTAAATAACGTATTTTGTTTTCGGTGCTGGGCGAATCCAATCCTCTGTTTCGGAGGGGCGGCCGCCTCAGTTGTATCGAAAATTAAGCCAGTCCGGTCAACCTCACACTTATTACAGAAATTGATTTAGTATTAACAAATGAAGAAATATTTTATCTTCAGTCTAGCGACATTGATGACAATGGGTTTCGACCTTTACATTCTGACGACAGGCTGTAAACTACAGTTTTGTAGCAACTTAATTCTATACGGGTTCGTTACTTTACAGTGTTTGTGTCACTTATACGACATTATCCTCAACATTCTACCCCGCGAGCCGTCAACAGTATCATACAGGCGAGAGAAAATGGTTGATACATAATTTCTCGCATATAAATGCAAACAATGTTAAGTTTTGAGTTCTCTTTACTTCTTTACACTAAGGAATGATGGTTATATTTAGACAGTGCTGAATATCTTAGAAAAGGTAATTTGTGGCAGTGAACTATGAAACTATAGATGAGCTGCATCTCAGCTCGAAATGACGGTAACTGGCAGATGGGAATCACGCGATTCTGCGCGCTCTCGCGTCCTCTCGCTGCTCCCCGTCAGTCTTCGGAAAAGGAGCGGACGAACTAAGAGGCGAGGGATCTGCGAACTAGTTCGCGTAGTTCGCCTGTGGGAGCGCTCTTACGAACTGTTTCTTTCGCGAACTACACAAGACTAGTACCTTGTATGACTGCGTCTTTACGTCACACGTAACATTTATTTTAAAAAGGTATTATTTCTTAAAAGTGAATGCGTTATTACGCACTCTTACTTGTCAATACTAAGGTTAAAATGTTTGTAATTCTATGGCACCAAACTACGTTGGTTATCAGTCCCTAGTCTTACAAACTACTTAAATTTAGTTAAATTAACCTAAGGACAACACATACATCCATGCCCGAGTGAGGATTCGAACCTCCGACGCAGGAGAATACTAAGTACTTTATCAAATTTATCATATATTTAGAGAAAATCTGTGAGTAAACGAAGTTATAACAAATTGAATGACGTTGTAGTCATAATTTTACCTAAAGTCCACTTCCGTCCATTACCTTCATCACTAAAACTAAAATTATGGAAATGTTCTTTTGTTACTTGAGCGGTCTGCCTTGATAAAAATACGAAATTTTTTTCTTCTCATTACGCAAACAAGTTTCATCGCAGTTGCGCGTTTATACATTTCTTGTTATGATATGTTCACGTATTCTTGTTGTATACTTTAATATTACTATTATTATTATTACCTGATTTTAATTATTATTATTTTTTTTTTTTTTTTTTTTTTTTTTTTTTTTTTTTTTTTTGAGTGCTGAGGAAAAGTTGGAAAAACAGGAATTCCCGAAGATGTAGTAGCTTAAAGTAAGAATTAGTTTCTCTTCAGTTTTAATTGGCTGCTTTACATAGTTAACGCCATTCGATTGCGTATGTGGTGCAACAAGCTCCAAGATTGACAGCGAAATAAATACTCCGCTAGTCACAGTAAGTGCATGACTAGATACTAGATGTTCAAATCAATACGTAACTACCATAACAAGTTCAAATTTTTGTTAAGCTTGTTGGATTTAACAGCGGGGTCATCAGTCCTTAAACTTACAAACTACTTATGAACTACCTTATACTAAAGACGACACAAACATCCATGCCCGAGGGGGGATTCGAACCCCCGACAGGGAGCGGCCTCGCGCACGATGTTGACGATTGGGAGGACTGAAAACGTAAGGAAAGTGTAAATTCTACGCAAATTCGGCAACGAGAGAAACATTAAAAAATACTGAAAAGAAAAGGTCAGGAAGGTAGGAAAGGTTTTAAAAAGCGAATAAGGGGACCGTAGACTCTAAACGCTCGACAGGAAGACAAAATTTTGAATAGTCGAACAAATAAATAAAGACTGTGTGTATTTTCTGCTCAGTGATGAAGAGGTTGGCGGAAAAGAGGAACGCATGACACTATTTAGTAGACTGATGGAAAGAAAAGTCTCGTTGGTTCAAAATAGAAGTTCGGGTTAACGCAGAATATAGCAGGATTTGTAGCATGGCGCAGGAATCAGCCATCGCTTGCCTCAAACTGATACGTTTGCACTTTTCTGTCATCGCCGGGAAATCCTGTTGTCGTCGCGGAAATGCCCTGCACAATCTGCGTTTGATTAGACGGTATCTGTTGCAAAGCACGGCGGCAGGGCAAATATTTGCATTCATAGTTATTAACCGCTCACTGCACTTGTGCGGGGCTGCGATGCACACTGCAAATGACGCTGATTAGCTGGATCAGCGTGATGTATTTATAGCGCTTTTGGCTGTTGGCTCGTATTTCGACGTATTATCTGCGCCGTTGACGTGAGAGGTAATCCGAAACGCCGCCCCACGTCAGGCAGTGTTACGGAATTCTCGATGACGTTAACGCTGAATACGGGCAAAAGTACACGTCAGCTGTTAATACAGAGTTCGTATCTCCACTAAGCTCTGGAATATGGAGCGAACTTTTCGTGTCATTGCGCGTCATAGTATCTGACGTCAACAAATGAACGGACAGTCTATTCCTGCAATATAGTCCATGAAACAGAATAGGAACAGGGTGTAAAACAGTACGTAATGAAGGAGGAAGAATGTAAATTTGAATATCTTCACGAGTCTCACGTAGCTTAACAACGCTATTGGTTCCTCCTCCTCAGCAATTTAGTAAGTGCTGAAGGTAGATCGATTTGCATAATTTTGCAAAAGACGCCCTTGACTGTGGAACACAATCCACCGAAGAAGTTAACCCCGTGATCCGCACTAATCATGTCATACATAATTTAATCATATCATTTTTTTCTTTTTTTAATTAGACGCGTGTTATGCAGCGAATATTAAGCAGAAGCGAAACTTTAATGGGAAATACCTCGAGGAGATCAAGAGAGGCCACACGATGGTGTGGTGATGTTTCATGCAGATATGCAGCACTGTTCAGAGCTCCGCGTTCTCTCTAAATTAGGGAACGACCATGGTTCGTTTGAGCACAAAATCTTGACTCAACTATGAGCAGAACCAGGCGCCATTCATTATGACTCCAATCTTAATTTTCCTCCTCCAAGTTTCTACAGGATAAACGGTGTCGAGGTATGTGATGGGACAGACACCATGTGCCACATTGCCGAAGTCGATTTTGACTCTTTGTGTGGATATTGCCCTTCCTGTTGTTGTGTGGATTATGCGTTCCAGCTCACCGCCTCTCTACGTGCTGTAATCCGGAGATAACGGTCAAGTGT
Source organism: Locusta migratoria (assembly GCA_026315105.1). Lineage (NCBI taxonomy): Eukaryota > Metazoa > Arthropoda > Insecta > Orthoptera > Acrididae > Locusta > Locusta migratoria. Next base: position 262,187,180 of record CM048749.1, on the reverse strand, counting down.
TGTTCTTTGGACGACCTTGGTCTTGCCTTATTTTAACGGTTCCTCTTGCTGAAATCGCGTCCTGGTCCTAAATACCTGCAGTCACCTCTATTTGTGTCTGTCTCGCTTCCAGTATTCGTACGTCTCCCCATACGCGGTGGCCCAGGGGACTAAGGCGCTCCAGTCACGATCTGCACGGCCACTACGGGCGGGGGTTCGAATCCCCCCTCGGGCATGGATATTTGTGCCGTCCTAGTTCGTAAGTAATTCGTAAGTAGTTTGTAAGTTTAGGGACTGATGACCCCGTAGTTAAGTCCCATAGACTATACAAACATTTGAACATTTTGAGATCAAGAGGAACTTTGGGTTCCCAGTAAACGCTATTTATGTATACTCCACAGAAAATTGGAATATTTAGCTGATAACGTTTCATCTAAGAGATGTTATCGTCATTACACGAGAGTAGTAAAGTGCAGAACGTGTTGAGCCAACACCACCTAGAGACAAGGCCTCACAACCGCCCGTGCTACGTCACACTGACCAGGCCACGGCCGCCAGCTCACTGGCTGGCCGCTAAGAGGCAGTGGGCGTGCCCCAGTTGCCAGTCACTCAGCTGGTGCCCACGGCTTAGTCAGTGTGACGAAGCACGGGCGGTTGTGAGGCCTTGTCTCTAGGTGCTGTTGATTGAGCAGGACTTCCAGTAATGTACTGGGTGATAGCTCTTCTCAAAGGTGAATAATTTATTGAATTCCACGTGAATATGGAGATTTTTACTAGTTTCATTAATATTAAACCGATGAAACCAGTAAAATCGTTCTCATCACTATTGTTGAACAGATTAAGAAATATATCACAAAGAAACACGAAATATCTACAATATATGAAGTTATCGGAATACATATTTATTGGGACTAATGTGAAAACCTTGATTGTACTAAAAAGCAGGAAGCAAGTCTATAGTGTGACCCCATCTTCACAGCTCGACTACTCCTTCATATTTGAAGTGTTATGAGGTAGATGGTGATTCTGTTTTATGTCGCCTTGCTGTAGAGCGTGCGGCCGCTTACCGTCGGAGGACTCGAACCTCCGACGAATGTGTGTGTGTGTGTGTTTGTGTGTGTGTGTGTGTGTGTGTGTGTGTGTGTGTGTGTGTGTGTGTGTGTATTGTCCTTACGTTAGCTTAAGTAATTTGTAATTGTTTTTAAATTGAATTAACTCCGCGTGGCAAAGAGTTAAAATGTTGTTGGCAGTTCCCTGAAGGAATATTGAATCGTGATGCTGTAAAGCCGTCCATAACCGCAGTACACAATTTTGTGCACGAATTCAAATGTTCAAAAGTTTGTATAGTTTATGGGACTTAACTACGGGGTCATCAGTCCCTAAACTTACAAACTATTTAAGAACTAATTACGAACTAGGACGGCACAAATATCCATGCCCGAGGGGGGATTCGAACCCCCGACCGTAGTGGCCGTGCAGACTGTGACTGGAGCGCCTCAGTATCCTCGGCCACCGCGGCCGGCGTGCACGAATTGACCTCTCACTTAAGTCCCGTGACTGTTCATTGGGATTAAGAATTGCCGATACGGGAGGGCAAAACATACTTTTGAACTACTGTTACCCACTGACGTGACGCATAGTGATGCACAGAAATTGCATTATCTTTTGGGAACATGAAGTCAATGAATTGTGGCAGATGGTTTGCAAATAGTCGAATATAATAATTTCCAGTCAATTAATGGTTCAGTTGCACCAGAGGACCCATTCTATCCCTTCTAAAAACAACCCGCACCATTATGGACCTACCATCAACTTCAAAAGTGTCATATTGACAACTTAGGTCCATGTCTTCATTGGTCTATGCCACTCTGAACCCCTGCCACCGGCTGTTACCAAATGAAACTAGGAAACATCTGACAATGTGCCAGATTTCCAGTCATGTACGGTCCCATAGTTATACACTGCTCAAAATATCCACGGGATCAGGTGATAGATCACACATTATACACGTGACAACGCATTTTATCCATATATTGGATACAACATGAGTGTGGTAGTGAAGAACAATTGCTGTCTCAACACTTTGAGGTTTATATGGAGTTTGCTTTGAGCGAGGCATCAAGGGGCTATCGTAATAGTGACAAAGTCATTCTCGTTGCCCTCTAATATGGTGCGCGATTACCTCGGACGACCACTACAGTTGCAGACAGCGTGGCAAAGGCAGAATGCCGTTACGTATCATTGGTCATTATTCGTGAATGCAATATCTAGCTCTACAACCATTGTGTGAGGTGCTGGTCTGGCTTCAATGCTTCTCCCAATGGGGTTTAGGTCCAGTGAACAAGCTGGTCACTGCAATCGTTCAGTTCACTCAGCTTCAAGCATGTTGTCAGCTCTTTTGGGGCGAGCGTTATCGCCCACAGGAAGGAACTCATCTCCTATGGTACCAGCGTAGAGAACAGCAAAACGTCGAAGGTTCTCGTCTCTATACCTCTGAGGAGCCAAAGCGTCATTCTGGACGACATAGGTTCCGCACGTCGGCCAATACTGACTTCTGCCCACAACATTCGGAAACCACCATGGTGTGGTTATGTTTCATGCAGATATGCAGCACTGTTCAGAGCTCCACGTTCTCTCTAAATTAGGAACGACCATTGTCCGACTGAGCATAAAGTCATGACTCATCTATGAACAGAATCAGGCGCAATTCATTACGACTCCAATCCTGATGTTCAAAATGTTTAAATGTTTGTAAAGCTTATGGGACTTAACTATGGGGTCATCAGTCCTCAAACTTACTTACAACTTATTTACTAACTTATACTAAAGACAACACAAAAATCCATGCCCGAGGGAGGATTCAAAGCTCCGACGCGGGAGACCGCGGGATCCGCAACGTAGCACTCCAGACCTCTCGGTTACTCTCACGTGGCTTCTGATGTTCCTCCGCCCAGTTTCTACGGGATAAATGGTGTCGTGGTTTTTAATGGGATAGATACCATAGGCCTCCGTGTCTAGAGTCCACATTCCCGAAGGCGATTTCGGACTGTTTTCGTGGGTATTGCTCTTCCTGTTGTTGTGTGGATGATGTGTTTCAGCTCCCCGTGTTTCGACGGGCTGTTAACCGGAGATAACGATCAAGTGTTGTTCCATGGACGACCTTGGCTTTGCTTTATTTTAACGGTTCCTCTTGTTGAAATCGCGTCCTGGTCCTCAATACCTGCATTAACCGCTTTCTGTATCTGTCCCGCTTCCAACCTTCGTATATCTCCCCATGCCATAGCCTGCAGTAAGTGACATTGTTGTTGCATTGCACTGCCTGCTCATTACACTATCTGAATGCAACTGCTTGTGTATTTCGTTTGATAGAGTAAACACAAGTGATAGGCAGATACAAGGGGGCGGGGGGCGAAGCTTAGTTCGCCCCCACCCCCATCCAAGCAGGTTTTTTTTTGGGGGGGGGGGGGAAATCTACCATGGCACTGAGTCTTCGAGTCTTCAAAAGTCTCACTCTTTTCATTGGGCGTGGGGTAAAAGGGGTGGCGGATACTGGAGTCTATCTGCTGAACCAGAGTTTAGATGACGTTGAAAAGTCATTTATTGCCCACCCCAGGAGGCCGTCCTGTGTCCGCCCCAGACACAAGTGAACGCCAATCCCTTCTGCAGCAAATTTCTGTTATTACCACAACCTCTGCTGCTGTAATATTGTAGACTCCACTCTGCAGAACTGACAAAAATGTTTCGATCCATTCTAGTTCCATCTGCAGGTGGTCGGAAATTACCTTTACAACCTTCAAGGACTTGTGGAGAGTAGTGAGTATATAATATTTTTAATAGGAACCCATGACCGAAAACGCATCGTTTCAGTTACACGACGGTTTTCAATTCAGGTTATTATCTCATCCCATACTACTTGAATGGAATGAACCGTGACCCAATACAATTGTTGCAAACAAATTGAAAAGAATACTCAATCTTTCTCTTATTACTTTCATTACAATTTACACCTTATGGTTTACATTAGTCGACAACGACAAGAACCCAGCATCCACGGCACCAACCGCAAGCCGCGGTGGAGTAGCCGAGCGGTCTAAAGCGTCACGCTGTGGAGCGTGCGGTTGCTCGCCGTGGAGGTTTGAGTCCTCCATGGGGCATGAGTGTGTGTGTTTGTCCTTAGGTTAGTTTACCTAGGTTTAAGTAGTCTGTAAGCTACGGAATGATGACCACGCAGTTTGGTCCGATAGATTATATATATATATATAAAAAAAATCAGCCGCAACGTACTGATGAATTTCAACAGCGGCTCGATGTGGCGACTACCAACGTCGTTAAACACATTGTACCTCCAAAGCATGTTCTGGAACACTCTCTCCATCCCACCTGGTGTCTCTTCTATGTCTTGTGCAGCGACCAGAACTCATTCCAGCAGATCTTCCTCTGTCTCTACAGTTGTCTCATAAATTAGGCTCTTCATGCGACCCCACAACAAGTAGTCCATAGCGGTTAAATGCGGCGACCGTGGCGGCCTCGCGGTTGGACCACCACCACGGCCTATCCATCTTTCACCAAATAGTCTGTTGAGATGTCTCCGGACAGCCAGTGAAGAGTGAAGTGGTGCACCATCATACTGAAACCACTTTTCCTGACGGACATTCAATGACACGTCTTCCAAGAATGGGTCCAATACCTATCGTAGGAAGACTAAGTATGCGGTACCCATGAGCCTCGATGGAAGGAGGTATGGTCCAATCACATGACGTTGACGATTTACACATCTGAATTGAAACCGTCGTGGAACGGAAACGATAAGTTTCCGGACATGGGTTCCTATTCAAAATGTTATGTACTCACTACCCTCTACAAGTCTTATTAGTTTTTAGCGGGAATGTTCGACCACCCTGTATACATCAGAACCCATGTGCCTCCACTTATTCCCTTATTGTCTTGACCAGTGCCGTTAGGAGCCGAGTGGAACTGCTGTATGCTTTGTTTTGCTGTTAGCAAAAGCATTCGACTGTGTCAGTTGCTGCCATTATTCACTAAATTCGAATTCAACAACACAGTCCGAACGGATACGTCGGCGTACGGCCCACTTTTTCTGCGGTTATAGTTCATGGACTGTTACTTGTCTTTCAGTACTGACAACTCTGCGTAGACTTACTGCACTCGATCATTAAGTGCATATCATCGGCAACTGAGTTGCCCATGGAGAGAGTTAAATCCTGAATTATGATATTTTCTGCACACTCCGACACTGTGGATCTCGGAATTTTCAATTCGCTAATGATTCCATAAATGAATCTTGCAAAGAATTTACCTTAAACTACAATTCCGCTTTCAGATTCTGCTAATTGCCGTCGTGAGTCAATAATACTGCGGAAACTCTTCACACGAGTCACAAGAGTACAAACGACATCTCGGCTCATGCGAGGCCCTTATGCAATCGTATTACCCATACTACCGTCATATTTATGAGTTCATATCACTGTCACATGCCTTTCGTTACCTGAGTATAGTTTTAACTTCATGCACTGGGAACGCTGCTGTCGTGACAGCTGAAGAGATGCCAAGCGAGTTTCGTGTAGTATGTGAACCAGGCCAGTGGGTCACCAAGCCGGCCGCGGTGGCCGAGGAGACTGAGGCGCTCCAGTCACGGTCTGCACGGCCACTGCGGCCGGGGGTTCGAATCCCCCCTCGGGCATGGATATTTGTGCCGTCCTAGTTCGTAAGTAGTTCATAAGTAGTTTGTAAGTTTAGGGACTGATAACCCCGCAGTTAAGTCCCTTAAGCCAAACATTTGAACATTTGAACATTGGGTCACCAAACGTTTCCGATGAGTGGACTAGGCGTGCCGGAATAAATACGAGGTGCATTTATGTTATAACTCTTCCGATTTTATTTCTCAGGGATGACTCCCGCTAAAAATATGCGAGCTGTCATTGTGAATACTTGATGGAGAAGGCAGCAGTGTACAACATATACAAGATAGAAGATTTTCGACTGACATTTTCGAAGTTCTCAGTGCAAGAGTAACTAGTAATCATTATTAAATGTCTGTTCCAAAGGAAAAGACGTTGGCAGCGATCCACAGCAATGACAGTTATATCCAGGTATATATTTCGCAAATGGCGAAAATTGCCGACGTCTGCTGCTCCAGTAAATATGGGCAAACGATCTGCAACATATGAAAAATTGTGCAGGACCGGGATTCGAACCCGAGTCTCCCGCTATTCGCGGGCGGTCGCCTTAGCCACTCGGCCACCCGTGCACGCTCCCTGGCCAGACCAATTCTTCCATGTGTTGCACTTATTTCTATACCCCACATACTCGTACACGTCTTAGTGTCAGTCCCGCAAGAGGGACAGACACCATTCTACTATCGTAAGACTGTCATTGTATTGATGTTTATTATTTTATTTCCTCGTTGTATTTGGGAGTGGAATAGGAAAGGAAATATCTAATGGTGTTAACAGTGTACCCTCCATCACGCACCTTATGGTGGATTGCGAAGTGTGTATGTAGATGTAAATGAAGACGATCCCACCATCTCTGATAATTCCAGATAAGTCAATTATGACTTTAGAAATTGATGCAGGCTCCACCTTCGAACAGTTTTATCCGCACAACATTATTTAAAGTTTATAAAGCGTATTAAAAGTTTTTTGGACGTTTATTTCGAAGTGGAGTTTTTCAAGATGTTGTGAAATTAAATCCACAAGTTTCAAAATGTTCAAATGTTTGTAAATCTATCGGATCAAACTGCGTGGTCATCAGTCCGTAGCTTACAAACTACTTAAACTAAGGTAAACTAACCTAAGGACAACACACACACACACACACACACACACACACACACACACACACACACACATGCCCAAGGGAGGACTCGAATCCCCGACGGCGAGCAACCGTGCTCTTCGCAGCGAGGCGCCTTAGACCGCTCGGCTACTCCACCGCGGCCCACAAGTTTCGTATGATTAGTATGTGAGGGAAAAACAAAGTCAGAGGTGTGAAAACTTCAGTTTACCTCGTACTGCTAACAGTTAGGCCTGTGAGCGACCGTTAGTTATCGCTGACTCGCAGGCGCACCTCCGTTGCCAACGGCCTCCGTCAAAGGCCACCAGCTGGCCAGCGCTCCGCTGGACAGAGCACATAACAGCCGGGCGAAGCCACGCGCCGCGCCCTGATCCCTCCCATGCGGCGGTTCAGCTGCTAGTGACAGACGTGCTGGGGCCCTCGCACAGTGCGAATGACTTGTGTAAATACCGCCATCCTGCGGCCTACTCGCCCTGTGTAAGCTGCTAGGGGGCTTCGTCGACTCCCAAGTGGTCGCCCATCGTGAGGCAACTTCGCTCTACAATAAGCTGAGTAGTCGCAGTTTCTGACGGAGTGCAATGGAAACCAACCGATGCACAGTATCCGCGATAAAGCAATAATCTCTTCACGAAATTACAGTCAAGTTAACTGTTTTTATGTGAACCCTGAGTCCTGTTAAGCTACAAGTTATCACTTGACCACGTTCAAGAAAAACTCGTCCAAAATTTCCGGGATATTTAATTGATTGTCCTATTAGAAGATATTTTGTTGCTACATGCATTCCTACATCTAACTAAACTAAACTCCGTCCTACAGGTCTTGAGAAGTCCATTGGGTACTGACCGGGGGCTCGCGATTCTATCGTGAGCACGTGCGTAGCGAGCACGGGGCCCCGAGGTAATGCAGTGCAGTCTTCCTTCCTTCTTTACTTCCCAGACTGCAATCAAATGTTTGTAAATCTATCGGACCAAACTGCGTGGTCATGAATCCGTAGCTTACAAACTACTTAAACCTAGGTAAACTAACCTAAGGACAACACACATACTCATGCCCCAGGGGGAACTCGAACCTCCACGGCGAGCAACCGCGCGCTCCGTAGCGAGACGCTTTAAACCGTTCGGCTACTCCACCGCGGCACCCAGACTGCATTTCCTTTTCCCCTCCCCTCCTTTCCTGTCCTCACTCCTTCCCCTCCCCATCCAGCGACTGATAACCTCAATAGTTTAGTGCCCCTATCCCAATCAAACAAACCAACCTCGTGTCATCCTCCGCCCGAAGGCGTCAAAGGGTGCGGTGTGGAGGGGGACGTGGTCAGCGTCCCGCACTCCCGACCGTTGTGTCAGTCTTGGTGACCGGAGTCGCTACTTCTCAGTCAAGTAGCTCCTCTGTTGGCCTCACAAGGGTTGAGTGCACCCCTCTTGCCAACAGCACTCGGCAGACCCGGACGGTAACCCGTCCAACTACTAGCCAAGCCCAACAGTGCTTAACTTCAGTGATCTAATGGAAAAGGGTACAGTCCGATATCAAACATACCAAAAACTGTTGACACGTCGGTACACGATTCTTAAGGACAGAAAATAGTAAAAATAAGTCAAAAGAAAAAAAATGAAATAAATGAACCACTAATGTGGAAAGGTACAAGGAATGGGCCAGTAACGGACAGGGAGATAATGAAGTGAAACTTTACAGATTCATAGGATATAAACTTCTAAATTCCAAATTTGTGATTTGAATTCTAGAGTATTTTCTATATCTCCTTTGGCGAAGGAATTTTTGAAAGCTGTAGTAACTCTGATTTAGCAGCACTCACATCCTTAATATCATCATTGCTATACTAATATCATCATTGCTATACCGCAGTAGAGGTTTTGATTGTGCTTTGCCTTTCGTGTACTTTACATACGACCAGACTTTATGTGGACTTTCTGCCAAATTACGAGACAAGGTTTCGTTGTGCAAACTGTTATAAGCTTCTCGCATTGTCGCCCAAACTAATTTACTACTATTTGTAAATGATCAGGTTTTGTTTTCATTTAAATATATTAAACTGTATAGTCCAAGTCTCTCTGAAGTATGTCATACAGTGCCACGTAAACAATTTGAAATAAATCAGGGAAGTACTTTTCCAGGTTTTTGATAAGAACTTTTCCCCTATATACAGCGTATCCCACGTACACTTTTCACCTCAAATTTCTATGGAAGAAAATTTTTATTGATAAAAGACACTGAAAAGCATGTACATATGCCAGGGGCATATGAAATCAAATACTGTGAGACATTCCAAACCTCAAACAAATATTAATTTCAACACAAAATAATGTTTTTTAATGAATACATTATTTGTTAAGGGATGAATTACATGAAAAATAGTAAGAAGAATAATGATGGTTGCATTGAAATGCGTTAATCACACCGAACTGCCCGAAGTTGTGGGCTAGCTGCGTGGATCATTTATTTCAATAGTCAACTTCGCTTCTTAGTTTCTCGGGATGTAATTCACATATTGCGATGTAACCAGTACCATTCTTTCTGTGATTTTTCATGCTAATCATTGCTTAAGAAATAATATGCTGCATCTATTAAAAATCAACATCTTAAGTATTTGTTGAAAGTAATTTTTTTTTTTACGTTTTAGAATTTCTTCTACTCATTAGTTTCCTAGAACCCTTGCTGCCCGTCCTGACATCCAAGTGGAGAACGTGGTGGGTTGCCACGCAGGGATACAGGTTCAAAAATGTTCAAATGTTTGTATAGCTTATGGGACTTAACTACGCGGTTATCAGTCCCTAAACTTACAAACTACGTATGAACTAGCTAACACTAAGGTCGGCACAAATATCCATGCCCTATGGGGCATTCGAACCCCCGACCGTATTGGCCGTGCAGTCCGTGACTGACGCGCCACAGTCCCCTCAGCCACCGCGGCCGGCGACCCAGGTTCGACCCCCGGTCAGGTCAGGGATATGCTCTGCTCGAGGACTGGTGTTCTGTCGTCCTCAAAATTATTTCATCATCCTTGACTTGCAAGTCGCTGAAGTGGGGCTACCTAAAGAGACCTGAAACGGTAGGCCGAACACGACCGTAGTTGGAGTCTAACAGGCAAAAATGCAACACGATCATCACCCTTGCTGAAAGTCATGCCTGTGAAATTCGTATTTCAATATACTGTCGTTCCAGAGGTATCAAGAATGAAAATTTTAAGAGAGACACTCTGTATATTACTGTAATCTACAGGGTGTCACATTTATTTTGACGACACAAAATATCTCTGGAACAACAACAACTATTGCGAAACGACTTTCACCGGCATCTATGTAAGTCAGGGGCTCATGAATGTAAATATTTTCAAACATTCTAAAACGAAAGCATATGTGGTTTTAAGACAAACTTATGTGTTTTTAAATGGACGCACTATATTATTTTATCAGCAATCTATAGCATGGCAAATGACATAAGAAATGGCATTGATTGCATCGCAATACTCCAATTACATCCGAAGATATTGCGAAACACTCGGCTAGTTCACGTCCTGAGGCTCAGGGGAGAAGTCCATGCTGCTCAGGACGCACGCTAGCCGTGCGTTTCGTGTATTGGAAGTGTTAACTGCGCTCCACATTATCTCGTGATGTAGTTAGTGTAATGCCATGTAATCAACGCAGTTGTTTGTGTCTTTTGTCAAGCTATATATTGCTGATGAAATAATACACGGTGCCCGTTTAAAAACACATAAGGTTGTAAATTATTGAATATGGAAGGGAAGGAAGAAGGATTAGGAAAGAAAGGATTGACAGTGGCTTCATTAGGACATTGAAATGAAACAATGGCGACATGTGAAAATGTGAACCGCACCGGGAATCGATCCCGGGTATCCCGCTTCGAGCCAGCGATCGACTTAACCACTTGCCTAACGGTGCTTGCCTCCCGTCTGTCTCAAATTCCTACAAATCGCACGTTACAGCTGTAGCATCCCTATCGTCTATGTCCTCTTACACACGCCATTAAGAATTCCCGTGCGAGGTCGAACGTATGACCGCATCTGCGGCGAAGCAATTGAAGACAACACCGTCTTCACGTGTAAATACTTATTATATTGGTGTGGTGCGAAAGAACAGACACCACCAACAAAATAGGTATTCGGAAATGTATTAAAGAACATAGTCCATACCAATATAATAAGTATTTACATGCGAATACGGCGTTGGTTTCAATTATTTCAGTGCAGATGTGGTCACACGGGAATCCGAAATGGCGACTATAAGAGAGCATGAACTATAGGGCCGCTACAGCCATAGCGTGCGACTTGTGAGAATGTGTGACGGACCGTAGGCGAGCGCGGGTAACCAAGAGGTAAAAAAGTAAATAAATAATAAAAAACTGTTAAGTCGACCACTGGCCCGAAGCGGGACACCCGGGTTCGATCCCGACTCGGCCCACATTTTCACTTGTCGCCATTGTTTCATTTCAATGCCATAATGCAGCCACTGCTAATTCGTTCTTCCCTAATCCTTCTTAAAAATAAATAAATAAATAAACCTATTCTTTTCATTCTTCACTCCGAGGAGTGGAGTGGGCTGTTTGAGATCCGGTCCATAAAGAGTCGCTGTTCTATTCAGCCAATTATCAGACAAGGTGATAGTGGGGCAAAGAGGGGATCCCAATTGGCAGTAAGTGGGAGGGGCTTACCAGTTCCAGCGTCCTAATCCTTCTTCCAAATGTTTGTATAGTCTATGGGACTTAACTACGGGGTCATCAGTCCCTAAACTTACAAACTACTTATGAACTACTTACGGACTAGGACGGCACAAATATCCATGCCCGAGGGGGGATTCGAACCCTCGACCGTAGTGGCCGTGCAGACCGTGACTGGAGCGCCTCAGTCCCATCGGCCACCGCGGCCGGCAATCCTTCTTCCTTCCCTTCCTTTATCATTACTTTGAAAATAAAATATGGCTGCGAGGCAGGACTGGTGTCTGTTCCTTCGGACCACACCATATAATGAACATAAGTTTGTGTTAAAAAAAAAAAAAAAAAAAAAAAAAAAAAAAAAAAAAAAAAAAAAAAAAAAAAAAAAACCATATGCTTTCGAAAATTCATCGTAATGAGGGTTTAGGACCAGAAACTGGGAATATTTAGTAAAACAATTTATTTTGTCCGTCGCAGTTGCACAATTTTGAAGTCAGTGAATAGTTTTGGACTCTACAGTAATTGTCAAACCATTAGCCTTTTGTAACCGTAATAATCCAATACATGTTACAAATGGCTGTTAAAATATTGTACGTTATCCTCTATCGATATATATCACTAGTTACATTAAAATTTAAAGTGGCAGTCAGAACTGGTCACACATTCATGGGCCTCCAGTGTCTACAGCTTGTACAATACATGCTGGATAATGTACAAGATTTTAACAGCCATTTGTAACATGGATTGGATTATCACGGTTTGAAAAGGGCTAATGGTTTGATAATGGACTGTGGAGTCCGAAATTAGTCAGTGACGTCAAAATTGTGCAACTACGACAAACAAAATAAATTGTTTTACCACAAATGCTTTCGTTTTAGAATGATTCATAATATTTACATTCATGAATCCCTGTTTTACATTGATGCCGGTGAAAGTCGTTTTGCAATAGCTATTGTTGTTCCAGAGATATTTTTGGGTGGTCAAGATAAATGGGACGCTCTGTTTAGCTTATGTCCGGATTCTTCTTACGTCTATTTTCCTAATATTTTAAGCGAATGGGTCAAGTACTTTTGGCATTAACATTAAACTGCGACTTTTCAGTAAACAGCAGTATAGACACGCCCGTTCGTTGGGACAGCCAGATTGGTACCGCGATTGCGGCGCGGTGCTTAACGGTCAGTGCAGCAGGGCCACTTAGCCGCGGGTAAACGAGCCGGCCAGGCTGCCAGCTCGATATCGCCGCCGAGTCGACACCCGGTATCGACCCTGGGCAATCGCCTGCAGGCGTGCGGCCATAACATGATTTCCTTCGGCCTGGCTGCCGGCATATTGATTCGAAAGACGGCGGGGATGGGCTGCAGCGGCGCGGAACCAGCTCGTGTGTGCGTGTGCGTGTGTGCGTGTGTGCGTGTTGGCGCACGCGACCCTGCGCCAGAGTTAGTTACCTGCCGTGATCCAGGCTCTGCAAACACGCAGCGGCCCACTCTTCGCCGGCTGTTGACACAGTGGCGGGCGCACCCGCCAGCCGCCGCCGACGACGGCGATCCCGCTGCCGGCTGCCTGCTGCCGAACGCTGACTAATGACTTAGTCAGCGAGCAGCGCCACAAAGCCGGGAACCGGGGCCCGCCTCTTCCCACGCGACCTCTCCCACTGCACCACCACTGCTCAGACAACTGACCTCCAGCTGCCGATGGCACGTTACTCCCCCTATTTACCTTCCACAGTAATGTGATACTACGTAGAGTATCCAGTTCACTGAAGGATGATAGTAATTGAAAAATCAATTTTATTTGGTAGTTTTACAGGTATAAAAATGTTCAAATGTTTCTAGAACTTATGGGACTTAACTACGGGGTCATCAATCCCTAAGCTTACAGCCGGCCGCGGTGGCCGAGGGGACTGAGGCGCTCCAGTCACGGTCTGCACGGCTGCTACGTTCGGGGGGTTCGAATCCTCCCTCGGGCATGGATGCTTGTGCCGTCTTTAGTCTTAGCTAGTTCATAAGTAGTTTGTAAGTTTAGGGACTGATGACACCGTAGTTAAGTCCCATTAGATCTACAAACATTTGAACATTTTTGAGCTTACGAACTACTTATGAACTAGACTAGGTAAGACTAAGGACGGCACAAATATCCATGCCCGAGGGGGCATTCGAACCCCCGACTGTAGCGAGGGGGCATTCGAACCCCCGACCGTAGTGGCCGTGCAGACCGTGACTGGCTCGCCTCAGTCCCCACGGCCACCGCGGCCGGCTTACAGGCATACTGCTGCGCTATTACATAACCGCTACGCGGTGGCCGAGGGGACTAAAAAAATGTTCAAATGTTTGTAAATCTATCGGACCAAACTGCGTGGTCATCAGTCCGTAGCTTACAAACTACTTAAACCTAGGTAAACTAACCTAAGGACAAACACACACAACCATGCCCCAGGGAGGACTCGAACCTCCACGGCGAGCAACCGCGCGCTCCGCAGCGAGACGCTTTAGACCGCGCGGCTACTCCACCGCGGCCCGAGGGGACTGAGGCACTCCAGTCACGGTCTGCACGGCCACTACGGTCGGGGGTTCTAATCCCCACTCGGGCATGGATATTTGTGCCGTCCTAGTTCGTAAGTAGTTTGTAAGTTTAGGGACTGATAACCCCGTAGTTAAGTCCCATAAGCTCTACAAACATCTGAACATATTTGTTCTCATCAGATTACAGGAGGTCATAATACATTTCCAGCCGCTAGGCGAAATCCTTGTCCTGAAGCAAAACCTGATCGTCATAAGAACGTTTTCGTAAACTGTATCGTAGGATTTCCCACACTGTGTTGCGTGGCACATTCTGTTCCCAACAGAAGAGTCGAGCTGATGCCTTCGGACTCTTGGCACGTTGAACCTGATACCTGGTGCACTATTTCTGCCAATACCTGTGGTCGTTCTTGACATGCCGCTTTTCCCGTACTGACGGTGCGCGTAAGTTTGTTTACATGCAGACGAGTGTCTGCCATTTATATCGCTGGTCTGTGGAATTTAGCTGTAAATTCCGCTCTGGCGTCTCCATATGACAATCCACATACCCTTGCACAAACAATAGCATGTCATTCCTCTCTGCTAAACATATTGTAAGATGGCACTAGTATAAACACGGAACAGAATAAGTAGCCTTTTTTTTTCCATTGAAGTGGATTGTGACTTCAGAGACACTCCACTAAGGTACCAGTATCTGAAGAAAAAAGAAAAAACAATTAGTGTTTCCATGGTAATGGATAGTGACTTCAGAGGCATTATGAATATGAACTACACAAATAAAATAATGATTTCCGTCATTTATCAGAAGAGTTCCATGGTATTCTACACTATCGTGATTTAGTACTTACGAAGTAATATACCTTCCTATTTTTACACAAAAAATTCTTTGTTTAGTCATTTATATTGTTTTTAGACCGGGTCTGAAATCCCTTTTCTTCAGATAAACCAAAAGCACAACGACATCACTCAATAAAGAGTTGCATCAACACAGGCATCTACCCCTATTGCGTGCTGCCCAGAAGTTCAGTTAACCACGGTTGGTCTACTTTATGTCACTCATAAATTTGAATTCTTCGCCGAAATCTCGATGAAAGAGCTCAATGATGGGTTGGAAGATTTTACTCTTCTATTGTGGAGCCTCGAGATTGCCCCTCACGTACTACCCTCCTACAGCATCAAGGATCCGCCAACTTCCTGCACTCTAGCATCAATCATTACCAGATTCCATTCCTTCCATACAATATATTGTGGTTTGTTATGTCTGCACATACATAAAGAAGGAAGCTTAGGGTTTTGACGTCACGTCGACATCATTGTAATTAGACACGTACCACAAGCTCGGATTGTTTACAGTTGAGGATGAGGAAGGAAATCGGCCATACTATGCGTAACGCCGGTAACCACGGCTGCTGTCTAAAACAAATTTAAATGCACTGCAAGATAACCAAAGCACAAACTTACATTTGACTAAAATTAAAGTAATAAATCATTCTAAACAAATTAGCTGTCGTTCCCTATATCCATACTGAGAGTTATCAAGAAGGATGACACCAACTTACACGGTTGAAAGGTCACGATAATAGAAGCAAAAATGTTCCATTAACTTGGGTCCGCAAAAGAGCTGTTCGCGAGATAATTATGAATGTGTGGTTCCAAGCCGCCATTGACATATTTGTAAACATCCTTCTAGTCAGTACACATTAATTTTAAATTTACACTTCACTATTAAGATTTACATTGCATTTAGTTCACATTTCACTGGTTTTATTGTAAACATCATCCTAGTTAGATGGAGCTCCGACACATTTTGCTTCTTTGATGAGATGGTATCTAACGCGCAGATATGACCAAAGATCACCTAATCTAAATCCTTTGGGATTTTGTGTCTGGGTTCGTTTCAAAAGCGAAGTGTACAGCACACTCGTTAATACGTTTGAAGAACTGGGAGGGAGAGTAGTACACGTTTGTCAAGAATTTCGAAATGATCCAGGGGTTTTCGAAAGAATTCGAAATTCATTACAGACACGACCACAGTATTGCATCCAGATGCTAGGAAGACACTTCAAACACCACCTTTAACAGGAAACCCATACATGAAATGCGATGTAAAACCTAATAGTGAAGTCTAAGTTTCATACTAATTTGTACTAACGAACATGATATTCACAATGACGTCAGTGGTGGCTTGGAACCATACATTCGTAATTATATCGCAAACGTTTCGTTTGGGAACCCATGTTTACTGGACATTTTTGCTTCTACTATCGTGTACTTGCAGCCGCCATCCTTTCTGATACATCCTCTATATATAAAACTTTTTTCTTACATCATTTGGTTCTTTTAAAAAATTCGACAGTGAAATAGAAGGCGTTAGCTACTTGTAAGTCTTTAAGGCCCCTTTAAACTGATATTTTTTGTAGCTAAATTTTGCATATTTGCGGGTAAATTATTTAAAATATGTTTTCCTTAGTATTGGACCCCATTTTGATCTAAAGTAAGCGCTTTTGAGTCCTCGAGTAGATCGCTTTTGTTACTCATATCGTATGGTTGACCTGAGGTGTTTCTTGGAAAAAGGGGTATATAATTTACGACAAATTTCATTAAGGAATAAAAATACTGAGAGGAAGTAGTTAGTATTCTCAGTTTTTTGAAGAAGCTTCTACAGGATTTCCGTGAATTTACACCACAAATGATACTCATAAGTCTCTTTCGGACTTCGAAAGTTTTTGTCTGATTTAAAGAGTGACCCCAAAAAATTATTCCACATGACAGCACGGAACGAATGTGATCAAAGTATGAAAGTTTATTTTATTTTTATGTCCCCTATGTCTGCTAACGATCGAAATGCAAATACAGGCAGGCCGCAGTGGCCGAGCGGACTGCGGCGCACTAGTCACAGTCTGCACGCTCGCTACGGTCGGGGGTTCGAATCCCCCCTCGGGCTTGGATGTTTGTGACGGCTTTAGTATAAGGTAGTTTATAAGCAGTTTGTAAGTTTAGGGACTGATGACCCCGCAGTTGAGTCTCTTAATCATACCAAACATTTGAACATTTTTGCAAATACAGATTTGTTTATGCTTCTCTGCAGTTCTTTGGTGTCCTTCTCCAAACTGAATATTTTTTTAAAAGTTGTAATCCCAGGAATTTCCTACTATCTACCTTTTATATTTGCTCGTCATAATATTATTTTCATATACTGGATGAAAACCTCTTGCATGTTCGGAACTGTGTGTAGAGTGTTCATTAGAGACAGTGTATCATCAGGCGAGCCCCATGCTAGTGCGATAGGGCCGCTAGTATTCTCCATCTATATAAATGATCTGCTGTACAGAGTAACTTGTAATTTGCAGCTATTTGCCCATAATGCTGTAGTGTATGGGAGGGTGTCGTCTTTGATTGACTGTAGTAGCATACAGGATGACTTAGACAAAATTTCTAGTTGGTGCGAAGAACCACAGCTAGCTCTCAATGTAGGAAATGTAAGGTGATGCACATGAGTAGGAAAAACAATCCCATAATGCTGGAATACAGCATTAGTAGTGAGCTTCTTGATGCAGTCGCGTCGTACAAATATCTAGGCGTAACATTGCAGAGCGCTATGAACTAGAACGAACATGTAAGACAGTTGTGAGTAGGGCGAACAGCCAACTTCGGTTTATTGGGAGAAGTTTGGGAAGATGTACTTCATCTGTAAAGGAAACCGCGTATAAAACGCTTGTACGACCACGTCTTGAGTATTGCTCAAGTGTTTGGGTCCCGCAGCAGATCAGTTTAAAGGAAGACATAGAAGCAGTTCAGAGGCGAGCAGCTAGGTTTATTACCGGTAGGTTCGACCAATGCACGCGTGTCACGGAAATGCTCCGGGAAATCAATTGGCGATCGTTGGATTAAAGACGTTCTTTTCATAAATTTCTGCTGAGGAAATTTAGAGGGCCGGAATTTGAAGCTGAGTGTAGTACGATCTTCCTTTCGGCTACTTACATTTCGCGTGGTGATCACAAAGAGAAGATAAGAGAAATTAGGGCTCGTGCGGATCCATAAAGTTATTCTTCTTTCCCTCGTTTCTATTTGGGAATGGAACAGGAAAGGAAATGCCTAGTAGTGGAACAGTGTACCCTCCGCCACGCACCTTACGGTGGATTGCAGAGAATGTATATAGATGAAGATGTAGATTTAGTGTGTCATTTCAAAGTTCGATGTCAATGAGTTGGCTTAATACCACGCTATAGAATGAACGTAGCTGATTTCATAGCAGTGCAAATACTTCCAGAATAAAGAATCTTGTATGACCGGCAACCACAGCTAAAATATTTATACATAATTAAGAAACTTACACACAGTTAAATATTGACGTCACACCTATCGTCCCTCGAACCACAGCCAGTCGGCTTCAGTCTAGCGGGCGATACACATGGTCATCTGTCACTTCAGTTGTATTGGCACTTCCGCCCAGCACGAATATGCAATTTTTGATCACCTTGATGGATCTGATGAACCTCACTGCACTGACCACAATCTGGCTACCCATCACGTCGCCTTATGTTACAGGCCAAACAAATTGTACTGATTGTCGACTTTTCTATTCTTTTACCAAATATGACAAGAAATGCACGGTAGAATTCTTTTCAAGTTTTTGACGAAAAGAGCCAAGGTGCTTGCGGTACGACCTCACCATTAACCCCGTTATCCATCACAAACGACTTATATGGAAAACATTTAAAAAAGCGTCTGAAGATGCAACTGTAGGTTGCGAAACCGGTTGTGCGGGTCTTCACGAATCCAATAAAATAACAGATGAAGTGGACCAAACTATTACAATTTTGACACCTAATTTTTAACCGTGTGAAAGTTTCTTAATTATGTATTCCAGAATATAGTTGAATACACTAGCTAGCACATTAAATGTGTACGTGATGAGGAAAGAGCTGCAGAGCTGGTGATGGCTGGCGCCCTGTGTGCTGGTTGACAGACCCCGCGCTACCCCGGGCCATCGGCAGCCACCCCTCGCTCCGGCCCTTGAAGTCACAGCTGGGTGCCAGCACCCCCAGTGCCGCCTATTGTTTCAGTTCCTATTGTAGACGTTCGACTCCCCCTTCGTTTCCGCGTCACTGTCTGGCTCTTCCTCCTCCTCCCTCTCATTTCTCGCCTGAAGGGAGGAACGTAGCACTGAGCTACGTAATCGCACTTCTTGTTCCTACAGTGACCCTCATGACACAGATAAAACAATTGCGCCCGTTTTCGTATGACATTAGAATTTTCTGGTAGCTTCATTGTTCTTTTGGGGTTGTGTTCCTCACTGCCGAAACTATTCAACTATCAACGCATTCACTTCCTCCTATCACACTACTTCACATAGATTACTGAAATAATCCGATGCTGAAAGACGTGAAATATCCGTTTAAAGTTTGTATCACAATGTAAACATACCTTCTTTTAAAACAAATGCTCTGGTATAATTTTTTTCCGGGCGTGTTTAAACATCGTGAAAGGACATTGCGTAGACATTTGCGACATGGAGATTCTTATAATTTACACCTTTCTAGAAAAGGTATCCCATACCTCAGGTTAACATTGCCTTGGAAATGTCGCACTACTTCAGATGCAAGTAATGGAAGCAACAGCCTACTGACTCCTGCAGAGCCACACGCATCGACAGAAAATGAAAATTACGTGAAATTTGTTTTAGTTTCGCATTTGAATTTATTAGTTTTCCATTGTATTTAGAGGCTACTCACAGCGAAAGAATCGTAAGAAGTCGTTTCTAACGTGGCAGCACGTAAAAAATGGCCATATCAGCGTTGGCAGAAAATAATACTGGTTTCGCCCTAATTTCTGTCTTGAGCACTGCAGAGAATTTTAAACCATTTGAAAGTAAAGACATTATGTTATTTATGTTTATGAGATTACAAGCGAACCCGGCGGTGCTTTGCAATTGCTAATACGTATCCCCCCCTCCACCCATTTCTGTCCATCACATTCATCCCACACCCTTTGCATCTCTTGTCCCATATTCTATCCATCTCCTCCTGCCCTCTATAACTTTATATTCTCCCCCATTTCTCTGTATCCATTTAATGCCCCTACTCTGTCAGTGCCCTTCTTCCTCCTCTCTCTGACGTTATTTATTATTATTGCCTTTACCGCCTCCGCCGCCACCCGCTCTTCCATCCATCCCTCTTGTTTATTATCACTTCCTTCTCCCCTCCTTCTCATATAAACAATATTACACGTATAATTTCGTATATTAGATCCCCTGGAGTGGACGACATTCCCTGAGAACTATTGAAGTCTCTGGGAGAACCAGCCATGACCAACCTATATCACCTGGTGTGTAAGATGTATGTGACAGGTGAAATACCTTCAGTTTTAATAATCCCCATTACAAAGGAAGCAGACGCAGGAAGGTGTGGAAACAACAGAACCATCAGTTTAATAAATCACAAATGGAACATTTTAACACGAATTATTTACAGAAGCATGGAAAAAATGGAAGGGAGACAATACTCACTTTAAGGCTTATCTTAGAAGATAGATTAAGGAAAGGCAAACCTACATTTCTAGCTTTTGTAGATTTGAAGATAGCTTTTGACAATGTTTATTGGAATACACTCTTTCGAATTCTGAAGCAAACAGGAGTAAAATAAAGCGAACGGAAAGTTATTTATAACTTGTGCAAAGACCAGACGGTAGTCGTCAGCTATGATCGAGAGTGCATAAGAAATTATAATTTTTGCACTTCTGACTTTTCTTTGCAACTGGCCAGATTTTATTTCTCATAATGGTTCCTAGACCATAACGAACAAAGCGGAAAAAAATTACCCCTCTCCATCGTCCGAATCGTGAGGTATAGCATAGGTATTTAAACATACATTAAGAAAATTCTTTCAATTCAAATGTTTGTTAAGCTTAGGGGACATAATTGGGGGCCATCAGTCCCTAAACGTACAAACAACTTATGAACTACCCTATACTAAAGACGAACATCCATGCCCGAAAGGGGATTCGAACTCCCGACGGGATGTGGCCTCGCATACAGTTCTTCTCAGATATTCTATTTCTCCGGCATAATTTCCAAAACTTTTCTTTCTGCCCTAAGAATTGCGAATACAGAAGAAGTCAGCTATTCTCAAGTGACGTTCTCACATTAAAGAAACAGCTGATTTTTATTTATGTAAATTAACAAAATACATGATGGCATAAATGTTTGTAAATCTAAGGGACTTAACTACGTTGGTCATCGGTCCCTAGGCTTCCAAACTACTTAAACTAAATTAAAGTAACTCATGCTAAAGACAACACAAACACCCATGCCCGAAGGAGGACTCGAACCCTCGACTGCAAGCAACCGCGCGCTCCGCAGCAAGGTCCCTAGGTACGCTGTGCCACTCCCACAGCGGCTAGGTGGCAAAAAAGTCACTGCACACTCGTCACTGGTGTAAACAAAAGTTCAAATTTATATGTCATTACAAATGCAAACAATACTTACAACCATTTTTTGTCTTCAAATTCTTTTCCGTATCGATTAAGACATCTTTGAAGTCTTTTTGGGACTGTTACATTATCTATAGTGCGGTACCACTCTCTAAGTAATGAAATGCATCCAGAATGTAGTCCTTTCATTCAGCAATGGTCTGAGGCTGTTGAGAGTAAACATAGTTCGGGGGGACACCCCAATATGAAAAAATCCATGGTCGTGACATATGGTGAACGTAGAGGCATGTCAATATCTGCCCTTCGACCAAAATTTTCCCCCTGTAAGGTTTATTTTAAATAATCGTTTTTCACAGATCGCGCTTTCAAAAGTTCACTAGTTACATTATTGATCTTCTTCCACTTCTAATTGCCATGTATACCAACTTGACAATGCAAAATTATCACAATTTCCTAATAACAAGTTAACGGGTTGAATCTTCCTACAGTACAACGTCTTACTCTTACTTCTGTTTTCCTGTAACCAACTGCCCAGCGAGTTTAGAGCAACGCTATACAGGGTGAAAAGTATTTAAACCGACAAACTCTGGGATGTTGTAGGGGACATCAAACCAAATATTTTTTCCTAATATAATTTTTTTCCAATGAGGAGTACTTAAACCGGTAGAGGAAGATTTCTCTGGTGGCATATTAATGAAACCAACAAACAGTTTTCCGTTTTTTTTTTTCTAATTTTTTTCTTTTTATTATTATTATTATTATTATTATTATTACCAGGAGACAATACATTAACACAGCCCAAATTGAATTACAGTAGATTTTAAAAAATTGCCTCCATTGACGCGTAAACAAAGGTTACACCGTCGGATCATGTTCTGACTGACACGGGCAAAACCCCAGGAGTATCCTGAATTGTTTCTGCTGCTGCTACTATCCGGGCAATCAGATCCCCTTCTGATGCAACAGGAGTTGCGTAAAGTAGGTTGTACATCTCTCCCCACACAAAAAGTCCAGAGGCGACATATCTTGGAACTGAGCAGGCCATGGTACGGGACCACCTCTGCCAGTCCTCGTTTCTGGGAACCGTCGGTCCACGAATCGACGCACACGACGAATAAAATGTGCCGGCGTTCCGTCACGTTGGAACCACATGCGTTGCCTTACAGGGAGTGGTATGTCTTCCAGCAATTCTGGCAATGCTCTGGCGGGAAAACTGTAATAATACCTGCCATTTAATACGGCCACCACCGGTTTAAATACTCCTCATTGGAAAAATTATATTAAGGAAAAATATTTGTTTTGGTGTCCCCTACAGCCTCCCAGAGTTTGTCGGTTTAAAAACTTTTCACCCTGTATATACCGTAACATCACACGTTAATACTGGCGCATCGTTCTACCACATGCAATAAAGCTGATGTTTTGCCCCAGTTGTCGTCATAAATGAGACAGTATTTGTCAACAGTATAGTATATTACACACATTTATCGAAATATTGTGCCTAAAGTGAAACTACTGCATTTAGTCGACTTTGTTAAGGTCAGAATATATTATTTCCATTATTTTCCATACTGATATCATCGTGGTTTTATTAATCTATATCTATAAATGTGAATGTATGTTCGGTGTACGCTTATCACGTCCGCCGGCCGCGGTGGCCGAGGAGACTGAGGCGCTTCAGTCACGGTCTGCACGGCCACTACGGTCGGGGGTTCGAATCCCCCCTCGGGCATGGATATTTGTGCCGTCCTTAGTCTTAGCTAGTTCATAAGTACTTTGTAAGTTTAGGGACAGATGACCCCGCAGTTAAGTCCCTTAAGCTTAACAAACATTTGAACATTTTATCACGTCCGATCGACAAGACGCAGAGACTTAAATATTTGTACAGTTACTAATTTATTCCTGAGGAAGGTTTTAGGCACGGTTTTATAGCGATCTGATAGATATTTAGTAATTTGAAGAATATAACGTGATATGCGAAACAATAATTACTCTTTGAAAATTATATTTACTCTTTGAAAATGGTTTTATTGGTTGCAATGTTGCTTGAGGGTAGATAATGATAAAATGGTGGAGTATATTGAGATGGAATGTTATCGGTGTATATAAAATTCTACGTGTGTGTCTGTGTGTGTGTGTTAATATTTCGCTATGCAGCGAAAACTACAGAAACGCAAACGAATGGTCTGTGTGTAATTATTGTCCGAAGTCTCCCGTTGTACACCATAGCAGTTCCAAGTCGATAGCTATAAGGGGGTGGAAGATATGGTGGTTGAAAGTCGTCAGATTATAAAAAAATTCGGACTGAAGGCCAGCGATGACGTTTGCGACTCTATAGCAAGGAGTTACATACAGCGAAACGTCATAATGGACGAGACTTTATTCACACCTATATGAGAATGACAGTACCTAGCGACTCGAAACAAACTTAAAACATAATTTCAAACCTTTATTGAAGTTTTTCTCATTGACAATCACAGCAAAATTATGAAAGGAAAAAAAGTTTATCGCTTACTACTTTTCCGCTGTTCATGGACTAAAACTGCGGCATTCGGTATGACGTTACAATTTTTAATTTCTACACTACAAATTTTAGCAGCAGGAAATATTTCAGGCAGTATATACGCATATAGCTAAATTTACCTTCGAAATTATATCACAGTACGACACGTAGTTCATGAGATATGAGCACATAAACAGTAATATTCATGAAAAACCGCCCCATCACTCACCAAGTTTTAAACTATTACTTCTTTACTAGTAATTGTATTCCCAAGAGATTTTACAGACATACAACATTTGTACAAATTATTTTAGAAAAAAAGGACATGGAGATGGACAGAGAGAGAAGGGATAGGAGAAGTACTAATAAATAAATAAATAAATACCCGGGCAACGCCGGGTTCTCAGCCAGTTATCTATAAATATCGTTTGCTACGTTCGTGTAATAGGTTTCTAAAATGATGTAAAACATATTTCTCGTAATGGGCCTTCTATATAGGTCAGTAGGGTTGATTTGTCCTTAAAAATTACGTATTGCCCTCCCCCTGCCTTTTCCTCATCACCACTCCTTACATGTTTCACACTGCCAGCACTAATCAACGGGACTTACTTTATTGCTGACCCAAAGGACACAGCGGGGTTGACAACCCAAGTTCCTTAGAACTAAAGTGCATTTCTTATTTACTGACCCATCTCTAAGACTTGTGCTTCCGGCTGCAGACAAACATGCAAACGAGAACGGAGCGATCCACTTTATCTTCGTAATAAACTTATGGCCCGACGGCATAAACATCTTCTTTAGAAAGCCGCTGCCATGAAATAAAAAGTATCGCTGGCGAAGGCGAGAAACATGAAAAGCAGGTGTGGTAGGAGGGAGGGGAAGGGGGGGGGGTTGTTTGAAGTGCGTCCCCAGGTGGTAGCAGTAAAGTGCACGACGCCTCTGGATGCCTCGAGACTAAAAATATCTGCCCGCTGTCGCACGGCCCAGCATCTACCCTCACGTCTTTGTACGCCACACGCGTTTCTTCTTAAGGAGGAGCCTAGTTACGTCTCGCTGTCTATGCGTAATAATTATCAGATACGACAACGGCGACAGAAGTACCCTGCATATAATGTACTGATGGGATACAGTGTTTGTCACAGTATGTTGAACAACTGTAAAGAATATTATCTTCAAAGAACACACCACTGCAATCCTATAAATAAGATGGTTGGAACTTTAATAGTGGCAGCAATGCTGTGGAGACACTATGCAGTGGAATCTACTATTGTCGCTGACATCACACCTTGTTCAGACACCTACCTTACCTCCGAGCAAATGGACTCGCCCGACACACTTCGCCGGCATGCGCACTATCGAGGGAGACACAGTCACTTGTGAGCGACCGGTCTAACGTAACAGTGTCACTATGTTTTTAAAACCAGAACGACGGAGTTGGATCAAGATTGAATGTGCCAGAGGTCGTACTGCACGACAGTGCCATCAAGGTATTCAAGAGGCGTGTGGCCAAAAGGCATTGGCATTGAATGAATTAACAACAAATACTCAAACAAACGGACAGTCCTTTCTTGTTCTTATTTTCCTTTTGGCTTTATTGCACCGACGTGGTTTCGGCATTGTTACTGCGGTTTTGACATGTGAATTTAAGGGGTGACGGGATGCGATTTCCGTCACCACCCCGTAACCTCTCTTCCCCAGAAGAAAATAAGTCAGGTGTCCGCATATATAGTTATACATGTGAAAGTGTGCATAGGTTTTACAGACGTAACTTGAGAGTCTACATCTACATTGAGATTTTACAACAAAATATAAAAAAAAATATACATCTACGTAGGTGAACTCACAGGATAAACCTATTTAAATACAAAATATAATTGAAATCGTTAGGGCCGTTTCGGGTTACGCGATATGTGAATGTGCAATAATTGCTCATTTAAATATATTACATGTAAACTGTATAAACGACGTGTGTGTGGTGCACTGCATCTGGAACGCGTAAGAAGTACGAAATTTTTAATCATACGTAGATTTGCTGATGTTAATCGTGCGTATTAGCAGCTATGTATTTTGCCGCGTTTCGTTTGTGTCCTATGTAAGCTACGATCTTCGTTCTGTGCTTCTTCTGCAACTTGATTGCTGCATGGCTGTCGCAATCATTTTGCACGTTTCGCCAGTTGGCTTCGAATCATGAATCGTTGGATTCTGGAATCGTCACGAGGCAGACGATTCTTTTGGACGACGATTCGTCCTCCGCCTCGACTACTCTCCAGCATTCGTAATCATTCGATATGATTCGACATGATTCGATATCATCAATCGTTGCGAGACAGATGATTCTTTTGAACGAAGATTCGTTCCCCCTCTTGACTGCTCTCCGGCACTTGTAATCATTCGGCACGATTCGGAAGTAGCCATTCGAATCATGAATCGTTGGGATCGTCGCGAGACAGACGATTCTCTCTAACGACGAACCTTCTCCCTCTTGACTGTTCTCCAGCATTCGTAATCATTCGACGTGACTCGTCAGTTGCTTTCGAATCATGAATCGTTGGCACTTGGATTCGGCACGAAACAGACGATTTTTTGAGCGTCAATTCGTCCGGATCACGATTCGATTTTTACGATTATTTATTTGTGTCCGTTCAAATGAACGACTCATTTACGAATCGCCAGCGATCGGAATTTGGGGAAAAAATCGGCTCTCGTATTTAAACTGAATCCTCCGACTTCTGTTCTGTAGTCATTCCCTGTTACCATCATTTTTATCCATTGAATAACAAGCAGAAGCCTTCCAGTGAATTGAGGATCAGAGGTTAGGTAAGTTTATTCATTCAAAAAGGTTCGTACCTTGACGAGAAGCGGCAGCAGCAACAGCTAAAGGGCATTTGGATCACCCTGTACATAAGATTTATTCGTACTCAGACACGGAACCTCACGAAAGCACAGCCAGATTGTTGTCCGCTGAGGGGGATGTTGCGGACTAGTTTCAAATCTCGCTCGCTCGGTTCGCTGCTGCAAGTTTCGGCACTCTCGGACTGGCAGGAAACAGGAGAGTTGGGACGGTCAAAGTGGTTGGAGGGCAGCGGTAAGGTACTTCCTGTGAGAAGGGGGGGGGGGGGGAGGGGTACCGGCAGCCAAGCAGCAGCCTGGCCTGTGCGGCCACCTGCACTGTACGCGCAGCCAGAGAACTCCGCCTTAATTAATTTGAGGCGAGCGAGCGAGAAGGCTGGTCTCGCAGACCGCCTCCGCTGCAAGCCGCGGGTTCTCCTTCGTCGACTGGCCTCGCCACCTCAGTCTTCAGCAAGACGTCATCCGCGTCACCAACGTTGGTCATCCCTGTCAGGGAACAAATTGCGAGCCATTAAACCTGTGCCTGATCTCTGGTCAAGGTCATTTCGACCCTCCCGCCGAGAAGAGATTGTTCTGGCCCGGCTTCGTATTGGCCACTGCCGTTATAGCCAGCAGTATTTACTACGTGGTGATCCTGCTCCCTTATGTGAGCACCGTGATGAACCTTTTACTGTGAACTGCGAACTTTTAGTGCAATGTCCGTTTTTTGATCGTCTCCGTCATGATCTGAGTTTACCATTTGAATTGTCTGATATTTTAGCTGATGACCCGCATTCTTTTAACAGAGATTTACATTTTATGCATCGTGCAAATGTGGCGAAAACCATTTAAGTTCTTACCCCGGTTCGATTTTACTACTGGCAGTGTTGGGCGCTAATGACCTCAGCAGTAGTGAGCCTTAAATATATATATATTAAAATGTTTGTTAAGTGTAAGGACTTAACTACGGGCTCATCAGTCCCTAAACTTACAAACTACTTATGAAATACCTACAACTAAGGACGACACAAATATCCATGCCCGAGGGGGGATTCGAACCCCCGACCGTAGTGGCCGTGCAGACCGTGAGTTGAAGCGTCTCAGTCCCCTCGGCCACCGCGGCCGGCTATATATATATATATATATATATATATATATATATATATATATATATATATATACCCGATGCTCCCGCTGAAGCCAGCAAAAATTCAGCATCACACAGAGGCTCCTCAGCCGAACAATCTGATACGCAATGCCTGGGGTCGGAGAAGTCGCACAACACTGTATGACATTCTATCCAATGGGCCCGCAGCACAGAATATATCTCTAACAGACATCATGTAATTATACAAATATGCTGCTTTAAAAGTTTTTATTATAATGTTGCTATGGATCCATTTTGGCACAATTAGCCATCGTCAGACAATCTGCGAAATACAAAAAATTTTTAACGTAGATATCGAATAATCGTAACCCACCGATCAGACATTTAAACCATAGTATAAATTTACCGTACCGATTGCCAACTGTAAATATGCAACATCTTTGGTCAACTGTCAGAACATCACGATAAAAAATATTAAAATTTTATTTAACGATCTTTGTATAATCTATATCTATAAACGTGAATGTCTGTTCGGTGTACGTTTATCACGTCTGAATCACAAGACATAAAGAGCTAAAATTTTTTACAGTTAATAATGTCTACCCGGGGAAGGCTTTAGGCACGGTTTTACGGCGATCGGATAGCTATATATATATATATATATATATATATATATATATATATATATATAACGTCTGTTCGGTGTACGCTTATCACGTCCGAACGACAAGACGCAGAAACTTAAATATTTGTACAGTTACTATAGCGATCTGATAAATATTTAGTAATTTGAAGACTACAACGCGAAATGCGGAACAATATCTACAGTTTGAAGATTATATTTACTCTTTGAAAATGGTTTTATTGGTTGCATTGTTGCTTGATGGTTGATAATGATAAAAGGGTGGAATATATTAGGAAGGAAAGTTATCGGTGTATATAAAACTCTACGTGTGTGTGTGTGTGTGTGTGTGTGTTAATATTTCGCTCTGTAGCGCAAATTACAGAACGCATACGAATGGTCTGTGTGTAATTGTTGCCCGAAGGCTCCCGTTGTACACCATAGCAGTTACATGCTCATAGCTATAAGGGGGTGGAAGATATGGTGGTTGAAAGTTGTCAAATTATAAAAAATTTCGTACTAAAGGCCAGCGATGACGTTTGCGACTCTATAGCAAGGAGGTTGCATATAGCGAAACGTGATGCCACAGACCATATCTTTGGTCTATGCGTACTACAATGTCTTCAGCTCTTTCTCTGTAAGGGTAAGCATAAGAATAAGGAAATATATGAATAAATAAATAAATGAAGCAGAAAAAAATTCTTTTAATACAGATATACAGCACTTAAACAAATGAATACATACCTGCAAAATTGTACAATTGTACAACATATGAGATCGTACGCATTTTATGTCATTGTGTTTTGATTACTATCTTTCTCTGTTTGGATACTTGTACTTTTGTACATTATGCGAAACAGCCTTATTTCTTATTTATTATCCGATAAATATACCATGGTTTTAGAAAAAAAGGAGATGGACAGAGAGAGAAAGGATAGGAGAAGTACTAACTCAAGGCAAAAATAAATAAATACCCGGACAAAGCCGGGTTTTCAGCTAGTACTACATAAGTGTGAAACAAAAGTTCACATTATTGTTCAATAAATAACAAGTCATTGCCAAGGATGTCACATGGTCGTATGTAAAAATCTTTATATCGAAAAAATTCGACTACCTTTATATATATATATATATATATATATATATATATATATATATATATATATATATAAACGATGATTATTATTTAAAAATTTTGTGTATTTCACAGATTATCTGACGGTGGCTAATTGTGCCCAAATGGATCCATAGCAACATTATAATAAAAACCTTTAAAGCAGCAGATTGGTATAATTAAAAGACACTGTACGACTTTATTTCCAAATTCCATCACTGACGCAATGAACGCACCATTTCCACTGTATGTTAGGTATCAGTTGTTTACAGGTTTCATACCATGATACGACGCGCTAAGAATCAACGACACTGCCACTCACCAATCAGTGCTATTCAATCAGTGCCAGGCACTTAAATGTGATTTGTAAATGTAGATGTAAATGTAGAAAGACGTGGATTTCGATAGAGCGGTGCTGCCACAGTTTCACAGAACTCACTAACATACACCTGGTGCTATTCCATGGCCTTCGAGGTCACCTGATCTGATTCCCCTTCATTATTTCCTATGGGAATATCTGAAGTCACTTGGGTTTGAGACCCGTTAGAATTCTAGTTGCTTGTGATGCGATTCGAAATCAGAGCCAAAGCAATAATTCAATTGATGTGTGCTACATAGGGGAACATCGAGGCAGAATTGAAGTTCGTAGTGTGAAGAAACACGGGCTTTACGACATTCCGTTTCACGTTAAACTTGAGGCAACAGTGGCTGAGTGGTTGGGACTCGACCAATGGCGGCTGGTGCTTCAGATGACTGGGGGTTCACTTCTTTGACTTCCGAATCTCGATATGGCGCCGTCCCCCTTCCCACTCGGCGTCTCGATGTTTCGGCGCCCACCCCCTCCCCCACCCTTTTTTTAGAAATGTTTTCGTTACAAAATCTGCAGAATGTCTTGCCTCGGCTTATTTGCGCTTGCTTCAATTCGAGCAGAGGCGTCGGCCAACCAATCTTCTTTATTTCACGCTTCTCTTCCAAGCATAAAGATGACTTTAGTATCCGGCTGAAGACCCGAGAAGATTACAAACAGTTATTACGCCGGGAAAACCTTTGTGGGCACATAAAGCTGAGTAACTTGTTTCTAAAACATACCGAATGTAGTTAATTTTTCTTTGATAATAAACACGAACAGCATATGAATATGCACATGAAAACTAAAATACGGTAAGTAACTAATTACACTGTTAGTGACTGTAACAGAATGAATGTGTTACGATTAAGAGACAAGCTACCTTCGGGTCACGTGACGCTATAAGCAGCACCCCTCTCCTAACCTGTGCAAAGGCTGCTCTTCCCCACATCTTTTGAAACTGTTAAATATTTGTTACAACGGAGAGTATAAATGTCTTTTAACATCAAAATCGGGACATACTTGCAAAAACGTCCATAGTATATGTGGCAAGTAACAATACAAAAGTCATTGTTCCCATATCTGTTGAAAACAATTTTGGGTGTAAAAATTGCTTTTACTCGTTATCCAACCACTACCTTTGACAGAGCAGCACGATACGGCTAACCACACGGCTATTCCTGATAGTAGGAGAGTAGTGGCTTCATTGTTATTCATGATCGAAACCTCTGAATTAATTTATAGTTACAAGATATTATTTTAGCAAATATGAGAAGTTTTTGATGAATCTACAATGCGCCTAAAACAACTGTGAAGGGCGGATGCTGCCTTCATGTACAATTTGTGGATGTGCAAGGCGAGGTGCGCAGTAGCTCCATTGTATTGCTTCGGGACCATTCGTGCGTAACCGCCAGAGCTCGAGTGGCCAGAACCTGGTGTCTTTACCAGCACCAACGCCTATGTTAAAAGAGGCGTTTCCTCTCGCCCCTTTCTGCCGCGGGAGCGCCAATATGCTGCTTCCTGTGGGTTCAGAAAATAATTTGAACCTCAGCCGTGCATGCGCACTACAACGCTGCGGCCACTGCCGCGTATATTAAGAGGCCACGCTACGACTCGTATACGTGCTGTCTCTGCGACGTAAAACGTTTCTCATGCGATAAAAATACTTTAAATTTGCATATAAAATGATCCGATAGAAGAACGGCGAACAACCTACAACGAACACTTACGAACGACCGTAAAGAACCGATCAACCGAAAATAATAATAATAATAATAATAATAATAATAATAATTTGGCTAAAATGACTGTCTAGTAAGCATGACGTCCCCGTGTCGAATTACGGCAGCGGCACCAATTTTAATTCCTTGTCTCTTGTTGTATTGAATATATTTTTCAATGTGC
Source organism: Locusta migratoria (assembly GCA_026315105.1). Lineage (NCBI taxonomy): Eukaryota > Metazoa > Arthropoda > Insecta > Orthoptera > Acrididae > Locusta > Locusta migratoria. The sequence goes on along the minus strand of CM048749.1, from coordinate 262,155,331 downwards.
GTCAAATTCTTATTCGCCGATGTTATGGTTGTATTGAGGTTGACGGTCATAGGTTTCAGTACAAATAGTATTTTCAACACATACTTATGTCGTTTTTATTTAATGGATGCCCCGTATTATTGAACAAGCCGCGAGCGAGTAGCCGAGCGATTTTGAGCGCCTCGTTTCGGATCGCGAGGCCTCCCGCGTCGGAGGTTCGAATCCTCCATTGGGCATGGATATGTGTGTTGTCCTTAGGTTAGTTTAACTTAGTTTAAGTAGTTTGTAAGTCTAGGGACTTATGACCAAAGTAGTTTGGTCCCACAGAATTACAAACATTCGAACATTTTTTTGAACAAATCAAATGTTATTGCCTTAAACTTGAGATTCTAAAATTCTACGGATTATAGTCGCCAAATTTAAGAAACAGTTAATGGCCATCATGTAGAAGGAAATTCTGTGCACACTGAAATGTTCCACCGGCGCTCAATATTTAAGTTACGCACTCAAAACGACATTTCACTGCAAATCCTCAGAAATTTGTCCATACATAAGTCCAAGTTAACTGGATAGTCTAACAGGCTCTCTACACAGATCACTACTTTGTTGAGAAGACAAACAAATTTATTTGAACCACAGACAAAAACACAAAAGTCACTTGCACTTACAATTCTTTTATACTGTGTATACTCATACCATACATCCTACATAGTCTCTAGGTTTCACTGCTGGTGCTACTACCACCGGTACTACCAATACAGTACACATTTTCCTTCTGCCTTTGGCATCTGCCAACAGGGTTTTTATACCATTCAATAAGGCGGCTACGTCACGTTTTGTCATGTCATGTGACATCACGTGACGTTCAAAAAGTTTCTATTAAGATTATTTTGGATTTTTAAATAGAAAATATACTTCAAATTACAATATAAATTACATTTTAGTGTTTAGTAAGGATTTTTTATACAAATGAAATTGAAAGTAACAGTTACAACTGCTACACACTTTTCTTTTAAAGGTACAAACAAATAATTAATTTTTAAATAACAGAAATTTATGTAATAGCATTATTATTTGATTCTTTGTGCCTACTAATGGCTTTTATACAAAATAACATTTCGGTAGCAAGTTACAATCATTACGTACAAATGCTGATAAGATAGTCTTCTATCTTTAAGATCTTTTGCACAGTTCTTATGACAAATCAAAACAAACGTCAATCTCATACATGCTTTGCCAGTGATTTCCGATTACAAAAATAAACTTAACATTTATGTCTAGTTTAAGGTAAGTTTAACCCATACAGATAACTGTGGTAGTTACAGTTCACGTAAAACACGCGAATATTTTCGCGATTTTCTTACGTTACTAATATTGAAAGTGCCTATGAATCGTAACAACACGCATGACAAAAAAATGTTCAAATGTTTGTAGAAATTAAGGGACTTAACTACGGGGTCATCAGTCCCTAAGCTTACAAACTACTTATGAATTAGCTAAGACTAAGGACGGCACAAATATCCATGCCCGTGGGGGGATTAGAACCCTCGACCGTAGTGGCCGTGCAGACCGTGACTGGAGCGCCTCAGTCCCCTCGGCCACCGCGGCCGGCAACACGCATGACACACAGCTATATTGCCCAATGTCGCTGCTTATAGCTGCAGGTCGCATATTTACTTGTCACGCGCTGTTCCTCGCTTCTGTCACTCAGGTACTATTCTGCCAATAAAACGCACACTTCGCTTTGCGTTTCCCACAACATTTTCTATTTAAGTCTGTCCGAAAGAACAGACACCGGACATACAATTGTGCAGACGCAACGGTTTTCCGTATTTAACACCGGTGCTTGTACCCGAGTCGCAGTTGTTCTCTCGCTTTTCCAGGCAAGTATTCTGATACGTTCGTAGGAATCCCGCTCGTCAAACGAACAGACTGCAAAAGGCCCAACAGGATGTTGTTGAAAATATCAAATTTCAGTGCCAACTTCACAGCCGTTTCTCTGTTCTTACAAGTTTTGCACGCGTATAGCATTAAGTAAGCAAAGAGACTGGCTTTCATCCGATAGGTGGCTAAAGCAATTTTGTTGCCTCTGATCTATAAACCGTACGGCGCGCTTAAGCCTACGCTACGCGCTTCTGGAGTTTATACAGCCCTCTGAGAGACAAAGCGCTCGCGACCTCTGCCTTTTCAATTTCACAGCGGGTCACCGAAGGCAGAGCAAATATTTTTTACCTTATATCCGTTTGCCGCAGCCACGGACACGGAATTCTTTCGGTGTGTACCTACAGTAAATTTGCACTTACATAAAAGCCGTTTGTCTACCTAACATTCGTTGCGTACCAGGCGGCGAGGTCGGAGTCGCTGGAAGATAATAACACAACAGGCGGATCATCACCAAGTTAATTGACTGTTTGACTTCGGATACGAACTGCCTCTCCAATTACGAGTAAAAGCTTTCACCCTTCGCGCTCGCTCGCTGCCGTTCGCGGTCACAATCGTTCTCGGCTGTTCACCGACGATATTCAGAGGGAATAACTGTAAAACTATTTTACCAAATAAAACTATCGGAAGCTCACGGCGTTGACCGAGTTTACATGTATTCCTTTATTACGCTAGTCCCACTCCTTTTTCCCTTTTTGTTCCTCGCTTGCTACCCTAGACTCTACCCATCCCAGCCGGCCGCGGTGGCCGAGGTGACTGAGGCGCTCCAGTCACGGTCAGCACGGCCACTACGGTCGGGGGTTCGAATCCCCCCTCGGGCATGGATATTTGTGCCGTCCTAGTTCGTAAGTAGTTCATAAGTAGTTTGTAAGTTTAGGGACTGATGACCCCGTAGTTAAGTCCCATAAGCTTAACAGACATTTGAACATTTGATTTTCTACCCATCCCAAATTTTTCTTCATGCACCTCATTCCATTATGACGTCATATCTTCTGATTTATGTGTCCTACAACAACACAATTTTCCAGGTTCTTTCAGAGCAATATTAGGAAAATGTCCGAGAAGTGACTTGTGAGTAAATATGTAATAAATTTCATCATGCGTGTTGGAGCAGGTTTCATACATTTCATTGTTTTGGCGTCATATGTCCGCATCTATATACCGTACCCCAATATAATTTCGGAGCTACATTCAATGCTATGTACGTATAAAGACTTAAAAATGTCCTTCGAGTAAAATTGGTAGTGAACAAGTAATAGACAGTAAAGTCATGCCGAATGCCGCAGTTTTTCCGCTTAAACTGTGCAAATATAATACACGATAACATTCTTTAATTTCATGATTTTCTTGCGATAGTGAGCAAAAAGAATCGTAAGGGTTTGGAATTACGTGTAAATTTTGTTGCAACTCACAAAGTGCTCAAATAGTGGATGAATAAAATCTCGTGAATTACACGTCGCATAATGGGGCAGTTTTTATTGTTTATGACGTCATGTCTCCTGTGTGTCAGAGATGGTATTTACCTGCACGGGGATTTGTTGATAATGTTAAAGAGTATTTGGACCAAATTTCGTTAAGATCGATCCATTAGTCATTCTGCGATGCGCGATGCCTGTTCGCCGTCGGGGGTTCGAGTCCACCACAGGGCATGGGTATTTGTGTTGTTCTTGGCGTATGTTACTTTAAGTAATTTTAAGTAGTTTGTTAACCTAGGGACTGATGACCAACGTAGTTACAAATATTTGAACATCAGTCGATGAGGATATGTATGAAACACTGCCGCATGATGAGCAGTTTCCCGCAAATGTCATTGTTTATGACGGCATATCTCCTGAAAACTGCGTCGAAGGTGGTACTTAAATATTTCATACTCAGTTAAGAAGGAGTACGTGTACTAAACTGGTTTGAGACGGGTTTAATTTAGGAGGACATGTGTAAAATACAGGCATGCATACATGCATTCTGCCATTTCTTTACACCAGTCGCAGCGCGTCCTGTGTGTTCACTGGTTCAGTGAACCCCGGAAAAAAAACTCGTCTTGGAGAAAAGTAAATAAATAAATAAAGTAAAGAATGTTTTTAAACTATCATTCTTCGTTTCGTTCTTCTATCAGTTAATTTTATATGCACACTTAATGTATTTTTATCGCATGAGAACCGTTTTACGTCGCACTGACAGCACATATACGAGTCGTAGCGCAGCAGCTTAATATACGTAGCAGATGCCGCAGTTTTGCAATGCGCATGCACGGCTGAGGTTCAAATTATTTCCTGAACCCCCAGGAGGCAGCATATAGGCTCTCCCGCGGCAGGGAGGGGCGAGGGGAAACGCGCTTTTAACATTGTCGTTGGAGCTGGTAGAGACACCAGCTCCTGGATACTTGAGCTCTGGCGGTTAGGCACGACTGATCCCGCAGCAAGACAAAGGAGCTACTGCGGACCTCGCCTTGCACATCCGAAAATCCTCCATGAAGACAGCATCCGCCCTTCATATTTGTTTTAGGCGCATTGTAGATTTATCAAAAACTCATCATATTTGCTAAATTATCTTGTAACTATAAATTAAAGATGCATCAGCTGTAAAATCCTTCGGAAGATCTGATCATGAATAACATTGAAGTCAATACTCTCCACCTACGCCAGCGGCCGTGCCTCAGCGCGCTCGGTCAGGGGGCTGAAGGCTTACTGTAATAAAGAATCTGAGCCAAATATACAATGAACAATCGAGAACGAACAGGAAAAAAGCATAGATCTATCTTAAAAAAAGAAAAAAAAATGAAGGAAATGTCGTGTGAATAGCGGCATCGCGCTGCCCTCTCCAAGGTAGTTGGTTCGAAACCGACTGCAAGCAATTTTTTTTAAAACCAGTCTTCTTTTTTACAGATACGAGATCAATTATAATTTTTATATTGTAACTTTCCACATATCTTTGGACGTTTTTGGTAATGTGTCGCGATTTTGAGGGTAAATGACAATTATACTCTTCGTTGAAACAAATATGTAACTGTTTGAAAAGATATGGAGGAGAGCAGCCTTTGCCGATCCGAAGGTAGCTTGTCTCTTCATCGTAACAGATTCGTTTTGTTACAGTCACTTAACAGTGTCATCAATTACTTACTGTGTTTTAGTGTTCATGTGCATATTCATATGTTCTTTGTGGTTATTGTCAAAGAAAAATGAACAACGTGCAGTATCTTTTAGAAACAAATTACTCAGCTTTAAAATTTTGGAAGAAAGTGTGAAATAAGGAAGCTTGGTAGGCCGATGCCTCAGCTCGAGTTGAAGTAAGCGCAAACAAGCCAAGGTAAGACATTCTGCAGATCTTTCAACAAAAATATATCTAAATGGGGAGGGGGGGAAGGGGGATATACCGGAGCGCTTCCTCCCAGCACCACTTGCAGAGGTGCGATAGGTTGTCTCTCTCGACGCCGAGCGGGAGGGGGCGAAACATCCATTTTCAAGATCTGGCACTGAAAGAAGTGAACCTCCAGTCATCTGAAGCACCAGCCGCCACTGCTATGCACAAAGAATTTACTACATTAATTGCAAGTGGGCATTGAAATAATTTAATGAAGGAAGTTAAGACTTGTGCCTCAGCCATGCTTCGAACCCGTGTACTCCTGCTTATTAGACTAGTGCGTGACCCCTTCGTCATTGGGTCACTTGGGGACAAAGCAATCACCACGGCCGTGTCCGCTAACTTATTCGCCGATTTAATTTTTTAAAGCTACATATTTTCAAATTGTTTATAAAACAACCTCATACACTTCAAAATTTTCTCCACTACGACTAATATATTTTTCCTATCTGGTCTTTTACTGTTAGAAACCTTTTTGTAGTCATGTTTGGAAATGCCTGTCAACTCGTCCGTCGCTCTTACTTCTACAATTTTGTCAAATCGGTGTCCTGTAATGTCGTTTTCATGCAGGGAATTAAAAAAAAAGTCGCACATAGCCAGGCAATTAAAGTGCGCATGCAGCGGATTGATGTCATTTTAACCAAACAATATCTAACATACATGGCTTTGTGTGCAGGTGAGTTGTCGCGATGGAACAACCGATCTTCTCTCCGCCACAAATAGGTTCTTTTTTGACGAACACTGTTGCGCAAAGGTTTGATTGACGCTCTCACCTGGAAGAATAAACTCTAAATGAACTACGCTCATGGCGCCAAAAAAGCAAATTAGCGTTGTTTCTTATGATATGAATTAACGACATTTTTATGGACGGGGTGACAATGACGTCTTCCATTTTCTTGATTGTTGCTTTGTTTCTGTGTCGTAACCGCAGCTCTGTGACTCATCACGAATAACGTTCTTTGACAGAAAATCAGTTCCAAGCTGTTGGTTCAATATACTTGTTTCAACTCGACGTTCGTTTCATAATCACTCAGGGTCTGAGGAACAAACGTGACAGCAGCCTGTTTAATTCGTAAAGCTTCAGTTAAAATTCGACGAACCGAACTCAAAGATAACCCACTGTCTGTCAACAGTATTTGAGCACAAACTTTCGAATATTTATCAATATAATTGTCGATTACTACGGTCGATAGACGCCCAGAACGAGGTTTGTCATTTGTAAATCGATTAAACCGCGCTTACACTTGATATTTTCCTAGAGCTTCATCGACGTAAGCTGTTTTTCGACGTTAAAACAAATTCAGCAATTCAGCAGGAGTTTTACCTAGTGTAAAACAAATTTTCAAAGTTGTGCTATACATTGATGGCAGCAGAAATGCGTAATATACACGCTCCGAATACAACATTTTCCTCCGAGTACTTGAATGAATGCTGTATTGCTACACACATCTTAAATACGTCTATTGACGAGAGAATTGGCCGTATCCACCAGCTGGTAGTTAAACTGCCGGAGGCTACACAGCGCAACAAAGTTGACGATGGGAACTATATCCATCTGTAAGAAAGAGTAATAGCCCAGAAACAATCAAATATTATAAAAATTACTGTGCTGCATTAAGAAAAGTTATTAAAAAATCCAGAAACATGTGCATCATGTTTGGAATTAGTGACTCTGTTAGTAAAATTAAAACCCTTTGGAATATTATTAAAAGGGAGACGGGGCAACCAAGAGCACAGGAAGACTGTATTACCATCGAAACAAATGGGTACTTTAGTAACAAAAAGTCAGAAGTTGAAAACATTTTTAATGATTAATTTTTAAATGTTGTAGAGAAAATTGGACCTAAGTGTTCATTAGAAGTAGCAAGGCCGTTAATGGAAGACGCCATACCGACACAATTTGATACAACTGAAATTCCACCCACCTCTCCTTCAGAAATTAGGAAAATAATAAACACTCTCAAGAGCGAAATGATACGTAGAATTGATGGTATTTCTAGCAAGGTATTAAAAGCTTGTTCAAAACGGATAAGTAGGATTCATAGTCATATATGTAATAGCTGTTAAAGCTGTGTATTTTCCCGGATAGGCGGAAATATGCTGTTGTTAAACCTTTGAATAAAAAAGGCGATGTATCTGATGTAAACAACTACCACCTCATCTCACTTCTGACAGCTTTATCCAAAAAATTTTCAAAAGTTGTGTATTCTCACATATTAGTAAAAATAAAGTTCTAACAAAATGTCAGTGTGATTTTCAAAAACGCATTTCAACAGAAAATTCTATATATACCTTCACTGATGAAATGTTAAATGCTTTGAATAACCGGACAACACGAGAATTTTTTTTCCTTCATCGCTCCAAGTCTTTTTATTGTGTAAATCATGGGATTCTTTTACATAAGCTTAAGTATTGTGGCATGAGTGCGACAGTGCACAAATGCTTTAAATCAAACTTAACACATGATACAGAAAAACAATTAATTCCTCTCAGTGGGTAGTTACCAAAAATAGGATCCCATAAGATTTGGACTTGGATCCTTTGCTTTTCTTAATATATATTAATGACTTGCCACTCTGTATTCACAATGATGCTAAGCTAGTTGATTTTGCTGACGATACAAGTATAGCTATCACGCCTACCAAACAGGAATTAACTGATGAAATTCTAAATGAAGTCTTTCAGAAAATAATTAAGTGGTTTTCTACAAATAGACTCCCATTTTACTTTAATAAAACACAGTATATGCAGTTTCATACAGTAAATGGCGTGACACTATTAATAAATTTAGACTTTGAACATAAATCTGTAGCTAAGTTAGAATGTTAAAAATACTTAGGTGTTTACATTGACGAAAGATTGAATTGGAAGAAACACATTGAAAATCTGCTGAAACGTTTGAATTCAGGTACTTATGCTATCAGATTCTTTGCCAAATTTGGTGATACACATCTCAGTAAATTAGCTTCCTATGCCTATTTTCATTCACTGCTTTCATATGTGACCATATTCTGGGACAATTCAACTCTGAGTAAAAAAAGTATTCATTGCACAAAAGCGTGTAATAAGAATAATTGCTGGAGCCCACCCAAGATCATCCTGTAGACATTTACTTAAGGGTCTAGGGTCCTTCACTGTATCTCAACAATATACAGGGTGTTTCACTAAGTGTGTTTGCCTCTGTAACTTATAAAATAATAGGTGAATGGAAATTTTAATGCGGTAGGTCAACACAAGAAATGTTACACTCTCTGCGGAGCTATGAACATAGTTTATTGTATCATTTTCCAAAGAGCTACAGCACAAACATGTAATTTTTTAATTGAAACAATAGTTTTTTCTATCGTGCATTGGATTTGTTGAAACCAGCTGCGTCCAAATCAATTTAAACTGCATTCCTATCACTGTTAGTTTGGGAGCTACAACGCTTCAAAGTTTAGGGGGCGGAGGCTACGACAGCGTAGCGTAACTGGCTGGTGGTCATGAGACAGTGGGCCGTGCCCCAGGGGATAGCCACTCGGCCAGTCAGCTACGCTATCGCAGCCTCCGCCCCCGGAACTTTGAAGGGTTGTAGCTCCCAAACTAACAGTGATAGGAATGTAGTTTAAGCTGATTCAGACGCAGCTGGTTTAAACGAATCCAATACACGGTAGAAAAAACTATTGTTCCATTTTAAAAATTATATCTTTGTGGTGTAACTCCTTGGAAAATGATACAGTAAACTATGTTCATAGCTCCGCAGAAAGTGTAACACTTCTTGTGTTGACCTACCGCTTTAAAATTTCCTGTCACTTATTATTTTATAAGTTACAGAGGCAAACACACTTAGTGAAACACCCTGTATATATTCAATCATGAAATTTGTTATTGACAAACCGACCCAATTCAAAAGTAACTGCAGTGGGCATTGATACAACACTGGGAGAAAGGGTGATATTTCCTGTTCAAGGTTATATCTAATTTCGGAACAGAAAAGGGTGTATTTTCTGCCACAAAAATCTTCGGTCACTTAACAAGGAGCATAAAAAAATCTGACAGATAGCCAACTCGTATTTAAAAAGAAATTAAAGAAATTTCTAAATAGCCACTCCTTCCACATTTTAGATGAATTTTTAGATAAAACTTAAAAAAGAAAAAAAAATCAAAAAATTAAAATTAAAAATTCCTTAATATAATGTCATGTATAGACACAAGTTACTAAACTGACACGTACCTCATCATTACGAATTGTCGTATGTATGATCAATGGAACAAGTATTAATCTAATCTAATGCGAGCGTCACTCATTCACGTGACCTAAGATACTGGGACTTCCTTTCCGAATTGCCGCCATATGATAAAAACTCCAGCACCTTTTTTTCCACCTCATTCTTGTATCACGTCTTCAGCAATCACATTACAAGCGGTGAGGCCTTCACTGAGAAAACTGTGTATTCCTCGTCTTCAGCCGGAAACGTACAAGTGGGCAATAGTAATAACAACGGACAAAGGAGCGGGCGGTGTCGGGGGTGGGAAAGGGGCCGGTTTATTTGTGCGGCGGGACGTGATCCGGGTTGGTCAGGCCCGACGACCGAGCCTGGCTGTGTCTGCACGCGTAAGCGGATTACGGGGGCGGGGCAGTGGCACGCTGGGGGCGGGGGCGGAAAGAACGGCAGGTGGCGCCGTGGGGCAGCGATACAGCCAGCAGGGGCGGCGGGGCCGGACACTCCGCGATATTCACTGCGCTCGCGGGGACAACCCTGCACTTAAGTTGTACAGGGTGTGACAACAAGGTACGGCCAAACTTTCAGGAAACATTCCTCACACACAAAGAAAGAAAATATGTTATGTGGACATGTGTCCAGGAACGCTTAATTTCCATGTTAGCACTTATTCTAGTATTTCTCTTTAAATGTTAATTGAAATAATTCGTGCAGTCAGTTGTCAAAATACCCAATTGTTTTGTTAGTATGTACTGTACTTCCTCGATTCACCGCCAGTTGGCCCAATTGAAGGAAGGTAATGTTGACTTCAGTGCTTGTGTTGACATGCGACTCATTGCTCTACAGTACTAGCATCATGCGCATCAGTACGTAGCATCAACTAGTTAGTGGGTGTGGTGTCGCACAAGTATGAAGTGCGCGCCACGTACTTACGCCGAGTGCCGCCATGCACGCACGGCGCGGCATTCTTACGACGTCGGCCACGAGCGCTCTCTGCTGCTATCCCGCTCGTGGCCACTACTGAACGACATCGTTCACTTGGGAATCAGATAGGCACCAGTTAAGACTTGGCTATCGGATAGGCGCTAGGAATCATCAGTAGGCAGGCCTCTATCTAAACTATGTATCAGCATTCTGCAGTCAAGAACTATGTAAAAGTTAAGTATTACCAAGACTCCACGAAATATATATCTTGTTCTAATTTAGTCTAGTGTTCTAGTTTCTGCTGTCCCACTGGCTGGTCACCTCCGTACCTGCACAAGAGTGCATCCTTTATTCCTGTGTCGGTCCTTTTCTACTCGGCCACCGACACCTACGACAACCGACGGAAACGGGACACAAAAGTGGCGACCAGGCTGGGACACAAAAGTGTTCATTAAAAACGTGGTTTTGCAGTCAGTGCAATGTTTACAAATGCGGAGTTGGCAGATGCCCATTTGATGTGTGGATTAGCACGGGGCAATAGCCGTGGCGCGGTACGTTTGTACCGAGACAGATTTCCAGAACAAAAGTGTCCCGAGAGGAAGACGTTCGAAGCAATTGATCGGTGTCTTAGGGAGCACGGAACATTCCAGTCTATGACTTGCGACTGGGGAAGACCTAGAACGACGAGGACACCTGCAATGGACGAGCCAATTTTATGTGCAGTTGACGATATCCCTAATGTCAGCGTCAGAGAAGATGCATCAGCGCATCAGAGATTCCATGCGACGAAGGGTGGATGCATATATCCTCGCTAACGGAGGACATTTCGAACATTTCCTGTAACAAAGTGTTTGAAGTCACGCTAGAACGTTCAGTTGCTGTCTGTTTCCATTCCACGATTAATGTGATTTGAAGAGAAGTAATAAAATAAGCTCTAACATGGAAATTAAGCGTTTCCGGACACATGTCCACATGTCTTTGTGTGTGAGGAATATTTTCTGAAAGTCTGGCCGTACCTTTTTGTAACAACCTGTATATATGTGGTGCCTGTTCTTTCGGACATATCCGAAAGAAGAAACGCCGGTTTTGATCCTGCGGTTATTATCTATTCATATTCACGGAATGTACGACATTAACTGCGAATTGGTAAAGTTGAAAATGTGCACCCAGCTGGGTTTCGAATCCAGGTGTCCTGCTTTCTAGACAGTTGCGCTGACCCCTTACACCACTGGGGTCACAGCGATCACCACACCCGCACTGAGTTACTCAAGTATGTATGAAAAAATTGTTGAAATGTATTGGTCGCAGTTAGCTTTATTTCATGACGCGTTTCGAGACATCATCATCAGAAAAAGATTTTAAAAAACGATGGGAATTACACCATCTTGGTATAGATTCATGAATACAAATTGAAAATACCATCATGGATGTCTGGTGAAGGTGTTCAACCAGACTTACATGCTCAACTGTTGAGCATGTAAGTCTGGTTGAACACCTTCACCAGACATCCATGATGGTATTTTAAATTTGTATTCATGAATCTATACCAAGATGGTGTAATTCCCATAGTTTTTTAAAATCTTTTTCTGATGATGATGTCTCGAAACGCGTCATGAAATAAAGCTAACTGCGACCAAGACATTTCAACAATTTTTTCATACATGCCAACGTAAGGTCGCGTGTCCAACAAAAATGGATGGTTTTATTACTCAAGTATGCCTGCCGTCAGATACAAATTTGCAACTAAAAATCGTAGTCACTTAGTACTGATTGCCGTAAGGGTAAGATCCTAGGAATGCCTTCGAACTGAAGAAAGTATCATTGCCCGTCATCGGCAAATTCTTTCCGCAACGCTATCTCCCCTGTATCGTGACAATACGAAACAAGCTGCCCTTCTTTGGACTTTTTCGATGTCCTCCGTCAAACGCACCTGATAAGGATCCCACACTGGGCAGCAATACTCCAAAAAAGCGTAGTGTATGCAGTTTCTTTAGTAGTTCTGTTGCATCTTTTAAGGGTTCTGCCAATAAAACGCAGTCTCTACTTTACGTTTCCCACGACATTATCTACGTGTTATTTCCTGTTTACGTCTGAAGTAATAGTAATTCCTAGGTATTTTGTGGAGCTTACGACCTTCAAATTTGATTGATTTATCTTGTAAACAAAGTCTAACGGATTTCTTGTCGCACTCATGTGGACGACTTCATACTTCTCATTATTTAGAGTCAATTACCAATTTTTACACCATACTGATATCTTATTCAGAATGTTCTGCAGTTGGTTTTGATCTTCAGATGCTATTACTAGACGGTAAATGACGGCGTCATCTGCAAATAACCTAAGAGAGCTACTTAGATTTTCCCTAAATCGTTTATGTAAATAAGGAACAGCAGAAGGCCAATAACACTACCCCGTGGAACACCCGACATCACATCTGTTTTAGTCGATGCCTTACCATCGATTACTACGAACTGTGTCCTCTCTGACAGGAAATAATAAGTTTTATATAAGTGGTGTCTGTTCTTTCGGATATGTCCAAAAGAACAAATGCCAGTTTTGATCCTGTGGTTATTATCTATTCATAATCACGGAATATACGACATTAACTGCGAATGGGTAAAGTTGAAAAAGTGTACATTCCGTGAATATTAACACTGCACTTACTACACGGAGCTGCGGACATCTCGATCAACCAAAGTGACCTTGATTTTAAGGTAGATACTGGACATTATTGCGAAATAAATTACGGCTAGACAGAAACATCACATTTCCATGGAATCAGTAGCAATGGAGAAACATGAAATACGGTATACTGTTAAAGTTATCTAATAAAATTGTTGAAGATGTTTTCTGCACAATGTGTATGTGTGTGTGTGTGTGTGTGTGTGTGTGTGTGTGTGTGTGTGTGTGTGTGTGAATGACTGTTCACGTGAAAAAATAGAATGCTGTAAATGTTGATTTGCTAATACCATGAAATGCCTCTACAATACTGACAGTTTTAAGCCCGAGTCGATGAGTTCGAAGTACCTGTATTTTATGTCTGTAAGTACACTTGAGCAGAACAGAATAAATACTATCAGATCTGATTTATTAACACATCTAACACATCAGTCGCCCATTTACAAAGTCCGTTAACTCAAAGAAAAAGTTTTCTGGAATGAGAAAGAATTGTAAACTCTTGTTATTGGTTTTTGATGTTATTCTTTATTTATTATATTTTCTTTTTATATTCTTGATCCATAATCACATCACAATAGCTTTACCTAAAATAGGTATTTTTATTTGCATGCAACAAACAACATTTGGAAATGTAATGTGGACATAACTGTATCTGGAAATGGTTTGGTTGTAAATAATGGATACAAATTAAATATACCGCAGAAATTTCTTCATATTTTTTATTATTACAAAATAATTAGTGCCAGTAGGAAGAATAACATGTTCTTTAACAGCTTCATTCAGTTCTGAATTAGAATAGCACATTGTTGTAAGTTAACTCCTATTTTATATCAATTACTTAACTGCTTTTCATTCTCTACAGGTAGCTCTGCAACATCAGATTCCTTATCTAGTTCAGGTCCCGATTGTGGTTCGATGACATTCTTGTAAAATGTAACTTCATTAATGTCCATCCAATGAGGTCCATAGTGAGTCTGTAAAAGGTCTGTCACGTTTTCAGTTTCTTCTGGTTTTACCATAATGCCTCTATGTATCGCTGTTGGTTTAACTTCCATCCAAGACTTACCCTTCTTGCAGATACTTTTTGCGATTCCTCTACCAGTGTTACAGCGTTGATCACCTTGATCAGTAACCTAACCTTTCTTTTCAATTAATATTCGTTTTGAAGCCTTGAACATGAAGTGCCATTCGTTTCATGACATCTTTAAGAGAGGTCTCCCAGTCAGCTACATGTACATCTGAACAAAGTTAGTATCACAGAATTTTTTATTCATTCTTTTCACATCTGGCATCGAAAGTTGTCCACATTTGTAGGATCCTTCTTCCTTGTTCTTGAATGTGGGCATTGTTGGAAATCCCTTGCTAGAAAACCTCAAAAGATAAATTCGGTGTTTTTAAAAATCGAGAAGATATTTGTTAGAAACGAAGATAAGTAGTAGTTTACGTCATTTTCTTTAGCACATTTTTCCCTCAGTGTTCCTTCTTCTGACACTTTTTCCGCAATTTCCCTCCATGGTCTGGTATAACAGTGTCGCTGGATATTGCTGCAACTGCACTAGCCATAATTTTTTGCAGCTTCCTGCCTCAAAAGTGAACATACAACAAGTTACGATGAACTCAACACCAAATATTACTCAATAATGGTTCTTCAATCAAGAATCAAACGTAACAGATATACCAATCTGAAAAAAATACAACAGAGGAAGCTAAAAACAATAAAGGTACATTTCCCTCACAATATGTTATTGTTTAAAATGTATTCTGAATACCACCTGCCATGTGTACAGAAATAACGGGTTTTGTAGACGTATGTTGCAAAATGCAATGGGTATAACAGTTTTAGGTCCTGCATTGCTCTCGGGATTTTAACGACTTCTGGAACTGCTGCCATCATGGATATAACGGTATATGCAACTGCCGGAAAACTTTAAGGCTACTTTTAAAACAGAAATAACAGCTCTAGGAACTTCATTTCTGTTTTAGATGTGCTCATCGAAGCGCACTCTTCAGACATATAAAAGAGTTAATGTTAAAAACAAATGGAGGTAATACATTTCATTGTATCCTTATTGTATTATTGAAGAGATGAAGTTAATGTCAATAACACTGGTTTGTACCTGATAATGAATGACTGTTATAGAGAACATAAATTTACCTTCCACAAACTGAATACAAGATGTTTGGTCGTTTCTTAATTTGACTTCAACTGAGCAAAGCTGTGTAATATATTTCGTGTCCTACGTTAATGCGTTATGTGCCACATTATTTCACAAATATTACTCGCGACCACATTATTTACTTGATTGCCTCGCATAGCTCATCCACGCCAGAGGTGATTGAAAAAGCCAAAGATTATGTCAGAAATTTATTCTAGTGCTATCTTATCCATAGCTTACATATTATGCTCCTTACAGAATCTTATCAACATTGCCTACTTTTATTTTTTATGTTCTACCGTTTCATGTTTTGTGATAAATCAGGAACCAGAAAAAGTTTTTCGATTTCAACAGCGTGTGATTAATGTCATTTGGCGCATACATTCAAGAATGAATCTCGAAACCTAACAAAAGGAAGGTAGAAATTAGCTGTTGCTTCTCAGAGTATGTATATGTTACTAAAGGTTCTTCAAAGAAGATGTCTCTTTATCCGATCAGTAGTTCAGTGCACAATAGTAATACTAGAATAAAAAACAATTTACATCACATAAACCCTCTGTTCTCAATCGCTGCAAACGTAATTGATCTGACAGCCGACTGAGTTGTTTTGATCAAATTGAGAAATAATCAAGAGTGTGTTTAAATATTACTATTTCTATAGTCAGCTTCGGCTAATCCTTTTATTTTCATGTGTCGTGTATAACATACTTGCTGATCGGTACGATGCGAGCGCATTCGTTGTCTTCTTTGCGTGGAAGAAGATACACAAGAAATTACTAGTTTCCGAAAGTAATATCGATCACTATGTACGACAACATTTTGAGATCTTTCAAACATGAAATTTAATCTATCGAGTGTACTTAGATAGATCTCTCACATAGTTAACAGGTGAAACCGGCAGTCAGTAAGGGAGCCGGGAGAACTAAGGAAGGATTGCTGAAATAATGGAGAAACCAGGAAATACCGGAGATGTTGATTTTAGGTGGCAATGTATAGCCTCAATTTATTTTGAAAAATATAATTCTTGCACCCAGAGCTGTATAATTTTTTTTTAATTCACTGGACTCGTCTGATTTCGTGCGTTGCAGTCAACAACAGGATATATATATATATATATATATATATATATATATATATATATATATGATAGTTAGATACAATGACACCACATTGAGTCAAATATCCAATTAAAAGTATTAATGATACTTACGTATTCTGCGTCAATAACAACAAGCTAAATGTTTTCCCAATATGGCAATATCAAATTTGCAGTTAGGATTGAGACTGTTACTTGAAAGCTGTCAAATTTGCATTTGTTTGAAAGTACTGTTCCATTTAATAATTTAGCTTCTTGTTGGAGTGGTGTGGTCCTGTGGTTAGTGTGAGGAGCTGTGGAGAGAGAGGACCTTAGTCCAAGGCTTTCCTCAAACAAAAATTTTGTGCGCGTCGGTTGCACAGCGGTAGAGCAAATCCATAGGTCGCGAGTTAGATCCCCACCAGGTCCTAGGATTTTTATCTGTCACTTTCCACTTCTGTCACCTCTTGCAGTATTGCTCATGTGAAAAATACCGAGTAGCACAGTGGTTCGGAACCTACGTTAAACTGTAGGTCCCCCTATAATTGGCTGGGAAAGTCAGTTCGTAGGTCGGAGGAAGGCAACGGCATACCACCTCCAAAACGGAACAGTGGTGTTCAAACCAATCTTCGGATTGTTGACTGCTTTACCTTTTTATCTTATTGTTATTTATATATTTAAGTACAATATGTATCATTAATATTCTTTAAAAATTCTAATTGACTCCATGTTTTGTGAATGTATGTAACTGTCAGGTATGTATATTTTTCCATTTGGGTTGTTATTCGCTTGTTGATGGCAGCAACTGCCGAAACCGGTCGAGTTTAGTGAATAAAAATATTTTACAGCTCTGGGCACAAGAATGATTCTTTTAAAATACCGGAGAGTTGGACGTTGTAGAAGTAACAGGGTAAACAACCAAATACGAGTTACGAGCAACAATATGCAAAACATAATATCTGCAGAATTTCGTCATGAGCGTATTCGTCATGAGTACAAATGACAGTGTTGGTCGACGATGGCGCGGAGCATTTCGTAATGGGCGTACCAACGCCCATAATAAAGTAGCCGTCCTAGTGTTTCCAAAGTAAAGCAATCGGCACACCGAGCGTCAATCTGAAAGTGTGCGGCCAACGTGCAGAGTCCACGAGTGCGGCTCAACGCTCACAAGGGAAACTCCACATCGCGACCAGCTCAGACTTAGTGGGTAGACCGTCAAAAACTGAAAACAGCTGAAGCACGAAATCAGGAATAAGCAAAAGTGTAACAGTGAACAGTCCAAGTGCAAGATGCGCAACACTGAGCAGCCATGCCGTCCTGGTTATG
The DNA here is from genome assembly GCA_026315105.1 of Locusta migratoria. Taxonomy (NCBI): domain Eukaryota; kingdom Metazoa; phylum Arthropoda; class Insecta; order Orthoptera; family Acrididae; genus Locusta; species Locusta migratoria. The sequence continues at coordinate 262,137,692 of CM048749.1, read as the reverse complement.
GGGTCATAGTGCTGGGAGATCGGTGTTGTTCTCTCATGCTATACATTTTTATACTCCTGGAAAATGAAGAAAAGAAGGCCTTGAATTCGTCGAACCAGCAGAGCGAAATTTTATTGACACATTCTTGAGGATGTGTACAACACACGATCACATAGGCCGAGCGATATTCACGTGAGTACAGTCATCAGAGCATGCATAATGTCGACGCTATTACCGATTATTCCCACCTTTTGCAGCAATACATGCTGCAATTATGCCATGGAGACTTTGAACATAAATCTGTAGCTAATGTAGAATATTAAAAAATTTTAGGTGTTTGCATTGATGAGGGATTGAATTGGAAGAAACATATTGAAAATCTCTTGAAATGTTTGAGTTCAGCTGCGTATGCTATCAGGGTCATTGCAAAATTTGGTGACATACATCTCAATAAATTAGCTTACTATGCCTATTTTCATTCACTGCTGACATATGGGATCATATTCTGTGGCAATTCGACATTGAGTAAAAAATTATTCATTGCACAAAAGCCTGTAATCAGAATAATTGCTGAAGCCCACTCAAGATCATCCTGTAGACATTTATTAAGGGATCGAGGGATCTTCACTGTAGCTTCACAATATACATATATTCACTCATGAAATTTGTTATTAATAATCCGACCCAGTTGAAAAGTAATAGCAGTGTGCATAGTTACAACACAAGAAGAAAGGGTGATATTCACTATTCAAGGTTAAATCTAACTTTGGCACAGAAAGGAGTGAATTATGCTGCCACAAAAGTCTTCGGTCACTTATCAAGTAGCATTAAAAGTCTGACAGATAGCCAACTAGTATTTAAAAAGAAATTAAAGGAATTTCTGAACGGAAACTCCTTCTACAATGTAGATGAATTTTTAGATAAAACTTTTAAAAAATGTATAAAAAATAAATAAAAACATAAATTTAAAAATGTAAATAAAAAATCTTTAACATATTGATTATCATGGATAGGTAACATTTAATAAACTGATACGTTCCACATCATTCCGAAGTGTTGTAAATATGATATATGAAACAAGTATTAATCTAATCTAACGCGTCGTCTTCAGTGATGAGAGTCGCTTCTTCCTCGGTGCCAGTTATGGTCGTACGCGTGTGTGGTGTTGAGCAGGGAGCGCAAAACTCTGGAGTGTATACGTTAGACACACACGGAGTCGACACACGACATCATGGTGTGGGGAGCCATATCCTATTCCAACTGTACTTCTCTGGTGTTCGTTCAGGTAACATTGAACAGCGCAAGGTACACTGAAACCATCATTCAACCCGTCTTGCTAACGATTAGGCAGTAACAAGACGATAAGCTTTTCCAACAAGACAACGTACGTTCACATGTATCCCGAACCACCCAACGTGCTCTTCAAGGTGTGCGTCAACTACCCTGGCCAGCTCGATCCCTAGATCTTTCGCCCATTCAGCATGTTTGGGACCGGATGAAGAGTCATCCAGAGCAGTCCGCACGACGGACACGAAATCTGGTCCAACTGAGGCACCAGATGGAAATTTGACGGCAGGCTATTCCGAAAGTATACTTTCGGCACCTCTACAATCGTCTCCATTGGAGAATTTCAGCTTGGATTGTCGAAAAAAGGAGGGTACACACGGTACTAGCGAGGACTTTTCTCATGTTCTGGTGACTGTACTCACGTGCGTATGGCTTTGTCTGTGTGAGTGTGTCATATTCTTCCGTAAGAATGTTTCAATAAAATTGTCCTCTGCTGGCTCAATAAATTCATGGTGTCCTTTCTCCATTTTCCAGTGTTGTATATTCACTAGATAAAACCCGATATAGCACGGGTAGTTATTTATTCCATAGTTTCGATAGTCCACCTCCACTCGCCTCCTCTCTCTCTCTCTCTCTCTCTCTCTCTCTCTCTCTCTCTCCTCTCTCTCTATTTCTGTCAATTTCATTCTCTCGCCCTCGTCTCTCTTCATCTTCTTCTTTCCCTTTCTCTGTCCACCGTCCCACTTCCGTCTCTGCCCGACTGCTCGTCCTGTCTCTGTTCATCTCAACTCATCTCCTCCTCCCACTATCTATCACATGTATGTGTCAAATTCATTGGCGATCACTGAAAGAGTATCGATGATTATGCAACTTACCCTTTGCCATGCACCCTACGGTGACTTTCGAATAAAAACCATCTGCAAGAAAACATGCATATGTGAGCCAGATTTCATAGTGACCAGTAAAACGGTATCAAGTCTCTTGCACTCTGGAATGCACCACGTGAAACAATATGTAGACTGTGAGTTCCTTCTTTGTCTTGATAGTCAAGTGTCCAAAACTTCTTCCCACAATGTTCGAAGACAGCATTAGTAGTGAGTTTCTTGATACAGTCGCGTCGTCCAAATATCTACGTATAACATTGCAGAACGATATGAAATAGAACGAAATGTAAGGACAGTTGTGAGTAAGGTGGACAGCCGACTTCGGTTTACTGAGAGAATATTGGAAAAAATGTACTTCACCTTTAAAGGAGACCGCACATAAAACGCTTGCACGACCACGTCTTGAGTATTGCTCAAGTGTTTGGGACCCGCAGCAGATTTAAAGGAAAACATGAAAGCAGTTCCAGCTAGCTTCGCTACTGGTAGGTTCGACGAATGCGCGAGTGTCACAGAAATGCTCCGGGAACTGAAATTGGAATATTGCTGGAGGAAGGCGACGTTCGTTTCGAAAAATTTCTGTTGAGGAAATTTACAGGGCCGGAATTTGAAACTGAATGCAGAACGATCTTGCTGTCGCCTATTAACATATCGCGTAAAGTTTACAAGGCCAAGATAAGAGAAATTAGGTACATTCTTTTTCCCTCGTTCTATTTGGAAGTGGAATGGGAAAGGAAATGCCTTGCAGTGGCACAGTGTACCCTCCGTCACGCACCTTATGATGGATTGCGGAGTCATATGTAGATGTAGAAGATCCGGATAAAAGTCTCCTTCAGAGTGAAAGTATCAGACTGTTAGGAGTGGATAATCAAAATATTTCACCGGGAAGTTTTGTAGAAATCAGTCAGTAAGGGTTTCATTTCGTACAGCCCGTACGTTTCGATGCTCTGCCGAAACGTCTTACCGCTGTCTCTACTGTCTGTCGCGCGACTGGAGCGACAGGATTCAAATATGTTTGAATTCGAACGTCGTAGGGGGGTGACAGGCAGCGTGGCGAACATCGCTCTTATAGGACACTCCCGTAACTATATATCTGATCTTCCTTTATCGTCTGAAGCTGTCGTGCTCTGTCTTTAGATTCTGTCGCTCACATAGGACGAAGCCGAATGTTCGGAAGATCCACAGAAGTACTAACTAGACTGCGTACACTCTCCTTTTGCGTCCTCGTTTAGACTACTATTGTGCGGTCTGCAAATATCATCAGGTAGTATTGGCATAGGGCTTTCATAAGAGTACAAATAGAGCATATCTTTTCTATAATAGTGATGTAATGGGAAGAGTATCACGCAAATGGCACAGGAGTTGAAGTGGGAATCATTAAAACATCAACATTTACCCTTGCTGTGATACCTACATTTGTAAATTTCAGTCGTCGACTTTCTCAGCCGAATATGAAAAAATATTGTTGACTCCCACATACACAGGGATGAAAGGTCATAGTAATAAATAATATTAGCTCTTATGATGAGCGCTATTCGAGAATGGGAATCTGTTAAATAGTATGGAAATCGTCCATGCACGCACTGCCAGTCACTTACTTCTGATTTGCAGACTAAGAATGGAAACGTAAATCCTGCATGTCCGATAATTATTTATCGGTAGTGTAAATTCACAACAACAACGAGCAACTTCCTCATGGAAGCGTTCTTTATTTCCTTTGTTCCCAGAATAGTGTAAAATGGAATACTAACATATAGATACACAGTATTACGTACTGTCTACCTAACGTAGCAATATATATTAAAGGTTGATTTGTTACTCTTGGTCCTGTATGAAGCAACATTCCTTACCAAGCAGGATAACGCTTCTTTAAATAATTACAAATCAAACACCAGATAAGGATGACTTATGAAATCTTCAGACTCTTCAGGCATATGGGTTAATACTATTAGAAGTTGAATATAACTGAGGTACTGAACAGTTTTAGAGATCTAGCTTATGCCGTGCCTCTATAAGTGCCACTGCTTTTGATGTTAATATAATAATAAAATGAGAGTATCTTGACTTCACAATTTACTCCTCATATAAATGAAGAGTCCAAATAGTCAATATATTTCAACTCTTAACATTTATTAGAGCACGTAAGACATAAACATTTGTCAAGATATCTATATACAGTAGTAATTAACATGTGAGTTACTTGAAAAGCATAGATCAATCACATGTATTGCACTTGTTTTTTCAACATCACTTCTTGTTCCGGTTGCACAGAGTAATGATGTTTAATAATCCATGACTATATGTTACATACAGTCTCTGACCACTGTGTTCTTTCAGCCTCTTCCAGAATCTGCAACAAACTGATTCTGGCGGCAGCCACTACTCCAAATATGCCTAAATGTAATTTAACAAATAAGCTAATAAATGTTAAGATAGGTCAAGGCGAGTAAAAATGTAGTAAAGTGGCTTGTGCCATTACAAGGTCCGATGTTTTAAAGTATACCAAGTGATATGAATCATTCTCTGCAAAGATTTCCTAAAATAAGCAGATACGATGGAAATATCGTAAAGGGCAGTGCCATTATATACCATAATTAATTCATTGCTCACTTATATATTTTATGTTCGGAAAAGACATGTCACAATAAAACTTATGTTGCCTTTCTTCTCTTTGCAGGTAAGTCCACTTCAATGTAAACGAACTTTACATCCGCTGCTGGCAGATATCGTGACACCTTCGCAAGATCTGAGATAAGGAGGCGTTCGGTAAGTTGTAATGCCATCAAAGTAGCTTGAACGGTGTCATCTTAAATTACTGCACACAGAAAATAAAGCAATTGTAAATATTGTTGCACTTTGTATTTTAATTTGGCAATAATTTTCTTGTAAGGTGGTAGCTGTTACTGGGGTGTTATACTGTGAAATGGTTAAGGTACGAAATGGGCAAAACCAACAGTGCTTCTTGAGAAAATTTCTGAAGAATTTGGTGGAATTAAATAAGTTGAGCCATATACCGTCAGCATTTTGCGTCACACACTTCAGGTATTACGCATTCATGGATTCGTCGACTGGGGATATCACAGGGGTTAATGGATATGCTATGAGATCTGAAAGTTTGTATCAGACTGGTAGTTCAACACGGATTGCCTGCTGTTAACGAATAGATGCCTAAATCTTCAGCCAAATTTGACACGTCCCCACACTTGAGTCAAATGTTCACTGTCACATAGTCACATTGTCACAATGAAATGCATAGGTTAATTACAAGTGAACTAAGCAACGTAAACAACAATCAGATTTTTTAAATACCTTTCGCTCAAGAATTAGTTGCTATAGCCATCTTCATTCTCTAAACAGGAAAGACACCTGGTCAAAGTGGTTTGTACCTTCAGGTGGTGCGGAGGGGGTGCCAACCAATTATAGCTTACCTGACAACATTACTAAATTCGGCGTTGCGAATAGGTTGTACCCGCGTAATTCGGAAGACGAACAGAGCAGTACAGAAAGGGGAAAGACGTGACATCTGCGAACAACAGTAGACATATCTGCTTCTTAAACGTGCTGGCCAGGGTCCAAGATCGTTTGAAAGCGCATTGGGGCTAAAGGTTTTGAACTAATACCAATATGGATTTAGAAATGGGAAATCAATAGATGATGCGATAAGCAGAGCTGTTCACACTCGTCCCCGAAGTATGCTTTTCTGCTCATGATTCGTATCGCTGGTCGATTGATCGTTTGTGGTGGCCGGTGATTACTGCTTTTCACGTCCCCGAATATTCATACTACAGCTTTGTTTATTATTTTAGATGACGTATCGTCCAATTACTTTCGGGTTAATGGAAGATAAACGAAAAGATTATCAAGGCTTCGCCTCAGGGTTACAAATGTGGACCACTTTTCTCGGGTCTCAGCACTGAGCCACTTTACATCTATTATATGAGGCAGATAATGTTGAAAATGTTGTTGATACGCTGATGTCATCCTACTAGATGAGTCTTCATATTGCAGGACGTGACTTAAGAAAAAGAAAATACAAATGATGTGCTTGTGCCGATGCAGTACTGGTGCACTGGCAAGAAACTGACTGTTGCTGCTCATAAAACCACATACATACATACAACTATGCACTCACATAATTGTTTATGTACGATGTCTATGAGAATCTTTAACAAACTAAATGGAAAAATATTTACATACAATCACACAATATGGAATCAAATACAAATTTTTAATTAAAAAAGATGTAAATCGGACAGTTTTCAAGAAGCAGTCGCAGTCCTCACTGTAAATTTGATATTTCCATGTTTGCCAAACTTTTATCTTGTTGTTATTGATGTACAATATGGAAGTATCAGGAATATTTCAAAACAATTAAATTTTACATTTGGCTCCAAGTTGCGTGATTCTATGTAACTATCATGTATATATTTTTTACATTTAGTTTTTTAAACTCCTGTTGCTGGCAGCAACTGTCGAAACTTGTCTGTTATAGCGAAATAAAATATTATAGAATTCTGAGCACAATAATGATTTTTTTGAATGTACATTGTGATTGTAGAATGACACCTAAAAATGTGATATACGACACATTGAAATAAGAAGATTAGCCGAAGCTGACTGTAGGAATATTAATGTCTAATACACTCTTGTTTATTTGTCAATTTGCTCAAACCAACTCAACAGGCTTAAGTTTGCAACGATCGAAAACAGAGGCTGCAATAAATGTAGTTATTTTTATTCTTAGTAATGTATATCAGTTAGTATTCTGTGATGAACGTTAGTAGGAGGCAGACTCTGTAAAACATATTGTATTACGATGGAAAATTGCAAGATATGTTCTCTAAGTAAAGTATATTGCTGAGATTCATTGTCCAAATATTCGAGGCATGCATTATTCGAATGGCAAGGAAATTTTCGTTTTCTTGGAAGATGAATTGTAAGGAATTGTTGTAAACGTTAGAAGCGACGATAAGAAGGCAGTATCGACAAAATTTCTGTATTTACAGTCTTTATCATTACATTAGAAAATCTTTGCGCACCTCCCCATCAAATCAGCCCGAAACTAAATTCAAGAAAAACGAATACTACCGAACCATATTCACAGGATTCCACACAGGCGAGAATCAAGTCAATCACAATACATATTATTTCAAAATTACTTTCATTCTTCCAAGACAGCTTATATCTCACTTGCTGAAACACACGTTCAACGGCGTTGAATAATGTAGTTAATCCGAATTATTTTGTTTAATACATAAGCTAAAAGTAGACTTTTGGAGCGTTAGGGTGCTCGTAAGTTATAGGCGCGCAGGGTCTCAAACAGTCTAACAGAGTTACACAGAACTACTCTTTTAGACAGTATAGTGCCTTTTTCTTGCGGTAATACTTCCAAGGGAATACGATTTTTAGCCAAATTATCGTTAGTGACGTAACGTGCGCTGCTCACGTTATACCAGAATCCAGACTACAGACCGTGGAAAAAGGGAATTCAACACGAAACAATAATAAAAAATTAGTTCAACTTCGGTAGAAAAACTAAGCAGAGTGTTTTAAGTGGCGATGTTTCCCCTCGAAAGCAGATAGTAAATCCAGACAGCGATAAGAGAAATAAGATGGCGACATAGCGTGGTGTCGCGCGGTCTGGAGCGCCACGTTACAAATCGAGTGGCCTCCCGCGTCGGAGGTTCGAATCCTCTCTCGGGCATGGATGTGTGTTTTGTCCTTAGGTTAGTTTAACTTAGTTTAAATAGTTTGTAAGTCTAGGGACTGATGACCAATGTAGTTTGGTCCCATAGAATTACAAACATTTGAAAATTTTTAACATAGCGTCGTCACAGGAATTATTTGAAAACCAGACGACAGATTACTATGACGATCAAATCAACTACAAAATTATTTTCATAAGATATCTGCACGGTGAAAAAATTGACAATTCATCGTTAATAATAGGAACAATGAAGTAAAATCCTTGAATATCAGTCTCCAGATCGCTTTTATTTTCTAAAACATGACTGGTTTCGGGACAGCTGCCCATCTTCAGATCAAATTTTGAAGTTACAGAGTAACCTGTCCTGTGATGAACGAATGTTCACAGATGTGGAACATTCGTTCATCACAGGACAGGTTACTCTGGAACTTCAAAATTTGATCTGAAGATGGGCAGCTGTCCCGAAACCGGTCATGTTTTAGAAAATGAAAGCGATCTGGAGACGGATATTCAAGAATTTTATTCATATAACGATCGTAGAAACCAATAGGTCTTGCTTTGATAAACAATGAAGTAATTCACATGACCAGTAAAAGAAACCCGTTAAACTACATTTACACGATGAATCAGCCAAAACTACAGGCCCTAAATTCAGCAAAGTACCCAAGAGTAACAATTACAAGCAACTTAAATTGGAAAGAACACTTAGAAAATATTGTATGGAAAGCGAACCAAACACTACGTTTCGTTGGCAGAATATTTAGAAGATGCAACAGTTCTCCTAAAGAAAGTTCCAATACCACACTTGTACGTCCTATTTTGGAGTACTGCTGCGCATTGTGGGAAGTGGGATTGACAGATGATTTATTGAAAGTACAGAGAATGGCAGCTTGCTTTGTATTTTTGCGCTATAGGCGAGAGAGTCTAACGAAAATAATGCACAAGTTGGGGTGGAAATAATTAAAAACAAAGGCGTAATTCGTTGCGACGAGATCTATTTGCGAAATTTCTTTCGCCACCTTTCTCTTACCAGTACGAAAAAAATTTGGTAAAACCCACTTACATAGGAAGACATGATCATAAAAATAAAATAAGAGAAATCAGATCGAAAACGGAAAGATTTATGTATAACTTCTTTCCGCGAGCTTTTAGAGAATGGACCTGTAGAGAAACATCCTAAGAGCGGTTCGATGAACCCTCTGCCATGCACTTCATTGTAACTTGCAGAGTGTTTATGTAGATGTAGACTTTCAGGAGCTGGTCGCACGATTCGATACTAAGATACAGGTATACGTTATGTTGAAGGGTATATTGAAGTACCAGGCCGAATTGTAAAAGCAGTTCGCCTCCGTTGTCTAATGGGACAGGGTGTTGGGTTCCCACACAAGGGGCCCGGGTTCGTCTCCAGGTCGGTTGGGGGATTTTCTCCGCTCGAGGACTGGGCGTTGTGCTGTTCCCATCATCATTTAATTACAATTCATATGCACGTCGCTGAAGTAGCATCAATTAAAAAGAATGCCACCATCCAGGTGGGGTATAAGGGCCTTAAATGCCAAACGATCATCATTATCATAATGTAAAAGTGAAGCTCTTGTAATTCATGGTTTAATTTAATTTTAAAAACACACTTGCTTCAAAAAGTAGCCTACTGTGTTTGCATTGTCGCTTTTTGTAACCCAATGCCACACAGGCCAGGGAAACACAGAGAAAAGTTTCGCAATTTATGGTTCGTCAACACAGGACAGTCATCCATGATTGAAACACGTTAACAATATGATATAGTAACATGACGTACATTTCAGAAGAGAGAAACGTGTAGGCGCTAGTCCAGACAATTGCTGGGTGTTCTACGTGACGTCTAAACTAGACATTAAGCGTGGAATCCTGGAAAACTCTACTTGTACCGATTTTACACTTACTGCTATCACCTTCCTTTATAACCTGTATACAGTACGTATGTACGGTGAAGAGAGGTTAAAGATGAGAGATCTCTTCTAATCTCATACTATATTACGCTAAAGGCACACGCCCGCATTACTTATCCTTCAGTATTTTGAAAATCTACGTATGTCAATATTATGATACTAATTATTTCGATTTCAGCTGTAATTTGATGTTCATGAAACCGGTTCGACGACCGATTCGGCACAAGGAGTTATTTTAACTACTTCAAATAACAGCTCAAGTCGGAATAATTAGTCGCATAACATTACGCACAGTTTGTTAATTATTAGTCGTGACTAAAATGAAGATGGGTAATTTAATGCCGCGGTGGGGTGGCCGAGCGCATTGAGGTATTATGCTGCGATGCACGAGTCCGTTCTCTGTCGGGGGTTCGAATCCCTACTCGGGTATGGATGTTTGTGCCGTTTTTAGTATAAGGTAGCTTATAAGTACTTTGTAAATTTATGAACTGATGACCCCACAGTTAAGTCCCATAAGCTTTCCAAACATTTGAACATTTTGGGTAATTTAATTCATTATAAAAACATTCTGATTGTGTATTCATTTCCTGGACTGTGTTTAGTGTCGTAAAATACTCATTTTAACTTCATGTAGTTGCTGAAATTTTCCCTAAGTTTGAAGTGGAGAGACAGTATGACTAAAGCTGCAGTGAAATTTTATGATACGCTTGCTAACATAATTCCAAAATATAATTAGAGCCATACATATCATTAGGATAAAAGAGTAAAGTAATGCAGTCTCATAGCTAAAGGATACGACATTACATACTAGCCGAGTTCTTCATGTTGTATTAAATTGTTGCTAGTTCTTAATCAACGAGTAATTACAGAAGAAAATGTTAGATGGACTACAAGTGTACAGAATGACGAATGTTCCATTTTATTACAGCAATAAAATGCTAGCAATAATGCTTAGAGAACACTGTACATAATGAAATACGTTTTACTGGTTTTGTGTAGATACTCGATTAACTAGAGGACATTTTAGCAGAAATAGAATACCTGTCACAGAAATTGCCTTCGGTCCTTATTTACAGATAAAAAACGAAGAATGTAGTCACACAACTGGCTTTGCTATATAACGATTTTCTGTGTAAACATCTTTTTTGTGCCTTTCCTTTCGTTCAAATAACTTCATGAACGCAACGCAGGGCATTGATTTGATTGATCTGTTTTCTCTGCTAGCTTATGTCCACAACAGTACTTTTATTTACTTTCCCATTCGCTTCATAACATATAGCTACATCGAAGCGTGGCCGGGTTTAGTAAGCAAATACTAAGAAAGACCACAGTAGACGCGGTCGCATACGCTAATGTTATAACGCCGCTTCGGCAATTCGGCGAGTGGGACCGGCGCCGGATCGATTTCGCCAAGCGAGCGGTCTGCTGGACAACCTGCATGCAATTCTTAGGCGGTTTTCGACATCTTACAAAGTGAATTCTGGTATGTAATCCACATTGCGCCTCATTTATACATTTGTGTGACTACATACTTCGATTTTTATCTGTAAATAAAGACCGAAGTCAATTTCTGTGACAGGTATGTCTATTTCTGCTAAAATATTTCTCTGGTTAATGGAGTATCTACACAATACCAGAAAAACGTATTTCATTATGTACAGTCATCTCTAAGTGGTATTACAGACATTTTATTACTGTAATGAAATAGCGCATTCGTCATTCTGTATACTTATAGTCCATCTATCACTTTTTTCTGTAATCTCTCGTTGATTGCGAACTAGCAACTACTTAATACAACATGAAGAATACGGCTAGTATGTAATGTCGTATCTCTTAGCTATGAGACTGCATTACTTTACTCTTTTATCCTAATGATATGTATAGCTCTAATTATATTTTAGAATTATGTTAACAATCATATTATAAAATTTCACTACATCTTTAGTCATACTGTCTCTCCACCTCAAAATTAGGGAAAATTTCTGCAACTACATGAATTTAAAACGAATATTTTACGACACTAAACACAGTCCAGGAAGTGAATACACAATCAGAATGTTTTTTATAGTCGGCCGCGGTGGCCGAGGGGACTGAGGCGCTCCAGTCACGGTCTGCAAGGCCACTACGGTCGGGGGTTCGAATCCCCCCTCGGGCATGGATATTTGTGCCGTCCTTAGTCTTAGTTTTCTTTTTTTTAGTCTTAGTTAGTTCATAAGTAGTTTGTAAGTTTAGGGACTGCTGACCCCGTAGTTAAGTCCCATAAGTTGTACAAACATTTGAACATTTTTGTTTTTTATAATAAATTAAATTACCCAAAATGTTCAAATGTTTGTAAAGCTTATGGAACTTAACTACGGGGTCATCAGTTCCTAAACTTACAAACTACTTATAAGCTACCTTATACTAAAAACGGCACAAACATCCATGCCCGAGGAGGGATTCGAACCCCCGACAGAGAACGGCCTTGTGAATGGCAGCATAGTACCTCAATGCGCTCGGCCACTCCGCCGCGGCATTAAATTACCCATCTTCATTTCAGCCACGACTAATAATTAACAAACTGTGCGTAAGTTATGGGACTAATTATTCCCACTCGAGCTGTTGTTTGACGTAGTTAAAATAACTACTTCTGCCGAATCGGTACTCGAACCGGTTTCATGCACATCGAATTACAGCTGAAATCGAAATAATTAGTATCATAATAATGACATATGTAGTTTTTCAAGATACTGAAATATGAGTAATGTGGGCGTCTGCCTTAAGCGTAATATAGTCTGAGATTAGAAGAAATCTCTCATCTTTAACCTCTCTTCACCGTACATACGTACTGTATAGGGATCATAAAGGAAGATGATAGCAGTAAGTGTAAAACTGGTATAAGAAGATTGACTGAATGGTTAATTTTAGTGTATGTCACATCTAAAAAGCCCCCACACTTTCACATGAGATATTAACAGTCGCAGACCGATGGGATGCAGTAATTATTTCCCTGAGAGGAGAAGAAGACACGCGAAATGTGTTCCTCCACTTCTGTCATGACATTACCAAATACAGAATAACAAGCAGACCCATTGAATGAACAGGATATATGTCACGATAAAAAGAGGGCGAAGACAAATTACAGTTATTGATCCTCAAAAGAAAAAAAATGTTTGTAAAACTAAGGGACTTAACTATGTTGGTAATCAGTTCCTAGGCTTACAAACTACTTAAAGTAAGTTATGCTAAGGACAACATAAACACTCAAACTTCTGCGGAGAGCAACCGCGTGCTCAGCAGCAAGGTGCCTTAGAACGCTCGACCACTCCACAGCGGCTGTTCATCCTTCTGCCAAAGTAATGTTACAAATCGTAGAGTAGGTCAAGGGCATGGGGGATTGCAATATTTGTAAGTTACGATTGCAGATGGCTTAAGAATAGCAGTTTGATCGAAGTTAGTGTGGGTAATTAAATGGACGGTAGAGACATTTTCGCTAGGGACCAGATTCGTTGCTGTACTTCAACGTAATAGACTATAAGGGGAAAAAGTCTCACGAAGAAGGAATAATCTGAATTGGATGGAAATAGGGAGATGTGATGTGGTTGTACAGGGTTATATATGATTACAATTTCCGAAAAATTGCATGATTCAGTCAAGAGAAATAGGTCCAGAACAAGTCAATAACGCGTTGGTGCACCTATGGTCCTCATATGATGAGTTATTTGGCTTGGCATTGATTCATGGAGTTAATGGATGTCCTCAAGAAGTATACCTGTGAAATTCTTCCCAATTGACGTCTTAGATAGAGAAAAAATCATGTGTTGTCTGCAGTGCACTTCCCAGATGGGAAGATAAACAGCGACCTTCCTGGCGAAGATAGGGTTTGGTAAGTACGAATACAAGCGGTAGGAAATCGTTACCTTGCTGAAATGTAAACTGGGATGACTTACCATGAAGAGGAGCAAACCGAGTCAAAAAGTATTTTATTGTGCCTCTATGCTGTAAGATTGCTGCGGTTTACAACTGAAAGGCCAGTTATGAACTGAAAAGGCCTCCTAGGCCATCACTCCTGCTAGTCAGGGTACATGACAGGCAACAGCTGGGTTGGACTTCTACTGCTGTCTGCGAAGCTGCCAGACTGTCTTTCCTGGTCATAGGGGCGCAGTTCGAAGCGGGTTCACCGATGAAAACAATATTCCTTCACTACTAGAAACAAACTTGTTGATGAAATTGAAATTGTGTATTGGACCGTGATTCAAACTCAGAACCTTCTCTTGTCGCAAGAAACCACTCTACCGTCTGAGCTACCACACGGTCCCTTCTCAGAGAATTACTTCCCACTGTTCCTCGCCTCTTACCATCCAAACCGCACGTGAACGAATGACTATTTTACTCTAGGCGCCATGTCAGGGACACTACGCCCACCGGAGGTTTGAGTCCTACCTCCGGCATGAGTGTTTGTGTTGTCAAAAGTGTTGAAATGTTTGTAAACCTATTGGTCCAAGCTTCTATGGTAATCAGTCCCTAGGCTTAGAAACTACTTAACACTAAGGACAACAAACAAACAAACACACGCACACACACACACACACACACACACACACACACACACACACACACACAGGCTGGAGCGAGGTCTCGAACCTCCGATGTGAATGGCATCCCAGTCTGTAGCATGACACCTTAGACCACGCGGCCATTCTGCGCGGCTTTTTGTTGTCCTTATTATTGATTTACATTAGTTTAAGCTTGTTATTGGTCTCTGGACAGATGACCACAGTGGTTTGATAATACAGATGTACAAACATTTGAATTTGAACTACATTTCAAACCCCACAAAAGATCTCCTGTGAAATTTGCAAGAGAAATGTTTGATGTTCACAAACCAATGGATTCCCACACAAGGGGAGCGATGCTGCCAGACACCTTTCTAAGCCCCATGTTAATGGTCCCTGTAATTGGTGAAGCACGTCGGATCAAGGATAATGATGAAACTGTGACTGAGTACCTCTCTGACGATGATGTTCCTCGCATTCTAATATTATCTTATTATATTTTATTTAAATACGTGATTTGTGGCTTCATTTCATTCTGTTATAGGCTGGTACGAAAATGGTAGCTGTCACGTCTTTTTTGTAAGAATTACATTTCTTATTACGGCTCGTAGGCGAGGATGGAGCTTGGGACTGGTTATGTTAGGGATGTTTGGCATTAATTTTACGACTACTTTGCGAAATTCGATGTAAATATCACGATTTATAGAGTTTCCATTTTTCTAACCTAATCACTTTCTTTGATATACATATCGCTTGTTGTGTATACGTTCTATATTACCATAGCATTTCGGTTGACGGAACATCTTAATTTAGTATATTACTGGGTGTTAAACCATGAATGAAAAAAATATGTGAGTGTAAAAGTGTGGTAAAAAATAGTAATGAACGAGATTTTTTGTACGTTTGGTTATTACACTGATCACAGTGAGTCAGCAAGCTTGCTTTAAATGCTTTAGTGACTTTTAACTTTCATCATAATCTTGGGAAATTAATATTTTTTGTATTTTTCTGGAAAGTTATAATTTATTTAATGTCACTAGATTATCATTTTGCTAAAACTTGAACCCCACTCTTTTCAAGGCTTGAGGAATAGCATTTTTATTTCATGTGTTAAAATATTGGTTAATATTGCTAGGTTTTTCTTATATTGTTACAATAATAATTTATTATTATATTAATTAATGTGACATAAGTATGGCTTCTCCGCTACACCACAGTCCCTGTGAGAATATGTACTTGTTTTAGTTTCAAGTGGGTGTGAGAATCTATGGCTGTCTGAATGTGGAGAGTGATAGCTCGCTTTGAATCGTTCTATCTGGCTCAGTGTCGATAACTGCTGATACTGCCAAAGAGGTTTCCACACCCTTTGGTTGTGAGCTAGTTGGCGAGCCTTCCCACAGCGTGAGTTTATTCGCGAGTGGCTTCCCGCGTCTTGTGACCGCTCGGTCTGGTCATTCTGGGCTGGTCGTCTGGTGAGGTAAGGTTGGTTCTGCTCTTGTTTCTGGAGATGTTAGCGTTTCATTGACTAGCACGTTTAACTTATATTCGTGAACTTAGAATCATTTTTTTAAATATTTTCTCCGATCGTGTGTGGAATGTGTTCTCGTTTTTCAATTCAGTGGTTTCCAGTAGATAAACACGGTGTGTGTGATTCTAGTTGCAGTTTGATAAAGGCCTGGTATGTTAAAACCTTTTGTGATCCTGTGGCGGTGTATGAACTCTGTGTAAATATTTTCTAGGTTTGTGGTGCCTGATTTCTGATAGTGATATGTTCATTTTTGTACAGTGCATGTAAATATCTTCTCATCCCTTCCTTCCGTGAGTGATAGGTGTTCCACATGATTGGTTCATAGAACAAAGCCTTCAGTTTCCACTCTTCTTATTCCATGCCTATCAGGCATGTAACTATGAGGGTATCCTTCTGATTTCCACTAATATTTCGCGATCTTCTCTCACCGCCTATTTTGATTTTGCTGTTTCTTCTCCAACTGGTAGTACGCACACTTTCTTTGTCAGTAATTCTCTCTGAGCCTTGTACAACCTCCTTCAATAGCTTCCTTATGTAATTCTAAACATTTCTATGGGTTGCATACTGAAATTCTTTTTTTTTTCCTACTATGATTTCAATTTTGTGGTTTTTCTGAGACAGTGCCTCATCCGTCTCTGTCATCGCTCCCTATCGCCTGTAGCTGTATTTCATTCGCTTCCTTATATAATTCTGAGCATTTCTATGGGTTGCATACTGTATATAAATTTCTTTACTTTTCAGAAACTGAATTTATTCCATTTTTTTCGGTTTTCGGAACCACGTGGGTCCGAGTTACGACTTCCGGGGTTTGCAGCTAGTCGCCTGAATTCACGCCACTGCTCATAAAACCAGTACCTAGATCGATTTCTAACAGACTGCAACTTAGGAATACACCGTGATTTTGTATAATGAAACCGATTTTCAACCACTTTACCTTCAGTGGAGTGCGTTCATGTAACGTAGCCGTGCGTCGCCGTTAGCGTGTTTGCTCGCAGTCCAATTCAGATTTAATTTAACTTGGCTATACACATGCACTATCTCGAAACAGGCACGACAGATTAGAGCCAGCCTCAAAGTGTTTTAGTATATTGTGTTTTGTGCTACCTCCGACTTGCTGAATTTCGCCTACGATAGCGGCGGCCGGCCGCGGTGGCCGAGGAGACTGAGGCGCTTCAGTCACGCTCTGCACGGCCACTACGGTCGGGGGTTCGAATCCCCCCTCGGGCATGGATATTTGTGCCGTCCTAGTTCGTAAGTAGTTCATAAGTAGTTTGTAAGTTTAGGTACTGATGACCCCGTAGTTAAGTCCCATAAGCTTTACAAACATTTGAACATTTGATTTCGATAGCGGCGCCTGCTTCCGCCTCGTCTCAGCACGCTGATTTTGGTGAGTTTCATTGCATGTGTGTGAGAGAATGAGTGTTGTTTGTGACTCCTTCCACCCAGTAGCGTTAAGTCATGTATAATTTAGGCTGGGCACCGTCCGCATCAATCCATGTAAGGGATGCATTTTTATTATATTAACAAAATTGGTTCCCCATTTTGCTTGTTTTCTATCTGAATAAACAAGTTTAAGTTCAGCATAATTCGTAAGTTGCCTATAAATTATAGTTTTAGAGCACCTTCCCTCTTTTATTTAATATTGCTCTTCAGAAGCGCTGAGAACAAGATCAGATGCAATTTTCTTATGTCTAAATTCCGTTGCGCCATGAATGTTTTCTTAGCCACCTTTCTAAGATAACTTTAATTGTGGAGGATTGCTTATTAATGTCTGTGTGTAATAACGTGTGAGCTGCTATGTAAATTGACCACTGTAGTATTAACTTCCTGATATTGAAGTAATTTGAAACGTGTCAGTTCTCAGTTTGGGCCAGGGAACAAGGCTTTGTAGCAGGGAGTAACCGGTAGTTCACAGGAACCTCATTTGCTAATTTTGGTGATAAAACAAAGCTCTTGTTTCGTACAGTGGTCGACTTTTACTGATTAAACCTTGCAGTGTACATAGAGAGCACAATTGAATATGTTTTACATACTAACCCAGCGCTGTCATCTATTAAAGGTGATAAGTTTCATGACAACTATGACGATGAAATTAGGACTATGAGTACGTCTCTGATGATGAGAGCCCTCGCGTTCTCTCATGTCGCTACACCGTCTACGTCTTTACTGACGCTGTGTTCAGGCATGGTTCACCCACCCCTGCTAACGTCATCAAATAATGACGTCACTACTATTTAAATGTCCACGGATTCGCCTATTCTCGCACGGTCTTCTTTGATCATAATTACACGTCGTGTCTAAATTGCTACCATCCGCGCGTACTGATCATGTGCCTGTTTGGGAGGCGGAGTTATTGGCCAACTCAGTAATCAGAATGAAATTCCGAAGGTGTTTTTGGCCCTGTTTATTGTCTTTGCCTGCTGCGCGGTAAAACGCCGCTGCAGCGTGTTATATTCATCGATAAGTCGTCACAGTTTACATTTTTCGTCGATATCTGTAGGAATATCGAACTGTGACCAATTTGCAATATTCCATCGTAGTGCATCACTGCATTTTGTCATCGAGTGTACGGTGACAAAAACACTGACGTAGCTGATATCATGCAATAGGCCTGTAAAATTGTGTGTGAACGTCTTTCGCAACGAGGCCACGTTGATGTGAGTCTACAAGTTCCTGTTACTCCCTTGGACGCAGCAGACAGCACACCTTGGGCCGAGTGGCAGCCAATGTTCGTCTCTTCGTGAATGTAGCTTGCATGGAACGAAACCTGCGTTCCATGACAGCTCAGATATCCACAGTGGGCATCAAATGCAGTTTCGATCTCCCCTGTATGTTCCTGTAACGATTTCTGGACAGCGCTGAAGTCATGTGAAGAAGCGTTACCACTGTGAAACACCGCAAAACCGCCAGGGTGCTGCTGTGCCAAAAATGAGTGGAAACCGTCACCTAGTTGTACAACATACCACGGACCATTCGAAGTGCCTTCCTGAGAAGCTAGGCTCCCACCCCAAACTAGACCGTAAAATTCTGGGCAGGCGGGACACATCGATTCACGTCATATACGCCACATACGATGCCTCCCATCTCCATAGTCATGGTGCATATCTGACCATATCACGTTCCGCCATTTTGAAAGTGTCCCTCCTTGGTGACTAGCGAGAAAGCAAGCCATCTAGCCCAATTACGCTGTGTCAACAGTAACACCCGTATGCGAAACCTGTTCCCATACCCCACTGAACCATCGGTACTACGAATTGCCCACTGGAAGACACGTGAAACACGTCCTGTGTTGGATCGAGCCGTAAATTATTGCACTGTTGCCATTCTCTCACTATTGCCGATTTTTCTCAGTTGTTACCTGTCAAGATCATCGGGGTTGGTGGTCGGACGGTCGATAGTTCGTTAATTGTGCTCTGTGACTCCGCCACTCAACCAAGCGCAATACACAGTGGATCCCATTGTGACTATAGACAATTGCAAGCCATAGTGTCCCGTGACGCTTTAACAGTGCGGCACTGGTTGCCATATACTGTTGAACGCATGTTCTTAATGATTGTCCACTGGGAACGTGTGTAGCACGTCCTGTGTTTAACCGAGCCGGGCACTGTTGCCCTTCTGTCACTATTGATTATCTGTTTCAGATGTCACTCATCAATGTCATCGAGGTTGATGGGTTTTTCCTCTATTGAGGACTGTAACACCGCCATTCAAACATGCACGATACATCGTCGACCCAATTGTAACTATAAACAATGCATACCGTTGTACCCGATGAAGTTGTTTTCACATTGGCACCTGTGTACCCTGCTGACTCCCATAACCAATGGAACCTATGTTACTATGCATTGTCCACTGGAAGAGGTGAGTTGCACGTTCTGTGTCCGTAGTTTCTGCTGTTGCTCCTCTGCCATTATTGACGATCCGTGCCGCGTGGGAGTAGCTGGGCGGTCTGGAGCGCCACGTCGAGGATCGCGCGGCCTCCCGCGTCGGAGGTTCGAATCCTCCATCGGGCATGGGCTTTAGTATAAGTTAGTTCATAAGTAGTCCGTAAGTTTAGGGACCGATGACCCCGCAGTTAAATCCGATAAGCTTGAACATATCAAAATTTGATGATCCGTCTCAGATGTTACACCTCATGGCCATCGAGAACGGTTGGACGGCTGGAGCTTATTCTGTTGCGGACGGCGACGTCACGGCGGAATGGCCGAGCGCTCTAAGGCGCCTTGCTGCAGAGCGCACGATTCCTCCCCATCGAAGATTCGAGTACAGGTGTGTGTGTTGTCCTTAGGTTAGGCCAAGATATATTATGAATGAAACACACAAGAAAACTGTGGGATATCTGCACATTTATTCGTTTACGAAGCAGTTTTCGGCTGTTACGCCGTCATCAGAAACATTACAAGTTTAATTTTCAAAGATCGTAAGTTGTTAGATATAGAAATTTCAAGGGAAACTAGTGTTTTTGTTTTAGGCCTAACCCGAGGGGAATTATTACAATTCAAATTTTTGTGTAAATTTCTAATATTGATAAAATATGTGACGGTATAATAAATAACATTATCCTAAAAAATATAAATTGAAACAGTAGAAACTGGCTGTAAAAATTTACAATAATAATAATAATCTTATCTTAAAGAAGTCCATAGTCTGGAACATGGAAGCATATGATTAAGTTGAATGAAACATCTATGAGTATATGTTAAAAAATTAACTATTTAAACTAAACTTGCCAAAAAAATTATCATATCTTAAACGGGTCCCATTTCTGGAACACGCAAATGTGTGACTAAGTTGAGATAAACATTTCTACCAACTTATGATCTTTGAAACTTGAACTCATAATGTTTACCTGACGACGGCGTAACAGCCGAAAACCGGTTCGTAAGCAGATAAATTTGCAGAATATCTCACAGTTATCTTGCGTTTTTCATTCATAATGTATAAAATATTCTTTCAAGGACCAACGGAACAGTCAGTGAATATAGTTCAAGTAGAAACTTCCTGCCAGATTAAGACTGTGTGCCGGAACCGGGACTCGAAACTGGGACCTTTGCCTTTCGTAGGCTAGCGCTTTACCACTGAGCTATCCCGACACAACTCACGATCCGTCCTCACAACTTTAATTCTGCCAATACCTCGCCTCCATCTTTCCAAACTTCACAGAAGTTCTCCTTGCAGTACTAGCACTCCTGGAAGAAAGGATATGGTGGAGACATGACTGAGCCACAGCCTAAGGGGTGTTTCCAGAATGAAACGTTCACTTTGCAGCGGAGTGTGCGCTGATATGACACTTCCTGGCAGATTAACCGGGAACCGGGACTCGAACCTGGGACTTTTGCTTTCGCGGGCAAGCGCTCTACGGACTGAGCTATCTAGACACGACTCACGATCCGTCTCAGCGGAGTGTTCGCTGATATGAAACTTCCTGGCAGATTAAAATTGTGAACTGGGACTCGAACCTGGGACTTTTGCATTTCGCGAGCAAGCGCTGTACCGACTGAGGTAACGCGACACGACTCTCGATCCGTTCTACAGTTTCAATTCTGCCAGTACCTCGCCTAATTGAAGTTGTGCGACGGACCGTGAGCCGCGTTGGGATAGCTCAGTGGTACAGCGCTTGCCCACAAAAGGCAAAGGTCCCGTGTTCGAGTCCCGGTTCCGGCACACAGTTTTAATCTGCCAGAAAGTTTCATATCAGCGCACACCCCGCTGTGTAGTGAAAGTTTCATTCTGCTAGATCAAGAAAGTTGAAGTAATTTGTAAGCCCCGAGACGGACAACCACAGTAGTGAAGTCACATAGATTTACAACCGTTTGAATATTTTGGACTGCGACAGCCCCATTGAAACAAACACGCCAGGCACTGAAATCGATATTGGCTGGGCGGCTGGTACTTCTTCTGTTTTGGATTGCAACATCCCCATTTAGCCATGCACGATACGCCGTGGACACCTCTGAACGTGCGAAGTGGAATTCCTGCGCGGCTGTCGAAGTCGAAAATCCCATCCGTCGGGCTCGTTACACTAACCAAATGCGCAATGACGTCGCGGAACGTATCCTATATAACTTGCAGCTGGAACACGCCGAATGTGATGCGGCAAACGATACAACCGCGCCATCTGCGCATCCCACCCCCTCCACCACCTCGTGACATTTGCCAAGTCAGCGTCGTTTGGCATTCACCGTTCGGCATTCGTACGTTACGTGCGGCGCAAGTGACATTGCGGACGGCTTTGCAGCGTGACTTGATACACGGACGGGCGGAGGGAGGGGGGGGGGGGCAGACGTCGACGGCCGCGGACTGAACGGCCGACGTATGCATGCGAAGCACGCGCGGCGCGGCGCCGCGGCGGACGTGCCGTCATTAATGAGATAGCCCCAATTACGGCAATGTTGATCGGCCCTCTGTCTGAGTCAATATTGGCGTGTGTGCGGCAGGCGACCTCGTGTGCCCGCGCCGTGATTCCTGCTACAGTGGCCGCCGGCCGATCGATAGCGCCATTCTAAACCGGCCGCTAGTTGCCCGTCTGGGGGCTGAGCACACATGCGGCGTCTGCGGACAAACAGTTGCACGCTGCACAGTAGCGTCGCCAACCAACCCCCCTCCACTACCCCTCCCATTCCTCTCCCTCTTCCCCCCCCCCATCCTCCCTGATGCAAATCAATGTGCGGCACCTGATAATTTCCTGCCGCTTCCTCGACAGAATGCCCTGCCGAATAAGGCGCCTGCACAGCAATGCACGGTGCGGTGCGTTAGCGTTAGTGTAATTGGAACGCCGGGTCGCGGTGACCTACCGCGTTTGCGTTGTCCCTATCGCAGCGCAGGCGGACAGTCGGCGAATGCGTGATTCTGTACCGCCAGGTTGCCTACACGTAGGGGCCGTACTACGTATGGAAGCAGTGAGCCACACTGTAGCGAATTCGGCCAGAAGCAGTCACTTTACGAGAGCTGTAAACAATATCGCACTGCTGTACTTCCCAACAACGCAATTCCATCACATCAGTCACCCTTATATGCTAAAACACTTAGATTTTTGAAAAGTGATCCCTAGTCTTTCTTTAAGTCACTAACCCTTTCAGTCCCACATTATGACATTACCTTTGAGAAAATAAAAATTCATTTCATTCCATTCCATGATGGTGGTGGTGGCGGGTGGTGCAGCAAGTGTTGAATAATTAATAATGTTAAGCTACCTCCACCACAGCTACAGATAGTTCTGTGGGTCCATCTCCGCCCAAGTAAGTCTGACTTTTCAAAATTCACTCACCTTAGCCACATTAGATTCGCTGCCCGCCAGGTACGCGGACTGTAACAAAGCATTTGTCTTTTTCCAGTCTGACGATGCGCTATCAGCGCGAAACGCGTAATTGGAGAATAAAAATTCAGTTTTTTCTTTGTTAAAACCGTACAGTAAACATCAAAATATGTAATTCCAAGCAGATTAAAATTGTGTGCCAGAAACGGGACTCGAACCTGGCTCCTTTGCCTTTCGCTGGCAACCGCTCTACATCTGAGTTATCCCGGTCTCCACCATGTCCTTTCTTCCAGAAGTTCTAGTCTTACAAGGTTCGCAGAGAACTTCTTTGAAGTTTGGAAAGTAGGAGGCGAGGTACTGGCAGAATTGGAGTTGTGACGGCTCACAGTGAATCATGTCGGGCACCGGGTCTCAGCGCGCCCGGTCAGAGGACTGGACACCCTCTTTAATAAAAAAAAAGGCTGAGCCAAGAATACATCGAACAACGACGAACATACTGCATCAACGGTCGCAGTGGACAGAACTACCCTTATAGCAATTTAATTAATAAATAAATAATTGGTAGGGCGCTTGCCAACGAAAAGCAAAAGTCCCAGGTTCGAGACCCGGTTCCGGCACACAATTTTATTCTGCCAGGAAGTTTCATACCAGCGCACACATTACAAAACTATGTGTTTTAAAATTTTTGGTCCAACTATGGTTTTTTTTAATGTCATGTATTTAATGCACAACACAGACGTTTGTTTCGAGGTATTTTATTACTTGATCGTTATTTTGTTGATAGTTACCACTGCCAAATCAATAACGCTTGCATAATCTTCACCACAGCACTAAAGACAAGACAATTTACTGCTGGAATAAAATAAAAGGAACCACAATCACGGTAATCCTCTCAGCCAAGTACAGACGGCAAGGCAACAGAATCTCCAATATGAACAGATTAATGCCTTAGAAGTGGTTACAAGCCTTACCAAGCGGCAAAATGTCGTACTAGAAGCATGTTCTTCATCAACAAAAATGTAACTTTAAGGATTTATGCGCAGGATAACGTATAAATTAACTTATAATACGTTGTTCTCCAGAAACAATACTGGTAATTAAAGAGTTAACTAACTCCTCCCGACTGCAAATGCATTAAGCGATGCTGTAACAAAACTTTGTTTGTGTGACCATCATCCGCAGGAAGCGTCCAATTATTCGTTAATCGAATTATAAACGTCGTTGTCTTGCTGTAATTCATTTACTTTATCCAGACGCTTCTCGCCTTTTATTACATCCAGACTGTATTACATCCAAGTTCTAAAAATTAAATTTTTGCTTTCAGGTGAACTATGTCAAGATTATGAACAGTCCATAGCTTACTGGAGTAAATAATTTGTTTCATACAGTTTATTCTCTTGCATAGCAGTGGAATGGCCGAGCGCCCTAAGGAGGCTTGCTGCAAAGCGTACGGTTGCTGCCCGTCTGAGGTTCGAGTCCTCTCTCGTGCATGAGGGTGTGTGTGTTTTCCTTAGGTTATCTTATGTTAGTTTAAGGAGTTTTCAAGTCTAGGAACTGATAAACGCAGTAGTTGAGACCCATTGTCGTTTACGCGTATGTAGCCGGGTCCCGTGGGCATTCTGAACGATATTTCGTCCTATAAACGTCCGGCCATCTTCAGGTGAGTAGGCAACTACTGCAGAGCCCATTTTTCCCTTTATTATTATTTTTATGCTAAACTATACATACACACAGACAGCAGTCTGGCAGCAGCTTAGGCGCTGCTCTTCAGCTGAGAGACTTTATAAAACAATGGACATGATGAGATTACAATAACAATGATATGGCCTTAGAAGATGTAGTATTAAAATCCTTGACTCGTAGAAGAAACAGACGAACATATACAGTAGAGAGATGACAAAAACATGTAGTCAGTTAAAATCCTTGTGCCACGGTGGCATTAAAGCACAGGGAGAAACTGAACACTAATCACACGAAGAAACACTCGTAGATACTGGTTAGAATATATGGCGGCGACACTTGATCGTGGGCGGTGGACGCACTGATTAAAACACAATGAAGCCCTGAAGACACTGACACTGGACGTAGCATTGTTTAAGACGACGGCACTGAGGATCCCGCAGGGAGAGGGAGGGGGGAGCGTTCAAACATGGGAGGAATGTCTGGGAGAGGGTGGGGAGGAAGCGTAGGGACTCCAGGGGTAGGAGTGGGGATAGCCAAGCGGTGGGGAGGAAAAGGAGAGGGAGCGTTGCATCCACGGGGAGAGGATCGGGGTTGGTTGGAAGGATGGATTACAGGACGGAGGGCGGAAGTTATCCTTGGAGAGGATGTGGAGCGTGAAGGTGGAGGGAGGGACGGAGGGATTCGGAGGTGGAGGCGAGGCAGACGCCCAGGTTTGCTGAGGATGGGGTAGACCAAAGGGTTACGGGAATCTATTTTGTGGTTGATGTAGAGGATTCAGATGCGTCTAAGGTACTGCAGGAGATGAAGGAACAGGAGGAGGTTATAGAGGATCCGCGTGGGGGAGGGGATCCGGATACGGCAAGCAAGGCGGAGGCCGTGGCGCCCAAGGATTTGGAGGGTTCAAAAATGTTCAAATGTCTGTAAATCTATCGGACAAAACTGCGTGGTCATCAGTCCGTAGCTTACAAACTACTTAAACCTAGGTAAACTAACCTATGCCCCAGGGAGGACTCGAACCTCCACGGCGAGCTACCGCGCACTCCTCAGCGAGACGCTTTAGACCGCTCGGCTACTCGATTTCGAGGGTCTTATAATAGATAGGAGGAGCGGAAACCCAGGCGGACCGGAGGACAGGCGGGATGAAAGCTGCAAAGAACAGGACGCATGAGGGTTCGATAGGTGTATAGGATCGTGGAGGGGCTGAGTCCCCACGTCCGACCGGCGAGGAGTTTGAGACGGGACATGGCTTTCTGACGGACAGGGCAGAGGTGAGCGGCGAGGGGGGGGGGAGGCCAAAAGAGGGATCGATCAAGGGTGAGAAGAGTCCAGGTACAGTGGCGGTATTTATGCCGATTTTTACGCATGCCAAATACGCTGGTGTCTTTCTGTGATTGTGTTAGGTGGTGACTTGCGCCATACAGTCGAGTTTGGTGTGTTACCCTCGGTGGCGAAAGTGAAAAGCTCCTCTAATCATTGAGAATCGGCGGGATCACTCTTCAGTAATTGACTATCCACTGAAGATGGCCACACGACTCGGCAGAAATATTGTGTCAAAATATCAACGGGATCCGGCTGTATACCGGAAAATTACTGGAAGAAGAATTATAAGACGCGTGTGAACTTTATTGTGTTGCTAGTTTTGGGTTTTGCTGGCCGCAGATTGATGTAACACAATTATTCCGTGTATGAAATTTTTACTATTAGATTTATTTTATTTTATTTATTTACTTTTCCCACACACATATGTATATCACATTGGTACTGCTATAACTCATTTTAGAATTCATATCTTTTGTATGTGTTCTCAACTTAATGGAGTGTATGTTGACTATACATGCAAGGTGTATGTGTATTTGTGTCTTGATTTGAGTTGCGATTTAAATGTTTTCGGAAGATTTAGTAGAACAATATATACTAAACGATCGAGTACACATGTAAAATAACTCCCTACTTACATTAATAGATAAAGTATCTTGGGTGATTGCTTGTTTGGGATGGTGGAACCAAACTGCTAAGGTCATCAGTTCAAAATGTTCAAATGTTTGTATAGCTTATGGGACTTAACTACGGGGTCATCAGTCCCTAAACTTACAAACTACTTATGAACTAGCTAATACTAAGGACGGTACAAATATCCATGCCAGAGGGGGTATTCGAACCCCCGACCGTAGTGGCCGTGCAGACCGTGACTGGAGCGCCTCAGGGGGGGGGGGATAAAATAGTAAAAAGCTTACGTCCCACTCTCTCTCATTACGTTCTCCAAAATACATTTAAATGAAAATTTACATTATCAAAACACAAAAAAATTCTAGTGCTATCTATCATAGATTGATAAATGATGGCTTACGTGTATTATGGGATAGTTTCGTGGGGGAGGAGCCTGGCGTGTTGAACAACAGCTCTTGTATTCCATTGGTTTGACCATAAAGCAAAATTTGTGGTTGGCTTGACGTCACCGATCGTAGGGGCTTGACAGGAAGCTTTTCAGTTGTAAAACTTTGTTGTGGGAAGAAGTTACTCTGGTCTGGGTCGCGCACCTGGTCGAATCGTGCTGTCTTGAAGTCTCTGGCTGGAGCTGTTTTCCTATCTAGATCGTTGATATAGTTCAGTGTGCTTTTTGCACAGTCAGGTGTTAGAGTCCTTTGTGGCTACTGTAGTATAATCTGAAACTTGTAATATTTTGAAGTGCGTGTTCACTGTCAGCTACACCACTCGTAATCAGAATTTTTACCGTTTCTTGAGAGAAAAGTTTTATTTTTCACTATAGTATTGTTGTCGGCTTAATCGACAATACTTGTTCTAATCGTGTCAATCTACATTCGCGCCGGCCGCGGTGGCCGAGGGGACTGAGGCGCTTCAGTCACGGTCTGCACGGCCACTACGGTCGGGGGGTTCGAATCCCCCCTCGGGCATGGATATTTGTGCCGTCCTTAGTTGTAGCTAGTTCATAAATAGTTTGTAAGTTTAGGGACTGATGACCCCGTAGTTAAGTCCCATAGACTCTACAAACATTTGAAACATTTTTTTCTACATTCGCGATCGCTGCTGTCAACACTGCACTGCCATCAGCTGGTCTTCGCCGACTCTAACGCTGTTCTACAGAAAGACATTAAGGTTGCGCCAATGCATCTGCTGAGGAAGGGGAGCTGAGTGGTAGAAGTTAGGTGGGAGTTAATCGTGTGTCAGAGAGGACGTTTCTGTAGATCAAAATAGAGTGGGATCAGAGTTGGGGTTAAATTTCAAATGTTTATTTTATACTTCGTGGTTTTGCCACTTCCCTCCTGTGACTTAGCCAATCAAAACCTTTATATTCGTGTAGCAACCTTAGTTAATTTCTATTTTATATTAATTGTATTTTATTGCCTTTTAAATTGATCTTTTTGGATTTTTTTTATATATGTGGCATATGGTCACATTTGTTTTGTATTGGTCAGGCTTTAAAAATCGAATAAGTGGATATAGTTTTATTCAAATTTGCGCCTACCTCATTTCAATCACCTTTGACTAAAATATTTTGCAGGAAAAATTCTTGTAAAGACAGGTAGGTCAGAGGAAAATATTTTTCAATTGTACAGAGTGTGCAATATTGCCAATTATCGTTATTGACAAATGAAAAGATTGCATGTCGCCACTGCATACATTAGTGAAAGTCTAAAGTAAATTCACTATATATAGTTTTCTTTAAATATTTATTTAATAAAAAGCTAGTGACGCCCATTAAATTCGATTTCAGAAGTAGGTTATAGGCAAAATGATTGCATCAATTTACGAAAGTAATTTCACAGATGACATTTAAGTAGTATTATGAGTTATCACACATCTCACTGGCTATTTGCACATCATTTTTATCTGTAAACCAATTACAGTCAATCTTATAGAATTTGAAAGAACACATACATTCACTACGGTTCTACATTTATCTTCTAGCCACTCCTCTTTAGCCATTCTGCACTTCTTGTCAATCTCATTTTTCAGACGTTTGTACTCCCTTTTGCCAGCGTCACATGAAGAATTTTTATATATTCTCGTCTCATCGGTTAACTTCAGTACATGCGGTTTTATCCAGCGATTTCTATTAGGCCTTGTCCTTCTGCCTATATGATCCTCTGCTGCCTTAACTACACTGTCGCTCAGAGTCCCTCCAATGAAAGTTTTCAAAATGTAAACCAAACGCTCCAACCCGAGTGGCAGCTCATAAGAGAGGACCCACAATCCACAAGAAACACATCAAGAAAGTTAGGATTAAATAAGAAACCGAGTCTATAGCAGACGGGTGGGAGGAAAGTCTCCCGAAAGCCTTGGTCGGAATCGGGTGATTGGGACTAATGTTTCTTACTTTTGGGACATTGTCCTAAACACCGATTACCAGGAGAGCACGAGTGCAGTCCTGACATTAAAAACTAACCGCAATCAGTCAGCCAGTTATTGGACAAGCTGACGGTGGGGCAAAGGGGATCCAAATTGGGAATAAGTGGGAGGGGATTGCCAGTTCCGGCATACGTCTTAAAACCAAGGAAAGCCTCCCGTAAACCTCGGTTGGAACCAGGGGATTGGGACCAAAATAATTTATCTCTAGGACGTTGCTCCAGACTAAGAATGGACTATTGGGGGAGCACGAGTGTACCCATGATAATCAGAGATCGGACGCCCGAGTTACTATCGTAAACTCGTAGAAATCAACTCGGCCATCAGTGAACAAGCTCTACCCTAGAGAAACCGCAGCAGGGAGCGTGGAATCCTCTACGTCATTGAGAAGGATTCCGACGGGCTTTTATTTATTTACTAGCTTAAACCCGCGACTCCGCTCGTGTGTTGGTTGATTATGATAGCTTATCTATCTTTCAGTAGTGTGCTATGAGACTGGTTTTGAAGGATGAAATAAAATGCAATACCTTCTTTAGAAACAAACTGAAAACTATTCCTATGGCCACACAAACGAAGAAAATATTCCTATCCGACTGCAGAAGTCTATGCACTTACCGTTTATCAGGAAAGTAAGTAGTGTAGATCAAATTACACGTAAAAATGCACTCGTTTTGAAGAATCCAATCACGAAATTCAATAATAATGATAGTAATAATATCACAGATAGATCAATTGATGTAATGCGCAAACGTCAAATCGATTTTTTTAAAGAGATGTATTAAAAGAATTTTCTTTTTTATTGCTTTATTTATTTATTCCTATATTTCCTTATTCATATACTTATCCTTACAGAGAAAGAGCTGAAGACATTGTAACACGCATAGACCAAAGATATGGTCTGTGACATCACGTTTCGCTGTACATAATATCCTTGCTATAGAGTCGCAAACGTCATCACTGTCCTTCAGTCCGAATTTTTTTAATAGTTTGACGACTTTCAACCACCATATCTTCCACCGCCTTACAACTACCGGCATGGAACTGCTATGGTGTGCAACGGGAGACTTCGGACAACAATTACACACAGACCATTTGTTTGCGTTCTGTAGTTTTCGCTGCAGAGCGAAATATTAAGACATACACACACGTAAAATTTTATATACACCAATAACTTTCCATCCCATTATACTCCACCCTTTTATCATTATCAACCCTCAAGCAACAATACAACCAATAAACCATTTTCAAAGAGTAAATATAATTTTCAAAGAGTAATTATTGTTCCACATTTCGCGTGATACTCTTAAAATTACTAAATATCTATGAGATCGCTATAAAACCTTGCCTAAAACCTTCCTCAGGTATAAATTAGTAACTGTACAAAAATTTAAGTCTCTGCGTCTTGTCGTTTGGACGTGATAGGAGTACACCAAACAGATATTCACATTCATATATATAGCTCATGGGGGCGCAGTAAGCGATGCGCAGTAGGAATCGCGTTTTCAATGTTCTGCGCATGACGTCACTGTGGGACGCCTGGGAGCAAAACCACAGTCTAACATCAATACGCAGTGTTGGTTTCTAACTCGTGAACGTGTGTGTTACCATTTCTGTTGTATTTGCCTAAGCCTTTCATTCCCACAAGCGTTTGAAAAGTTAAAATTCAGTATTTTCTGTATTAATACAGTGCACTAAACTTCAAAATACGTGTTTTAAAATTTCTGATCGAACTATTGTTTTCTTATGTCACGTATTTCATGCGCAACACAGACGTTTGTATCGAGGTATTTTATTACTTGGGACGTTATTTTCTTGATTGTTGACACTGTCAGATCAATAATCTTTGCCACAGCACCAAAGACAAGACAATTTACTGCTCTAATAAAATGAAAGGAACCACACCCACGCTCACACTCTCAACCACGTTCAGACGGCAACGCAACACAACCTCCAAGACGGACAGATTAATGCCTCAGAAGTGGCTACAGGCCGTACCAAGAGGCAAAATGCGTGCTAGAAGCATGTTGTACATCAACAATAGTGCAACTTTAAGTACTGATACACAAAATACACTATAAATAAGCTTTTAATACGTTGTTGTCGAGGAACAACACTGGGAATTAAAGGATTAAATAGTTTGTTTCGCTTCATAGTTTGTAAGTAAAAAGTTTATAGTGGAAAGTCTATTGATTTCCCGAGTGTTTGTCGCGCGTGTTATCGTTTCTGCTGTAATTGTTAGAAATACTTCTGTTATTATTTATACAGTGCCAGGCTGTGCTATGACGGGCTGTAATTCCCACAGGCGGAACACAAAGGGAACTGAAATAGTTTCATATTTGCCGGCCGCGGTGGCCGAGGAGACTGAGGCGCTTCAGTCACGGTCTGCACGGCCACTACGGTCGGGGGTTCGAATCCCCGCTCGGGCATGGATATTTGTGCCGTCCTTAGTTGTAAGTAGTTCATAAGTAGTTTGTAAGTTTAGGGACTGATGACCCCGTAGTTAAGTCCCATAAGCTTAACAAACATTTGAACATTTTTTTTTTTTTTTTTTTTTTTTTTTTTAGTTTCATATTTTTCGTCGAGACGAAACGTTAAAGAAAGTGTGGCTCTCCAAATGCTACAGGAATGACACTGTAAACGCTGCACATTCTCGAATATACTCACAGCATTTCAAAGACACTGATTACGTAAGGGATCTACAATCGGAATTGCTTGAAAAAAGTGTTTCAAAGATTCCTGTTCTTTTAAAGTCAGCAGTTGGTATTATAGACATTGTGAATATGTTTGTGACGTGATAATGTTAATCATATGTAACGCGTAAATCTACGATAGAATATGACCCAACAGTCTTAACTGCGATATTTTACAGCAGAATAGCACTTTGTATATCAGGTAGAAACAATATCTTTCGTCAAAAACTTGATATAAATGCACATTCCGAGCCCCATAGCGGACTAAATCAGTGCAGGCCGTTTGGAAGCGCGCAGTCCCACAGTGACGTCACAGCGCCAGCCAATGGCAGAGCAGAGCGCTTACTGCCCAACCTTATATTTATCAGCCTTGTATATAGCTATCCGATCCCTATAAAACCGTGCCTAAAGCCTTCCCAGGGTAGACATTAGTAACTGTACAAATTTTAGCTCTTTATGTCTTGTGGTTCAGACGTGATAACCGTACACCGAACAGACATTAACATTTATAGATATAGATATTACAAGTAATTTTAACTGCAGGTAACAACTCGCGGTAAAGTGTACCATGTACGATATATGGTGCATTGTTATAGGAATGCCACAGTCCTCAAATACGTCACCGCCCGGCAAGTGACGCGAAACGCGCATCGAGAAACTTCTCGGTGACGTTTGCTGCGAAACCACTCCCTGTGACATTCAGGAAACACGACAGCGATCCTCGCGGCACGGAAATAACGCGCATCCACCCGTGGGCGGCGTCGGCCCGGCCGAGAACAACTTCGCTGCCGCCTCCACTTTGGTCTGCCGCACTTCGCGGGGCTTCGGCTGGCCGCGGAAACAGCCGTCGCTCGCCCACGTACGCCGGAGGGCGCCATGTTTTATGCAGTCAGAACGCTGTACGGAGCTGCCGTCACGCACGGCGCAACCTCTGCCGCACACGGAATGCCGTTACGTGGCGCGCGGCTTCTAGCGGCCGAGCTGGCGGCGCGCGCTTCGCCACTACTTTGGTCAACGGTAATGAGTCTCCGGCGGACACGCGAGCCCGGCTGAGATATTAAGCGCGGCGCAGGTCGATGGGGCTGTGCTTCATTTCCCTCGCGTGATTCCTAGCTCGACAGCGGGTAAATATCTCTCTTTTCACAAATGGAAGTAATTTCTAGGAGCATTACATTTGATTTTGCTTAAAAGGCTATTCTACTGACTCCCATTAAGGGACGTCAATAAATTACGTGAGCTAAAAACTAGTGGTAGACGTTACGAAAAATCTCACTGTGTGGTTTCGCACAAGTCTAAAGTGTGCGCCACGTACTTTCGCCATGCACGCACGGCGCGGCGATCTTGCGACGTCGGCCACGAGCGCCCTCTGCTGCAATCCCGCTCGTGGCCATCACTGAACTGCATCGACCACTTGGGAATCAGATAGGCACCAGTTAAGACTTGGCTATCGGATAGGCACAAGGAATCATCAGTAGGCAGGCCTCTATCTAAACTATGTATCAACATTCTACTAGTCTGCTGCTCTCCAAGTTAAGTATTGTACCAACTCTATGAAATATATACCTTGTTCTAATTTAGCCTAGTGTTTATAGTTTCAGCTGTCCCACTGGCTGGTCACCTCCGTACCTGCACACGCGTGCATCCTATTTCCCTGTGTCGGTCTCTCTCTACTCGGCCACCGACACCAAGGACAACCGGCGGAAACGAGGCACAAAAGTGGCGACGAGGATGGGACACAAAGCACTGAATCTCGTTTAAATAGACGTATTGGGAAGAAACACCACCGTCAACTTTTTAAAATTCTTTTCGACATGTCCGAAAGGACAGACGCCACACCAATGTGTAATACGTAATTACACGCAAAGCGACTTGAGGAAGTCTGAAACGGACGGGAGGCGAGCAAGGGTAGCCAAGCGGTTCTGTAATAAAAAAGGTGAGTCAAGAACACGTCCAACAACAATGAATAAACGATATCAGCGACCGCAACGAACAGAACTACTATATAGGAGAGACCGTGAGGGAGAGAGAAAAGGCGGTTAAGGTAGGATGACCAGGCGTCCC
This sequence comes from Locusta migratoria, assembly GCA_026315105.1. NCBI lineage: Eukaryota > Metazoa > Arthropoda > Insecta > Orthoptera > Acrididae > Locusta > Locusta migratoria. Next base: position 262,103,796 of record CM048749.1, on the reverse strand, counting down.
CTATTTTACGGGATTGACCCTTATATAGCCTAAGGGTCCCGTTGTCACAACAAAATAAATACGGGACGTATATTATATCGTATTTTACCAACTGCCTCATTCACTAAGTGTGTTTGCCTCTGTAATTTATAAAATAATAGGTGACGGGAAATTTTAATGCGGTAGGTGAACACAAGAAATGTTACACTTTCTGCGGAGCTATGAACATAGTTTATTGTATCATTTTCCAAAGAGTTACAGCACAAAGATATATTTTTTTAAATGGAACAAAAGTTTTTTTTTTCTATCGTGCATTTTATTCGTTGAAACCAGCTGCGTCCAAATCAATTTAAACTACATTCCTATCATTGTTAGCTTGGGTGCTACAACCCTTTAAAAAAAGTTTCAGGGGCAGATACCACAAACGCTGCGCATAATGCAATGCGTCTTCTAAAAGTGGTGCGGCCGAGCTGTAACGTCGCCGGTGTCACGGAGCGAGAAGCTTCCTCGATGCGCTGTAAGACTGCCGACTGTCGCCGCACACGGCCGTATACCCGACAGTTGGAGCCACACCAATAACCGGAGCTCAATATATCACAGTTACTGACATCGGATGACGATGGCATACACGAACAACGAGTACGTTGACATGTTCCTGATGCTCGGCGAGAGCCGACACAATGTCACTGAAGCAGCCACGGCGTATGCCGTGAGATATCCTAGGCGAAGAGCCCCGGCAGCCATTACGTTCTTACGTGCCGAACAACGACTTCGGGAAACAGGCAGCTTGGTAATGCGCCGCAGTAACAGACGAAGACCTGCAAGAAGTGAGGAGGCGGAGGTGTTTGTTTTAGCTGCACTACAACACGATCGTCATGTCAGCTTACGAGCCGTTGCTGCAGTCGCTGGTGTCAGTCTCACATCTCTGTAGCGTATAGTACACGGCCACAGATTTCACCCGTGCCGCCTGTCACTGACCCAGAAGCTGCATGGGAACGATTTCCGTGCAAGAGTGGCATTCTGTGAGTGGGGCATGCGTAATTTGTCTTTACAAAGTGTTATGTTCTCTGATGAGTCCACGTTCACAAATTATGGTGCAGTGAATCGCCATAACATGCAATACTGGGCCGCAGACAGTCCTCGGTGGGTACGACCTACCGACCGTCAACGTAGGTGGTCTATTAACGTGTGGTGTGGAATACTTGGGGATGAAACCATCGGTCCACACTACTTCCCAGGTACACTGACAGGTGAGTTATATCGCGCTTTTATAGCCGACAGTTTGGGTGGTCTCCTTGAACATGTGTGTATACACATGAGAGTCCATATGTGGATGCAGCACGATGGGCACCCAGCCCATTCTGCGCGTGCTGTTGTGGAAGAATTAAACAACAGGTTTGCAGGAAGATGGTTGGGGCGCCATGGTCCTCATTCATGGCCCGCAAGGTAGCCCGATTTAACACCAGTAGGTTTCTTTTTGTGGGGATATCTAAAGGATCGTGTTTATGTCACTGAGCCCACACCCCTAGATGATCTAAAACGGCGCATCGAGGACGCATGTCGCTCCGCACACCGGCGATGTTACATCTCGTCCGCAGATCCTTTCGACGGCGCATTGTATTATGGATCGAGGAACATGGACACATATTTGAACATCTCATGTAAATCAACTTCCCACCGCCATAACATCCATCACCCACCACACAGCGTGTGGTATCTGCCTCTGAAATTTGAAGTATTGTAGCTCCCAGACTAACAGTGATAGGAATGTAATTTAAATTGATTTGGACGCAGCTGGTTTCAACGATTCCAATGCACGATAGAAAAATCAATGTTCCAATTAAAAATTTATATCTTTGTGCTGAAACTTTGTGGAAAATGATACAATAAACTATGTTCATAGCTCCGCAGAAAGTGTAACATTTCTTGTGTTGACCTACCGCATTAAAATTTACCGTCACCAATTATTTTGTAAGTTACTGAGGCAAACACACTTAGTGAGACACCCTGTATATTTTGAGTAATGTTAGCGTAACCAAATGGAGAACAAATGTTGTCATACGGAAAGGGCTTCAACTCAGAGCGGATGAGTCACGATTTATGACGTAATTTTTTCATATATTTATAAAATGTCAGCCTTTTGGGGCGATATTTTTTATTGTAAATGCAAAAAGCATAGGTTGCCCAAAATCGCTATATAAGATTAAAAGTATTCTTGGGCAACCTATGATGTCTTCCAACTTTAAAAACTCAGTGATTAATGAATTCACTGCAAGAAGATAGCGGGCTGAAAGAGTGTGATTGATTAGTCAGTTTAAGTTCATTTCACGAGACATTATATCGCGAAGTGGGCTTACCTATTTCATGTTCTGAACGCATTTAACAATTCTCAGCTCAGACATTTTCTTCTTTGGAAGTCTGTTCAGGCGCTCCATGTACGGTTCGGCGCGTCTGCTACCTTGCGGGAGTTCCGTTTGCGACTCGGTGTGATTCTGTATGTTGCCTGTGTGAATCGCACCTGCTTTATGCGATCTCAGGCATTCCATTTTAGGTCTAGTGCGCCTGCAACTGTGTGTGTGGCTTGTGTCTGATGTACACACCTTCACTTCTTGTTTCTACATCTGCATTTACATCCACACTTTGCAAATCACCTCCTGGTGTGTGGCGGAGGGTACTATGTGTACCTCTTCAATTTCTGCTATTCCAATCGCTAATTGTTCGCGGGAGAAGCGATTGCCGGCATGCTTCCGTGTGCTTCTTCTTGCCCCGTTGCGTTTTCAGCAATTACAGTGTAGTTTCCTATGTTTATGCTGAGTTGGATACCCAGTGTCTCGATTCTTCAGATTTTCTGTTACCTTTATCGACTCTGTCGCAGTTCCTGGGGGTCAGTACCAGAAACCCCGATTCTTCATAATTCATGGAATGACTGAGTTCCATAAAGTGTTCAGCAATACAAATTTCGTGGCATGTCTTAATCGTGTATAGGTCTGAAGTTTCTCGTATCTAATGTCCATTCTCCTTGCTATTTGGCCTATGTAAGACATGCCACGTTTGCAAGGTATAAGATAAAATCCTGGCTTTCGCAGTCCCAGACATATTTCACATTTCCCAATAGTCCTCTAAGATTGCTTGCTGGACAGAACACACTTTTGATCTCGTGCTTCCTGATGATACAGCTGAATTTGGTGGCAATATAGCCTCGGTAGGAAAGATACGCCACTGTCTTGGTTCTTATTGATGTTATTTTGAATCATGTGGCACAGTGGTAGGCTTAAGTACCATCTGAATCTGTTTGGCCATGTGCCTTTTGAGGACGCAGACCGTAAGTGCTCTCTGCTCCTTAACTTTCTTTATCTGACAATGTGTATGTCCTGCGGACCAAGGCCTGCGGAACTCTATTTCCTGTTCTGGCTGCTGACAGCTACAGGCTTGCAGCTTCGAAGGTTGGAACTTAAATAGTGGCAACAATGCTGTGGAGATACTATGCAATGGAATCTACTATTGTCGCTTATAGCACACGTTGGTGACATACGCATCTTACCTCCGAGCAAATGGACTCACCCGTTCCAAGTCTCTGGAGTGCTCACGATCAAGGAAAACAGAGTCAATTGTGAGCGAGCGGTCTAACGTAACTGTGTCACTAGGTGTTCGAAACAGGAACAACGAAGTTGGATCAAGATCGAATGTGCCAGAGTTCGCACAGCACGACAGTGTCATCACGGTCTTCAAGAGGCGTGCGAGGAATCGGCATTGCCGAACAGAACTGTGCCACTTCGGTGTTATCTTAACGCACTTCCTTCCTCCACAGCAGACCGTCAATGCACAGTACTACAGCTGGATTTTGGAGCATCACCTGCGACCAACTTTGTTAAAGAAGCGGCAACACTTTCTGCGCATCCTACATATCATTTTGCACGACAATGCCCAAGCTGTGACTGCTCTGTTAGGTCGATGAGACTGGGAAGTACTGTTCCATCAACCGTACTCCTCCGATTTAAGTCCTAGTCACTTTAATTTGATTTCGAAGATGAATGAACCACTTTGTGGAATTCGCTTCTGAACTGTTCCATAGATTCGACAGGCAGTAGATCGCTCCATAAGCACCATCAACAGAACAGGCTCTGCTAACGATATCCTACGCCTTACACTTCGCTGTCAACGGGTGCTACACAACACAGGTAACTATTTTGAAGGACAGTAACAGGTGCAAACACATAACGCTTTTGTATCGGTTATGTTCCAACCTTGTAAAGAATGAGCATTTTCTTCAAGTACTTGGCTGCTAGATACGATGATGTACTGATTCTGTTGACAATGTACTAGTTGGGACACTCCAGAGGGATACCAGTGTGATATTTGCGTAAAAAAGTAAGCAGCACTTGAGATTTCTAAGACTGATATGGTTCCCTGATCCAAAGTGGAATGTGCCAAAGAGAAAAACTTATGTTGTCTATTTTTTATTAATAATTACCCTAATTATTCTTATAATAGAACTCTAATGCTATACTATACTACCTTTGCCTGAATCTTTAATAAACCCACCTTCGCAGCAATACTGAACAGTGCAAAGGGTTGGAGATTAAAAACATATAAATTAATGAAACATAGTACTCACGATTTATATATACAGCTGAGTCATAAACGAGGAAAATTGTTTAGTGCAAATAGTCATACACTGAGCTATAAACATAAATTTCTTTTTCCGCATGTTCATATGTCAATAAATGACAATGCAACTGAATGGTAAAAATCTGGAAATATGAAGTAGATTTTGGCTGTTCTGTGCACCTACATTGGCCAAGGGGACGGATCGGTAACAGAGCACAACATGCGAGTGTTGTAGCTAGTCTAGTTGCTCACGAGAAGGCCAGGCATGCGGCGTCGAGCGAATGTCTGCGTGACACTGCGAGCAATGACAGCGCTCACATTTATCTCGTACTGTTTCCCCTTGCCGGTATTATGTAACATGGCTAGTTGCTATAGGGAAAGGAAGTTGTGCTGTGATGCCCTGTTGCCGAGCTGTCCTCTTTGCCAGTGTTGGCACACAGTAACACTCAAAAGTCCATTTCATATTTCCAGATTTTTACCATTCAGTTGCATTGTCATTTATTGAAAAAGGAAAATTCGGAAAACGAATTATTCCTTCAGTAAAAAACGGTCTTGATTGCAAATTGTTTTATTTCTTATTTAATGACGCGTTTCGCCCTTTAGCAGGGCATCTTCAGATTATCTGCGTGACAGAATTTACACAAAATTAAAAGGCGTAATTACAAAACGGGGATAATGGGACATGGGCTTATTTTGTGTTTAGAAGACAATATAAATGGTACACAAAGCTTACAATGCGCTCTCCGTGGTGTGACACCGTAAGTTGTTTTGCCGTGTTTCTATGTTTTTTAATTTTGGATTTCCTCGTAGCCCTAGAAATGATTGGATAACAACGAATTACATTTGGAACATACCTGATAAAGATGTGAGAACCATAAAACCGATTTTTAAGATTACCTTAATAGAAGCGGTGGTCTCTGATCATACAAGATAAGCCCATGTTTACAATTGCGCTCACGGGCCGTGGGCGGGCGTGGTGTGCTGCTCCGCCGACTTGTACAGACTAACTAAGGGAATGTCGGTAGGGAGTGACATAGGAAGCCGGTATAAGACGGGACGGATGAAATCTAGCTATTTGAATATAAATTTAACGAAAGGGAGGTTATTAAGCAGGACAAAAGTTAATAGTTTATGTTGGTACTAATAAATGAAAGGAATTATAGTATTTTATTTGAACAGAGACATCATAATACCTAGGACTGTTTGATATTTGTATGCCAACTGATCCTTTACGAGGTGTGGGTATCCAAAGTAAGCACGTTTCGGTATCTGAAACTCTTCCAGTAAATTTAACTTCTGCGCAATATGTAAAATTTGCATGTCTTCAATGGTAGGTTGATGTTCGGATGCTTTAGTGTGTTCCTCCAAAGAGGAATGTTTTTTTGAGTTGGCTATTTTCTTTCTAAGAAGATAATCTGAAGATGCCCTGCTAAAGGGCGAAACGCGTCACTAAATAAGGAATAAAACAATTTGCAATAAAACAATTTGCAATTTACTGAAGGATTATTTATTCTCACCGATTGCTGTACACCATGAATTGGATATGATTTTATAGGAAAACGAATTTGTGGTTGTAGCAGCTGTTTGGGCCCGTGCAATGAAGTGAGGGCCAATGAGGTGGTCGTGAATGATTCCGCATCAGTGAAAAAGACCAATAAAGGTGTTAGCATGTGGACGTAATGTACTGTTCTAGTCTCTTCTGTAGCTAAGGTACATCACCGTTCCCATTCGATCCCTACTTAATTCGGTGGTCTCCGATACACACTATCGAACAGCACAGGAGTGGTACTCAAGCGTGAACTTTAGGTTACAACATCTCCGGATGTAATTAACATTTTACAATGCAACAAACGGTACTGATTACGTATTTGTTTATATGTTCAGATATGCTAACAAAACTAACGGGATTCCATTAAAAAAACGTAGGTTTGTGTTAAAAAAACATACTTTTTTGCATTTTTTATGGTTTGTATTAACCAATTACACTAGTAGCCCCTCTCCTCACGTTCTGTCTGTGGAATCGGTTCGTCAGTATTCGATGTGGTTAACGAAATATATTAAGCGGTAATGTTAGGTGACTCAACCTGTATATATTTTGTAGTACACTAAACGAACTTTGTTGTTGTTGTTGTTGTGGTCTTCAGTCCGGAGACTGGTTTGATGCAGCCCTCCACAATACGCTATCCTGAGCAAGCCTCTTCATCTCCACATAAGAACGGCAACCTACATCTGTCTGAATCTGCTTACTGTATCCATCTCTTGGTCTTCCTCTGCGATTTTTACCCCACACACTTCCCTCTAATGCTAAATTCACAATTCCTTGATGTCTAAGAATGTGTCCCACCCATCTATCCCTTCTTTTAGTCAAGGTATGCCAGAAATTCCTTTTCTCCCCAATTCTGTTCAGTACCTCCTCATTAGTTACGCGATACACCCACCTAATATTCAGCATTCTTCTGTAGCACCACATTTCAAAAGTCTGTACCCTCTTCCTGTCCGCACTGTTTATCGTCCATGTTTCACTCCCATACAAGGCAACACTCCACAAAATGCCTTCAGAAAGGACATCCTTAGGCTTAAATCTATATTCGATGTTAACAAATTTCTCTTTATAAGAACTCTTTTCTACCCATTGCCATTCTGCATGTTATATCCTCTGTACTGCGACCATCATTTGTCATTGTACTGCCCAAGTAACAAACCTCATCTACCCCCTTTATTGTTTCGTAACCTAATCTCATTCCTTCAGCATCACCAGATTATCTTAGACTGCACTCCATTACCCTTGTTAATGTTCATCTTATACGCACCTTTCAGCACACTGTCCATTCCGTCCAGCTGCTCTTCAAGGTCCTTTGCTGTCTCTGACAGAATTACTATGTTGTCGGCAAAACCCAAACCCTGTACTTTAATTCCTTCTCCAAATATCTGCTTCCTTTCCTTTATAGCTTTCTCAATGTACAAATTGAATAAAATTGGGGGAAGGCTACACCCCTGTCTTACTCTCATCCCAACCACTGCATCCCTTTCATGCCCTTCAACTCTGACAACTGCTGTCTGATTTTTGTGCAAGTTGTAAGTAACTTTAAGTGAAGGGTGGAAGACTCGGCCTCCGGCAGTATCCGGCCGATCACAGCGTATAAGGAGGAGAGCCAATTCCTGAGGTCCGCAAGAAGAGAGCGCCTTCAGACCCAGCGGCGCGATGGCCGCAGTGGGAGGTTGCCGGACACCTGCCCCTGGTAGGAGCCGCCGCCTCCTGCAAAACCTGCGAGGCGCCGCCCAGCTAACGACTCGGCCGTCGGCGTTAATTCCGCCACTTTGCCGCCGCCTCGCCTCGCCTTCTTCCTCCCCCGCCCGCCTCCCCCTCCCCCTCGCCACCGGCCGCTGCCTCGGACGTGGCACGGTGCGGCGCGCTGCGACGCCTCCACCTCGGTCGTGACCGGAATGGCTGGCCGCGGATTTTTCCTCGCGACTCAGCACGTTCTGCCGCCGGCCTACGCCCGGCCAGCGCGCACCTGCTTTCACACTTCGTAATGTCGCTTTCTTCTGCCCCTTTCCGTTTTCCTCTTTTTTTCTTTTTTTTTTTTACCTTATCTGCCGCAGAAAAAAAAGAAGGAAAAAAATCTTAAACATAGCTGCAGTTCAGCAACGGTGGAACACGATCAAATAGTGAACAAAATTTTAGCCAACCAGTTGCATTTCAACAGTTTATAGGCCAGTCGTCAGGTATGTTTAGGCCCAAAAACATAGCAGGAAGCTGAATTTTTGGTATGTTGTTAGGACATGTTAGAGTAGTATAAAACCAAGTTTGCAGCTTCGAAATCCTTTAGCTTAACTTTTAAGAGCCAAAAAAAACTTCGAAATTATCTGACTTTTTTCGGTTTTTGGCTTATAACTCGTGAACGGTGTTTTTTTTTTTTTTTTACGAAAAGTCACTCGCGCCTCTATTAATGTAGATAAAATATTCTAAAATTTAAGCCCAACCTCAGCTCTGTAAGTACAATAGTTCCCGAGATATTGGACTTCAAAAATTGACTTATTTCTCCAAAAAGTTCAAATTTTCAATTTTAGTCGTCTTTCGCCTAGAATTTTGGCTCTAATGATCATCCCACGGGAAAAGTCATACAAAAAAGTTATAGAGCAGTTATTTAGCTTCAAAATAAGTACACAACGAAGTCCATAGGCCCAATAGATGTCTATTTATCGTTCAAAAACGAAAACTTTGAAAAATCGGAGTATTCAATAAATTCACCCAGACGAATTGCTGTCCATTTATCCTATGTATGTTAAAGAAAAGGAAGAATTACTCATTGATTTCGAAGCTGCAAACTTGGTTTTATACGACTCTAATATGTCCTAACAACCATACCAAAAATTCAGCTTCCTGCAATTTCTTTTTTGGACCTAATGCCATTTTTTTGTCTACGACGACTGGCCTATTATAACAGGGTGTTACAAAAGGGTACGGCCAAACTTTCAGGAAACATTCCTCACACACTAAGAAAGAAAATATGTTATGTAGACATGTGTCCGGAAACGCTTAATTTCCATGTTAGACCTCATTTTAGTATTTCTCTTTAAATATAAATTGAAATAATTCGTGCAGATAATTGTCAAAACACCCAGTTGTTTCGCAAGTATGTACTGTACTTCCTCGATTCACCGCCAGTTGGCCCCATTTGAAGGTAGGTAATGTTGGCTTCAGTGCTTGTATTGACATGCGACTCATTGCTCCACAGTACTAGCATCAAGCACATCAGTACGTAGCATCAACTGGTTAATGGTCATCACGATCGTGGTTTTGCATTCAGTGCAATGTTTACAAATGCGGAGTTGGCGGATGCCCATTTGATGTATGGATTAGCACGGGGCAATAGCCGTGGCGCGGTACGGTTCGATTTCCAGAACGAAGGTGTCCCGATTTCATACGGAATACTCTACTTGTGCTAAATTGAAATAATTCTTGCAGACAATTGTCAAAATACCTAGTTGTAATGCTGCTTTCGTATGAAAATGGGTGTTGCGTATTAAAGTTAAGGTTGGGGACCACAAATGAAATTTTACCAGGTAGTGAAATATTTTTAAATGACATTACTAAGCAATTTTGACAAGGAAGGGTCAATTTAAACAAAATTATTGGATTCCGCCATTAAATGGTAGTGGTCGTAATTTCGGTAGCAAATACAACACCAGAAAGCAACATTACAGAAGTCGGTGGAATCTAAATTTTACCTTATTGAGAGCTGGTACAAACATTTCGGTCATATTCTGTAGTAATTCTAGCTGAGATGACTGGAATATTACTTCGATAAATTGGTGCTGGGATTGTGATTTCGTTTACTATTGTTCTATGACCGTGTTGAAAATTAATCATGATAGTCGCCAAAAACTGCAAAATTATCGGACTCCATAAACATCGCAAAGATTTTTCTGCAGGCATTAAAATGTAATAAACCATTCATAGACACGAAATAAATAATAGTTACACAGAGAATGTTCTAGTACAATCGCGAAACAAATCGCAACAATACCCGAGCATCACTTTATGAAGTACTGGATCTGCTGAAAATAAATAACTTTAAATTAGTGAGAATGGAGAAGGGATTGTAAGTAAGTAAGATATTTCAAATTAACTGTGGGAGTTTATTGAAATTAATAAAAAAACTAAGCTCACACTTACATTAATTAGACAAAATCCTGGGACACGTCCTAGCACATGAAGGAGAAGAAAGTAAGTGACGAACAGTTCCGCTCTCTCTCTTCAGCTTGTTGCAAAAAAAAAAAAAAAAAAAAAAAAAAAAAAAAAAAAAAAAAAAAAAAAAAAAATGAACGTGCCCAATTTCATATGTTTATCGATACGCTGGCAGAGAGAGGGCAGAAGTCAGCGACAACCATCGCACAAGTTATTTAAAAAAAATCATTAATGTATTACTACATACTTCCTTGATTCATCGCCAGTTGGCCCCAATTGAAGGTAGGTAATGTTGACTTCAGTGCTTGTGCTGAAATGCGACTCATTGCTCTACAGTACTAGTATCAATCACATCAGTACGTAGCATCAACTGGTTAGCGTTCATCACGAACGTGGTTTTGCAGTCGGTGCAATGTTTACAAATGCGGAGTTGGCGGATTCCCATTTGATGTATGGATTAGCACGGGGCAATAGCCGTGGTGCGGTATGTTTGTATCGGGACAGATTTGCAGAACGAAGATGTCCCGATTTCATACGTGATACTCTACCTGTGCTGCTAGAATATGTGCCTTTATAAGTACGACACAACATGTGGTTCATGCACGATGGAGCTCCTGCACATTTCAGTCGACGTTTTCGTACGCTTCTCAACAACAGATTCGAAGACCGATGGGTTGGTAGAGGCGGGCCAAGTCCATGGCGTCCACGCTCTCCTGACCTCAACCCTCTTGACTTTCATTTATGGGGACATTTGAAATCTCTTGTCTACGCAACCCTGGTACCAAATGTAGAGACTCTTCGTGCTCGTATTGTGGTCGGCTGTGATACGCTATTCTCCAGAGCTGAATCAGCGCATTAGGGATTCCATGCGACGGAGGGTGGATGCATGTATCCTCGCTAACGGAGGAAATTTTGAACATTTCCTGTAACAAAGTGTTTGAAGTCACGCTGGTACGTTCTATTGCTGTGTGTTTCCATTTCATGATTAATGTGATTTGAAGAGAAGTAATAAAATGAGCTCTAACATGGAAATTAAGCGTTTCCGGACACATGTCCACATAACATATTTTCTTTCTTTGTGTGTAAGGAATGTTTCCTGAAAGTTTGGCCGTACCTTTTTGTAACACCCTGTACACATAAACCTTAACCCGGGTTTCGACAGAAGGTGTTTTTTCTTTTCTTTTTTTTTTTTTTTTTTTTTTTTTTTTTTTTTGCTGTCTTCAGAGGACATTCATTTAGGTCACATTAAAGTAGTAGTTAAATAAAATCAAGTGGCCATATGTGCTGACTCCATGTCGTGTAATACAATATAAAATTTTAAAACTAATGTCTGCAAGATAAAATTGTAGGAGCAAGGCCACGCACAGGTCGATTAAAGATTTTGCAAGTGTGGGCCGTTTAGAATGTTCTTACAAGGAGAGGACACGTGCTAGTCATCGCTGAATTCGTCCGAATTATGTTGCGTATGGTGAGACACGAAAGTGACCCAAGTGGGAACTCCAGATGGTCAAGCGTTTAGGAAACAAAAGGAAGTTTGATACGGATTTATCACCGTATGCATCTTATCAACTGTCCCTGTAACGGCGTGTTTTAGGAAACGATGTTTGCCTCAGCTACTAAAAAGTGGCAACTGTCACTCAACATTCGCTGAACATTTAATAAAACAGAATCACACTCCAACAAACATAGAAACTGACCTACAAATTCTCAAAACTAGCCATAGTTTATTCCAAAAACTAACTAGCGTAAATTTATTACATCCAAAAAGCAAGAGCTCAAGGTAAGAAAGTACCAAATGAATATACATCACTATGCAATAAAACACTCTTTTAGACCATAACAGAAGTATATATTTAAATCCCGTCACCACAGCTGACAGAACCTCCACCTCCACACACACAATATTTTCTCTCTCTTTTCTCTCTCTCTCTCTCTCTCTCTCTCTCTCTCTCTCTCTCTCTCTCTCTCTCTCTCTCCCTCTCTCTCTCTATCTCTCTCACTCTGTCTGTTTAACACACGCACACACACACACACACACACATACACACACACACACACACATAAGCACACGCACGCACGCATGAACGAACGCACGCACAACAAAAACATACACAAATATACACACACAAAACATTGCTAGTATCAAAACTATTCAAAATTCTCACGCCACATCACAGACACACCACACAAACAAATGAACAGTATACAGCCACCACGACAAGAAAAATAGCGATATAAACAGTGCCGTTTCACAACAAAAATCGCACAAAAGATCATGAAACATAAGAACACGCCACAAAAAAGCAAGCAGCAACACCACAGCTCAAATGTAAGTAAGCCAAAACAACTCCATAGAAATATTTTTCAATATAATTTCCAGGCTAGTGTACAATAAATCAGATAGTTTCTGTAAGTAAAAAACGTTTTGTTATTTGCAGATGACAGGCTGTGAAAACTTGTCATTCCGCAATTAATACAGGTGCAAATCTTGCGAATGACATAATCTTTAATAAATTAGGCCTAATACATCTAAAAAAATGTCAAATCAAACAATTTCTCCAAATGATGGTACAATCAAAATATGTAACATGTTATTCTAGAAAATAAAAGCCAGAAACCCACGGAAGATGACGAAATAAGTGACGAAACATGTTTGGGTGTTAAAACAAAAGAAGATGTCTTGCATCCACAAATGAAACACTTGTTAGCATAGGGGGGGCGAAAAGCTAATATACTGTCTTACAACACGATTAAATCTGTGCCCTTTAAGAATTTCACTGACTACGACGTGGAAAGTCTACGAACTTGTATGAATAATTTTCTTTGCTGATACAGTTACTGTAAGTACTGATTTTATTAATGAATGAAAGACCGCCATTAATTCTAAAATTAACTCTAGGTGAAAGGAGCCAGTTAAAAGCTTACTTTAAACACATAATCCTGACCGTAAAAAACCAGCTAAAGGATTCGCGTCAACTACTAACCATAAAACTAGAAAGAAGTTAGAGTTCATACACTGCCAGCTAGTCTCACATAGGTTACCGATTCCCAACCGTTATCAAACGAAATTAGTTGCATATTCTCCACGTTTATCTATGCAAAATCACCGAAATGGAATGGAATACATTTCCGTACATGATCGGAGAAACTTATCCCGATAAAACAAAACAGACAACGAGTCCCTACTATCTCATGGGAGGAAAGAAAATCAGAACGTCTTACCAGCTCGAAGCGCAGCCACAGAATTTCCAATTCGGCCCTCCAGTCCTCGCCACCAGCGGAAATCCGCCGGAAATCGGTAAAACCCAGGAAAAACGAGGTGGTGGGGGAGAGCTTAAACTCGCGCGTCCAATAGAGGCTCGCTAGCGGGCATTTCCAACCCAAATTGTAACCAAAGGGTGGAGGAACCTCTTTGGTAGCATCAAAAGCAGATGTTGGTAACGACTACCTATCGATACAAAGCCAGAGAACATTAGTACCGAGCAGCCAGCAGCCGACAACGAAAATTCTCATACATACACTCAGACTCCCATGCTAGAAGATTCTCATACATGCACATACAGAATAAAACAAGTACACATTCTTGCCGGCCGTGGTGGCCGAGGGGACTGAGGCGCTTCAGTCATGGTCTGCAAGGCCACTACGGTCGGGGATTCGAACCCCCGTCGGGCATGGATATTTGTGCCGTCCTAGTTCGTAAGTAGTTCATAAGTAGTTTGTAAGTTTAGGGACTGATGATCCCGTAGTTGACATTTGAACATTTGAACACATTCTCACAGTGGCGTTACGGAGAAACCCTTCCTTATGCCACATTCATAGACACAATGCTAAATTATTAGCATAATAAAATCCCAGCAATATTATAGAAACTGACATTTAAAAACATGAAATATAATGCTATTCCTTATGCCTCTGAACGAGAGAGGTTCTCGTTTAGTAAAATAAAAGGCCGTTTAGTGAACTTACAAAATTTACAAAGTTAAAAACCTATGGAAGATGGCAGACAGCCGTCTTTCACTATCGACAGCAGTTGATTCTTTTGTTAAGAAACGTAAACTTGTCACCATCGCCGGAACAATTATACTAGCAGACACCATCCCACAACGATCCTCAGGGTAACTCAATTTGATAATGATCTAATATTTTTCCAATCAACTAAGTAATACACCCAGTTGTTTTAATTGTGGCTTCATCGCTTTTTGCTCCACAATTTCGTGACGACGACATCTATAGGTGCGGAGCCATAGGCCCATCAGGATTCTAGTGTACGGAATATCTCAGAAAAAGTTTTCTTTGCTTCTGCGCTTTTAAGAGCGAGCAAAGTTGTGGTAAATTTCCGTGTCGGACTAAACTGTGCTCGTGGGCAACTGCGGACGCGCTGCGTGACTTTGTTCGCGTGCTCGACCGACAGCCGAGACGGAGGAGGGGAAGCGCTGTCTGAGCTTGCCAGCGCCGAAGAGAGTGACCCGCATACCAGTCGCTCCCGAGTTCCGTCCACGCTATAATTATTCTTGTCCCCGCAGTCCTCGGTTGCATTTTCTATCCTCCTGAAACTTACGCCGAATTCTTGCCGCCATACAAACTGACGACGCTGTTGCCTACGGGTCAACGTATCATCCTGCTACACTTTTTACAGTGAAGTTGAGCTTCATAAGGGCGATATTTACATTAACATCTGACATTTCGTAGTCTTCAGTATTTTTTAACGAAATTATTCGTTGTTATGGCGTAATATTAACACGTGGAGACAAACATTGAAGTACTTCCAGGAAACATTCCTCAGGCACAAAGAAAAAAAATATTATGTGGACATGTGTCCGCAAACGCTTAATTTCCATGTTAGAGGTCATTTTAGTATTTCTCCTTAAATGTAAATTTATTCCAACGTGATGAAATTGTAATTTTTCACAATCAACCTGTGTGGGCTGACGAGAATCCGCACGCAGTTGTGCAATCACGTCATCAACACAGATTTTCTGTGAATATTTGGGCAGGAATTGTTGGTGATGTCTTGATTGGGCCTCATGTTCTTCCACCTGCGCTCACTGGAGCACGTTATCATGATTTCATACGGGGTACTCTACCCGTGCTGCTAGAACATGTGCCTTTACAAGTACGATACAACATGTGGTTCATGCACGATGGAGCTCCTGCACATTTCAGTCGACGTGTTCTTACTCTTCTCAACAAATGTCAATTACCTCCTCCAACATCTACTCAGTCGATTTTCTCCTACATCTGCAAAAATTATATGACACTCATGACAATGAGTGAAGTGGTATTTAGGTTTATTGCTAGATACTCTACACCATGAATCGTACGAAATCTTAGGTTAACGTTCATGTTCCTTCCCCCCCTTTTTTTCTTCATTAAAGGTCAATTGGAATAAAATAGTAGATTCTGTATAATTTCGTATATAATGTACCCTCTTCCATGCACCATATATATATATTTTTACCTTTCTCTGTACTTTGCTCTGTTCGTAATGAAGTGAATTTGTGCAGTTGATGTGGAGTTTATATGGGGCTACAACCCCGAATATTTCATAGCGGTGTTATCACGTTCTTCCATTAAGAATGCAGAGTTTACTATCGGATGGACGGTACGTCAGCGCGTAAATTACGAGCAAACCAAGAAACATTTATTTTTATATATTAGATTATTCAAAAATTCAAATGTTTGTGAACCTACTGCACGAAACGGTTATGATCATCTGCCCCTAAACTACTTCAGAAACTACTTCAGATAAGTTACACTTACAACAACACACACAACCTTACCCGAGAGAGGACTCGAACCCCCGGAAAGAGCTGCCGTCCAGTGCATATCATGAGGCCTTAGACCATGTGACTTACTCCCGCGACACTATTAGATTATTATTATTACTATTACACATGACTATCGAAAATGGAAGCGGTTCCACCTTCTTCCGCCCGTAAACAGTCGCAGTTCTATTCAGCCAATTATCAGACAAGCCGCGGCGAAATAGCCGTGCACAGTGGGGCGCCGTGCAGCTGTGCGCGCGGCCGTTCGCCGTCGGGGGTTCGAATCCCCCCTTGGGAATGGGTGTCTGTGTTTTCCTTAGGTTAGTATAACGTAGTTTTAGTAGTTTGTAAGGTAGGGACTAATAAACAAGCAGTTGAGACCCGTAGATTTACAAACATTTGATTTTATCAGTCAAGCTGATAGTGCGGCAAAGGGGTAACTCAGTAGGGAATCAGTGGAAGTGCTTATCTCGGGTCATTCACGTTTAGTAGCCTCATTTCTGGTAAAATACGCAAATCTAACAGCTACAAGGGCACACGTATTTGGTAGATGATGTTGCTAGAAGTGGAAATCTAAACATTTAGTAAATGAGTCTGTAAATTAGTGACGCCACTATTACGCTTACTTTCTGTAGCCACAAAATTTGAAATGAATTTCTAATGTTTTATTTCACTATCGTAAATAGCTACGACGAGTCGAAGAAGAAATTGACTAAGAAAGCAATAGGCGAAGGAGACGTATAGATAAAGGATGGAGGAGGAGATGGAATGCAAAAGGAAGAAAGGAGGAAGTGGAGCTAGCTGTGCAGAGATTCCAGTAAGTAATTATCATTACCTTATCTGTGATCACCACGGCTGACGAAATTACTCAAGCACGCCTCTCGTCAGTCCGTCAGGTACAAATTTTCAACTTTACCTCTGTCTACTAGACCTCAAACTCGTAGTTATTGTAGACTAATTCCCGTAAGAGTAAGGGCCTAGGAGTGCCTCCGCACTGAAGAAAAGATCATTTCCCGCCATCGTCATTTTATATAAGTAACTAGCTGGTACCCATCGCATTGCTGCTGCGGAATAAATAATTGTGCAAATGACGTTTCAGATTTGAAAGTGTCCCATTTTCTGTCCATTTACTCCTCCCTTTCCCTCTGTCCATCTCCTTTCACCTGCTTGTCACCATCCCCCCGCCTCTCTCTCTCTCTCTCTCTCTCTCTCTCTCTCTCTCTCTCTCTCTCTCTCTCTCTCTCTCTCTCTCTCTCTCTCATCCTCTACCCTCTCTCCGTCCGCCTCCTTCATCCACATTCTATCCGTCTCCTCCTTCGCCTACTCCTCTCTCTCCTATATTTGAAAACATACATGTATGTGACAAGTTTCATGGTGACTGATCAACCGGTGTCAATGTCGCAAGGTACCCTCCGCCATACTAAAATCATTGGCTGGCAGATTATATAAATCTCCTTCATGAAAACATAGATTTATATGCTGACTTTTAATGGTGACCAGTCAAACAATTTGGATGTTTGTTGTAACGTCCCTTCCGCCATGCACCTACGGAGGCTTACGAAAGGTAGCCCGTGTATTAATTCGGGGTATAAGCTAACTTCATTTCATATTTCATTCAATACCGTCTAGTTGTTTCAGTGTGAACAGTAAGAAACGTGTTACTCCACTGTTGCTATAAGTGGAAATCTAAAAATTTAGTAAAGGAGTCTGTAAATTAGTGATGCCACTATTACGCTTTCTTTTCTGTAGCCAAAAATATTGAAATGAGTTTCTAATGTTTTCTACATCTACATCTGCATCTACATCTACACAGATACTCTGCAAATCACATTTAAGTGCCTGGCAGAGGGTTCATTAACCACTTCGATAACTTTTCTCTACCGTTCCATTCTCTAATAGCGCCCGGGAAGAAAAAACACCTAAATCGTTCCGTTTTCGATCTGATTTCTCTTATTTTATTGGGATGGTCATGTCTCCATAAGTAAGTGGGTGCTAGCAAAATATTTTCACATTCAGAAGTACAAGTCGGTGATTGAAACTTCGCAAACAGATCACGCCGCAATGAATTAAGTCTTTCTTTTAATCATTTCCACTCTAAAACGAAACGAGCTGCCCTTCTTTGAACCTTCTCAATATCTTCAGTCCCACCTGGTGAGTGTCCCACAATGGGCAACAGTATTCCAGGAGAGGACGCACAAATGTGATGTAGGCAGCCTCTTTGGTGGAGCTGGTGCATCTTCGAAGCGTTCTACCAATGAAACGTAACCTTTGATTCGCCTTCCCCACAATATTTTCTATGTGTTCTCTCCAGTCAAAGTTGTTCGTAATTGTAACTCCTAAGTATTTAGTAGAATTTACGACCTTAAGGTTTGACTGATTTATCGCGTAATTGAAGTTCAACGGATTTATTTTAGTGGTCGTATGTATTACTTCACACTGTTCTGTATTTAGTGTCAATTGCCAATTTTCGCACCATGTAGAAATTTTGTCTAAATCGCTTTGCAATTGCTTTTGATCCTCTGTTGACTTCACTAACCGATAAACGACAGCATCATCCGCGAACAGTCGAAGGGAGCTATTCAGTTTGTCTCCTAAATCGTTTATAAACACAAGGAAGAGTAGGGGACCTATAACGCTTTCCTCGGGGAACGCCAGATATCACTTCTGTTTTACTCGATGACTTACTGTCAGTTACTACGAACTGTGTCCTTCCTGATAGGAAATCGTGAATCAAATCGCACAATTGGGGAGATATTCCATAAGCACGCAATTTAATTAGAAGCCGCTTCTGGGGTACAGTGTCAGAAGCCTTCCGGAAATCCAGAAATATGGAATCGATTTGAGATCCCTTGTCGATGGCACTTATCACTTCATGTGAATAAAGGAAAAGCTTATTTCATTATACTAAATAGGTTGAGTCGAAGAAGGAACTGACTAAGAAAGGAATGGGAGGAGGAGACGAGTAGATAAAGGATGGAGGAGGAGATGGAATGGAAAAAGAAGAAACGAGGAAGTGGACAAACACACGTGATGGATGGACGCACAGTACAAATCTCACGTGATTCGGTTGCTTCCAACAGGGTGTTGCCTTTTTTTTTTTTTTTTTTTTTTTTTTTTGTTTCTAGCTGTGTAGAGACTCTAGTACGTAATTATCATTACCTTATCTGGCAAATTACAGATTGTTAAAACCCAGAAAGTAGATTGCCGCAGGATACGGAGAGCTGAATTCACATTTCCTGCCGACACAATCTCGGAAACAATGTGGCGCTTGTCGCATCTGCGGCGTAGGCCGCTGAATTGGATGACAGAGGCGAGCTTTGTCTCTGCCGCCCCGCCCGTAATTACCACAACGGCGTTCTAAATGTCAGCAGATTTCATCTATATTAAAGTGTCGCCGTAACAAATGCCACTCATTTCGCTCCCAGGAAGCGGCCAGAAGAAAGGAAGTAATGGACATCGTTCGTGCAGCGGCGGCGGCGGCGGCGGCCGACCCCCCACTTTGTCCCGCGCGCGTGTGTAGAAATTTAATTCGTCCCATTAAGAAGGGCGCAATTACAATTGCAGAAGAGCGTGATTTAATTACATAAACAAACACCGTCTGCCGCGGGCGGCAGGCGCTGCTTCTGCCAGTGCTAAACCCCGGCCGAGCGTCCGGCATTTGTCTACGGACGAACGGGGTTTCACCGAGTCCTCCCACCGGCCGCTGTCTCTGCTGGTGACGCCAGCGGAAAAGAATTAATGGCTACAACGCTCTGCCGACATATCAGGCGACCGTAGGTGGAGGTGTGGGCGTATCCTGGCGTTTATCCGAGAGCAGCACGATTCTGGTGTTGCGTTTTTTGGTGTAGGGTAACTCAGGGAGAGTTGGACCACTTTTTTTTCTCTAGAGTAAAATTCACCAGTTTTTTTTTTTTTTCTTTTTTTTTTTTTTTTTTTTTTTTTTCTGGCAAGATTTTCCTACAGATTATTATATAAACTTACATACAGTACATTATTGAGGCGCAATAATCGGGAACTGGAAAATGTGAATCATTTCAAGTACCTGGGATGTTTTATCACAAAGGATGCCAACTGCACCAACGAAATCCGAGCAAGAATCGCCATGGTGTGAGATTACCGCCCAATAGAAATATTGGTAATTAATAGCATTTGATAATTAAACAGTATGAAGTTCATTGCAAACATTGACCATGCCAATGCACTAAATGTTACACAATTTTAATCTTATTAATTATGGTAGCAATGTATGTACGCAGTTGGGTGACAAGATTTATAGTTAGGCCATAGGTAGAAATTCTCCACGTTGAGATTTGCTGTGTGCTTGTAGCTGACGGGAGGCCAGCGAGCAGGCCGACGTTGGTGGCTTGTTCCAGTTTAGGATTTTCCAGGTTCGTTTCCGGTGAGGGGAGAGAGGGACAATGGCGAGTGCCAGGCACATTGCAGTGCACAGCGTGTAATAAAATATTCTAATACTACTGGCATTTGAAGTAATACAATGCAGTCAGGAACCTTTAAGGCCCTCATTACAAAATAGCCTGTTGACAAATAAACAATACATTAGCTGATATAGTCACATCTGGCGTAATATGTTTAATTGACAATGAAAAGTAATAAATTACCAATGAATACAAGACAGTTACACAACTAGCATGGCAATGTTTGTTTATAAAAGTAATATATTAACTATTTCTCATTTTATTTTCAATTAATCTTGTGTATTTTATCTTTAAGTATTCATTTAAATCACTTATCTGTGATATAAGAAATTGCACGATTGTAATAAATAGTGCAAAGGATGTTTATACCAATATGAAAACATAATAAGAAATTTGTTTAATGTGTAGTGTAATTATTTTGATTGTAAGTAAAGTTTTAGAAATGTATTGGCTGAGCGCTGTACGTTGGAAGTCGGTTAGAACAGCTCACATGGGGAAGTTGATGACGTCGGGGGAAAACTCGGCAGTTGGGCTTTTGGCGCGCGCGCGCCCAAAAGCAGGAAGTGACGAATCGGGAGCAAGTTGGGTAGCTGGCCGGGCGGCGTCGCTCAACGACTGTCGATATGTGGATCTCCAGGTGGAGACTATAGATTTTTGTGTGTCAATTGCCACGTGTGGTTGCTCGTCGTAGACTGCACCAAGTTGTATCGAGTGCTACTGTGTGTTGTGAATAATTAGCCGGTGGAACAAGGTGTGCATCGCACTAAATTAAAGTGACTGTGTTTTGTTAATGTAACACGTGTCGTCGCATAGGCATGAACGTAACCGGTGTTTGAGACAGGCACATGGTGTGAAAACAATTTGCGACAAATATTCACTTTGTCTGGGGGCTCACGAGCTATAACTTTACTTGATAAATGTGTCGACGTACAGACGTATCAGCCACAGGGTTTTAATATGGTGTAATAAACAACATAAAGTGAACTACCACGTGTTTTCAAAAATTGTAGTTAGTACACCCTTTTTCTCACATGAAATTACTTTATTATGATTTTTTTTTTTTTTTTTTTTTTAATCATATGCAGGGAAGGAAAGCTGCGAACGTGTGATATCATCCCCTAGAAAACGAGTCAAACAGTAGCAATCACAGCTCCAATGTTTTTGCATGTTTAGGAATTTGGTTTGCAGCGAGTGGTTGTGAGTTTTAAAAAATTAAACTTTACCTATTTTAAACTCTCTGCCTGACCTTCACCCTCACATTGGCCAAAGCTGCTTTCAACAAGAAGAAGACTCTGCTGACCAGCAAGTTGAGTTTGGCATTAAGGAAGAAACTGGTAAAGTGCTACATTTTCAGCATTGCACTGAATGGAGCAGAGACGTGGTCCATGAGAAAGAAGGAGAAAAAAATACTTAGAGAGCTTCGAAATGTGGTGCTGGAGGAGAATGGAAAAGATCAAATGGACAGATCGCATGAAAAATGATGATGTACTGAGAAGAGAAGGAGAGAAGAGAAGTATTCTGCGTACAAATGTACAGACAAAGGCCAACTGGATTGGACACATACTTAGACATGAGGGACTCCTACGCGATGTCATCTAAGGAAAAATAAGAGGAAATACAGGACGAGGAAGGAGGAGGATTCAACATCGGGACGACATGAAAGATGGAAGGAGATACAACAGACTGAAGGAAGAAGCTGAAGACAGGGAACAATGGAATCAGAAATTCTCCATACGAAGACATGGATCTGCCACTAGGCAGAATACCTTATAATAATAATAATAATAATTGAGGCTCTCCCACTCGAAGTGCAAGTCAAACAACGAAATAAAAATATACATCAGCAGTCCATCTCACCCGTTGGTGTATGGGTGAGATGGACCACTGTTTTGGGAGAGATGGACCACGTAAATAAATTCTACATATGAAGAAAAGAGTGAATATAAATCACATATTTTTATTTTTATATGTAGTAACGAATACAGTAAGACATTTCAGACCAAAAGATTTTTATCAGTTTTTTGTAAATAGTAAGCGAACATTGAATTTTTATTGATTTGTAGATTTTGTGCAAACTTTGGGATATTTTTCTGCTACCACAGCTATTACACTTATTAACAAATGATGGACAACATTCATGTGACCATCGTGAACAGGAAATACACTCAATCGAATCGTCTTTTTTGTTGGTTTCGTAATAAAATTCACCACAACCCACACATTCATCTTCATCCCATTCGTCAAAGCTATTTTCAGCATATTCTATAACGTCTTCAGTGTGGCAGCTTTCTGCATCTGATGAACATGGTGGACTATTTGCAGCATTTTTCTTTTGTCGTTTCTCGGGTCTTTTTTTTCTTCTCCCTAGTGCTCTGCTCTGTTGGTAGTTTTTGTCCCTTTTTTCAGTTGCCTTTTTTTTCTCATCCCTCTTTCCGTTTACACTTTTAATATTTTCAGGAGAGTTTAGCACTTTGGAAACAGTTGTTGTTTTCCTCTTGAAATTCGGTGTTTTGTCAATAGAAGGAACAGGTGATATTTCTTCCAAAAGGTTTTATCGGTGTTTGCTTAGACATCGGAGTGGTTAATTTTGATGTGGTAACCATGGAAGTCTCAGATTTCGTAGGAGTGGTGCTTGAAGTTGTGTCAGCGGAGGAACTCAGCTCACAGGATCCGGTCCTTTTGTAATTAGTTGGCATTTTTCTGGAAGAGAAAAATGCTAACTATGCAAAAAAAATGTTAATCGATCAATTTTTAAAATATTACCGTAGTTACCACGACCATGGTCACTTAAGGCATATTTAATTGTGTTCCACCTCTCCCTAATTAAAATGCATGGTCCATCACTCACAAGCAGATCTGGTACACCTAATCCGATTGTCTGGAAGAGATGGACAACCCGATTTCAGTCTGCGTTTTAAAAGCTTGGTGGCCATTTTAGGTTAGGTACATGACAACACATTTGTCAAGCTTTTAGTAATAAAACTGCAGCAATACTGTGCAAACTGTGCCATTATACTAAAAGAACGTAACTACATGATAAAACTATTCGACTTACCAAAACAGAAAATGTGATTTTTCTCCTGAACTAAGACGATAATGACAACAACACTTTTGCACAACGTACGTTCAACAAAGAGCATACTTACAAGTGAACGGTGCTGGTCTCTAGCGACGCATTCACGAAATACGTCACTGGTCCGTCTCACCCAGTGGTCCAACTCACTCTGAGGTACCCTAACTGATTCGGTGTGCTAGACGACGTACTGAGGCCTAACAGTTTCTTTCTACAGGAATTGCATCAACCTTAAAGTATCTTGAATAAATGAAAGCAATACCTTTTTTGTTTTGTAGGTAGATGACTTTCACACCTAAATGATAACCACGTTTATTTTATAAGGTACAGGATGCAACTAAAATGATTTACAGTCCATGGTGTACAACAATCACTGAGAATAAATATTCCTTCAGGAAAAAACTGTCTTGATTGCAAATTGTTTTATTAATTAATGACGCGTTTCGCCCTTCAGCAGGGCATCTTCAGATTATCTGCGTGTCAGAATTTACACAAAATTTCAAGGCAGAATTACGAACGGGTATAATGGTACATGGGCTTATTTTGTGTTAAGAAGACAGTATAAATGGTAAACAAAGCTTACAATGCGCTCTCCGTGGTGCGACGCCGTAAGTTGTTTTGCGGTGTTTCTACTTTTCTGGAATTTTTGGATTTCCTTGTAGTCCAACAAATGATCGGGTAACAACGAATTACAGTTGGAACATACTCGGTAAAGGTGTGAGAAACATAACACCGATTTTTAAGATCATCATCAGAGACCACCGCTTCTATTAACTTAATCTTAAATATTGGTTTTATGTTTCTCTCATCTTTACCGAGTACGTTCCAACTGTAATTCGTTGTTACGCGATCATTTGTACGGCTACAAGGAAATCCAAAAATTCCAGAAAAATAGAAACACAGCAAAACAACTTACGGCGTCACACCACGGAGAGCGCATTGTAAGCTTTGTTTACCATTTATACTGTCTTCTTAACACAAAATAAGCCCATGTACTATTATACCCGTTTGTAATTCCGCCTTCTAATTTTGTGTAAATTCTGTCATGCAGATAATCAGAAGATGCCCTGCTAAAGGGCGAAACACGTCATTAATTAACAAAACAATTTGCAATCAAGACGGTTTTTTACTGAAGGATGCAACTAATGCCAGCCACTTCACTACATGTGGTCATATTCCCTTCAAACTGCTGAAATCGTTGGAAGACGTAGTATTCAAGAGACTGTTCCATATTTGTGGAAGATGTATCAGACAGGGGAAACACTCTCAGCGTTCAAGAAAATATAGTAATTAGAATTCCATAGAAAACAATTGCAGAAATGAAACTTCCTGGCCGATTAAAATTGTGTGCCGGAATCGAGATTCGAACCTGGGACCTTTGCCCCCGGCACGCTTCATCACAGTTCCGGCACACAATTCTAATCGGCCAGGAAGTTTCGTATCAGCGCACACTCTGCTGCAGAGTGAAAGTTTCACTCTGGAAACATCCCTTAGTCTGTGGCTAAGCCAGGTTTCGGCCATATCCTTTCTTTTAGGAGTGCTAGTCATGCAAGTTTCGCAGGAGAACTTTTGTGAAGCTTGAAAAGTAGGAGGCGAGGTACTGGCGGAAGTAAAGTTGTGAGGACGGGAACCTGAGCCGTGCCGGGATAGCTCAATCTATAGAGAGCTTGCCCGCCATAAGCAAAGGTTCCATATTCCAATCCCGGCTCCGGCACATAATTTTAATCGGCCGGGGAGTTTCATATAAGCGCACACTCCGATGCAGAGTGAAAATTTCATTCTGGGAACTGCAAAAATGTTTAAATGTTGGTAAACCTATTCGACCACACTGTTATGGTCATCAGTCCCTATATACTTACAAACTACTTAAACTAAGGACAAAACACACACACACACACACACACACACACACACACACACACACACACACACGCCCGACGGAGGACTCGAACCTCCCACAGGAACGGTCGCCCTGTCCGTAGCATTTCGCCTTAGACTATGTGGCAATTCCGCGGAGCGAAACTGCAGACATGTGTGAAAATCACAGAACCATCAGTATAGTAACTCATGGTTGCGAAATAATAACAAAAATTGTATAAGTGCATAGTTTCGCGCCGAGTTATGCTGATATATTTCTCTCGGGCTTCCAGCCGCGTCAAGTGGTTTGGTATCCACGAACTTTCGGGCGAAATCCGTCGGCCATTGTCAAGTGGTGACTGTCTTGTCATTGCTGCCGCCGTCCTTATATATCTGCGCGGCCTCCTGTGACGTACTTGTCAGAATGCCTTAGCCATAGTGTCTACTGGAAACCCTCCCACATGGACCTCTATCTGCACGCTACGAGCCACCACAACCCATCACAAAAATTATATGCTCTAAGGACGCTGGTGCACAGAGCTGAAGTTGTTTCGGACAGTCAAAAACTGCAGAAGGATCTGAGCCACTTACGGATAGTGTTTAAGAAAAGTAGCTACAGCAACTGCCAGATAACAGAAGCCCTCCATCCGATGACATGCAAGCAGGAGGCCGTCGAGGAGGATACAAAGAAGCTTGCATTTTTGCCATTTTGAGGCTCGGTAACGGAAAAGATTAGCCGGCTTCTTAAGAGCACGAGATAGACGCGGTCTTTAGGCCTCAATGCAGAATTTCGACAGATGATGAGGTCTGTGAAAGATGATCTAGTCCGTAGAACGCCAGGTGTGTACAAGATACTGTGCGGGTGTGGACAGTTCTACATCGGACAGACAGTGTGCAAAATTGAACAGCGCTGTGTTGAACATGAAAGATGTTTGCGTCTACGTTATCCGAAGAAATCAGCAATTGCGGAGCACGCTCTAGAAAACAAACATCGCATTGTTCAAATAACTTACGGGTAAGTTGCCGGGTGAGGTCGTCGACATTAGCCGATATTTCGGCAGGAGGACACCCTGCCATTTTCAAGGTACAACTGCACTTAAAGAAGCACTGTGCATGCGTATTTAATACCTCGGTTTGCAAAGGGTAAACAAGGACGACAATACACACAGTAAAAGTCACTACAGGATCAACACAACCAAAGATGACCAAATATCAAAAATATCGATAGTGACTGTTAATCAACAGGTGAGGCAGCATTAATTTTGTCCCTCTGTTTTTGGCGAGAGACAGTGCCGGATTGCATGCAGAACTTAAAAAAAAAAAAAAAAAAAAAAAAACCTACCATCTCTGTTTATAAGGTCGCTTGCTAGTTCGTTTGGCTGTTGTAAGCGCGTGTAACCGAGGTCTTAAATACGCTTGCACATTGATTCCTTAAGTGCAGTTGTGCCTTGAGAATGACAGGGTGTTCTCCTGCCGACATATCAGTGGTTGTCGATGACGTCACCCGAGCATACACGTAAGTTTTTCGAACATACATTACGCCGGGAAAAGTCAAGGTTTCACAAACATCGCATTACGTTCGAAGATACATCAGTCATTACCAGAACAAATACTTTCTGAGATAGCGTAATAAAAGAGGCTGTCAAAATCAAAATATCTGAAAAATTTCTTAATAAAGACGGCGGCTTGCAGTTAAGTACCGTGGCGGAGCGGCCGAGCGCATTGAGGCGCTATGCTACGATGCACGAGGCCGTTTCCCATCGGGGGTTCGAATCCCCCCTTGGGCATGGATGTTAGTGCTGTCTTTAGTATAAGGTAGTTCATAAGTAGGTTGTAAGTTTAGGGACTGATGACCCCGTAGTTAAGTCCCATAAGCTTTACAAACATTTGAACATTTTGCAGCTGAGCACAGCTTGGGACTCGGCCATAGGATGGTTGAAGCGGACGCGGCAGGCACGCGGCCAAAACATTGCCCTATATGGCGATGCGGCTGAGCACCAGTGACGTCACAGGAGGCCGCGCAGGTATATAAGAACGGCGGCAGCAATGATAAGACAGTCACCACTTGACAATGGCCGAGGAGATTTCGGCCGTAAGTTCGTGGATATCAAACCACTTGACGCAGCTGAAAGCCCGAGAGAATTTTATCAACAATAACACAAATTGTTTGCAGACGAATGGAAAAACTGGTAGTATCCGAGCTATGGAAAGATCAGTTTTGGATTTAGGAGCCTTACAGCAACATATGAGAAAAAAAGGTAAAATGAGACGATTCTTAAAGATAGGTTATTAAGTTTTTAGCATTTGTAAACTTGCCGAAAGTTTCTGACAATGTTGACTACAATACACTCATTCATATCCTGATGGTATCAGGTGTAAAAAAATAGAAAGAAAAGTAATATACAACTTGTAGGGAAACCATACTGTGCTTGTAAGAGTCTAAGGGCGTGAAAGGGACGCATTGGTTGGGAATGGAGTTAGACAGGTTTGTAACTGTTCCGTAATGTTATTCGATCTGTACACAGAGAAAGCTGTGAGGAAAAGCGATTTTGCAGTTTGTGGATGACATTGTAATTCTGTCAAGTCACAAGAGCAACTGAACAGAGTAAGCAGTTAAATAACTAAGACCGGCCGCGGTGGTCGAGGGGACTGAGGCGCTCCAGTCACGGTCTGCACGGCCACTACGGCCGGGTGTTCGAATCCCCCCTCGGGCATGGATATTTCTGTCGTCCTTAGTATTAGCTACTTGATAAGTAGTTTGTAAGTTTAGGGACTGATGACCCCGTAGTTGAGTCCCTTAAGTTTAACAAACAAACAAACAAAATTACTAAGACAGGGTTTAACGCCCCGTCGACATCGTGGTCGTCAGAGACATAGTTCACCCTCGGTTTGTTTGGGTGAGGATGGGGAAGGAAATCGGCCGTGCCATTCCGAAGCAACCATCTCGACATTTTTCCGGACTGATTTAGGAAAATAACGGGAAGCCTAAATGTCGATGGGAGGAGGTGGATATGAACCACCATCTTCCGAAATGCGAGTCCTCTGTGTTACCAATACGACACCATGCGTGGTCGGAATTGGCAGTGTATTGAAAGGAGGGAATGGTTAAGATTTTAAATACAGACAGTTAAAATTTAGAAATGTCACCGATCAATTGCCCATTTCGAAAGCAGAAAACAGATTTCTGCACTAATGTGGGAAATTTTGATTACTTCGCTCTCTATTGTGTTAATTTTCTTTAAACTTCACGCTAAATTTTGAGCTTTTGGTGCCCCCTCTCTATCCGAGTTAAAGGCTTCTGCACCAAACTTCAAACTTCGGCGTCGCCATGAGGAGCAAATTGTGTTGCGCGCTGTGTCATAATATAGGGTCCCTAGTGACAAGGAGAAATTAACGGTTTAAAAAGTGGGTAACAGTGAAGTAAATAATGCATTGGACATCGAACTGACGCAATATGCAACCTAGTCGTAATGAAAGCACTGTGCCTTTGTGTACAGCGCGGTTGCATAAGGCAACAGCAGTAGGGGCGGAAGGCAGCCTCCTACGTGAACGAACTGTTGCCAAAGCGGCGCGACGACCGCTCGAAAATTTCAAAAACTTGGCCAACAGTGAACCCTTTGCGACCATCATTATGAAATCAACTTTGAAAAAATGAAAATTGACTGTTTTATTTATTAATACAGAGCAGTAAACATCAAAATATGTGTTTTAAAATTTTTGGTCGAAATGTATTTCATGCACAACACAGACGTCTTTATCGAGGTATATTTATTTATTTATTTTTTTTTTTTTTTAAATACTGCCAGATCAATAATGCTAGCATAATCTTCGCCATAGCGCCAAACACAAGACAGTTCACTGCTCAAATAAAGTAAAAGCATTGACACTCACGCTCACACTGTCAGCCATGTAAAGACGGCAACGCAACACAACCTTCAAAATAGAGAGATTAATGCCTTAGAAGTGTCTACACACCGTACCAAGCGGCAAATTGTCGTACTAGACGCATGTTGTTCATTAACAAAAATGCAACTTTAAGGATTGATGCACAAAATACGGTATAAATCAACCTTTAATACGTTGTTGTCCAGGAACAACACTGGGAACGAAACGGTTAATTTGTCCTACGTGAGCGCGGTTGCGCGGGGCCGCGTGCAACGCGCGATTCTGCGAAGCTGACGTGATCGACCAGTTTGATATTTTCGCGCAAAGCGGGCGCGTTTTGCGCCTGGCATTTGAAGTTACAACGTCTGAAAATTTGATCGATGCCCTTTAAGAATTTTCTGTTTTGTGGGACAGTAGAAAAATTATAAAACCGTTTATTCAAAATGCTTGGCAGTTGTCAAAATAATAGGTACTACCAGGTACTGACGTTTAGATCACCCGGTATGTAAGTAGTGTTGTTCAGGTGTTTCCTGCAAGATTTTATTCAAATAACAAATTAATATTTTTGTCTCTGTTAAAAATCGGATACCACAAGTACGTCATTTGTACATATTTATTACTAAGCTGAATTTACATTACTCTTTCACGTTTTTATCACTTTTGTAAATTACTACTACAATTAAGAAAATATAACACTATTATTAAACAGCAAAGTTTAGATGTAGTTTTGTTTCATACAAGTACAGTATTTTTTACAGCAAGAAAATCGAAAAAGTAATTTTCGTCATGTACTGGTTTTGGCCGCCGCGCAGTTTGGCTGCGCGCCGCGCCGCGTTCGCGTCTCATCCCTCTCGTGGGAGGAGGGGTAATGAACCTTGCAATGCTCCGAAACTGCTAAACGCGCATGGGAATTGGTTCCCCTATTCTTACGCATCCTATGTGTATTTCTTCCCTTTCTTCATCCATTGAAGCTTTTCTAGACATTAACGAGCCGAAAACCCGGCGCTGTTCCCGTATTTAAGTATTCCACCGGTCCACGGTTACACCTCCCTTCTCTATCTGTCTTTGTTTGACCACTTTCTACCGCCTGTTCCTCCTCCGCCGCTGCCGCCTCCTAATTCCCCGCCATCTGCCCCCCCCCCCCCCCCACCCACCACGCTGAATCCTTCTTGCTCCCACCCACCCAACAGCCACCAAATATTCAAATGTTTGAATTCTAATAATAATAATAATAATAATAATAATAATATGTTCTCTGCTCCGCAGGATCTGATTGAGGAGTGAGACTCCATGGTCAAGGAACAAGTCAATACATGAAGTTTGACACAAGAATGGTAATAGAAAAACTTTAAGTAGTCCTATGCTCATCACAATCTTAAGCCCAACTGAAAATAATCAATTAAAAAAAAGAATTAGCTTAGTTGTTTAACTTTTCCAGGAGCCACTCGACAGAATAAAAGGAGTGAGTCATAAGGGGTAACTCTTCAATTTAGATTGGAAAGCACGTGGGTTCGTACTAAGATTCGTGAATTCTTGTGGCAGCTTATTGAATACTGCACACGTGTCAAGGCGGTTGTGATGCAAGTTTTGATTCGACTTCTGTCTAGAAATCATTGAATGAAAGCTGCTAACTCGTGGGAATAAGCTGATATTATTAACAGCATACGAAAAAACGAATTGTGACGCCATTGTCAAAATTCTCAGACTAGTCAAAAGGAGTCGACAAGATGTTCGTGAACTTACATCACATATTGCTCGCACCGTTCGTTTCTCAGCCAAAAATATTATTTTTGTATCAGTCGAGTAACCCCAAAAAATAACGCCTTACGTCGTAAGTGAATGAAAGTAAGCGTAGTAGACTACTTTTCGTGTTGAAAAATCACTTATTTCAGATATTGTTCTAATGGTAAATAAAGCAGAATTTAGTTTTAGAACAAGATCCTGAACATCGGCTTTCCATGACAGTTTATTATCTATCTGAACACCTAGAAATTTGAACTCTTCAGTTACTTAATTTCTGCGGTTATCAGTCCCTAAGCTTTCAAACTACTTAATGTAACATATGCTAAGGACAATACACACATTCATACCCGAGGGAGGACTCGAACGTTCGACGGCGAGAAACCATGCGCTCTGCAGCAAGTCGCGTTGTTGCGCTCGGCCACTCCGCCGCAGCTCTGCACCCATCCACGCTATTACCTCTTGTCATTTCTTCGTCGCTCTCTGCTAATATTATTCTTTTCCCTCACTCTCTGTTAAGCTACTCCCTTCCCTGTGTACGGAAAATCACATATAACTACCTGATTTCTTGATGATTGGTCAAACGGTGTCAAAGTCCGAAATAAAGTACCCTCCGTCATGCACCGTAGGAATTATTACGTAGACAGCGCCGTTCCTGCTGTTTCGAAAGTTAAATGTGTGAAGTTTTATAGCAGTTGGGTGAACGATACGGCAGCGCAGGAAACATGAAGCTAATCCAAAAGTGCAACGCCATATTTACATGTATATATACCTCTGTATCACAGTAATAGAGTGACGAACTATGGATCCAAAGGTTGTTCGATCCCCGCGAAGTCCTACAATTTTAATCCGTCACTTGTTTCAAATCTGGCAATGTTGCTGACGTGGTAAATGTCAAGTAGCACTGTGGTTCGGAATTCCTCTATAACTGGCTGGTTAAGTCAGTTCGAAGTAAGGCAACGGCATATCAGGATCATGCCTAGTAAAGCACTGTGGTGTTCAGTACCGTCTTCAGATTGTTCACTGCATATATATAATTCAACAGCTGTGCGTTAGTCTCACTAAGATCAGAAATGAATAAATATTCAACTTTTTCAAGAATTTATGACTTCGGCTGCTCATCTTTAGTTGGTCTATCATTTTGTAACGTCTCTTTGTCTTTGCATCTATTACGGTTGGGGCGACACAAGGGGTGTTATGACTTACCTGCCTCACCCTGTGTATATGTGAAAACTTGTGTCGTACCGGGACTTGAACATGGGTCTCCCGCTTCTCACGGTCCGGCACAAATTGTCATATGTTACAAAATGATAGACCAACTAAAGGAGAGAAGCTGGAATCGCAAATTGTCGCGAATTGCGAATATGTATATTGCTCAAGGCATTTCTGACTTTTAGCGAGACTAACGGGCAGTTGGTGGTTTTTATACAAAGAGACGTTGAGATGTGAACGATATATTAAAACTTTTTTTCAAAATAAGGCCTGCAGCATTGAATATTTTGTAATAATACATTTTTAATTAATATTTTCCTTTTAATGCTGCAAAATAGTTTTATTAATCCATTACAGATGTTTCGCACAGTATGGCATTGTCAAGTGGTACTTTATTTTGTTAAACTACACATAGCCTCTGTACCTCTAACGATGTGATGTGATGTTATGTGGTTACAATTATAGAAAGTCGTTAATGCAAGTCAGTTACATAAAAGACTTTTTATTGTTGTACCCACATAATATCAGTTAGAGGCACAGATGCTATGTGTACCTGAAGAAAAGAAAATACCACTTGACAATGCCATACTGTGCGAAACAGCTGTAGTGGATTAATAAAACTATTTTGCAACATTAAAAGAAATATATATATATATATATATATATATATATATATATATATATATATATATATATGTCTTGTTACGAAATATTCAATGCTGCAGGCCCTATTTTGAAAAAAGATTTGTCATCACACTCAAGAGAAATAACGGGAATATTTCTGCAATTTATCTAATATGTAAAGCAGAGTGTCCGTATGTTTGTACGTGTTACATACAAATCTACAGTTTTGTTCCAATCTTTATAAAATTTTGTACACGTAAGCTTCAATCCATGAGGACGGTCGCCGTAAGTGTAAGAATCACATACAATGTATAGTTCACGAGATATGAAATCATAAACAACGACATGCGCGAAAAACTGCTGCATTTTTAGACAATGCTGCTCATTTTCTCCTAAACCATTGGACCGATTTCAATCAAATTTGGTACACACATTCCTTACCGTGAGGTACCAATTGTTGCATGATTAAGAATCACGTACAAGACACGGTTCAAAAGATATTACGTCATAACCAATAGAAATCGCGAGACATTCGAAATACACTGTATAAGAATGACAGTACTTAGCTACTTGCAACAAACTTTAATCATAATTTCAAACCTTTATTAAACTTTTTCTCGCTGGCAACCATAGTAAAATCATGAAAGGAAAAAAAGTTTCTCGCATACTACTTTTCCACTGTTTATGGAGTAAAACTACGGCTCTCGGTATGACGTTACAATTTATAATTTGAACACTACAAATTTTAGCGACAGGAAATTTTACTGACAGTATAAACATGTATAGTTAAATGTAGCTTCTAAATTGTATCACATTCCGACTCGTAGTTCATGAGATATGAGCACGTAAACAGTAGCGATTACGGAAAACCGCCCCATCACGCATCAAGTTTTAATCTATTACTTCTTTACTACTAATTGTATTCCCAAAAGATTTTACAGACGCACAGACCTTATACAAATGAATATATACCTGAAAAATTAAAGGAATTAATAAATAAACACCCGGAAAATGCCGGGTTTTCAATTAATAACATATAAAATTCCCGCGGTGCAACTGGTATTCCATGCTGCGACCGCTCAGTCACGTAGTGCGCACGTATTGCGTCGGATTGCCTAACTCCTTCCGCAAAAGTTGAAACACCTCTCACTGCCGTCGGAATGCGCGCTCCCTCTCAGGGCCCAAATTCGCCGTTTTTAGTTAGACGGCAACACTCCCGCAACGTCCTCCATTATTAACGGCCAGGCCACAATCGCGGCCGAGCATCGATGGCAGCGACGCCAGCGGCGGGCGGCGCAGCTATGCATATGCATGAAGCGCGGAGCGAACTTGCCACTGTTTCCAGCGTCTTAGCAGCGCCGGAGCTGCCGAGGAGAGGCGGATGCGAATTCATTCCGGCCTCTCTCCCTGTCACCTCCCCTGCTCTCCCGAATTCCCCCACTTCCCTCCCCGCCCAGCTCTCAATACCACGCTTTCTGCTCTGATTTTCTCCGCGTCTCTTTTGCCACTACCCCTGACGCCGTTCTGTAATCCACGTCGGGAGGAGTAAGATATTTGCTACCCCGAAAAGATGCTACAAATTGAATTTTATAATAACTGCAAACCAGTTGAAGTAAAATGAAGTCTTTGTTTCTTTAGTGTTACCCAATCACTACCTGCCTCTTAACTGAAACGATAAATGTTCAAATGTTCGTAAATCAACCGGACCCAACTGCGTGGTCATCAGTCCGTAGCTTACGAAGTACTTAAACGTAGGTAAATGAACCTAAGGACAGCACACACACCCATGCCCTAGGGAGTTTTCAAATGTTTGTATAGCTTATGGGACTTAACTACGTCGTCATCAGTCCCTAAACTTACAAAGTACTTACGAACTAACTTACACTAAGGACGGCACAAATATCCATGCCCGAGGGGGGATTCGAACCCCCGACCTTAGTGGCCGTGCAGACCGTGACTGGCGAGCCTCAGTCCCCTCGGGCACCGCGGCCGGCCCCTAGGGAGGACTCGAACCTCCGACGGCGAGCAACCGCGCGCCCGGCAGTGAGGCGCCTTAGACCGCTCGGTTACTCCACCATGGCTTGAAACGATATGTAGGGAGTTTGTGGAGGAGGAGTAATTAGAGGTGGTAGTATGGAAGAATTGCAATTAAACTAGTATTTAAAATATGTTCAATTTATATTGAGTGCAAAGATACTTCTGTTAGTATCTAAAGAAAACTCTTAAAGCAAGGGCAATGAGAACGTTTAAAATTTGATTTAAAAAAAAAAAATCCACGACCAGCCTAACGCACATTTGACTTTTTATGATAACACCACGTGTAGACGTGGAGTTCTTATCAAATCGTCTTTCCCTTTCTGACTTACATTTTTTTTAATGACAGTGCTCTATTCTTAGACCAAACGATTAAATCGTGTCTTGTGTTTTATGTTTCTTTGAATACTTCGCCTTTCAACCATCGAAGCTGCAAATTCTAAAGGGGATATGGCCTGAGAACCTTGGTAGTCAAGAAATATACACATATCCACCGATACACATTCCGCTGAATGTTACATTTCAGTGACGCATCACTTGACTTCTAATATACCGGATGAACAAAAAGTCAATATAAATTTGAAAACTTAATAAATCACGGAATAATGTAGATAGAGAGGGAAAAATTGTCACACATGCTTGGGATGACATGGGGTTTTATTAGAACGAAAAAAAAGAAGTATTGCTAGATGCGTGAAAGACATCTTGCGCGTGTCGTTTGGTGATGATCGTGTGCTCAGCAGCAATTATTGGCTTTGGGGTTACCTGAAGTCACAAGTGTATCGTGATCGACCGACATCTCTAGGGATGCTGAAAGACAACATCCGACGCTCATGCTTCACCATATAATCTGGACATGCTTTACAGCTCTGTTCACAACATTATTCCTTGACTACAGCTATTGTTGAGGAATGATGATGGACATATTGAGCATTTCCTTTTTTTTCTTTTCTTTTTTTTCTTCTAAAAAACCCCCATGTCATTCAAAGTATGTGTGTCAATTTTTACCTCTCTATCTACATTATTCCGTGATTTATTTAGTTTTCAAATTTTTACTGACTTTTTGATCACCTGGTGTGTATGAAACCTGTCATGCTGGAATAAAATATGTATTCTTGTAGAGCGCACACAGGATTTTTTTTTTTTTTTTTTATAAAAGTTTGTAAATCTATCGGACCAAACTGCGGGGCCATCAGTCCGTAGCTTACAAACTACTCAATCCTAGGTAAACTAACCTATGGACAAACACACACACCCATGCCCCAGGGAGGACTCGAACCTCCACGGCGAGAAACCGCGCGCTCCGCAGCGAGACGCTTTAGACCGCACACAGGATAAATTGGCCGGTAAATGCGCAGATGGCTGGGAAAGCGTGTAGAAAGCGGTAGTGTTGCGGGTAGCGGCAGGGGCAGTGAGGGGAAGTCCCCAGAGCAGGAGGGGAAGTGCCGCTCTGCCGCGGTGGAGTAGCCGAGCGGTCTAAGGCGTGTCGCTGCGGAGCGCGCGATTGCTCGCCGTGGAGGTTCGAATCCTCCATGGGGCATGGGTGTGTGTGTTGTCCTTAGGTTAGTTTACCTAGGTTTAAGTAGTTTGTAAGCTACGGACTGATGACCACGCAGTTTGGTCCGATAGATTTACAAACATTTGAACATTTGAAGTGCCGCTCTAAACTGAAGCCTACACTCCACTACCTGCCGGAGTTCTTCAAGTTCTCTCATTGAAAATACCTTTATCTAAATGCTTAACTCAATGTTACTAATATTTTATTATTTTATATCATTTTATTAACAGTACCTACCTTACTTCGAAATACATGTTGCTAAAGCCGTTAGTTACGTAACATTTGCAATATAGGATATGGACTGATTTGTTAGTATCGCTGGTGTGCCTCCAGGAATTATGGTGTTTCTCTTCAACTTGCATATAGAAATATATATTAATCTTCAATCTACTGCAGTCATGTGGATATACCTTAAACATTCCGTCAGAAAAAACACTAAATCAAACTCCCACAATACGAAACGATCGTATTTCTGTCGGTGCATTATTTATTGTATTTAAAAGAAATGCTCACTTTCTCCTGTTCTACAGTATTGTAGACCAGGAATCGTAAATGTTTCCTTTAGCCTTTAGAAACATTAATATCTTATAGTCTGCAGAACTACTTGTCCTTATTACTTATTTTTGCTACCTGTGTGTACCATGATCAGACGTTGTCCTTTTCAAAGTGGCGTCTTTAATCCATTACTTGATCCATCTGTCCAACTGCGTATTTCTATAGTTTTATTTTATATTATTACAATTTATTTTTTTAACTTATTTTTGTGCCACTTGGTAAGTATTTATCGTGTTAATTGCGTGAAAAATGAAGTATTACATTAAAATTGAAAAGAAAACTAATGTACCTGAAGCCTAACTTTTGAAGTAGGTCCGTAATGAATCCCTTGAATGACGCAGTTATTTTATTGCAGGGTACTCTTTGTTTGTCACGTGGAAATTGCTTATCAATTTCTGCACAAATTGTTCATTAAAATCATCTAAATCTAAGACCTTCAGCTTCTTCTCGGAGTAGAGAAAACTTCAGAACTACCGCCAAATACTTTGTTTCTCTCTCTCTCTCTCTCTCTCTCTCTCTCTCTCTCTCTCTCTTTCTCTCTCTATTTTTTCCGAAGTGAAACACAAGTAGGAGTCTACGCCCTATCGTGGACACTTTTAATGGGATTTTTATCCCCTCTTTTGCTGCTTCCGCCATCAATTTAATTACACTGAAAATAATCTCTCGTGGCTGGCTAAGCAGAACTCTTCCCCCACCTATTGCTCTTGGAGACTGTGCTGCCACGCCGTTTATAGCGGTGCGCACACTCGATGTGCACTGGCCGGCAAGCGAAGTGGACTGACACGGCCTCCCCTTGCGAACGAAGGATGTACTCGCCCAGGGCTTCGGACGAAAACTCGTCTCTGTGCATTGTCCATCGTATCCTGTCCGGACATTAGCCAAAGAATCTCTTCAAATAATCCCGGAAACGCATTTTCAGGAAAGTGTAGGTTACTGTGCCCTGTAAGACGATGCTGTAACACAACAGGCCCCGTCAAGTAACTTGTTATCAAGCCACTCCATATATTTACAGCAGTTCGTTCTTCTAAACGTATCTTCACAATGGCATATGGATTTCCTTTGGACTATTGACGTGAATGACGAGTGTTCTTGATACCATCACGAGTGAAAAGGCTTCATAAGAAAACAGTAAATATTTGATTGTTTGGTAATTTTCAAGTATCCAACAAGAAAGTTCCCATAGTTTCTCATTATCTCCTGCTCGGAGGTGTTGAATGAGCTTCAAATGATACGAATGCAACTAGTCCATCCGTAATGCCCGACATACAGATACATGTAGAAATTCAATGTGTTGCTTTTTGAAGGGCTGCGACCTACCAACTGAATAATAAAATGTTCAAATGTTTGTTAAGGGACTTAACTGCAGAGTCATCAGTCCCTAAACTTACAAACTATTTATGAACTACCTTACACTAA
The DNA here is from genome assembly GCA_026315105.1 of Locusta migratoria. Classification (NCBI taxonomy): domain Eukaryota; kingdom Metazoa; phylum Arthropoda; class Insecta; order Orthoptera; family Acrididae; genus Locusta; species Locusta migratoria. The sequence continues at coordinate 262,065,362 of CM048749.1, read as the reverse complement.
TGACGACACAAACATCCATGCCCGACGAGGGATCCGAAACCCCGACCGTAGCGGCCATGGAGATTGTAACTTGAGCGCCGCAGACCGGACGGCCACTGCGGCCGGCACTGAATAATATTTTCTAGTTCATCTGTAGAAAGGAGATAAACTTCAAAGTAGTATTCTACAAATGGAAGACGAAGTGGAGGAAGAGGACATAGGAGATACGATACTTCGAGAAGAATTTGACAGAGGTCTGAAAAATTTGAGTCGAAACAACACCCCTGGAATAGATATTCCGTCTGAATTGCTGATACCATTAGGAGAGCCAGTCATGAAGAAATTGTTCCACCTGGCATGCAAGATGTATGAGACAGAGGAAATACCCTCCGACTTCAAGAAGAATACAGTGATTCCAATTCAAAAGAAATGAAGACAAATGTGAAAATTACAGAACTATCAGTTTAATAAGCCGCAGTTGCAAAATACTAACACGAATTATTTCCAGACGAATGGAAAAAGTTGTGGAATCTAACCTTGAGGAAGATCAGTTTGGAATTAGGAGAAATGTTGGAACACGGGAGGCAATACTCACATTACGATTTATCTTAGAAGATAGGCTAAGGAAAGGGAAACCTACGTTCTATTGCATTAGTAGATTTGGAGAAAGCTTTTGAAAATGTCGACTAGAATAAACCCTTTCAAATTCTGAAGGTAACAGGGATAAAATATAGGGAGCGAAGAGTTATATTCAACGTATACAAAAGCCAGATAGCTGTTATTAGAGACGAAGGACATGAAAGCGACGCATAGGTTGGGAAGGGAGTAAGATAGGGTTGTAGCATTTCCCCAACTTTGTCCAATATGTACATTGTGCAAGCAGTGAAGGAATGCAAATTTGGAGAGGGAATTTAAGTCCAGGGAGAAGAAGTAAAAACTTTGCGGTTTGCCGATGACATAGTAATTCTGTCAGGGACATGGAAGGATCTAGAAGAGCAATTAAACGGAATGGACAATGTCGTGAAGGTAGGGTATAAGATGAACATTAGCAAGAGTAAGACAATGGTAATGGATTATAGTGTGAGAAAATCAGGCGTTTCTGAAGGAATTAGATAAGGTAATGAGACAATAAAATTAGGAGATGAGTTTTGTTATATGGGTAGTAAGGTAACTTCTGATGGTCGAAGTAAAGAAGATATAAAATGCAGAATGGCTATGGCAAGGAAAGCGTTTCTAAAGAAGCGAAATTTGTTGACAACAAATAATAGTAAATGTTAGGAAGTCCTTTCTGAAAACATTTATCTGGAGTGTAGCATTGTATGGGAATGAAACTTGGACACTAAAGAGTTGCTCGACGTCGGAGGTTCGAGTCCACCCTAGAACATGAGTGGGTGTGTTGTGCTTAGATTAGTTTACCTTACTTTAAGCAGTTTGTAAGCTACGAACTGATAACCACGCAGTTTGGTCCGATAGATTTACAAACATTTGACCATTTGGACACTAAAGAGGTCAGTGCTACGGACAAATGATGAAAATTAGAAGGGTAGATCACGCAACATATGTCACGATACAGGGGAGATAGCGTTACGGACATAATACAGGATCTGGGGTGGGAATCATTACAACAACGGCGTTCATCGCTGCGGCGTGGGCTACTTACGAAACGCCAATCGCTAAAATTCGCCTCCGAATGCGAAAATATATTGTTGACTCCCACTTAAACAGGTAGAAATGATCATCAGAATAAAATACTAAAAATCAAAGCTCCATCGGAGAGATTCAGTTCTTTCTTCCCGCGCGCTATTCGAGAATGTAATGGGTGATAAATAGTATAAAGGTGGTTCGATGAACCCTCTGCCAGACACTTAAATGTGATTTGCAGAGTATCCCATGTAGACGTAGATGTAGAAACCCGCGGATTGCATCATCTTACGTGTGGGTTCGGGATACACAGGCACCAACGACGTTGATAAGCGGCAAAAAGGCGAGCACATGCATAACTCACATATGTGGCTGCTCTATCTCTACACGGGGTGTCAAAGTGTGGCTGTGAACCGTTCTATGGCGACGTCTTGGTCCGTTTACAATATCAAGCGGCCGACTCCATGACTAATTCAAGCTGAAGCAGCTACCACTATTACTAAAATCTTTCAGGAAAGGAATTCTTATAGCTTCTTTCAAAAAGATGTACAAGAACTATGTTGTTTGTACTAAAATATCGATAGTTTTGTAAAGCATAAATAGAGAAATATCAGTACTATTAATCACCACAGTTGATTTACTGGTCACTTCTCTAAAGACAGCACAGTGAAATTCTGTTATAAAAATAAGTAAATGAGCAAGTGAGTGAAATCTCATTAAGATCTCTGTTAGAATTGTTGAATTTGAGCGTGAAAGCAAGACTGTAAAAACTTCTCGGTGATAACATCTGTCGTGTGCCTACAGCACGGAAGTGTGTGAATCTCTTCATCAACTTCTACTACCCAGTCCAATCAAATTACAGTTTAATAAAACAAGCATCTGACTTGATTTTTACTGTGAAAAGAAAATAATCTGGCATCGCGAAACAAATTCTCTGGCACACTACTGGTTGGTGTGTGCTGGATCTGTCGTTAAAGAAATATATTCTGTCTACAAGAAAACATTTTACTGAATTGAAATTCTTATATACTGAGACTGTAATTTGTGAAAGTTCATGTTTGGGCATACCTGTGCGCAACGGGTCTACATTAGCTATACTGTTCTCGAACTTCCGACGAATCTGTAAATTCTGCTAATATTTCTACTGATCGACTGACGCTGTGTCCGAGTTCCATCTGTAACTGACAACGGCCATATCTCTTTCATTCCACACTGTAATCAGTTCCATAAAGTCACAATGTCTTTCATCTAATCCTTCAGAGTGCATAACGTTTTTGACCGACGGTTTAGAAAAATGTTTCAAATGTTTGTAAATCTATCGGACCAAACTGCGTGGTCATCAGTGCGTAGCTTACACATTACTTAAACCTAGGTAAACTAACCTAAGGGGAAACACACACACCCATGCCCCAAGGAGGACTCGAACCTCCCCGGCGAGCAACCGCGCGCTCCGCAGAGAGACGCTTTAGACCGCTCGGCTACTCCACCGCGGCGACAGACGGTTTAGAAGAGTGTTCTTCAGACCCTCCAGTTCCTGAGTTGTTTTTCAAATGTTCAAATGTTTGTTAAGCTTATGGGACTTAACTATGGGGTCATCAGTCCCTAAACTTACAAACTACTTATCAACTAGTTAATACTAAAGACGGCACAAATATCCATGCCCGAGGGGGGATTCGAACCCCCGACCGTGGTGGCGAGTTGTTTTTCGGCTGAAATAAACAATTTATCATAGAAAAAAAAGTTAATTTCCTTTCTGATACATACATTTCGTAATTTCAAAATAATTACAACGGAGGACAGAGGATGCAGAATCTTTTGTAATTTATCCACATACACATATTGTTGCGTCATCTAAACCACAAAAATGAATATCCTTGCAGTTTGTACGACAGATAAAAGCAAATGCCGTGGATGACTTATCCGTAGAAATAAAGGTGCGTTGAACGATAGAAAACGTGTAAAAAAATTAGCTGTCTGGTAAATGATTGAAGCTATCCGTCGTTATAGACTTGATATCAGATTATCCGCTTATATGATGTGCAACGCAAATGAACAATGTTCAACAGCTGTGAAGCGCCTATGGCGCTTTTACAGGTCGATGAAATTTCATTGCAGGATTAACCATTTACTCTGCTCTCGTGTAATCTGCACATAGTTTCAGAGAGACGAAACCTCAAAGCAAACGTCAGAAAACATGGAATGTTTCAATTAAACACATTCGCATTTGCAAGGGTGTTTACACTTATGTTTCGCTGTTAAATTCTCAGAAATTTCTAGAAATGGACGTTTGTTAATGTACTAAATTGCTAATTTAGCACTGCTGAAAGTCACGACAATTACTGTACCTTTAGAAATTTTGATATATCATTTTCTTCAAGTATTCCAAAATAAAGTATTCCAATTTTTACGTGCAGTGATGATTTAGGCTCTGCTCTATAGTCGGGAAGTACGCAAAACTTTAAAGAAAAATGGTCAAATCGTGTTATCAATTCACTGTTTCTAATTTCCGCACAGAGGGATCATCTTTATGCGTTAATTTCTGTGGCAGTTCCAGCAGAACATAATGTTTTTAGTTGTGTCAACCATTCTCTGTTGCTTCTAAACGGGACAGCAACAATACCTTTTTGTTTGTGTGAGGTCAAAGAAGATATATGATAGATTACTGATTAAATATTTTGCTATTTCACTGAACTCTGCGAAACACTGTCACACAATAATCTACGTCAATACTTGCACTTGCAATAATGGCAGTATCATCGGAAATGTAGTAGATCAATGATAGTGCTAGATGACCTTGAATAATACTGAGGTGTCATTCTAGGAATTCTGACATTGCCAATGACACAATTGGTCTAGCTATATCTCAGCAACACCATCAAATTCCCAGAATAGTGACACTAGCCTCTGGTGATGAGCCAATTGATAGGTAGTCTTACCCAAAGATCTAGCCAAAACTACTAAAATCATTGGCAAAGGAAGAGCCTTGTTATATTTCGCTCGCATCATTCAAATTCTCCGATTCCAGCCATCATTATATCGCATAATGCTTAGTCCAAACGGTGACAGTTGAAACGAGAAAATGTCGTTTTTGTTAGAAAAGTGGAAGACGAAGTGACATGAGAAGGTCAGTCTTCTCTTGGAAATTATATGTTTCCTGCAGTGGCCACCATAGGGGGCGGGAATGGACCACCTTGTGCTTCTGTTCCTTGTGTGCCTCAAAGTCTCGAGAACTTCGAGATGTGTAGTCCCCGCCAACCAAATAATTTTAGTCAAATTGTAAACAATAACAACATACTTTCATTAAGTAAGAGACAGTTTGGAGTTAGACACCCCACATGTACGTAAAATAAGGTCAGAAATACCTAAACTCCATTTGCTGAATAGGGAAAGAGTTGGTAAAGTAAGCAACACATTGAGCTGATGTGCAAAAGCGTATTTGATGGTCTGATCAAGTGTGCCCGGGGTAGGGAGGTTTCTAAAAAGCAAGGCGCTTAGTAGGAGGAACTTATTGGAAATGATGAACAATAATGAGAATAAAATAAGTAGTTAAGTATTTACGTATACAGTTATGCACTGCTTCATCCTGCCCCTTGTGACACAAGAGTTTTACTTGGATTTGAAGAAAAAAGAATAAATAAAAGTACTTACCAGCAACGAAATCAGACAAGTACATACTCTCGTTTTCCAGCTCAGGCAGAACAACAACCTGTCTGATATGTCAGTCGAGCAGCTGCTGCTACTTGAAGGGGTGTTCAAATGAAAATAAACGAAACGACACTGTGTGTATAATTGAAGTGTATATTAAAAAGTAATCACCAGAGGGCTCAGCACAACTATCCCACTGTTCAATGAGCCGAAGGATTCCCTCTGCCCAGAATTCCCTTGGCTCTGATAAGAGCCAGTCCTCTGCTGTGTCCTTTAGATCGCCGTAGCTGAAGCGCTTCCCTTTGAGATGTTGTTTTAGCAGACCAAACAGTTGGAAGTCCCAGGGCGGCAAATCCGCGCGGTAAGGGGATGCTAAAACTCCTCCCCCTCGAACTTGGCCGTACGTTTAGTGTGGCCCTGGAAACGTGTGGACGCGCATGATCATGGGGCAGAATCTCTCCCCCTGTGAGTGAAGGGACTTGAATAGGCTATAGAGTGCCTCACAATACACTTTACTGTATTGCATCTCGGACTTTGAAAAAAAATAGCAAGCATCACATTGCGCTTTCAAGGCACAGACTTGAATTATTTAAGGGGAGGTGATGACGCACCCTTAGCGTCCACAAATGTCGCACTTCGTTGCCACAAAGTGACATATTCAAATCTCAACCGGTTTCGTTTTTAAGACGTTTCATATTTTTTCATTTCAATACCCATTCGTACTACTGACGCTAGTATCTAAAATATTTTCGTGAGCTTGCATAAGTTTGTAGATGTTAACACTGAATTTACGTTTTTTTTTTTTTTTTTTTTTTTTTTTTTTTTTTTTTTTTTTTTTTTTTTTTTTTTAAAGTTGCTACACACATTTCTGACAACATCCGGCATTGTTTCAGTGACTATTTCAACCATAATTACTTTCACTTCATTCAATTATAATGACATATTCCTTGCAGCCACATAATTCTTAATCTGTGCTAAAACAAAGCGATTGACGATTGGTTGACAGTGGTATGGTAACATTCTCGAAATTTATTATATCTGTTCTTTGGGACAGGTGCGAAAGAACAGACACCACACCCGCTTTGCAGCCATATTGCATTTACAAATTAGTGATAAAGGAGAGGAAGGAAGAGGGATTAGGAAGAAAAGGACTGATAGTGGCTGCTTTAGGGCAATGAAACGAAACAATGGCGACAAGTGAAAATGTGAGCCAGGCCGGGAATCGAACCCAGGTCTCCCGCTTCGGGCCAGCAGTCGCCTTAACAACTTGGCTACCCGTGCTCACCTCTCGTCCTTCTCAAATTCCCACAAGTCGCACGCTATGGCTGTAGCGCACCTATCGTTCATGACCTCTTATACTCGCCATTACGGATTCACGTGCGAGGTCGAACATATGACAGCATCTGCAGTGAAGTAATTGAAGCTATCGCCAACTTCGCGTGTAAATACTTAATATATTGATGTGCTGTCCGTTCTTTCGGACATCGCCATAAAGGATTTCCGTGCGAGGTCGAACGTATGACTGCATCTGTGGTGAAGTAATTGAATCTAACGCCGTCTTAACGGGTAAATAATTAGTATATTGGTGTGGTGTCTTTTCTTTCGGACATATCCACGCCAATATAATGAGTATTTACACGGATAAACAAGTGGTTAAGGTGACCGCTGGCTCGAAGCGGAAGACCCGGGTTCGATTCCGGGCTCGATTCACATTTTCACTTATCGCTGTTGTTTCATTTCAATGTCCTAAAGCAGCCAATGCCAGTCCTTTCCTTCCTAATGATTCTTCCTTCCTCTCCTTTAGCAGTTCTCAAAATTGATTTGACCGCTACAACTGCCCTTCATCCTGGACGAAGGAGGGAACTGCAAAATGGAGCCTCATTTTCTATGCCGCCCTGTGCCTCTGACACTTTAGTTGCCAGTGGTTGACGACGCTACAGGATGCAACCCAGTGAAAACGCAGCTCCTGTGTTTTCAGTAAAGTGCAAAGTAGAAAGATTAGTACTGTTTTTTGTAGGGTGTTGTGGCTTAATATACTGGTCAGTGTGATATGTAGGATTAACCATTTAATTAACATTTCCATACAGAGAGAAAATTCTTCTGCGTTAATTTATGTGACAATAGTGTCATCTGATTTTCATTTCCACCCCTTCCCTAACAAAACTTATCTACTACTTTTATTGTCTCATTACCTAATATAATTCTTTCAGCATCGCCTGATTTTCTCATACTACATTCCATTATCCTCGTTTTGCTCTTGTTATTGCTCATCTTATACTCTCCTTTCAAGACACTGTCCATTCTGTTCAGTTGCTCTTCCAGGTCCTTTCCTGTCCCTGACAGAATTACTATGTCATCGGTAACCCGCAAAGTTTTTACTTCTTCTCCCTGAGCCGGCCGCGATGGCCGAGGGGACTGAGGCGCTCCAGTCGCGGTCTGCACGGCCACTACGGTCGGGGGTTCGAATCCCTCCTCGGGCATGGATATTTGTGCCGTCATTAGTCTTAGCTAGTTGATAAGTAGTTTGTAAGCTTAGGGACTGATGACCCCGTAGGTAAGTCCCATAAGTTCTACAAACATTTGAACATTTTCTTCTCCCTGAATATTAATTCCATCTCCGAAAATCTCCTTTGATTCCTTCACAGATTGCTCAATGTACAGACTGAACAACATTGGGGAAAGGCTACAACTCTGTCATACTCCCTTCCCAACCACTGCCCTTTCATGCCCTTCGACTCTTAATAATTGCTGTCTGGTTTTTGTAGAAGTCGAATATAACTCTTCGCTCCCTATATTTTACGCCTGCTACCTTCAGAATCTGAATTGCAGTCTACATTGTCAAAAACTTTCTCTAGATCCACAAACCTAGAAACGTAGGTTTCCCTTTCCTTAATCTAGCTTCTAAGGTAAGTGACTTACGAAGAGGCTAGTGTATACAGTTTGCAAATATTTCGTGCTAAATGTCTGAGCTATGACGAAATGAGGTGCTCTAGTGCCGTTGGAAAAATTTTGTGTCAACTGCCGTGATAAAGGACAATTTTTTTTAAAAATATTTACAGAATATATGACATAAACTGCGATTGGGCAAAGCTGAAAATGTATACCCAGCTGGGATTCCAACTCGGGTCTCCTGCTTTCTAGGCAGTTGCGCTGACCCCTACACCACTGGGGACACAGTGATCACCGCACCTGCAAGGACTACCTAAGCACGCCTCCCGTCAGATACCAATTCCCAGCTTCGCCCTGCCCACAGTACTCAAACTCGTAGTTATGAAACTAATTCCCGTAAGAGTAAGGGCTTCAAACTTGCCCACCCGTCCCCACTAACGATAGGATCATTGCCCGTCACCAAAAAAATGTTCAAATGTTTGTCAAGCTTAAGGGACTTAACTACGGGGTCATCAGTCCGTAAACTTACAAACTACTTATGAACTACCTACAACTAAGGACGGCACAAATATCCAAGCCCGAGGGGGGATTCGAACCCCCGACTGTAGTGGCCGTGCAGACCGTGACTGAAGCGCCTCAATCCCCTCGGCCACCGCGACCGGCTGCCCTTCAGCGACATATATGTGGCGTCTGTTCCGAAAGAACAGACGTCACTTCTGACCCTGCAGTTGTTATTATTTAATATTCGCAGAACATATGACACTGCCCAATCGCAGTTGATGTCATATATTCTGTGAATATTAAATAATAACAACTGCAGGATTAGAAGTGACGTCTGTTCTTTCGGAACAGACGCCACATGTGAATATACAATTGTTTTTCGTCACAGCTGTTGTAAGTAACCGCGCCGACTCCCGCGGACGCCACATTCGCCTCTTGCGGGTGAGGCCATTAACGTGCAAACAGTAGGCGGCCGCCACTGGAGTTCGTCACGCTGTCGTTACACTGCGCGCCTGACGAGCGGCAGCCTTGATGCCGGCGACATGAATAATGTACGGGGCAATACGGCCGGAAATTTCTGGCTGCGCCGGCAGGTGCGGGCCCGTAATTTGCCGGTCATCGCGCATAAGAGCGGTCTGGCGCACATGAAGGCCGTCTTCGCCGCCATGATGACGGTAATGTGGACGCCATGTTTACGGCTGAATACCTCGTTACGCAGTGTGCCGTGCGGACTGCGGTCCTCCCGTACCTTCCGGTAACCGTGCCCTCCAAGTCGGATTCGTGCGACCCGCAGCTAGTCAGCTCGCCTTGTTTGTATTTCCACAGCGGGTCAGTGAGTTCTGGCGAAACTGAGGCTTCTACTCAAGGACTTAATAAATACTAGACCGCACGCTGGCGCAGTATGTTGAAGGTTCTCTTGGAGAAAGAGGGTGTAGGATGATTGTTGTTGTTGTTGTTGTTGTTATTGTTGTGGTCCTCAGGCAGCAGACTGGTTTGATGCAGCTCTTCACGAAAATATAATGTTTATTTAGTCTATGGGACTTAACTACGGGGTCATCAGTCCCTAAAATTACAAACTACTTATGAACTAACTAAGACTAAGGACGGCACAAATATCCATGCCCGATGGGGGATTCGAACCCCCGACCGTGGTGGCCGTGCAAACCGTGACTGAAGCGCCTCAATCCCCGCGGCCACCTCGGCCGGCAGCTCTTCACGCTACCCTGTCCTGTGCATGTCTCTTCATCTGAGAATACGCTCGGCAACCTACATCTTTTTGAATCTGCTTACTGTATTCGTCCCTCGGTCTCCCTCTACGAGTTTTACCCCGCACGCATCCTTCTAATGCTAAGTTGACAATTCCTTGATGTCTTAGAATGTGTCCAACCAATCTATCCCTTCTCTTAGTCCGGATATGCCAGAAACTCCTTTTCTCCCCTATTCGGTTAAGCACCTCCTCATTAGTTACGTGATCTACCCATCTCGTTTTCATCATTCGTCTGTAGCACCACATTTCAAAAGCTTCTATCATCTTTTTATCTGAACTCCTTATCATCCACGTTTCACTCCCATACCAACTCCCATACACTCCCCGCAAACTTTTTATTTCTTCTCCCTGCACTTTAATGCCCTCTCCATATTTCTCCCTCCATTCCTTCACTTTTTGCTCAATGTACAGATTGAACAATAGTGGGAAAATATTGATTATGTATACAATGTTGTTGTTGTCTTTAGTCTGCACACTGGTTTCACGCAGCTCTCCACCCTACCCTGTCCTGTGCAAGCCTCTTCATATGAGAATACGTTCGGCAACCTACATTCTTTTGAATCTGCTTACTGTATTCCTCCATCGGTCTCCCTCTACGATTTTTACCCCACACGCTTCCTTCTAATGCTACGTTGACAATTCCTCGATGTCTCAAAATGTGTCCTACCAATCTATCCCTTCTCTTGGGATATGCCAGAAACTCCTTTTCGCCCCGATTCGGTTAAGCATCTCATTACTTACGTGATCTACCCATCTAATTTTCATCATTCGTCTGTAGCACCACATTTCAAAAGCTTCTATCATCTTTTTTCTGAACTCCTTATCGTCCACGTTTCACTCCCATACAATGCTAAACTCCAGACAAATGCTTTCAGAAAGGACTTCCTAACATTTAAATTAATATTGGATGTTAACAAGTTTCGCTTCTTCAGAAACGCTTTTCATCCCTTAGCCATTCTGCATTTTATATCTTCTTTACTTCGGCCATCAGAAGTTATCTTGCTGTCCAAATAACAAAATTCATCTACTAGTTTTATTCTCTCATTAACTAATCTAATTCCTTCAGCATCGCCTGAGTATCTGACATTGGATACTATTATCTTCGTTTTACTCTTGTTAATGTTTATCTTATATCTTCCTTTCAAGACACTTTCCATTCCATTCAATTGCTCTTCCACATCTTTTGCGGTCTCTGACAGAATTACTATGTCATCGGAAAACCGCAGTGTTGTTATTTCTTCTCCCTGCACTGCCGGCCGCGGTGGCCGAGGGGACTGAGGCGCTTCATTCACGGTCTGCACGGCCACTACGGTCGGGGGTTCGAATACCCCCTCGGGCATGGATATTTGTGCCGTCCTTAGTATTAGGTAGTTCATAAGTAGTTTGTAAGTTTAGGGACTGATAACCCCGTAGTTAAGTCCCATAAGCTCTACAAGCATTTTTATCTCCCTGCACTTTAACGCCCTCTCCGAATTTCACCATCCATTCCTTCACTGCCTGCTCAATGTACACATTGAACGACATTGGGGAAAGGCTACAACCCTGTCTTACTCCCTTCCCAACGTCTGCATCCCTTTCTTGCCCTTCAACTCTAATAACCGCTGCCTGGTTTTTGTATAGGTTGAATATAACTCTTCGCTCCCTATATTTCACTCCTGCTCCCTTCAGAATTTGGAAGAGTGTTCCAGTCAACATTGTCAAATGCTTTCTCCAAATCGACAAACGCTAAAAACGTAGGTTTTCCTTTCGTTAGCCTATTTTCTAAGACAAGTCGTAATATTTGTATTGCCTCCTGTGTTCCTACATTTCTCCTGAATCCAAACTGATCTTCCCCGAAGTTGGATTCCACAAGTTTTTCCATTCGTCTGTAAATAATTCGTGTTGGTAATTTGCATCCGTGACTTATTAACCAGATAGTTCTGTAATTTTCACACTGTAGGATGTTTACTACAATCAACTAACAACGCACATAGATGCATGCTAAAGTAGGGAGATCGCTGTTGAGGTCTAAGTACTGTGGGGACTTCGTGGGCCCCGAGGCAGCTACGGTAGCCGCGAAGGCCTCAACAGAACCCTGAAACAGCATGCCGCCAACGAATGCCGGACCTATTTATAACAGAAACAAACAGTTCATAAGCGGTCAAGAGATAATGAAGAAAAAACAATGAGCACAGAATTTTTTTTGTTTATTTTATAGTAAGGAGAAGCTTTTTTGTTTAGCACGCTATAGAGAAAAATCACTTTTAGTCATCACATATCAAAGTAGGAAATTGAAAATGCCATAGAAGAGGTATCTCACTCTTTTAGTTCCTTTTACGATTCATAATCGTTTCTTTCAGCAAATAACTAATATCTTTTTCTTGTTTTTAACCTAACGTGTGGTTCATGCGCGACAATTGCTTTCACAGTTAAGAGAAATTCATAGATAAATCCCACCTGTAAGGAAAGCAGAAGACAAAATGCAGTCAGGACGTAATTAACGGAACCACTGAAAGAGCAGTAAATTTTCGTGAAGACGAACGTTGAAGGCTAAGGTCAGCTGCATATCACACTTAAAAAGAAATATAAAAACAAACAAATAAAGGAAATCAGCTCCAAACATGGAAATAGTGTCGAACTGACACATTATTTGACATGAAAGCGTGGATTTCTCGCTAAGGAAGGGCTAGAAGGGGTGATGGGAGGCCTCCCCCCCCAAAAAAAGTAATATTAATAAAAAAAATGGTTATGGCGACCTCTTGCTCGAAGCGGGAGTTCCTGATTTGATTCCCAGACCGGCGAACATTTTCAATTTTCGCCAATAAATAAATATATAATAAAATAATAATAATAAAGTTGTGATGCAGGCGTATTTAGGTGGGTGTTCTAATCCTAGTTGGAGATATTATGGTTAGGGATGGTATTTTATAAGTCGACTCCAAATTATGGAAATGGTCAAAGATATCTGCTTTGCTTCACCATACGAACGGCGTAGAATATATTGTAATTGACCTCCATCGATAGGAAAATAATATTTGTACTCACTTAGAAACCACAAGCTATTGGATGCTTACTAAGAAAGTGAACTTAATGATTAATATAGTTCCTCATGCGAAATATCTGCTTAAATGAAAAAAAAGTCTGGCGCTTGTGTCGCGTCCCCACATGATAGAAGCCGCCATTTGCAGGGAAACAGTGCATGAACATGGTTCGTTCGTGTGCTGATTTTAATTGTAACAGTAAGAATCGAAGCAAAGACAAAGTCAGAAAGAATGTTACATTTCACATGTCAGTCATCATTACTTGTACGCCGAATATCATTTCATGGATAAATAATAAATTATGGGCGTTTGCTTTTGTTTAGGTTTCCTTTTACAAATGATTCTTTGAAACATAAAAGTACTTTCTTGCGTGTCAACAATTGTATTTGCAAATAAATTACTAAAAATACTAGCACGTTTAATGTACTAAGTGGAGCTGAATGAAGAACGAAACATATGAGAGGTATAGCACACAATGGTACATAATAAATATAACTCGCTGAAGTTGTTAAGAGGGGCAGGAGAGGAACAAAAATGAAAGACAGGACAAAGATGGGGCTGATCAAGGAGGTTAGAATAGAAGTGAACCCATTGCCGCCATATTACGGTGTCAATAACATTTGTGGTGACTAGTGTGTATTCAACTGTCTGGTCTGTATTTGTCCAAAAAAATATATCAAATATGTACTCGACAGTCGTTTAAATATAAGGAAAAATAACAGTGAAAGAACCACAGAGTGCTTTAATCTGAAAACATTTCCTTGGCTCCACAAGATGGAGGACTGACTTCAATCGACAGCTAAGCTTTGAATAGTAGCACCGTCTCCTTGGTCCAGATGCAGAAGTGGTTCCTATCTTCTCTAACGCACTACTTTACTGAAGAAAGGCCCTGTTAAACGCGCGTATGTTGTGACTAAGCCATAGCATGCTTTAAATAACTGCAGTTTGTGCGTGCCTTGCGATCGTAAACTCTTAAAGCGAGACTGTGTGTGTTTCACACGACGCAACTAAAGTCGTTGTAAATATGCTGGTAGAACGGTGTATTTGTCGAAAATAAACAGTCTACTTTTACCAAAGTGGACCCTACCAGCCAGCCGTTCTATTTTGGGATATTCTGAAAATAACAATATTTATTCTCGGGCGGAAAAATAATACAGTGCCATGTCTGTTTGCCCTCGAGGTACCTTTCCTGCCTCCAAAAGCGGAAAAATCGGTCATCAGTGCTACAACTCTATCTCTGACGTACTTATAAATGTCTCAACCGCAGTGGCCGTTGAAACGGTGGTGGAAATGATCTTATAATAGTGAATGTTTGTACACACGTTTGTGAAAATGGCAGCAAAGACCTTTGAAACATGAAAGCGGGGAATTGATCACATGGTTCGGGATGTCTTGCGGAATATTGCATCTACTCTATATACATACTCCTCAACTCACCAAACGATGAGTGGCGGAGGGTGTTTATTCTATACAAATACGAGGGGCGTTTGAAAAGGCCGTGCAAAAATAAAAACTTCTAACGTTGTTGTGGAAAACCACTTTCATTTTGCGACATATTCTCCTTTTAGACTTATACAGTTCGTCGAACGCTGTTCTGATTTGTTGATTCCTTCCGAGTAATAGGAATTGTCAAAGCCTGCGAAACAGCTATTAGGTTCTGCAATCACCTCCTCGTTTGGATGAAATCTTCGTCCCGACAGCCAGTTTTTCAAACTGAGGATGAAATAGTTGTCCAAGGTGCCAAGTCTGCAGTATAGGGGGGATATGAAACGAGTTGGAATCCAATTTCGTATAATTCTGCAACTACAATTTCTGAGGTGTATACTGGTCAACTGTCGTGATGGGAAAGGACTTTTTTGTGAGCCAGTCGTCGGCGTTTTCCTTGCAGCTCAGTTTTCAAACTATCCAAATACGATGAATAATATCTACCTGTAATAGTTTCACCCTGTTACAGATAGTCGATGAAGATTATCTCTTGCGAATCCCAAAAGACCTTCGCCATAACCTTTACGACCAAAGGACCGGTCTTCGCCTTTTTTGGTGCAGTTTCTCCGTTATCAACCCATTGTTAAGATGGTTCTTTGGTCTCAGGAATACAGTAATGTATCCATGTTTCATCCACAGTGTCGAAACGACACTTAAAGCCCTGCGGATTCTTCCTGAACAGCTACAAACCTTCCTTATAACACTTAACACAATTCCGTTTTTGGTGAAGCACGAGCAATCGTGGCACCCATATTGCGGATAGCTTTCTCATGTCCAAATGTTCATGCTAAATATTATGTACCCGTTCATTCGAGATGCCCACAGCACTAGAAATCTCACGCATCTTATATCTTCTGTCATGCATCTCCATATCATGGATTTTATCAATGATTTCTGGAGTCGTTACCTCCACGGGGCATCCAGAACGTTCAGCGTCACTTGTGCCCATATGGCTAATCCGAAATTTTTTATATCACTTATAAACTGTTCTGATCGAAGTTTTGGAGTCACCATAATGTTTATCAAGCTTCTATTTAGTCTCCTGAGGCGTATTGGCTTTCATAAACTAAAGTTTAACAACCACAAGAAATTCGTTTTCGTCCATTGTTTGACAATCACTTCCTTATTTACATAAACGATTTAAGGGAAAATCTAAGTAGCTCTCTTAGGTAGTTTGCAGATGACGTCGTCATTTACCGTTTAGTAAAATCATCTGAAGATCAAAACCAACTGCAGAACAATCTGAAGAAGATATTACTGTGTTGTCAAAATTGGCAATTGAGTCTAAATCGTGAGAAGTGTGAAGTCGTCTACATGAGTACGAAAAGAAATCCTTTAAACTTTGTTTACCAGATTAATCAATCAAAAGTAAAGACCTTAAACACCACAAAATACCAAAGAATTATTATTACTTCAGACTGTAACTGGAAAGAAGACGTAGATAATGTCGTGGGAAAGGCGAACCAAAGTCTGCGTTTTATTGGCAGAACCCTTAAAAGATGCAACAGAACTACAAAAGAAACTGCATACACTTCGCGCATCCGTCCATTTTTGGAGTATTGCTGCCCAGTGTAGGATCCTTATCAGGTGGATTTGACGGAGGACATCGAAAGAGACCAGAGAAGAGTGGCTTGTTTCATATTGTCGCCATACAGGAGAGACAGCGTTACAGAAATGATACAGGATCTGGGATGCGAATCATTACAACAACGGCGCTTATCGCTGCGGCGTGTGCTACTTACGAAACTCCAATCGCCAACATTCACCTCCGAATGCGAAAAAATATTGTTGATTTCCATTTACATAGGTAGAAATTATCATCAGAATAATATACGAGTAATCAGCGCTCGAACGGAGAGATTCAGATGTTCTTTCTTCTCGCGCGCTATTCGAAAATGGAATGGGAGATAAATAGTTTAACGTTGATTCGATGAACCCTCTGCCAGGCACTTAAATATTATGATTTGCAGAGTATCCCATGTAGATGTAGCTGTTCAAATGTTTGTTAAGCTTACGGGTCTTAACTGCGTGTTCATCAGTCTCTAAACTTACAAACTACTTATTAACTAACAGATACTAAAGACAGCACAAACACCCATGCCCGAGGGTGGATTCAAACCCCCGACGGAGAACGGCCTCGCGCATCGGAGCATAGCGCCTCATTGCGCTCGGTGGCTCCGCTGCAGAAACAATCATTCGACTTTCTTGATTCACACGAAGGCCAAACTGTAAGTAATTGACCAATATGGCTGAAAGTTGGTGTGCGTTCTTTCCCAAGATGCTACTAACTAAATATGACCTCGATACGCGCCGGTGGTGTTATCTCTAGGACTTTGCCCGGACTTTTGGAACTACACTCATACATTTCGAATGGTTACTGGTTCGGGGCTGTAACTTTTCAGGATAGAAACGTACACAAAGGGGCGCTGTATTAACTGCGCGATACTTCTTCCGGTGTCGTGAACCTGCCACAATCACGTGGAATGTGATTGCAGCTGTCAGTAGCGCTAAAATGTATCCGCTTCCCACGGATACCGCCGGCACGCTTCCGAACGGAGGCAGCGGACGAGCACCACTGCAGCATTTCATTCCTCCGGAGCGCGCTCGTGGCTGAAATATGTGCGTTTCTCGTCTTCCGGTAGGAATCTTTCTCCGCAGAGGAGGACAGTACATGGGCTGTCGGCGCGGTCGGCGGTCGGCCCGCACGTCCCCGTTCCCTTTCAGCGTTCTGATAACGTCCCGCGCCCGTGCGTCGAATCTCATTTCTAAGCGGAGATAGTTGTGCGTCCCTCCACGGGCGCGCCCGCACGCCGCCTGCGACGACCCCCGGGACCCGACAGTCCATTGTCGGGGCGGCAGACTTCCATCTCCCGCCCGCTCGCACCTCGACCCAGCGGGCACGTTGCTCAGCATCGCCCCGTATTTCCGGCGGGAGATTTGCTACCTGTCTTTCGCAGAAACTCTTCGGGAGCGTTAGGAAACGTGCGTAAAGGTCTTCCTTTGTCCACTGGAGGTGTATCTCGGAAACGCGAATCATTTTTTTTTTTTTTTTTTTTTTTTTTCCGTCCCTTCACAACAGGAACATAGTGCTTCGCTTCGATAGGAACGTCGAATAACCATTCTGCTGTCTCGTTCTCATCTTCAGAGTCTGGGAAAAGAAGCGATCGGAAAGATTTTCTACGGCAACGGGAGAGGAGCGATAAGAAGGATCGGCACAATGTGCTGCGCGCAAAACACCCGTGACAATTCTTTCTATCTCTAGCTTTCTGAAAGTTAAATACTGTAAAATTCTGTTGACCTATCTACTGCCATAAAAACTAGTCCTTTGAGAAATACTAAAGTTTTATAACCGATTTTTGTACATCTAAAAATTCAGAATGGAAAGTACTGCGCCGGCCGCGGTGGTAGAGGGGACTGAGGCGCTCCAGTCACGGTCTGCACGGCCATTACGGTCGGGGGTTCGAATCCCCCCTCGGGCATGGATATTTGTGCCGTCCTAGTTCGTAAGTAGTTCATTAGTAGTTTGTAAGTTTAGGGACTGATGACCCCGTAGTTAAGTCCCATAAGCTGTACAAACATTTGAACTTTTTTATTTTATTTTGGAAAGTACTGCCGCACTAGAGTGGCCGTCCACTCTAAGGCGGAGTGCGTGTCACTCCCCATCGTAGGTTAGAGTCCACCCTCGGATTTGTGTGTGTGTGTGTGTGTGTGTGTGTGTGTGTGTGTGTGTGAGTTTGTGTGTGTGCGTGTGCGTGTGTGTGTGTGTGGGCGCACGTTTACTTGTATGTGTTTGTGTGTTGTCTTTAGTATAATTTAGTTTTAGCAGTTTTTAAATTTATGTACTGACGACCACTGCAACTTGGTCCCATAGCTTTCAAATATTCGAACATTGTATGAAACGTAGTTTCCTATCAGCTGTTGATTTTACAGTGTAATTTGACGTCATATGGGATAAAAATTAGTGTGGATTTGCAGTCTCGCATAACTTCTGAAGATGTACTTGTGTATAGGAGATCGTTGACAGATGGCGATTTTTAATGACCAACGATCTCAAAGAGTTTGAATTTCCTGTAAAATTAATAAGCCTAGTTCAGATGTGCCTGGAGAAAATCTCCAGTAAAGACCAAAAAGGAGCATCTAAGCAGTTTAAAGTCGGAACAGGGCTTAGACAAGAAGATGCATTATCTCCAATACTTTTAAATCTGGACTTAGTAAAGCTAACCCGGTTGGAATAAAGATGGATCATAATGTAATACATCATCTTTCTTATGCGGGCGGTACTGTCAAATGTTCAAAGTGTTCAAACGTTTGTTAAGCTTAAGGGACTTAACTGCGTGGTCATCAGTCCCTAAACTTACAAACTACTTATGAACTACCTTATACTAAAGACGACACAAACATCCATGAGCGAGAGGGGATTCGAACCCCCGCTCGGCCACTGAGGCCAGCTGGACGATATTGTCCTAATAAGTAGCAGTAATGGAGAATTGCAACATATGACAAGCTCTTACATAAAGATTGCGAAGAAAGCAGGGTTAGAGATCAACGAGAAGAAAACAGATCGTGAGTAAGGCACCTAATGATGGCAGTACTCTGACAGTTGATGATCTCATTTTTAAAAGAGTAGACACCTTCAAATATTAGGAAAGCATATCCGGGAGCAGAATAAAATGGAAATTGAAATTCAATCGGGGCTAGCAGCAGCACATAAAGGTTATTTTGGTCTAAGAAATGTGTTACACAGTAAATCTGTTTCGAGAAGTTTCAAACTCAGACTATATCAGAGTGTAATTCCACCAGTAGCTCTATACGGGTAGAAGGCTTTACATTTAGAAAAGCAGAAGAACAAAAATTATTGGTTTTTTGATAGGAAAATTTTACGGAAAACGTTTGGCTCCAAGAGAGGCCCAGATACAGAAGAGTGGAGGACACTGAAAAATAAGGAACTGAAAGAGCTGTATCAACAGGCTGATACGAGTCAAAGGAGGAAGAGAAGAAGACTCATGTGGGCTGTACGTCTACTTAGGATGAAGGAGGAACAACTACCGAAAGTAGCATTCTCTGAATCCATGGAGGGAAGACGGAAGAGAGGGAGGCCACGTACTAGACGGAAGGATGACATCGAGGATGATGCGGTGACCATGGGCTTGAGAAAACGAGAATGGACTGCAAAATCAAGTGACAGAGAGGACTGGAAGAGGAGTGTAGAGAACGCGTATGGTCTCCAAGGCCCAAGCGACAATTAAGAATTAAGAAAAAGAAAGAAATCCTAAGAAGAGCTAAAAACAAAGGCGCACATAGTTCGACTATCTTTACCAGACATTAGATAAAAAACTTTGACCACTACTGACCATAGTTCTAACTGAAATATTCATCGCGCATTCGGCACGAAATAATGGAATGGTTTAAGACTGCTGCGAGCATTTCAACCCAGAGTCTAACACCACACTAAGAAAATCTTGACCTCGGTCCACAGTCCAGTCCAGCTTACTGCCTTACCTCAAACATTCCTCCAGGCAGAATGCCTAAGCCATAGCGTGCTCAGTGCTAGCAGTACCGCGAGAGTCTATCGTGGGAGCAGGGTGGAGGGGGGGGGGGGTTCAGTGCTCGAGACTTTCTCAAACGGCCGGATGGAGGGTGTTAGCTCTGGTACACAAAAGCAATTTGCGGGCTGCAACTCAACGACGTCTGGTTCCTTTATTTTGTCCAGATTCCACCTCCTTCATTTTTCACCTTTTTATAGTTTTCTAAGTTTTAATCTACAGTTCGTAACCAATAAGTTATGGTTAGAGTCTATACCTGCCCCTATCTTGACACTAAATCTTGATACTAAGGCTACCAAGTTTCACGGTAATTGGTTTCCACGTTAAAATATGTTAAATAGAGAGAGTTTAATTATAACCCTCCGGTGTTAAAAATTGCAGTGTGTGGCCAGCAATAGCTTTTCCTTCTACTTTAGCCGCAGTGAAGTGACCGAGCGCTCTAAGGCGCCTTGTTGCGGAGCGCGCGGTTGCTCGTTGTCGGAGGTACGAGTCCTCCCTGGGGAATGGGTGTGTGTGTGTTGTCTTTAGGTTAGTTTTAGTTGTAAGTTTAGAGACTGATGACGTAGTAGTTTGGTCCAATAGGTTTACAAAAATTAGGATTTGCTTTATCTTAATTTATGTGGTGCTGATTGGTCAATTCCATCATCAGCCAAATTCTGAGAAGCACTAACTTCCTTTAGAACGCTAGCCTGTTGTTAATCCGAAACATAAGCATAGCTTATTATGTGCAGCTTGTTCGTATTCACTACAATTATTTTCACATTTTTTTGTGGCAATTGCAGAAATTATGATTTATAGAAAATAGAACCTCAGCACTAAGTTGCTAAACAGCAAGCAGCCACAAGTCAGTAGAGGCTTGATGGCGGGCTTTTATCAAATGTTACTTGCTGTCGATTATGATGACTCCAAACAGGTAAGTACAAAACATGTAGAAGTACTGCTTCAGTGCGTCATCGTTATGTTTTCTGATACGGAAAGGAAAGTCTTCTCAATTCACATCAAAATGAAAGGCTGCTATTACGAGAGAAATCATTGATCTCTTGTAAAAGCTGATTCGCGAGAACGATAGAGGTAAATGAATGAATGGGGAGGTTTTGATAACTACTAATCTAAGACAATCAATATTAGTCAGTAGGTTCCTACGGCTAGTGTTACTTTGAATTACGCAATTTTGGGTGTTGGGTCGCTTCATCACAGAACACAAAAGCAAGCGATGTGTCAACGCTTCGGCCGATGTTCAGTGGTTCTCTCTTGAACTGACCCGTAACTTTCAAATTGTTTGACGTCGTTAGCAAACAGAAAACAAAAACTCGCCGTATGTAGTGGCAGGCTTTCAACAGACACTAACAGCTCTGAAATACCACTGAAATGTGATCGAATCTTCGGCAACTTTTTTAAAAAAAAGAAGTTGGAATGATCGTTAACCTTAAGGGATTTAACTGCGGGGTCATCAGTACCTAAACTTACAATCTACTTATGAACCACCTTATACTAAAGACGATAATAACATCCATGCCCCCGACCGTAGCGGCCGTGCAGACTACGACTGGCGCGTCGCAGAGCGCTCGGCGCTGTGTTAATCTATGTCGTTCCGTTGAAGAGAAACTGAATCAATGAACTACATATTTGTAATTACTTGTAAGATGAACAGAGTATTAGTGTGGATTGGCAGTCTCGCATAACTTCTGAAGATGTACTTGTGTGTAGGAGATCGTTGACAGATGGCGATTTTTAATAACCAACGATCTCAAAGAGTTTGAATTTCCTGTAAAATTAATAAGCCTAGTTCAGATGTGCCTGGAGGAAATCTCCAGTAAATACCAAACAGGAGTATTTGTGCTTCTGTGTATGCTGTCGTAAACTTTTTTGAACTCAACAAATACCGTGTGAATGTTGACGTTATATCCCCTTCTCAATTATCGGTCGAAAAATGTAGTCGCCAGTTGACGTATTTCTTCTAAAACATTTGTGTCCCAGCCTCGTCGCCGCTTTTGTGTCTCGTTTCCGTCGTAGGTGTCGGTGGCCGAGTGGAATGAGTCCGACACAGAAATAAAGATAGCACGCTGGTGCAGGTACCGAGGGGAGCAGCCAGAACTAGAAACACTAGCGTAAATTAGAATGAGATATATATTGCACAGAATTTATACAATACTTAACTTTTACATAGTACTGCAGAATGTTGATACATAGTTGAGCTAGAGTCCTGCCTAGTGCCTAACTGATAGCCAAGTCTTCACTGGTGCCTATCGGATTCCAAAGTCTTTACTGGTTCCTAACTCAGTCCCAAGTGAACGATGTCGTTCACTGGTGGCCACGAGCGGAGTTGCCGCAGAGGGCGCTCGTGGCTGTCGTCGTAAGAACGCCGCGCCGTGCGTGCATGGCGGCGCGCGGCGAAAGTAGGTGGCGCGCACTTTGGACTTGTGCGACACCACAAAAACCACACTGATAATCACTTATAATTTCTTCTGTTAGTGGGATCACTCTCTTGAGTAAACACTGTGACAGGTTTTTGTAAGTTACATTAAGGAATGAGATTCTTCTGTAATAATCACAGTCCAGGGGTCATTCTTTAATAATGATTAGTCTGGTTCGTAACCATGATTAAGCAGTGCCATTCCATTACCTTGATTTCGCGATGATTTTCGTTGTGAATTATATAAATTGTAACCAAAATTCTCTGTCTCTTAGTTATGCCACATGGACTGGCCGTTGTGAGTCCGATACCGGTCATCAAGTTGCTTTTGTGCCCATAATGCGGATCATGTTAGCAGTTCGGTTACATTTATTCAATTATTCCGCTTGTGGTGGTTTTATTCCTATTTATTTCGCATTTTTGAGACTTTGAGAATGGTGAACCAGTGCAGTAACCGGTGATCAACGACGGGTCGAGATTTCGGCTTATCAGAATCAAAATTTCTTATTTTAACATGTACGCGTGCTTCAAGCTGGCTGATCTCCAATACTCCGCTGCTGCAGACGCTGGCCGCTGTTTATTTATGTAAGTGTTGCGTGAGCTTTGGCGAGCCCGCGTGAATAAATATGAATCTACCCCCATTTTCTTAATAAGTAAATT
This sequence comes from Locusta migratoria, assembly GCA_026315105.1. Taxonomy (NCBI): domain Eukaryota; kingdom Metazoa; phylum Arthropoda; class Insecta; order Orthoptera; family Acrididae; genus Locusta; species Locusta migratoria. The sequence continues at coordinate 262,042,319 of CM048749.1, read as the reverse complement.
TCAAGAAAGGTGGGCAAACAAACGAGCCGTTTATTAATTTTATTGTTAATTTTCCTCTTTTAAATGTGTTAAACTGGTCGCCCTATTTCTTAAGCGTTATCAGAATACATAAATTGTTATTTGAATTTTCTTTTTATTTTAGCACCCTTCCTCGATTTTAATTGAATCTTAGTCAGATTTGGCTGTCCCCATCTGGGACGGGCGCGCGTTCAGTTGCTAATTTTATTTCAAGTCTCTGCAGATAGGCTGCTTCCAGTGTGGGTTATATGAATTTGTTCATTTAATTTCGTTGTTCCACTTCGGAGCCTGCAGAACAGCTCAGATTAAGCTTTTTAGTAACTCATACAATCAAGGAGCTGTAAAATGTCAGTGCCAGCCTGTTCAAAAAAACAATGGGCCAATTATGAACGTTGTTTGAAGACACACCATACGGTGACCGTACAGAGGAACTCCATGCACAGTAATTGGAGGTGAAAATACCTACACTTGTCAGTTCTGTGAGTTCACCAGTCAGAGAAAATAAGCTGTGTCTATCCACAACATGGCCCAGGGAAAGCCCTCGTCAACTTTAATTCAAGTGGAGAGCGAAGTCAACACGTCGTTGTACGTCCTGTTGTGCAAGCTGCTGTACGCATTCAGTTTGAGAGGTGTTCGAAGCGCTTTTCGCTTAATGGTTCCCGGGATGCATGACGATCGGGAATTGCGCACAGCGCTGACTGCCATAACATCGGCGATTTCATCAACCACTTGTGATGCAACCCATCGCGAAGCGTCGCCCAGTTTACCAGTTGATTAGTCTTCTTCGAGCTCCGCACAGCAGGTGGAGAAAGACGACACTTCGATAACCCTTTCAGCTTGAGCTATTCTGGAAGTACAACTGCAGCGTTACTGTTGTTTTGATAGTAGAATTTTACGAATAACGCCCTGCGTCTTTTCCTCAAGCTCGTGTTCGCACGTCAACAAGTGTACTGCGACTGGTCACTTCTGGGATGCTATAAATCGCGTTGTCTGATCACGGTAACAGGTAGCCATATTTCGAACTGTGCGGAGGCTCTGTACCGCATAGAAATCGTGCACCTCATACACTGGACTTTAATACTAGCTAAGTTTGATACTCGTACGGTAATTAGTTTGTCTTACAACGTGTCAAATAGAAAAGGTTTAATTATAAACACACGGTATCTAGCGTAACTGCGCTACTGTGAAGTCATACTGTAAGCTTACCACAAGCCTCCGCTTTTCTCTCAGTTCCCACCCTGTTCCGGGTATAAAAAGATGTTAAAGCAGAACTTAGCGCCCTGATTTAAAAATAATAATAATAATAACACAAAAAAATGAATTCGCCTTTCGGAAACTATGGAAACAAAGTGGATAGCGGTGGCAGTAACTTACCTCAAAGTATGTGCCTAACATGATTTCCTATCTGAATATGTTGCATACAAACAAGGACAAGAATTAGTATAAAGAAAGCAGTTTCCTTTTAACAAATTTACATTTATTTACTGATCTTGTCGTAACTCAATTAAGCAAGAAATATGGGACATTTCAGTCAAAACATTTATAATAAGATTAATATTTCGTGGAGGGATTAATAAAGGGACCAGAAGCTTTCACACTCTTTGTGTACCGGCTGGACTACTCAATCATAGTGCCATGATGTACTACCCACGTCGCGACACACACGTAAATTTAAAATGTCACAAAGAAAATCCACACAGAATCCTATGTCGCGGATACCTACTACTCACTAGCTAACTGTTGCAGTTACTTTAAATCCGATTAAGAGTGTTTTACGTCCATTTCTCTTTGCGTATCTTGGACCACCCTGTCGCATGGTCACCAGCACGTCAATCTAGATGGACGACAAAACGATAAACGAAGCCACACGAGATTTCGTTAATAAATTTCCTCCGGGCACACAGTAGAATCTCAAATCGACAAAGTGAACATCGTTCCACTTCCCACCCTGACTATATTGAAATAAGCCAACTTAGTACACAACAGATCCCCACATGAACTGAGTCTAATCCGCAATGAACAGAACTCGTCCTAATTCCGTAAAAACGCTCCCAAAAATTTAGAAAATGGACTTCTCCTAACATTGTGCATTTACTGAACCATTCCCCTGCTAATCTGTTCCAAAATTGTAACAAATCACACACACTTCCAAATACATTACCCTCGGAGACAAACATACTCACGTCCGTCCTCAGCCAGCCCAGGAAACATTCTGCCGAAATATGGCTGCCCTCTAGCCTAACCGCCCTTCCCGTTCAACTTGGCCGGAGCCGTCTTGCAATTGGCCAATCGCCTAACGGGACCATCCTGCCAAATTGAGAATCGTGAGGAATCGCAAAACACAGACAACTGTCGACCACCCCTCCCCCCCCCCCCCCCAGGAGACCTCTCTGGCCATTACAGAAATGAAGTTGGCTAACCTTCTAACTATATCTCTGCCTTCCCAGCTGCAGCCTCATACACACGAAGAAGCACGCACACACACACACACACACACACACACACACACACACACTCACACACTTGGTAGGACGGGGAGATGGGTGCTGCGGAGCAAAGTTCCTTATGTGAGCGGGGCTCACTTATTACGCCTGTAATTACAATAGAAATAACAATTATCATGCGTTCTTGTCTCCACTGCTCTTAGCACTAGCCTTGAAATGAACGATTAAGGTGACACGAAAGGTCAAACACAAAAATAAAATTAGAAAGTAACGTGCATACAAAACTGTGGCTTGCGTGAAACACGTATCAATTCAAGTACGTAAAAAGGAATGATAGTACAGTATCGTTTCAATACTTTATATTTCCTTCAGTGAACTCTCACAAAACTCGAGAGAAAATAAAACCTTGGATAATGAAGGAAACAAAGTATAGAGAGAGAGAGAGAGAGAGAGAGAGAGAGAGAGAGAGAGAGAGAGAGAGAGACGAAATTCATAACCTTGTCGTGATTATTTTATCTTTGAAAGAACCAAATACCCGTTCATTTCCATTTATCATAGTCATTAATATTTTATTGAGCTAATTTGGATTTTCTGTGCCTTGAAATGCCAAACGAGTATGTAATCTAAATATGAACGGCACAGAAAAGTCGTTTCCTCTGTTTTTATTGGATTCCGTTGACCTATTGAAAAAACGCTAAATATAAACACTGCGCCGCGGGAACTGAAATCAATTCGGCGTAGGCGGAATATATTTTATTTTAGCAGTTTATGTTGCGCCCCGCAGAACTGTTTAGTCGAATTTAGTGAGCTCTGGCATAAACCACACAAAGAGTTTTTGTCCCCACGAGCTACATGCAAACTTAATGTTTTCGCAATTTGTCACCAAGCAGTTAGCCAAACCTCTATTAATGAGCTTAACGGATTCATATAAGAAACCTTTAAAGTACACAACAACTGTCATGAGCTGAACGTCTTATAGAGTCGCTGCATATCACTGCGTCACTTCACTTTCCGTTCTACTGAAGTAACATAAACCGCCCGAATGGGCAGATAAGATTAGAGGAATACTTGTTTCATAGTTCAAGTTAACGACATTCCACAATGATGTGGAACGTTTCCGTTCAGTAAAAGGTATTTTTAGATGGTAATGTGAGACTTTATTCATTTTTCTAATTTTTTATTTCATTTTTGTAAAATTACTAACGTCTATATGAAATTCATCTGCTGAGTTGCAATAGTTGCCATTCAGAGGTATTTTAAAGTTCTTCTTAAATAGTACTTGGATATGCACTTGACTTTTGACGCTGCTTGGTATGTTACCAAAGGGAAATACGAATCTACGGCTACAGTTAACAAGATATTTAGACAATATACATAAATACTCTGCAACTCACATTGAAGTGCATGGCAGAGGGTTCGTCGAACCGCGTTTATGATATGTCTCTACCGTTCCATTCTCTAATAGCACGCGTGAGAAATGAACATCTAATTCTTTCCATTTTCGATCTGATTTCTCTTATTTTATTACGATGATCATGTCTCCCTATGTAGGTAGATGCTAACCGAAATAGAGTCGCATTCGGAAGAGAAAATTGGTAAAGGAATATTTTCTAATAAATCTCCTTCCTTATAATGATTTCCATCCCAACTGTGGGTCATTTCCACGATACTCTCTTCTCTATACCAGGATAATACAAAAAGAGCTGCCCTTCTATGAACTTTCTGTTCAAATGTTCAAATGTTTGTAAAGCTTATGGGACTTAAGTGCGAGGCCATCAGTCTCTAAACTTACAAACTACTTGTGAACTAGCTTATACTAAAGACGGCACAAAAATCCGTGCCGCCGCGGTGGAGTAGCCGAGCGGTATAAGACTCCTCGCTGCGGAGCGCGCGGTTTCTCGCCGTCGGAGGTTCGAGTCCTCCCCAGGGCATGGTGTGTGTGTGTGTTGTCCTTAGGATAGTTTACCTAAGTTTAAGTAGTTTGTAAGCTACGGACTGATGATCACGTAGTTTGGTCCGATAGTTTTACAAACATTTGAACATTTTGAAGACATTCATGCCCGAGGGGGGTTTCGAACCCCTGACGGGGAACGGCCTCGCGCATCATAGCATAGCGCCTCAATGCGCTCGGTCGCTAGCCGCGGCGAGCTTTCACTAAATCGTCTTTCAGTCCCACTTGTTGGAGATGCGACAATTGGCCACAATAATCCAAAATTGGACGTACAAATGTTGTGTAAGATGTTTCTTTAGTAGAACTGCTGCATCGTTTAAGTGTACTTCCAATGAAACGTAGCATTCCCTCCCTCCGAGAGCAGCCCAGGCGGGTTGCTCTTTATAGACTTGCGTAGGCTACGGAGTGTCTCGCAGTCCACGTCACTGTTAATAGTTTTTCCTTGCTCGAGGAATTCGACGAGTATCGGACATCGGACGTCGAAAAAGATGGTGAGCATCACCTTGCCTGCTGATGGCACAGACTTGAGTTATTTAGGGGGAGGCGATGACGCATGCTTCGCGTCGCTAGATGTCGCACCATCTTATCATTAAGCGGCATATTCAAAATTCACTTGTAATTTCTACATGTTTCTAATGTTAACTATTCTTCTAATTTCTGGTACATTCTGTCTGTGTATAAATAGCAGAGCACTCTGCCCGAGAGGCAGTTAGTGATCCGTGTGTGTTAAGTTCACAATAAACCTGCTTTCAGTATAAGTGTTGTGTTCAGCTGCCTTCGAATTCAAGCCTGCTTCCATTTCAACGCGACAATAGAACCATAATTCTATACTCTACTAGATTTGCCTAAATCTTTAATAAACGACCTTGGCGGGCAATAATGTACAGTGCAAAGATTTAGAGATTAAAAACATATACATTAATGAAACATAGTACTCACGAACTATATATACAGGGTGAGTCATAAATGAGGAAAACGATTTAGTGCAAATTGTCACACACTGAGCTACAAACATAATTTCGTTTTCCGCGTGTTCCCATGTCAATAAATGACAATGCTCAAATGTTCAAATGTTTGTATAGTCTATGGGACTTAACTACGGGGGCATCAGTCCCTAAACTTACAAACTACTTATGAACTAGTTACGAACTAGGACGGCACAAATATCCATGCCCGAGGGGGGATTCGAACCCCCGACCGTAGTGGCCGTGCAGACCGTGACTGGAGCGCCTCAGTCGCCTCGGCCACCGCGGCCGGCAATGACGATGCAACTGAAGGGTAAAAATCTGGAAATAAGCTGTTACTGTACACCGACATTGGCCAAGGGGACAGATCGGCCACAGGAGACAACACGCGAGTGTTGTAGCTAGTCTAGCTGCTCACGTGAAGGCCAGGCATATGGCGTCAAGCCAATGTCTGCGTGACACTGCGAGCAATGACAGCGCTCACATCTATCTCGTAATGTTTTCCCTTGCTGGTATTATGTATCATGGCTAGTTGCTACAGGGAAAGGAAGTTGTCGTGATTCCCTTTTGCTGATATGTCTCCTTTGCCAGGGTTGGCACATAGTAACACCTAAAAGACCACTTCAGTATTTCCAGATTTTTACAATTCAGTTGAATTGTCATTTATTGACATAGGAAAATCCGGAAAACGAATTATTCCTTCAGTAAAAAACCGTCTTCATTGCAAACTGTTTTATTCCTTATTTAATGACTCGTTTAGACCTTTAGCAGGGCATCTTCAGATTATCTGCGTGACAGAATTTACACAAAATTACAAGGCGTAATTACAAAACGGGACATGGGCTTATCTTGTTTTTAGAAGACAGTATAAATGGTAAACAAACAAGTTCGCAATAAACCAGCTTTCAGTATAAGTGCTGTGTTCAGTTGACAACCGTGCCTTCGAAGGCAAGTCTGCTTCCATTTCAGCGCGACAATAAAAATAACGACATCACGTGTCGCCTTTGCACACACGATCTGTCACCCCCCCTCCCCCGCTGTTTCCGCTCCCGAATCCTACGTACCCGACACCCACCGGTGGAAGCGCTTCTCCGGTGTTTTACAGGATGCCGGACACTTGCCACGCCTGACCCTTCGCCAGGTAGTCGGATTAGCGGCCCCTCAGGCAAGGGACGCCCTTCCCCGTACTCCTGCTGTTTGCTTCCAAACCTCCGTCTCCGATTTTACTTGATACATGCCTTACGGAAGAGATCTTTTTCTTCGCCATTTCGCCGAAATGTACAACTACTTTCCAATATCCCGAAATCCTAATATTTATAACTATTGGGAAACTAAAGCAATACCGTCGTATATTTCAGTGTATAATTAGTTCTTCCATAACAAATATGGACCCATTCTCCCTCCATCTATACGGTAGCTTTCTTGCACACTTACTGATTGATGTCTCTTTTAGGTGCATTTCAGAAGTTCAGATTCTTTTTAAAACCTAAAGTATACTTTACCAGTATAAGAAAAATGAGATTTTTAAAAGCTACTTGCGGCTCTGAAGTTAAAGGAAATAATTTTAGCACTCACAATCTTTGATGGTATGACCATAATATTAGAAGGTATAAAAAAATTCTCTTAACATGTAAACTACGAGAGCTTTTACTTGAGTAGCAAATTGCAAATTGAAAAGTGGTAGATGTAACTATGAATTCTGGTTGCAGGAGGATCATTGGAGTGATGTTTAATGTATTTGCATCGTTGAGTCAAATGTCACTGCCGCGCAAGTGAACCGAACTGGGACCAGCTAGTTTAATCATTAAGTTATTTAAGGGTACTAAGTTCTGATACATTCTTGTTATTTTTACAACAAATAAAGGTCGCATCGTTAGGTGGTCCTCACAGCTGTTCTCTACGTTCAATACGTCTCCGTTCTTCGAAAGCAGCTATTACTTGCAATTATTGTATTTTCGATGTAAGCACATCCACACCTTATTATCGCGTAACCACTGTAATGGTCAAAAGGCCTGCCCTAGGCCATTGTAATAACTTCCATACTGACGGTCACACTATGAAATACGGAAGAGACCAGTGTGCAGATGTCCGAACGGTCGGTGGTGGTGGCGTAGGTTGGCGTGGGGGGGGGGGGAGGAGGAGGAGGAGGATACAGGGGCACCCGACACTTCAAATATTTGTAGAGTCTATGGGACTTAACTACGGGGTCATCAGTCCCTAAACTTACAAACTACTTATGAACTACTTACAACTAAGGACGGCACAAACATCTTTGCATGAGGGGGGATTCGAACCCCCGACCGTAGTGACCGTGCAGATCATGACTGGAGCGCCTCAGTCCCCTCGGCCACCGCGGCCGGCACCCGACCCTTCGAAGCAGGGAAAAGTGTGGCAAGTGTTCGGCGTAGCAAATGTCCGGCGTGGCAAGTTTCCGGCGTGGCAAGTGTCCGGACACCGGAGGAGACAGGGGCACCCGACCCTTCGAAGCAGGTAAAAGTGTTGCAAGTGTTCGGTGTGGCAAATGTCCGGCGTGGCAAGTGTCCGGACACCGGAGGAGACAGGAGCACCCGACCCTTCGAAGCAGGTAAAAGTGTGGCAAGTGTTCGGTGTGGCAAATGTCCGGCGTGGCAAGTGTCCGGACACCGGAGGAGACAGGAGCACCCGACCCTTCAAAGCAGGTAAAAGTGTGGCAAGTGTTCGGTGTGGCAAATGTCCGGCGTGGCAACTGTCTGGACACCGGAGGAGACAGGGACACCCGACCCTTCGAAGCAGGTAAAAGTGTGGCAAGTGTTCCGTGTCGCAAATGTCCGGCGTGGCAAGTGTCCGGACACCGGAGGAGACAGGGACACCCGACCCTTCGAAGCAGGTAAAAGTGTGGCAAGTGTTCGGTGTGGCAAATGTCCGGCGTGGCAAGTGTCCGGACACCGGAGGAGACAGGAGCACCCGACCCTTCGAAGCAGGTAAAAGTGTGGCAAGTGTTCGGTGTGGCAAATGTCCGGCGTGGCAACTGTCTGGACACCGGAGGAGACAGGGGCACCCGACCCTTCGAAGCAGGTAAAAGTGTTGCAAGTGTTCGGTGTGGCAAATGTCCGGCGTGGCAAGTGTCCGGACACCGGAGGAGACAGGGACACCCGACCCTTCGAAGCAGGTAAAAGTGTGGCAAGTGTTCGGTGTGGCAAATGTCCGGCGTGGCAAGTGTCCGGACACCGGAGGAGACAGGAGCACCTGACCCTTCGAAGCAGGTAAAAGTGTGGCAAGTGTTCGGTGTGGCAAATGTCCGGCGTGGCAATTGTCTGGACACCGGAGGAGACAGGGACACCCGACCCTTCGAAGCAGGTAAAAGTGTGGCAAGTGTTCCGTGTGGCAAATGTCCGGCGTGGCAAGTGTCCGGACACCGGAGGAGACAGGGACACCCGACCCTTCGAAGCAGGTAAAAGTGTGGCAAGTGTTCGGTGTGGCAAATGTCCGGCGTGGCAAGTGTCCGGACACCGGAGGAGACAGGAGCACCCGACCCTTCGAAGCAGGTAAAAGTGTGGCAAGTGTTCGGTGTGGCAAATGTCCGGCGTGGCAAGTGTCCGGACACCGGAGGAGACAGGGACACCCGACCCTTCGAAGCAGGTAAAAGTGTGGCAAGTGTTCGGTGTGGCAAATGTCCGGCGTGGCAAGTGTCCGGACACCGGAGGAGACAGGGACACCCGACCCTTCGAAGCAGGTAAAAGTGTGGCAAGTGTTCGGTGTGGCAAATGTCCGGCGTGGCAAGTGTCCGGACACCGGAGGAGACAGGAGCACCCGACCCTTCGAAGCAGGTAAAAGTGTGGCAAGTGTTCGGTGTGGCAAATGTCCGGCGTGGCAAGTGTCCGGACACCGGAGGAGACAGGGACACCCGACCCTTCGAAGCAGGTAAAAGTGTGGCAAGTGTTCGGTGTGGCAAATGTCCGGCGTGGCAAGTGTCCGGACACCGGAGGAGACAGGAGCACCCGACCCTTCGAAGCAGGTAAAAGTGTGGCAAGTGTTCGGTGTGGCAAATGTCCGGCGTGGCAAGTGTCCGGACACCGGAGGAGACAGGAGCACCCGACCCTTCGAAGCAGGTAAAAGTGTGGCAAGTGTTCGGCGTGGCAAATGTCCGGCGTGGCAAGTGTCCAGACACCGGAGGAGACAGGGACACCCGACCCTTCGAAGCAGGTAAAAGTGTGGCAAGTGTTCGGCGTGGCAAATGTCCGGCGTGGCAAGTGTCCGGACACCGGAGGAGACAGGAGCACCCGACCCTTCGAAGCAGGTAAAAGTGTGGCAAGTGTTCGGCGTGGCAAATGTCCGGCGTGGCAAGTGTCCGGACACCGGAGGAGACAGGGACACCCAACCCTTCGAAGCAGATAAAAGTGTGGCAAGTGTTGGCGTAGCAAATGTCCGGCGTGGCAAGTGTCCGGACACCGGAGGAGACAGGGGCACCCGACACTTCGAAGCAGGTAAAAGTGTGGCAAGTGTTCGGCGTAGCAAATGTCCGGCGTGGCAAGTGTCCGGACACCGGAGGAGACAGGAGCACCCGACCCTTCGAAGCAGGTAAAAGTGTGGCAAGTGTTCGGCGTGGCAAATGTCCGGCGTGGCAAGTGTCCGGACACCGGAGGAGACAGGGACACCCAACCCTTCGAAGCAGATAAAAGTGTGGCAAGTGTTCGGCGTAGCAAATGTCCGGCGTGGCAAGTGTCCGGACACCGGAGGAGACAGGGACACCCAACCCTTCGAAGCAGGTAAAAGTGTGGCAAGTGTTCGGCGTAGCAAATGTCCGGCGTGGCAAGTGTCCGGACACCGGAGGAGACAGGAGCACCCGACCCTTCGAAGCAGGTAAAAGTGTGGCAAGTGTTCGGCGTGGCAAATGTCCGGCGTGGCAAGTGTCCGGACACCGGAGGAGACAGGGACACCCAACCCTTCGAAGCAGATAAAAGTGTGGCAAGTGTTCGGCGTAGCAAATGTCCGGCGTGGCAAGTGTCCGGACACCGGAGGAGACAGGGGCACCCGACCCTTCGAAGCAGGTAAAAGTGTGGCAAGTGTTCGGCGTAGCAAATGTCCGGCGTGGCAAGTGTCCGGACACCGGAGGAGACAGGAGCACCCGACCCTTCGAAGCAGGTAAAAGTGTGGCAAGTGTTCGGCGTGGCAAATGTCCGGCGTGGCAAGTGTCCGGACACCGGAGGAGACAGGGACACCCAACCCTTCGAAGCAGATAAAAGTGTGGCAAGTGTTCGGCGTAGCAAATGTCCGGCGTGGCAAGTGTCCGGACACCGGAGGAGACAGGGACACCCAACCCTTCGAAGCAGGTAAAAGTGTGGCAAGTGTTCGGCGTAGCAAATGTCCGGCGTGGCAAGTGTCCGGCGTGGCAAGTGTCCGGACACCGGAGGAGACAGGGGCACCCGACCCTTCGAAGCAGGTAAAAGTGTGGCAAGTGTTTGGTGTGGCAAATCTCCGGCGTGTCAAGTGTCCACCTATTTACAGGCCGCTTAGAAGGACTCGGTGGAGCCTCCTCGGTGTCGCGGTCCCCCGCGGCCGGCCGCGCTCCTTATAAGGCGAGTCCACAGCCCGCCGACCAGCGGCCTGTGCTTTGATGCCCGGACGACAAATGAGGCGCGAGGACTCTCCGTCACCGCCGCCTTCCTGCCTCCCCCCCTCCATTTTATTTTGCTTTCGTTTTCCCCCTTTACCCTTTCCGCGTCCTCCTCCCGTCCCGCGGCTGATCTCGAATTCAAGCCGCGCGCCGTCCGACCGCCGGCGGCCGATGGCGTCCGCCTCTATCTCCTTCTCCCCCCCCCCCCCCCTCCTCTTCTCTTCCTCGGCAGAGCGGCCGCGCCGGAGGGAAAAGTCGTTCGCTTTCATTGGCTGTCCGTCGCGGCGGCGGCGGCGATCGCCTCGTCTGCCTGCATGATTCAATATGCGCGCGAGCGCGCCGCGATGCGTGCGCGTGGCTGCGCGCGCGGGGCTTGGACGCGACTCTCTGGAATTCTCTCTCCCCCTCCTCCTCCTCCTCTGCCGCCGATACACGGCCGGAATCTCCGCGTCTCTGACGCGCGTGGCCGCCGCATACGAAAAATGTGTCTACTTACGAGACTGTAAATACACTGCACTGTGAGACGTTGCGTGGCCTGTGTGACTGGGGCTTAGGTCGTCGCTAGGATTTCTTGTTACTAAGGCACTTCAAGCCACACAACGAATCAAACTACAAAAATGAGAAGTTCTTGGTACAGTTAATAGCAGCACATTCTCCAAGGTTCTTCTACCAAAATAAAGTCGTTGTTAGATGAGAATGGATTTTTATTGATTCTTCCATCACACTACAGCTCTGTACACATCTGGTCTAAAGCACCTGGCAACCGAAATTACAAGAACGTACTACAACTGTCTACGACTTTCAGCAGCTTAGCCGGCCGCGGTGGCCGAGGGGACTGAGGCGCTCCAGTCACGGTCTGCACGGCCACTACGGTCGGGGGTTCGAATCCCCCCTCGGGCATGGACATTTGTGCCATCCTTAGTCTTAGCTAGTTCATAAGTAGTTTGTAAGCTTAGGGACTGATGACCCCGTATTTAAGTCCCATAAGTTCTACAAACATTTGAACATTTGATCAGCAGCTTACAACTGCCATCAATTGCCCCTTGCTGTCAGTGGCGGCATGTTTAGATTTTGGCGCCCAAGTCGCAAATACGTCACGTCACGTGACGTGACGTTTACAAACTCTGTTTCAAATAAATTGACTATAAATTTTGAAGCAATTTATACAGTTAGATTTAGTGGTTAACAAATAATATAACTGGTGACAATAGTTGGTAAAAAAAGGTACAATTCATGCAATAAATTAATGATTTAAAGTTAAGTGGTCCGTGTTTCGCTACACGGCCGCTAGGTGATACAATAACCTTTGAGCTGTAAACAAACAAGACCGCACCTGACGTTTTATGATTGATCTTAAAATTCAAGAATTCACCAAAATTTTAAGGTAACTACAATTTACAAGTGAAAAATGTTCATAAAGGTGTATGGTTTATCAAAACTTAATAGATGAAAATTCTAGTTTTTCGTAAACAGTTCGAAACTGATATAATCATTAGACAAACTGTTAAGTTCATAAAATATACAATATTCTCGTTTCAATAATAATTTAAAAAAATCTTAGTGGTCACTGTTTTAACGTGAGGTGTTTTACCTCAGGATCCTTAATATTTCCAATGAAACGTCACAACTGCAAAGTGAGGAACTTCACGTCCAAACGAGCTCAAGGGGTCATTGCAGGTCACTAAGCCCCAAAAATTTCATTATTAGCGTTTAGTTACATTAATCCCTTCTGACCTCAATTATTTTCTACCAATGAAAAAAATCTTTGAATTTATATAGTCTTTAAGACAAAGTAAGCTTGAATTTGAAACACAATTTTGAAATATTATGGTCTTAAATTACCGAAATAATTTCAAATTGAAACATTGGGATACATCTGTAACATATGAGAACAAAGAATTAACCTTTTTTTTTTTTACAGTTAACATTTTGTGTAAGGAAATATATGTATATATTTTACAAAGTATACCGTAACCTTCAAGTATGGAAATGGGAATTTTTTGTTACAGTAAAAATCTTTTGGTGTTAATACATGGTACTATTCAACGTATTGCATGAAAGTCTCTGAAATAGTTTTTATACTTGTTAACACAAGGTGAGACATTTCATTTCACACACTTCATTCTACAATGGCTTTTTATGCACAATTTACATCTTGCTTCGTCAGGGACATTTTCGGGCTAGTAGCCTCTACCATCACTGCTTACATATTGAACAAGGTGCTGTTCCCGTTCCCCTCTACTTCATTGAATGTGGACTTGCTGAACTGGTTGGACGTCATTTCTTGTCTGGTTCTGCTGAACCTCTCTTAAAAACAGCTTTTGCAATATGAGCCTCAAATTGAAGTAGTGGTCTGTATTTTACATTTTGTTTTGACCAAGATGTCTGCTATACAACAGTCCACGTATGGATGATCAGAAAATATGGAATTGTAAGTCACATCAATTTGTTCCATAATTTCTTCATAGTGAACGTCTCCTTCTTACCTGACATACAGGTAGATCACTAGGATTTTGTGCGACGGAAGTGACATCTAATTTTTCCTTTACATTTTCATCCAGAATATAAATTTGAACAGGAATATCTAGATGGTCTATATTCACACTTTCATCCGCAAGATTTTCAACAACAAAAACTCTTCCTCGAACAAGAGTTTCCAAAGAAGACTACTCAACTTCTTCTAAGTCAACATATTCAATAGACAGGGTAAATACCCTCTGACTGTAAGAAAAATGTAATAACTCCCATTCCAAAGAAAACTGGTGCAGACAGATGTAAAAATTACAGATCCATCTGTTTAATACGTCATGATTGCAAAATTTTAACATTAATTATTTACAGAAGGATGGAAAAGGTGGTAGAAGCCGAACTTGTGGAAGATCAGTTTAGATTCAGGAGAAATGTAGGAACTCGGGAGGCAATCCTCACCGTACGGCTTATTTTAGAAGATAAATTAAGAAATGTTCAAATGTTTGTTAAGCTTAAGGGACTTAACTGCGGGGTCATCAGTCCCTAAACTTACAAACTATTTATGAACTACCTTACACTAAAGACGAAACAAAAATCCATACCCGAGTGGGAATTCGAACCCCCGACCGTGGCGGCCGTGCAGACTGTGACCGGCGTGCCGCAGACCGCTCACCCAATGCGGACGGCTGATAGATTAAGGAAAGACAAACCTACATTTCTAGGTTTTGTAGATTTGGAGAAAGCTTTTGATGATGCTGATTGGAACGCACTCTTTCAGATCTTGAAATCAGCAGGAGTAAAATATAGGGAACGGAATGTTATTTACAATATGTACAAAAACCAAACGGCAGTTATGAGAGTTGAAGAGCATGAAAGGGATGTAGAGGTTGGGAAAAGTGTAAGATACGGTTGTAGCCTTTCTCCAAAGTTTTCAATTTGTTCATTGAGCAAGCTATAAAGGAAAGCAAGGAGAAATTTGGAGAAGGAATTAAAGTTCAGGGGGAAGAATTAAAAACATTGCGTTTTGCCGACTACATAGTAATTCTGTCAGATACAGCAAAGGACCTGGAAGAGCAATTGAACGGAATGGACAGTGTGCTGAAAGGTGCATATAAGATGAACATTAACAATAGTAAAACTAGGGTAATGGAGTGCAGTGTAAGAAAATCAGGTGTTTCTGAAGCAATTAGATCAGGTAACGAAACAGTAAAGGAGATAGATGAGTTTTCTTACTTGGGCAGTACAATGACAAATGATGGTCGCTGTACTGAGGATATAAAATGCAGAATGGCAATGTGTAGAAAAGCGTTCTTGAAAAAGAGAAAGTTGTTAACATAGAATATTGATTTAAGCGTAAGGAAGTCCTTTCTGAAGGCATTTGTGTGGAGTGTTGCCTTGTATTGGAGTGAAACATGGACGATAAACAGTGCAGACAGGAAGAGGATACAGACGAATTGGGGAAAAAAGGAATTTCTGGCATACCTTGACTAAAAGAAGGGATCGATTGGTAGAACACATTCTTAGACAACAAGGATTGGTGAATTTAGCAAGTGTTTCGGTTAAAAACCGCAGACGAAGACCAAGAGATGGATACAGTAAGCAGATACAGACAGATGTAGGTTGCCGTTCTTATGTGGAGCTGAAGAGGCTTGCTCAGGATAGGGTATTGTGGAGAGCTGCATCGAACCAGTGTCCGGACTGAAGACCACAATAACAAAGTTCGTTTAGTGTACTACAAAATATATATGGGATGAGTCATAAATGAGGAAAAATATTTCGTGTAAATTGTCACACACTGTGCTACAAACACAAATTCGTCTTCCGGATTTTCCTATGTCAATAAATAACAATGCAACTGGATGGTAAAAATCTGTAGAAGGTATTAAAATTCAGGATGAAGAAATAAAATCTTTCCGTTTTGCCGACGACATTGCAATTGTGTCAGAGTTACAAAAGCACCTGGAGGAGCTATTGAACGGAATGGACAGTGTGTTGAAAGCAGCATATAGCATGAACATTGATAAGAGCAAAACAAGGGTAATGGAATACAACCTTAGAAAATCAGGCGATGCTGAAGGAATTAAATTACGTAACGAATCAATAACTGTGGAAAATGAGTTTTGTTACTTGGGCAGTAAAATAATATACGATGGTCGTGACACAGAGGATATAAAATACAGAATGGCAATGAGAAGAAAAGCGTTTTTGAAAAAGAGAAATTTGTAATTATCGAAAATTAATTTAAGCATGAGCGAGTTTTTTCTGAAGGTATTTGTGTGGAGTGTTGCTTTGTATGACAATGAAACATAATAAACAGTGCGGACAGCAGGAAGAGGATAGAGGCTTTTGAAACGCGTTGCTACAGAAGAATGCTGAAGATTAGGTGGGTGGATCACGTAACTAATCAGGAGGTACTGGACAGAGTTGTAGAGGAAAGAAATTTCTGGCATACCTTGACTAAAAGAAGGGATCGATTGTTAGGATACATTCTTAGACATCGATGAATCGTAAATTTAGCATTGGAGGGAAGAGTGTGGGTGAAAATCACAGAGGCAGACCAAGAGGTGTATACAGTAAGCAGATTCACACAGATGTAGGTTGCCGTTCTTATGTGGAGTTGAGGAGGCTTAGGCTTTCTCTGGATGGAGGAGGTTGGAGAGTTGCATCAAACCAGTCTCCGCGCTGAAGATCGCAACAACAACAGCGATATCTTATTTAGATCGTTCTGCAGTTGGTTTTGATCTTCAGATCTTTGCTGTAACGTGCCCGTAAAGTGAACCAACTCAGTAATGAGCAGGAAGTCGCAATGCTTCGGATCATGACTGTTTCCTACAAACTCGAAAAGAATTAACGTGAAACTCAACTCGAAAGGAATTAACTTGAACCTCAGTGAGGTATTCCATGTAGACGGTGGTCATTCGCAGTACACGTCATACAACAGAAACAACTTAGCTCGTCGAGAGAGAAGATCAGTTCGGCCCCTCGGAATAAGCAGTAGCGGAGAGTACTTGCAGAGCAGCAGCGGGAACAATCTGCTAGCAGCGTGCTGTGCTTCATCGCCAGCGGCGGTGGCACAGTGGCTCTGGACGTGAGGGCGCGGCGCCGCGGTCGCTCGTTACCCTGGTGGCCACCGCCTTTCATCCGCCCCCGCGTTCGAGGGCGGCCGGCGCCGGACTCCTCAGAAGCCCCCACCGCTGCCTAACGATGTCCGAGCGCAGCGCAGGGCTGCCACCACTCCAGCCGCCGGACGTGCATCATTACCCGCCGCCGGCACTCGTCGCCATCTTTATAACCCCTTGCCGCTGTATCTCCGGCTGCTTGGCGGCTCTTCTGGACTCTGCAGGCCACACGTGGGCACTCCGTCCGCGGCTTGTGCAGTGGTCTCACAGCAGCGAGACGAACAGGCAGCCAAGGTGTCCTCAACATGTACAACATGTCAGTCAGAAAGAACAGCTGGCCGAAGTAAAGCTCCCATGTTATAATGGGGCCTCTGCGACAACGAAGATGCATCCTTTGTCTGTGAGGCTCAGTAGACGATGTGTGGTGTCGCACAAGTCTAAAGTGCGCGCCACGTGCTTTCGCCGCGCGCCGCCATGCAAGCACGGCGCGGCGTTCTTACGACGTCGGCCACGAGCGCCCTCTGCTGCAATCCCGCTCGTGGCCACCAATGAACTGCATCGATCACTTGGCGATAGGACAGGCGCTAGAACAGACTCTAATCAGTATGCAGGCCTCTACCTAGTTAAACTATTTATCTGCATTTCACTAGTCTTCAGTCAACAATGTTAAGTATTGTACTATGTCTACGAAATATATATCTTGTTCTAATCTAGCTTAGTATTTC
The DNA here is from genome assembly GCA_026315105.1 of Locusta migratoria. Taxonomy (NCBI): domain Eukaryota; kingdom Metazoa; phylum Arthropoda; class Insecta; order Orthoptera; family Acrididae; genus Locusta; species Locusta migratoria. Next base: position 262,025,035 of record CM048749.1, on the reverse strand, counting down.
TAGTTTCTGCTGTCCCACTGGCTGGTTACCTCAAACTCTGTACCCGCACACGCGAGCATCCTATTTCCCTGTGTCGGTCTCTTTCTACTCGGCCACCGACACCTAGGACAACTGGCGGCAACGACACACAAAACGATGAACCATCTTCTCCACTGCCGAAGTGGCGGACTATGGCTGTCGGAGGCCCGGGGTGAAGGCAAAACAAAATGAGACCTCCCCATCCACTTCAAAATACTTTTTTTCTATAAAAAAGAAACTTTTGAGATTTGGAGGGCCCCCAGAACAAGAGGCACAGGACGTCTAAAACAAACAGCTTTCGAGATGTGGAGGCCCCATATCAAGAGGCCAAGGGAGCTAAAAAAAATAATAATACTAATAAATAAATAAGTAAATAATGTGCTTTTGAGGTATCGTGACGCAAGAGCATCTTGAATCAGGAAGCGCAGCAGCAATGCACCTTGCTGAACAATTAAATTTTATTTCGCTGGATGTCATCGACACGCTAAGAAGAATACATTTAAAGAAGTAGGTAAAAATTTACTTAACGTTAACTTTGTCCTGTGCTAGGTGCTACATTCTTTTGAAAGTAACAAGTGTGAGTGTAGATCAGGTAAGGCTCATAATGAAAAACAAAATAGGGGGCTCCATATCGTGTGGAGAAAAATATTGTCACAACATTTTAACCCTGGATAGCTGATGCCAGTAGAAATGTTTTTAAACTACGGAAAATTGGCGCCACGCGACCCGACTGGTCGTGGTCATGTGTTTTCATGTGGCTGCATCCGGCAGCAGGGCAATCTTGCGGCCAACTTTCCGTACTTTAAAAATGGTGCGTATTGGAGCTACACAACATTATAATAAATTTGATTTCCACAGCCATCAGTTATCCAAGGTTAAAATTTCGTGACAATATTTTTCACCGCCCTGCGTAAAGATCAAATGTAGCGCGTGCGTTTTGTTAAATCTCAGAATGACTTGACTGACTTCCATAATTTTTATTTTTTATTCCCATTAATACAATGTTGGTTCAGACAAACAAGAATAGAAGAAGAAAACTAAAAGAATAGCTGAAAAATCGCAATTGGTAGACTGACAGATTGACTGGGAGAGGGAAGGAGATGGATCAGATAGGGGTAGAACTAGATGTAGAATTGCTAGACTGACAGATTGACAGGGAGAGGGAAGGAGATGGATCAGATAGGGGTAGAACTAGATGTAGAGTGGTAGAGGAGGAGATGTATCGAGAGAGAGAGGGTTAGAGAAAAGGTACTAACTCAACACTAGAATAAATAAACACCACAGCAACAACGGGTTATCAACTAGTACCAAATTATTAAAAGAGGGAAATCACCCTCCGTGGCACACAAAACAGGGCAGATAACTGTTACAAAAACAACTGTAGAGCACGATAAATTTAAACAAACACAAAATGTCCAAGGCGTGTGATTTTTCATAGAAAACTAGAGAAACCGTGCGAATACTTCGCACCGTAAGTGGAATGACGAAAAAATGGAAGTAAAATTGAATGTTCACGCATAGCTTTCTTTATATCAATGCAAGTGTTAAAAAGCGCAAATGAAAGAGCTTGATCCGCTGAGTGTTGTTAGCTTAAAATAACTGAGTACATTAATTAGAACTGAAGATATCGTAAAATAAACCGATTAAAATATTCATTGCAAGGACAGAAGGATACCGCGTTTGAATAAAAATAAAGGATGGAAGGCTTGAGTTAATTCTGATATTTGATGACGAATATGCGAATGTATACCTTTCGTTTAAAGCAAAAATGAAGGAAATCTGTCGGGTAGAACTGCCTGACCGACTGACTTTAGTTTACAGCAAGGAAATCCCCATAAGAAATATACAGAAGGAAATCGCGTTTGAGTATAGAAAAATGAAGGCGACAGTTGTGTAAATTCTGATACTTGATGACAAATCTGTGGATGAATACGTTTCGTTTGAAACGAAACTGAAAGAAATCGTACTACTGGCGTTCAAAATGTTTGTATAGCTTATGGGACTTAACTACGGGGTCATCAGTCCCTAAACTTACAACCTACTTATGAACTAGCTAACACTAAGGACGGCACAAATATCCATGCCAGAGGGGGGATTCGAACCCCCGACCTTAGTGTCCGTGCAGACCGTGACTGTCGCACCTCAGTCCCCTCGGCCACCGCGGCCGGAACTACTGGGGTTTATTAGCAGAAGGATCCTGGAACATATAATTTCTTCGATCATTATCAATTAATCTCGAAGAGAACAGGGCTGATGTGGGCGACCTCACACTGTTCATTTTTACGGTACCTTACTGTAGGGTGTCAAAAGTCTTCGGAAATCTTGAAGGAATCGATAACATATCCCTTGTTGATAGCAGTCATCACATCATGCCTTCCTAGAGAGCTTCAGCAGCAAAATACGGTACTTTCTGTTTCCCATACTGCTTCATCACCATTAGAATGCTCGATGACTTCGCACGAGCAGTACTACAAACAACAAACTAACGCACAGTAGAGAATGATGTCTCATTCTTTCACGATGACGAAAAGGATTTAAATGATAATAGTAGCTTTCAGATGTGGACAACTGTTTTGTTAGCTGCAACTGAAAGAAGATATTTTGAAGACTGCAGTCAATCTCATATATATTGCTTTTAATTCAGAATGCGAACATATTTTGTTGGCACCCACCTGCATAGAGAGACAAGATCATCATAATAAAATAAATCAGATCGAAAACGGAAAGGTTTAGATGTTTCTTTTTTCCGAGAGCTATTAGAGAATGCAACTATAGAGAAATATCACAAAAGTGGTTCGATGAATCCTCTCCCATGAATGTCAATGTTACTCGTAGAGTATCCATGTAGATGTCACTGAATAACTGTGCGTGACGTTGTGCGTCTAGGCTTGATCCTATAACAGTGCACTTGAAAGACAGACGCGTAACCAACAAAAAACCAGTCGAAAAGAAGGCTTCAATTTTTAATTCATTTTCGTTTATGTTTCCTGATTTCCATTAATTTTATGTACTGCACAAGCAAATATTTAATTTTCCAATTTCTTGACTTTTTTTCTTTTTGTTGCAGGTAAGTGTCATCCTCACCTGATTAATGCGATAACTAACATTGTGAAGACTACAGGTAAGGGGCTGGAGCCTATACTTATGAACCTGGAGAGCTATGCTGACTTTTTTCAATTATCTTATTTGTTGTAGTTCGTTTCGAGAATTGATATTTGACAACTCTGTTCTGGTACTTTGTGAAGTACGAGAGTAATTGATTCAGACGATGTCTTGCGATCACTGTGAAGTAATTCTTGTGCATTAAGATTTCGAGCAATAACAGCATTTCCATTAACTGAAATCGTGAATGAAACAAATGCTTCATCAACTATTTCCTTCGGTACGCTGATCATGCTTACATTCATTGTAGTCACTAAGGACGGAAAGCGTAAAACTTGCACTTGTACTGTAATACATCTCGAAGAATCTCACAAATAGTGACTGCCGTCGCAATCTTTACCGTACTTTACCGCCAAAGTCAGTAATGTGTCACATTATCATGCTATAAATATCAATTTCAACATTTATTTCTATTTTCAGCTTATCTACTTACTAATAGAGTGCATTAGGGAACCTGTGAGCCATAAATGAATATTCAAACAAACTTACAATTAAAATGTTGCATAACACCTCGCTGGTATTGAAGGCAGCCTTTTCATTTCACAAAGAAAATCAGAATACAGAGAAGGTACGAATTTAGACAAGTCATAGTAAAATAACTTAGAAAATGTAATCAGGGGGACACAGCAGTGCCCTCGCCAAGTCGAGTGCACGGTCGCACCATCCTTTCCTCGAAGCAGTAGACGGCACTTTCGACCCCCCTGTATCTCAGTTGTGAATAAAGCTAGAAGCCCTTAGTTTTAGGTTGACAAACCTACTATAATTGGCTATATTTTCAAATTATACTATTCTACACCTTATAGTTTACCAAATATTAGCAGTCGAAAATCGCTAATTCTGTCACTCACTGACTCACCGATCATCAGAATTCTAACGTACTTCTAAAAGACACACTAAAGTCAAATTTTGTATTGAGATAGTGTTTAGCCTGTAATGGACGGAAAAATTCAAACATCTCTAAAAATTATTTCCGTTCTCGAAAATATTTTCTCTTGATAGAATAGTATCGGCAAACTTGGCGTTACTAGTATTGTGTTTCTGGTGGTCTTTGGTGCCGGGTGCCGTGGCTCAGCGTTCCCGGTCAGAGGGCTCAATGCCCTCAGTAATAAAAAATTCAGAGTCATCAACCCATCGAACAAACACGATCAACATACAATAATACTTTACAAAAGCTTATGCACATGTGAGTGTACTTCATTCTTATGTGATTATGTTCAGTTACATAATAGAATATAAATATTGTTATGTCATTATGACATTGTGCAATTGCCAGATCATTATATTTATTCTTATGTCATTATGTTATTGTGCGATTTCCAAGTCATTGTATTTATTATAGAATTAAAGATGTATAATTTTGATATAGTCACTACAGATGTTGGTAGATAACTAATTAGATAAAAAATTATGACAAGGTGTTCAATAGGTGGTTCCATGAACACTAACTAAAATAACCGACTTGGTTTCCTGTAAGATCTCACGACTTTTTACGGTGGAAGGAATTCGGCGCTAGACTTCCATTTCTGTACAGTTTATGTTTTTGATGGGATATATATCACATCTTCAAGAGGTTTATGAACAAGACACCAAGGGCGTTTATGCCGTATGAAACATCGAAGTTCAATATTAATGTCATTTTACCTCCCTTTAAGGATTACAGTAGTATAAAAACGATACAAACTACAATGTAAAAAAAAAATAAAAAAAATACAACAGATTGCAGATTATAAAAGTATGCAAAAGGTACACATTACAACAACAAAAAATAAAAATAAAAAAGAAAAGAAAAGAAAATATAAACCGGTACAACAGTCACTCACAACCTCAGCATAGGAGACATTTATTGCAGGTGACGGTCCAACGTTGTCGGTCCCAAGCCTTATATCTGAGGACTGTCAGTACTCGATCCTTCCATCACGGGAAAACACGGCTGGGAAGGTATCCAACGCCTCGGAAGATGTGGCCAAACCACTGTAGCCTCTTCTGCCCTAATACACAGCTGATGTGTGTCTTGGTAAAGGTCTTCTTTTGTTCTACATTGCCATTAACTTTGCATGGTATTGGAGACGGGTCCATGTATCTTGAGAACAAAAATGAAATCTACTAAGTGAACAAGCGAATGAACAGTAAAGAAATGGGGGGGGGGGGTGTATGAAACGGATTTGAAACGTTCTGACCTACATACATTTGAAACGTTCTGACCTACATACATTTTTAGACAGTCTCCACACTTTAGTTTATACACACCTGTTGCTGTGAATTTCGAGGATATTTCGTTCACGCGGTTCCTCAGTATGAAGGGATAAACGTCATTGGCCTTAATCTCTATACTCAGATTGGTATTTCTAAATTTTCTAGCAATAATTACTGAATATTTTCCTTTATAACTCATGGGCACGTAGACGATTTTCTTGTGTTCTTGTACACCTGTTAGCTTACTTCCATGGGTTTTTCGCTGTCATTCTTTCTCAATTTTTTGCGGTAATTGAGGCTGGATATCCGTTTCTGCAACTTGCTTTATGCCTGCAGTCTCCTTGTTCCTTTCCTGCTCGGTTAAAGGCAGTAGTAATGGAGAACTATGTAAACGAAAAATCTATTCATCCCACAATCTAATTACTGTTAAAATTTCAGTTACTACATATTTACTTTTTATCTTGTTTTACTTTTCGTAGATGATACAGGAGAACTGAAACATGTTAATGTAAAAAGCCATTTGCAACGGTTGGCTGATGATCAGATAAAAATTGTCCATGTATATTTTTGATTTTGACATTCATTTACATTAATTTGACCAACAATACATATAGATTTTTGTTAATTTAAAGTTTTAATTGCAATATCGTTATTTTCAGTTAATCGGATCTGTCATAATCTTAAGATACTCTATACAGACCGAGAGTGTCACTGAATAGCGTTTCAAACGATAGAAACAGTATTGTTTGTTACAGATTGTCGGTTTAGCTATAACTCAACATGCCTAGTTTGTTGAAATTGTTTATTTCCTTATAGACCCTAACTACTACCAGATTATTATTGTTATTGTGTCTGAGTATGAGGCACCTTAACTTCAAATCAGTGTGGCCAAGCCCTCTTTTTTAATTAATTTTCTCTGTTTATTTTCGTCATGATAGTGTTAATAACACCGAAAAAGCCAAAATTTGTGTCGCTGCTATTCAGACTAAATGCAGTAGTTGAATTTTGCTTTTATACACAGATTTCATTCGCGTTGCTATAAAAACGGAAAAAAACTTTGTTGTGTGCATTTCATTCTGATTTTCGCTCTTGTGAGATGAGGTTTCAATAGACATGTAGCTTAAAGTTAATTTCATTCTATAATTCTGTATTACTTCTATTATACCAAAGCTCGCTGCTGTAAAAAAATTTCATAAAGAGCTTCGCAATCTTCTGTGGTAACCTAATAAACAAATTTGCTGAACAATTTCAACTTTGTTAACAGTTAAAAACATATATGGAATCTTGTAATATAAGAGTATATTCTTAACAAATAAATTAGATCGCCTCCTCGCTTGAAAAATATATACATGTACAACATTAGTAACAAAAACAAGCACTCTATCTTGACGAACACTTAGGGCCAGATAATCATACACTGTTGTAATGAACCAGCTGAGACTCAAATCTATAGCCTGTACAACCACAGGAAAAAGGATTTTTACTTGTTTCTGGTTCTCTCCCCCCCCCCCCCTCCCTATTACGGTTGGCCAACAGCCGTTAAGGTGGCTGCTTAGGTTCCGCCACGTCTGTATCGGTCCCAGAGGGCAGATGGTCTGTTAGGAGGACAAGTACAGCGTATGTCACCCAGAAGCTACCTTTAGGTATCTGGTAATGAGATGGACTGACTGATTTAGTAGAACACCATCCTGTTTTGCATGCGCTGGTGCCATCTACAGCTACGTATTCAACAGCAGCGGAACATCGGCTAGATTCTGTAGTCCTTAGCATAACTGTCTGTTGCATAATTTGTAAGTACTTACAGTGTACACGAAGGGAAAAAAATGCATGTGATACCAAAATGCATAGATACAGATGGTGACAGTACCGCGTGCAGAAGTGTAAAAGGACGGTCCTTTGGTAGGATTGTCATTTGTACTCCGGTGATTCATTTGGAAAGATTTCCGACGAGATTCTGCCAACATGACGCGAATGAACAGACCCTGAATTCGGAACTACGAGTTAAAGGCATTGGACGTTCCATTTCGGGTACTGTTACGGAATTATGATATCTACATTTTCAAGAGTGTGCCGAAAAAGAAAACAAGTTTCAGCCATTATCTCTCTCCGCGGAAAACACATTGGGGGCGGCGACGGCCTTCACTTAATGACGGAGAGCAGATGCGTTTGCGTAGTGTTGTCCGTAATAAAAAAACTGCAAGAAATTAATAGGAGAAATAAATTTGGGGCGTACGACGAACGTTTTCGTTAGGAGAGTGAGACGTATTTGGGGTAAATGATCAATTGTAGCACATAAACGACACGACTGCCTTTCCTAACAGATTGATATCGGCTGCAGCCTCTTTCCTGAGCTCGTAGCCGTATCAGTTGGTCCCCATAGGTTGAAAACTGTGATTTTCTTCCATATGTCCATACTTCATTTGGTACTAGCTAAAAACTTGGCGTTCCCGGGTATTTACGTTTTTATTTATACCTGCCTTGAGTTCGTACTGCTCCTATCGCTTCTCGCTCAGTCCATTTCTTTTCTAAAAGCATATTATATTTATCGTAGAATATATAAGAAATAAGGCTGTCTTGCATAATTTACAAAATTATACGAGCAGTATCCAAACAAAGAAAGTGCAATAAAAATACAAATGGCATTTAAAATTAGCACGATCTCATATTAATTGAGTTATAGGTTGTACAATTGTATAATTTTTAAGATATATATTCATTTGTATAAGTGCTGTATGTCTGTAAAATCTGTTACGAATACAATTAGTAGTAAAACAGTTATAGATTAAAACTTGGTACATAATAGGGCGGTTTTCTATGAACGTTACTGTTTATGTGCTCATATTTCATGAACTACGTGTCGTACTGTGATACAATTTCGAAGATATGTCTGAACACTGTCTGTAAAATTTCCTGCTATTACAATTTCTAGTGTAGAATTTATAAATTGTAACTTCATACCGAATGCCATAAATTTAGTCCATGTACAGCGGAAAAGTAGTAAGCGAGAAACTTTTTCCCTTTCATAATTTTGCTGTGGTTGTCAGAGAGAAAAAGTTATATAATGGTTTGCAATTATGTTTAAAGTTGGATGCAATTCGTTAAGTACTGTCATTCTCATACAGTGTGTGAATAAAGTCTCGTCGCATTATGAGGCAGTTTATTGCAACTATAATGTGTATGACATTCAAATGTTTGTAATTCTGTGGGACCAAAGTACGTTGGTCATCTGTCCCTATACTTACAAACTACGGAAACTAAGGTAAACAAACCTAAGGACAACACACACATCCATGGCCGAGAGAGGATTCGGAAATCCGACGCGGTAGGCCGCGCGATCCGTAACATGGCGCTCCGGACCGCTCGGTTATTCCCTAACATTTATCTCCAGAACCATGTGTCGTATGTGGTTTTTACTCCGACAGCATAGTTGTCTCAAGGTCAGGAATGTGTACACCAAACTTGAATGAAATCGGTCCAATGGTTTAGGAGGAGATAAACAACACTGCCGTTTGATGCAACAGTTTTTCCTGCATCTCATTGTTTATGATGTCATATCTCGTGAACTATGTCTTGTACGTAATCCTTACATTACGGCGACCGTCAGCATGGATTGAAGCTGATGTGTGCAAAATTTCATAAACACTAGAAGAAAACTGTAGAGTTGTATATAATACGTACACACGAACAAAGACACAAAAATACGGACAGACTGCTTCATATAAGAAAAGATGAGTTGATATTGTTGTGTGGATGTTATTGATAAGGCGATGAAGGTACACTGTAACAGAAATATGTCACAGCTTTATTAATATTTGAAATATATTACAAACAAATGAATACTCATCTATGACCGTTTTAGAAGCACAATCATTCCAGACTGGTAAAGTCCAAACAGTAAGTAATTCAGAGTTACCATCACAGTCCGCGATAATTTGGAATTCTTGATACGTAAACAAGTCTGGCGGCATTGCGAATTACTGGAACAAACTGCAGTCTCAATTCCGAGGGAAGTGTGCACAGTAGACGACGCGATGAACACCCGTGGACACATTCAGGGGGACTGTGGCCAGGTGACGTCGCAGGTTATCGAAGAGGCCGTGGAGGGGTCGACGTTTAAGACTGGTTGCACAAACACCGGTTTTGGACGGTCGGTATATATCGACCGATATTTTACCGGTGGAGCGGCGCTTGCACACTTCCCGGCATTTTACCGGTCATACGTGCAGTCGCATGGCTATCGTGGTCCAGTGAAGTTGATTCCAAACGTAAATTAATTTCTCCCAAACGATTTTGCATAGTATTATAACAAATATTACTGACATGATACAAATAAGTAATAAAGTACCGTATCATCACACATTAGTAAACCAGTTACGAAATGAATTTTTTTCTTTGCTATCCATTTATTCAAACCCTCATTCAGTTCGCAGGAAAGTTGTCTCATTGTATCTCTAGTGGCATCTCTAACTTCTAGCGGGTCCAGAATATTATTCCACAAACCTGTTCGTGCTTTCACTGCCGGAATACGTATATCACTTATCTTTTAATATTTAATTCACTGCAAACACATGCCTGAAACAATGATAATTTCCTTGTGGGTATAGAAAGGAGTTCTATCCCTTGCGGGAATGCAGATAAACCTACGATAAAATAGAATAATGGACACTGTACCTCACAAGCGGCTTCTAATGAAATTGTGTGCTTACGGAATATCGCTCCAATTGTGCGATTAGATTCTTGATTTCCTATCAGAAAGGACACAGTTCCTAGTAACTGACGGTAAGACATCGAGTAAAACAGAAGGGATATCTGACGTTCCTCAGGAAAGCGTTATAGATGCCTACTTTTCCTTGTGTTTATAAACGATTTAGGAGACAATCTGAATAGCATCCATTCCTCAGGAAAGCGTTATAGATGCCTTCTTTTCCTTGTGTTTATAAACGATTTATGAGGCAATCTGAATAGCTCTCTTAGACTGTACGCGGATGATGCTGGCGTTTATCTGTTAGTGAAGTCAATGGAGGATCAAAAGCAACTGCGAAGCGATTTAGACAAAATTTCTACATGGTGCGAAAATTGGAAATTAACATTAAATAATAAAAAGTGTGAAGTAATAATACACATGCCCACTACAAGAAATCCGCTGAACTTCAATTACACGAAAAATCAGTCTAACCTTAAGGTCGTAAATTCTACCAAATACCTAGGAGTAACAATTACGAACAACCTACACTGGAGAGAACACACAGAAAATATTGTGGGGAAGGCGAACCATAGGTTACGTATCACTGGCAGAACGCTTCGAAGATGCAACAGCTCCACCTAGGAGACCGCCTACATTACACTTGTGCGTCCTCTCCTGGAGTTCTGTTGCCCAGTGTGGGACCCTCATCAGCTGAAACGGACGGAAGACATTGAGAAGGTTCAGAGAAGGGCAGCTCGTTTTCTTTTATCACGTTACGGGTGGGGGGGGGGGGGAGCGTCACGGAAATGTTGCACGATTTCAGCTGGAAATCATTAAGAGAACGACGTTATTCGTTGCGGTGATAAGTATTTGCGAAATTTCAATCACCGACTTTTACTTCTGAACGTGAAAATATTTTGCTAGCACCCATCTACATACGGAGACATGACCATCCCAATAAAATATATCAGATCGAACACGGAACGATTTAGGAGTTCTTTCTTCCCGTGCGCTATTATAGAATAGAACGGAACAGAAAGGTTATGAAAGTGGTTAATGACCCCCCTGCCAGGCACGTAAATGTGATTTGAAGATTACCCATGTAGATGTAGATAGGGTGATGATTTGGGCAGGGGTAGAAACGTTTTTGCACAGCCGATCGCTCTGAGGGCTAGCCACCCTCCACAATAAAACAAAGCGCAGATCTCAATATCATCATAAAACAATGACATGATCGACGAGAAGATTAATAAAGCAAAAGTAAAAAATAAAAAACCCACAAAACGAGTTCGAGCCTCGATCTGACCCAAAGTTTTACTTCGCCATTGCATTATATTCAATGCCTTGAAACAGACGAGAATTGAAATATATGTAATTTACTGTATACAGAATCTTTTGACAATGTCGACTGGAATACACTCTTCCAAATTCTGAAGGTAGCAGGTGTAAAATATAGGGAGCGAAGAGTTATATTCAACCTATACATAAATCAGACAGCGGTTATTAGAGTCGAAGGGCAAGAAAGGGACGCAGAGGTTGGGAAGGGAGTAAGACAGGGTTGTAGCCTTTCCCCAATGTTGTTCAATATGTACATCCAGTAGGCAGTGAAGGAATGGAAGGAGAAATTTGGAGAGGGCATTAAAGTGCAGGGAGAAAAAATAAAAACATTGCGATTTACCGATGACATAGTAATTCTGCCAGAGACCGCAAAGGATCTGGAAGAGCACTTGAATGGAATGGACAGTGTCTTGAAAGAAAGATATAAGGTGAACATTAACAAGAGTAAAACGAAGGTAATGGAATGTAATGTCAGAAAATCAGGCGATACTGAAAGACGTAGATTAGGTAATGAGACAATAAAAGTAGTAGGTGAATTTTGTTACTTGGGTAGAAAAATAAATTTTGATGGCCGAACTAAAGAAGATATAAAATGCAGAATGGCTATGGGAAGAAAAGCGTTTCTAAAGAAGCGAAACGTTTTAACATCCAATATTAATTTAAATGTTAGGGAGTCCTTTCTGAAAGCATTTGTCGTGACTGAAACGTGGACGATAAGGCTTTGAGATGAAAAGATGATAGAAGCTTTTGTAATGTGGTGCTACAGACGAATGATGAAAATTAGATTGGTAGATCTAATGAGGAGGTGCTTAACCGAATTGGGGAGAACAGGAGTCTCTGGCATATCCTGACTAAGAGAAGTGATAGATTGGTTGGACACATTCTGATACATCAAGGAATTGTCAACTTAGCATTAGAGGGAAGTGTGTGGGGTAAAGATCGTAGAGGGAGACCGAGGGAAGAATACAGTAAGCAGATTCAAAAGGATGTAGGTTGCCGAACGTATTCTCAGAAGAAGATACTTGCACAGGACAGGGTAGCGTGGAGATCTGCATCAAACCAGTCTGCGGACTGAAGACAACAACAGCAACAACAACAACATTGTATACAGAATCAATATTTTTATTCTTTAGTCCTACATGCGCTACGTCGATTGTATGGCGAGAAGGACAGCAGGAATAGTGCAGGGAGGACGGCCGGTAAAAGTCGTTGCGTGTGCCACTACATTACAGCTGCCATTTGACGACGTGCGCCTCTCTACTGTATGGCCGGCACCAGCGGTCTGCAGTGACAACTGCCAGCAGCTGACCGGCTTTTTGCCGGTGCCGGTACGTGGCCGGCCAGTCTGCAAGCTGCAGTGCCCTCCAATGGGCCACTGCTGAAATGTGGACCGTCGATAATTTATCGGCCGTCCAAAATCGGTGTGTGTGTGCAACCAACACCGCCTAGAAGACAAGGCCTGACAAGTGGCCGTGCCAGCCGCTATGAGGCGGTGGGCGTGCCCCAGCGGGCAGCCAGTCAATTGGCAGTTGCCTCCTCTTGGTGTGACGTAGACACGGCCAGTTGTCAGACCTTGTCTTCGTAGGCGGTGTTGGTGCAACCAGCCTAAGTGCGCTCCATCGGTGGGCAGAGGAAGTTCAAAGTGACTGTTATTTACGGAAACGAAGCGGCGGATGGGTCGTTTGTGCCACGTCGTCGCGTCTGCTGCTAAGAGCAGCCGTCCGACGCCGTTATGAGGCAGACCGCGTGCAGGGTGGCTCTGGTTCGACACCAGACCGTCCATATGGCCGTGTTACGCCTGTCTAGTTGTAGAATTTATTTTATACATTTTTCTGTGTTTGGGAACACTTTTAAGGCTGGGACAGCGCGTACGCAGCCCCAACAAACAAAAATTATGAGACCGAACTACTCGGATGACGAGTAATCGCAGGGGTCAGCTTGACCGAAGTTCAATATTTTTTATTTATCGTATGGCATATGTTAGCAGCGTATATACAGATATAATTAAACAAAGAACAAGAATATATATACAAATATCAGTAAACGATTGTACAAGAGTTCATTTTCGGTACATGTGAGTGATCAATGATATATTATGACAGAACTCTTGGAATTACGACATGTGTCATGTGAAACAACTTTTGGCTACACATCAATGTCCAGATCTTGAATCTACTTCATAGCCTGAGGTGTGGCTTCTATAAAGTTCTTAGCAGAGCCACTATATTTTCCTTTTGGACACACTCTTATGATGTGGTCCAGCGTCTGCTCAGGTGCTCCACAATCACAATTTGGGCTGTCCGTGAGTCCCCACTTATAAAGCATAGCCTTACATCTGGTATGGCCACTTCTGATGAAATTTAGCTTAGTCCAGTCTTTTCTTGCGAAGTTGAACCCTTTTTAGTTCTTTTGAGGGATCATTTATGAGATGATGATTACAGACTGAATTCTCCCAGTGCAATATTAAAGCCTCTGTCAATGAGTTTTGCGAAACTGTACCGGTACCGCTCAGTTGTATAGCACTGTATTTCTCCGAATAGCACTGCGTAATGAATGGGTCTATTTTTGTTTCTCAGCGCGTTCTATCACAGGAAAACGTATATAGAATACAAAAGAGCCAACTGATGTATAATTAAATTAAACGGAACCTGCATCACAGCTTCCCAGTAATCAGGATCGTCATCTACATCTACATCTACATTCATACTCCGCAAGCCACCCGACGGTGTGTGGCGGAGCGTACCCTGAGTACCACTATCGGTCCTCCCTCCTATTCCAGTCACGTATTGTTCGCGGAAAGAAAGATTATCGGTATGCCTCTGTGTGGGCTCCAATCTCTCTGATTTTATCTTCATGATCTCTTCGCGACATATACATTGGAGGGAGAAATATAGTGCTGGACTCCTTGGTAAAGGTATGTTCTCGAAACTTCAACAAAAGCGCCGGCCGCTGTGGCCAAGCGGTCTGCTACGCGCCAGTCACGATCTGCACGGCCACTAGGGTCGGGGGAAGGGCCACATAAAATCAATCGACGGTAAAGCAGATGCCAGACTTAGATTCATTGGAAGAATCCTATGGAAATGCAGTCCGAAAACAAAGGAAGTGAGTCACAGTACACTTGTTCGCCGACAGCTAGAATACTGTTGGGGTTCATGGAGGAAGTAGAAAAGATCCAACGGAGAACAGCGCTCTTCGTTACAGGATCATTTGGTAATCGTGAAAGCGTTACGAAAATGATCGAAAAACTCCAGAGGAAGACTCTGCAGGAGAGACGCTCTGTCGCTCGGTACGGGTTTTTGTCAAATGTTCAAATGTTTGTAGAGCTTATGAGACTTAACTACGGGGTCATCAGTCCCTAAACCTTACAAACTACTTATGAACTAGCTAATACTAAGGACGGCACAAATATCCATGCCCGAGGTGGGATTTTAACCCCCGACGGGAAACGGCCTCGCGCATTTGACAATAGCGCCTCAATGCGCTCGGTCGCTTCGCTGCGGCTGTGTTATCATGTATACAACATTTTTGAAACTGCAAACAGTTACCAATGACGTTATCCGTCACTGGTGAAGATCTGCCGAGGGCTGTGAGTGTACTTGCCCCAACCTGCAACTTATTTATTTATTTATTTTTCGTTTTTAAAAAAAAAAGTGGGGGGGAATGGTCCCCGACCGAGTTTCGAGTCTTCTTCAGGCACGGGAGTGTGTATGTGTGTCGTACTTAGGTTAATGTAGTTTAAGTCGTTTGTAAGTCTAAGGACTGATGAAATGTTCAAATGTTTGTAAATCTATCGGACCAAACTGCGTGGTCATCAGTCCGTAGCTTACAAACTACTTAAAACTAGGTAAACTAACATAAGGAAAAACACAAATACCCGTGCCCCAGGGAGGACTCGAACCTCCACGGCGAGCAACCACGCGCTCCGCAGCGAGACGCTTTAGACCGCTCGGCTACTCCACCGCGACAAGGACTGATGACTACAGAAGGTTTGGGCTCATAGCTTTACAAACATTTGAGCATTTTCTTCCTCATCGATTTGTGGCATCAGACATCGTTGTTACATATCCAGGTACACTATTCCGTTGATGGCTCTCCCACGGAAAAAAGGGACTATATACTTTGTCCTTGATCAGTGCAACCTGTTTCAACAAAACATTTATACCACTCAAAATTTGCAGTCTTAGGAGGAGGAGGTGTAGAGAACTTGGTAAGGAAATGATGTTGGCGGCTTAGATTCTTCAAACGAAAAAACATAGCACGCTGAGGTTCTTTGAAGGCTGACATCTTTAATGCAATTGCCACTAGCGTTACGTACGGTGCGATACGACAATATCAAACTTCACGAATGAAAACTTTATCTATTTTTATACAAATTAACACGACAAACACCTCTGCAGTTGCTATGAATCAAGGGGGACTGATGGTCTTCGCAGTTTTGTCGCCGGCCGCGGTGGCCGAGGGGACTGAGGCTCTCCAGTCACGATCTGCACGGCCAGTACGGTCGGGGGTTCGAATCCCCCCTCGGGCATGGATATTTGTGCCGTCCTTAGTCTTAGCTAGTTCATAAGTAGTTTGTAAGCTTAGGGACTGATGACCCCGTAGTTAAGTCCCATACGTTCTACAAACATTTGAACATTTTTGAGCAGTTTGTCCCCCTAAAACATCCAAACAACAACTGTGAATCAATTTATGTGATGGGGACTGATGACCTTGCAGTTTTGTCCCCCTAAAACATCCAAACGACAACAACAACTATGAATCAATTTATATGAAATTTCAAAGCGTAAAATGCTTTTTGAAACACCGTGTCTTGGAAACAGCATTGAACAGATCATGAGCCTAATCAAGACAGTGTATATCTGCATCTACATCTACATGGGATACTTTGCCAATCACATTTAAGTGCCTGGTAGAGGGTTCGTCGAACCACCATTATACTACTTGCACTCATTCCATTCTCGAATAGCGCGCGGGAAGAAAGAACACCTGAATCTCTCCGATCGAACTCTGATTTCCTGAATTATATTCTGATGGTCATTTCTACCTATGTAAGTGGGAGTCAACAGTATATTCGGAGGAGAATGTTGGCGATCTGCCCTTCTCTGGACTCTTTCGATGTCCCCGTCAAACCCACATGATAAGGATCCCACACTGGGCAGCAATACTCCAAAAACGGAGTTTCTTTTGTAGTTTCTATTGTAGTTCTGTTGCATGTTTTAAGGGTTCTGCCAATAAAACGCAGTCTCTGGTTCGCCTTTCCCACGACATTATCTACGTGTTCTTTACAGTTTAAGTCTAAAGTAATAGAAATTCCTAGCTGTTTATTGGAGTGTAGGACTTTCACATTCGATTGATTTATCTTGTAAACAAATTTTAACGAATTTCTTTTCGTACTCATGTGGACGACTTCACAGTTCTCTTTATTAAGAGTCAATTGCCGATTTTTACACCATAGTGATATCTTATTCAGATCGTTCTGCACTTGGTTTTGATCTTCAGATGATTTCACTAGACGGTAAATGACGGCGTCATCTGCAAACTACTTAAGGGAGCTACTTAGATTTTCCCCTAAATCGTTTATTTAAATAAGGAGCAGCAGAGGACCAATAACACTACCCTGTGGAACGCCCGATATCACCTCTGTTTTAGTCGATGTCTTACCATTGATTACTACGAACTGTGTACTCTCTATCCAATCCCAAATTTAGGGCGATATACCATAACCACGCAATTTGATTAAAAGCCGTTTGTGAGGTACGGTGTCAAAAGCCTTATCACTTCCAGCTACTGCAGCCAAGTAATATCTTTGATAAGGCGAGCTCGTGTCAGTCGAAGGGAAACGGTGGCGGTTCGGCGCCCTTGATTAACACGAAACTCTGCACCATCTACAGGCCTTTTCCGCACGGTGAGCGCGAAGGTCTGGCCCATATGCATATTCCGCGCAAGGACAAAGGGCAGCTGGGAGGCGCATTGTGCCCGACCAACTGCTCACGGCTGCCGCAAAAATCGAACCATTTGCGGCGCCTTTTAGCGCCGGGATAAGGGAGAGGGGCAGGGGGTGGCGTCCGGAAGCAGACAAAGGGCGGATAAAAAAGGAAAGACAAAGGGAACACTTTCTTCCCGAGACCGCCTTCATCGCCCCTTTATTTCTTGCCATCTCGCTCCCCACACCACTTTTCCCGCCGCTTTGCTGTCGAACCTTTCCCAGAGTCGCTGCTTCGTCTCTTAAATTTCTGTCGCCTCGTTGATGTGTCGCGGCCAAACGGAAACAGCCCTTCTCTCTCTCCTTCCGTAATATATGTCATACAGATACGCTACTTTGCTCTGGTTGAACAGAAAGAGTGACTTCAATAAATGTGCGCTACATGCAATTAATATGTACATGTTAAAAGTAGGCCACTGTACGCAATAAAAGCTTAA
Source organism: Locusta migratoria (assembly GCA_026315105.1). Classification (NCBI taxonomy): domain Eukaryota; kingdom Metazoa; phylum Arthropoda; class Insecta; order Orthoptera; family Acrididae; genus Locusta; species Locusta migratoria. Next base: position 262,007,220 of record CM048749.1, on the reverse strand, counting down.
TTTTAGCAGTAAAATTAGCAAAAGATCCGTGTGAGTTACCGCGTACTCCCTCCTGCAACACCTTGTTGCCTGGCCCAAATTGAGAATTGACGTGGTTCAAATTACTATTATAACAGGAAGTTAACGACACAGTGGCCAATATATGTAGCAGCTCACACGAAATTACCCACAGGCATTAATAAACAAACCACCACAATGTTATTTCATAAAGGTGGCTAAAGAAAAACTTTTATGGCACAACGGATCTTAAACATAAATAGCATCTGAACTTGTTCTCAGCACTGGTGAAAAACAATATAAAATAAAAGGGGGAAGGTGCTCGAAAACTACAATTTATAGGCAACTAAAAATTATATAGAACATAACTTATTTATTCAGGTCGAACGCAAGCAAAATGGGGAACCAATTTGCTTAATACAATAAAAATGCATCCCACTGAAATAACGTCCGTAAGTTAACCTATCTTACACAGCCGATGCCCAGAATTGAATTTAATATAAATGACACAGAACTTAACGCTAATGGGGGAGGATTTACAAACAACACTCACTAGCTCATACTCAAATAATGCAACAGCGAAACTCACCAAAATCAGCGTGCTGAATCGAGGCAGAAGCAGGTGACGCTATCGTAGGCGAAATTCAGCAAACCCGGAGGTACCACACAACACAATATACAATAAAACTGCGAAGATGGCTCTGGTCTGTCATGCCTGATTTGATATGGTGCGTGAGTATAGCAAAGTTAAGTTGCATTTAGATTAGACCGCGAGCAAACATGATAACGGCGACACACGGCTACGTTACATGATCGCACTCCACTGAAGGTGAAGTAGTTAAAAATCTGATTCATTGCACAAAATCACGGCGGACTCTTAAAGTGCAATCTGAGAGTAAACTAACTAGCCACTGATTTTATGAGAAGTGGCGTGAATTCAAGTGACTAGCAGCTAGTAACACATACACCGTGTTTATCTGTTGGAAATCAGTGGTTTGAAAGACTAGAGCACATTTCTGCACATGATCGGAAGGAATATTTCAAAAAATTAATCTAAGTTCAAGAGTCTAAGTTAAACATGCTAGACAATGAATCGCCACCATCTCCACGGGCACAAGAGCATAACCAACCCTACCTCACCATGTCCCAGCACCAAGTGACCACCGAGCGGCCAGGAGCCAAGGGAAAGCTACCGGAAACTGGGAAAAACAACAAAACAGCGGTGATGGGTAGAAGATCTCGAGACTCGCCCTGGAGAAGGCTCGTCAGCTGGCTTGTAACCAAAGGATGTAGAAACCTCTTTGGTCGCATCAGCAGCAGGGGTTGGTAACGACTGACTGCCGACTCTGAGTCAGAGAGAACCATGCAAAGCGAGCTATCACTACCCATATTCAGACAGCCATTACATTCCGCACATCCACTTAAAAGTAAAACAAGTAAACATTCTCAGAGGGACAATAATAAATTATTAAAATAATAAAATCCTTCCAATATTAACTAACATTTCAGAAACACATGCCTTGAAAAGAGTGGGGTTCTAATTTAACAAAATGCTAATCTAGCGACATCAAATAAATTAAAATTTTATAAAAAAATATATGGAAGACGACAGACGGTCGTATTTCAATGTTTCACTTTGTTCATCAGATACGCTGCTTTGGTCTGCTTGAGGAGAATGAGTGGCTTGAATAAATGTACGCCACAGACAATTAATATGTACATGTATTACTTTGTTCTATATATAGAACGCAGCGGCGAAATAGCTGTGCGCACCAGGGCGCCGTGTTACTGTGCGCGCGGCCGTTCGCCATCTGGGATATGTTTCCCCCCTCGGTCATGGGTGTTCGTGTTGTCCTTAGGTTAGTTTACCTTAGTTTAACTAGTTTGTAAGCCACGGACAATAACTAAGCAGTTGAGTCCGATAGATTACAAATATTTGAATTTTTTTTGTATCACAGACCACCCGTCCACTCCTCCTGAAATTGAGGGAGTCGTAGGAAATGTAAACTGCAATACCTCCTAGTAGTAAGTGTACGATGACGAATCTATTGGTGCCATTTGCAGCTTACGATTCTCACCGAAAGTAGGCTATTCAGACCGGAAGTTAATTTTTAAATGAAATGGCGTACTTCTTCTTAGTGATTTCGTTTCTATACAGAAAATAGACAATGTTTGTTTAATTTTTTATCTGTTTTTTAATATCATTCTCCACTCCAAAACGACGTGTAGTGAGATGCCCCATCTGACGTCTACAGATTACTTGATATGGTTAGATACTAAGGTCAAATAAGTTACAACTGCTCTTATAATGTGATGTAATACACATACGTAGCCACATGCAACTCTATTGTCGTGTAGCTTGTTCATCTAATCGATGTGCCGGCCTTCAGTGATGAAGAATAACTAGATATTACTTCAGTTTATGTCGAATATCACAGAAATTCAACCGCAGCTGTGACAATGTGATACTGAACGCTACCAAGATCGGCGGTTTCAGCCATGTCGAATCATTGGCAACATCTGCAATGACACTCACGGAAACAGGAAGCTGGGCTCACACACAATGTCGACATACGACGCCAGCGAAATTGCTCTTCTGGCTGCTGTAGCCACAGTCCCCCTGTGGGTGTACGACAAATTGCACGACGTGTAGGAATAAGCCACAGTAGTGTGTGCAGAATCTTGCCTCGCCACTGGTTTCATCCGTTCCATATCTCACTGCACCAAGAACTGTACGGGGATGACTTTGAACCCCGCATCGCATTATATCGTTTTGCACTTCAGCAGTTGCAAGGTAATCCAGTATTCCTAAACAATACGTTGTTTACGGGCAAGGCTTCATTTGCGTTTTGATCTTCAGTACGGAGACTGGTTTGATGCAGTACTTCACAATACCCTATCCTAAGCAAGCCTCTTCAACTCCACATAAGAACGGCAACCTGCATCTATCTGAATCTGCTTACTGTATCCATCTCTTGGTCTTCCTCCGCGGTTTATACTCCACACACTTCCCTCCAACGCTAAATTCGCAATTCTTTGATGTCTAAGAATGTGTCCCACCAATCGATCCCTTTTCTTTTAGTGAAGGTATGCCAGATATTCCTTTTCTCCCCAATTTTCAGTACCTCCTCATTGGTTACGCGATCCACCCACCTAATCTTCAGCATTCTTCTATAACACCATATTTCAAAAGCCTTTATGCTCTTCCTGTCCGCACTTTTTATCGTCCATGTTTCACTCCCATACAAGGCAACAGTCCACAAAAATGTCTCCAGAAAGGACTTCCTTAGGCTTACATCAATATTCGATGTTAACAAATTTCTCCTTTTCAAGAACGCTTTTCTACCCATTGCCGTTCTGCATTTTATATCCTCTGTACTGCGACCATCATTTGTTATTTTACTGCCCAAGGAACCAAACTCATCTACCTCCTTTATTGTTTCGTTACCTTATCTAATTCCTTCAACATCACCCGATTTTCTTAGACTGCACTCCATTACCCTTGCTTTGCTCTTGTTAATGTTCATCTTATATGCACCTTTCAGCACACTGTGCATTCCGTTCAACTGCTCTTCCACGTCCTTTGCTGTCTCTGACAGAATTACTATGCCGTCGGCAAAACGCAATGTTTTTAATTCTTCACCGTGATCTTCAATTCCTTCTTCAAATTTCTCTTTGCTTTCCTTTATAGCTTGCTCAATGTACAAAATGAATAATATTGTAGAAGACTGCAACACTGTCTTACTCCCTTCCCAACCACCGCATCCCTTTCATGCCCTTCAACTCTGACAACCGCTGTCTTGTTTTTGTACAAGTTGTAAATAACCTTACGCTCCCTACATTTTACTCGTGCTTGCTTCAGAACTTGAAAGATTTCATTCCAATCAACATTGTCAAAAGCCTTCTCCAAATCTACAAAAGCTAGATATGTAGGTTTGCCTTTTCTTAATCTATCTTCTAGGATAAGCCGTAAAGTGAGTATTACCTCCCGTGTTCCAACATTTCTCCTGAAACCAAACTGATCTTCCGCGAGGTCGGCTTCTACCAGCTTTTCCATCCGTCTGTAAATAATTCGTGTAAATATTTTACAACCACGACTTATTAAACTGATGGTTCTGAAGTTTTCACACCTGTCTGCGCCTGATTTCTTTGGAATGGGGATTATTACAGTTTTCTTAAAACGAACTTTAATACGTTCGCTGAGTGTACTTCGCCTGTCTCATACGTCTTTTGCCCCAGGCGAAACAGTTTTGTCGCGGCTGGTTCTCCCAGAGACTTCAGCAGCTCTGAGGGAATGTCATCTACTCCAGGGACGTTGCTTCCACTTAGGTCCTTCAGTGCTCGCTCAAATTCATGTCTCAGTATAGTATCTCCTATTTCATCCACATCTACTTCTTCTCCCCATCCTACAATATTGCCGCGAAGTTCATTTCCTTCGTAGAGCCTCTCTATATACTCTTTCCACCTTTCAGCTTTCCCTTCTTTGCTTAGAACTGGTTTTGCATCTGTGTTCTTGATATTCTGACGTTTTGCACTTCAGCAGTTGCAAGGTAATCCAGTACTCCTAAGCAATACGTTGTTTACGGATGAAGCTTCATTTACAAGTCGGGGTGATTTGAATCTGCAGAACATGCTCTGTGATCAGTCATTCACTTGCTAGCCTTTAAAATCGATTATCAACGGATTTTTCGAGAATTCGTCCACTTGATTGTGGTATCCGCTACCACGCCGCCGCCGGCCGACAACCCAGCAGCTGGCGCCACGCCAAGTAGACGGCCTGCAGCGCAAGCCACACGAGGAAGTCAGGCGCGCAGACCGAAGGCTCGCCGGCCGGCCGCACGGTACAGTTCGACTGGACCGCTAGAGGGCTAGTGTTGCGAGATGGAAGCGAGTCTCCACTAGACGTGCACGGCGCCACCGCCTGGCTCACATCCGAACTACCAGAACCAAATATAGGCGGCCGCACCTGCCTGAGCAACCCAGTGTACTCTCGCCTTCTCCAGTGATACCTTCGCTTATTGTTTATTGACGTGCCGAACGTAGTGCTACAAGGACTTCAATAGTGAGCTGCCACTTCCGGCTCTAGATTCCTGGGGCATTTCTACGAGATTTGGCGTCCCGTACCAGGGAAGACCTACCGACGTATGACTGGTCTAAACTGTGCGTTTGTGAAAGTGCTGTGTAAATAAATTGTTGGAAGCTTGGATTTTGCTTTTATTGTGTTATCATTATAACATTGATATGTGTCGAGACCCACGGTATGGACTCGGAAGCGCCGGTCTGCAGCCGTGACGCAGCTCAGCTGTAAACAAGGTGTGTTGCAGGTGCGACTCGCTCCCTGTCGGCCGCGCTGCGCGGCGCTTTTTAATGAGAGGCTGCTGGCACGCCGAGCGGCCGCCCACGCAAGGGGCAGCGCCCTCGCCAACCCCGGCGTTTGAAGCCCCGCTGCTCTTTTATGGGAAAGAAATTGGCAAAGCGGGGAGTATAGAGAGCGCGCTGAGGCCTCCGCTTCAAAGCGGAATTAAAAGGGAAGTTTGCGTTCGCGTCCCAGCAGGGGCACGGCACACGGCCCGGCGAACTCTTTTACGATCTTGACGCGCCCGCCCCGTTCAGGATCACCGATTTTGTTTTTCCGGATGGAAGTGGTCGGATGGAGTTAGTATTTTTGCCGACGTCGGTTCCTTTGTGCGCTTTCGGATTTGCGTGTGTGGATAGGAGAGGAGAAAAGTGTCGGTGAAAGCCTACCCCCCTCCCCCGACCTCCTCCCGGAATATCTATTCGGTTTCGCGGCAGTGTTTAATCCGCTAATGGAAGCCGACCCCATCTGCGCCGGCATTTGGCATGGTGCCTGGTACACGGCAGCGCCTTGCCCGTCTCGGTAACCCACGAACCGACCGGTCTGTGACTGCTGTTAATGAATGACGAATTTGTATGGGCATTTCCACTTATTTGCTTAGCGACTGTTTCGCATTTCAGGCAAGACGCAGGACTGAATTATCTTCATTAAGAAAGGTCCCACTTTATAGACAATTTGTAAAAAAGTAGTGTGGTATCGCACAAGTCTGAAGTGCGGCCGGCCGCGGTGGCCGAGGGGACTGAGGCGCTCCAGTCACGGTCTGCACGGCCACTACGGTTGGGGGTTCGAATCCCCCCTCGGGCATGGATATTTGTGCCATCCTTAGTATAAGGTAGTTAATAAGTAGTTTGTAAGTTTAGGGACTGATGACCCCGTAGTTATGTCCCATAAGCTATACAAACATTTGAACTTTTTTTTTTTCTGAAGTGCGCGCCACCTACTTTCGCCGCGCGCCGCCATGCACGCACGGCGCGGCGTTCTTACGACGTCAGCCACGAGCGCCCTCTGCTGCAACTCCGCTCGTGGCCACCACTGAACGACATCGTTCACTTGGGACTGAGATAGGAACCAGTTAACACTTCGGAATCAGATAGGCACCAGTGAAGACTTGGCTATCGCCGGCCGCGGTGGCCGAGGGGACTGAGGCGCTCTAGTCACGGTCTGCACGGCCACTACGGTCGGGGGTTCGAATCCCCCCTCGGGCATGGATATTTGTGCCGTCCTAGTTCGTAAGTAGTTCATAAGTAGTTTGTAAGTTTAGAGACTGATGACCCCGTAGTTACGTCTCATAAGCTTAACAAACATTTGAACATTTTTTGAACTTGGCTATCAGATAGGCACTAGGCACGCCTCTAGCTCAACCATGTATCAGCATTCTTCAGTACTTAGCTATGTAAAAGTTAAGTATTACTAAGTCTCTATGAAATATATGTCTCGTTCTAATTTCCTCTAGTGTTTCTAGTTTCTGCTGTCCCACTGGCTGCTAACCTTCGTACCTGCACAAGCGTGCATCCTTTATTCCTGTGTCGGTCTCTTTCTACTCGGCCACCGACACCTACGACGGAAACGAGACACAAAAGCGGCGACGAGGCTGGGACACAAAACGTAGATCCTTTTTTTTTAATTCGCATTTTTCAGAATTACTTATTGTATCATGTTCTTTTATCTACCGATTGGTACCTGAAAACAGTTTTCAGTCTTGGCGCTTACTCATGATTTACGCACTGTATTATTTACATCTACATAAATACTCTGCAGATCACATTGAAGTGTATGGTAGAGGGTTCATGATGTTTCTCTACAGTTCCACTCTCTAATAGCTCTTAGGAAGAAGAAATACCTCAACCTTTTTGTTTTCATTCCGATTTCTCTTATTTTATTGTGATGATCATGTCTTCCTGTGTAGGTGGGTGATAGCAATATCTGTTCGCATTAGGAATAATAAGTTGGTAACAAGAAATTACGCATATAGATCTTGTCGCAAAGAAAAACGCCTTTATTTTGATGATTTCCACCCTAAATCTTGCATCATTTCCGTGACACTCTCTCCCTTATATCGCGATAATACAAGACGCTCTACCCTTCTATGTACTTTCTCTAAATCGTCCGTCAGTCCCACTTGGTGAGGACCTCACAAAAGTACTCCAAAATAGGACGCACAAGAGTAGCGTAGGTAGTTTCTTTAATACAACAGTTCAATCTTCTGATCTGCCAATGAGACGTCATCTTTGGTTTGCCTTCCCTACAATATTTTCCGTGTTTTCTTTCGAATATAAATTTTTCGTAATTGTTACACCAAGGCATTTAATAGAATCGACTGCATGTAGGTCTGACTGATTTATCGTGTAACTGAAATTTAACGAATTTCCTTTACTGGTCATGTGGATGACCTCACATTTATCATTATTAAGGGTCAATTACCAATTTTTGCACCAGGCAGATATCTTATCTAAATTATTTTACAGTTCCTTTTGATCTTCTGGAGACGTGACTAACCGATAAATGACAGCATCATCCGCGAACAGTCTAAGAGAGCTACTCAGATTGTCTCCTAAATCGTTCATAAAAATAAGGAACAGTACGGGCCCTATAACACTTTCCTGTGGAACGCCGGATATCGCTTCTGTTCTACTCGATAACTTTCCGTCAATTATAACGTACTCTGTCCTTTCTGACAGGAAATCACCAATCCAATAGCAAAACTGTAGCGATATTCCGTAAGCACGCAGTTTTATTAGAAGACGCTTGTGAGGCACAGTGCCGGAAGCCGCCGGCCGCGGTGGCCGAGGGGACTGAGGCACGTCAGTCACGGTCTGCGCGAGCACTACGCTCGGGGGTTCGAATCCCCCTTCAGGCACGGATATTTGTGCCGTCCTTAGAATTAGTTAGTTCATAAGTAGTTTGTAAGTTTAGAGACTGATGACCCCGTAGTTAAGTGCAAATGCATTTTTACAAATGTCTGTAAATCTATCGGACCAAACTGCGTGGTCATCAGTCCGTAGCTTACAAACTAATTAAACCTAGGTAAACTAACCTAAGGACAACACACACACCCATTCCCCAGGGAGGACTCGAACCTCCACGGCGAGCAACCGCGCGTTCCGCAGCGAGGCGCTTTAGACCGCTCGGCTACTCCACCGTGGCGTAGTTAAGTCCCATATACTATACAAACATTTGAAAAAGTGTCGGAAGCCTTCCAGAAATGTAGAAATATGGAACCTATTTGACATCCCTTGTCGGTAGCACTCATCACACCATTTGAGTAAAGGGCTAGCTGTGTTTTCACAAGAATTTTGACTGTAGGTCAACAGGACGCTCTCTTCGGGGTAGTTCATAATATTTGAGGAAAGTATTCTAAAATCCTGCTGCAAACAGACGTCAGTGATATAGGCCTGTAATTTTGCGGGTCACTACTATAGCCTTTCTTGAATATTGGCGTAACCTGTGCAAGTTTCCAGTCTTTGGGTACGGAACGCTTCCTGATCGTGGGGTAGTATGTATGATATTATAAATAAGCTATGATCTCCAGAATGAAACTTTCAGTCTGCAGCGGAGTGTGCGCTGATATGAAACTTCCTGGCAGATTAAAATTGTATGCCGGAATCGGGAGTCAAACTTGTTTCATTCTGGAAACACCCCTTAGGCTGTGGCTAAGCCATGTCTCCACCATATCCTTTTTTCTAAGAGTGCTAGTCTTGCAAGGTTCGCAGGAGAGCTTTTGTGAAGTTTGTATAGTAGGAGGCGGAACTAAAGTTGTGGGGCGGCATCGTGAGTCGTGTCGGCATAGCTCAGTCGGGCGCAGTCCGCTTGCGACAGCGGTACCGTGAGGAAGTCCGCGGTGTGCTGCGGCCGCCTCGCTCGCGCGTGGTAAGTCGGAGTGTTGTTGCAGCTTTTCGCTGTTGTCGTTGTGTTTGTGTGACTATTACAAGATGACACCATGAATCAGCCAAATAGAAAAGACACTTTGAAGTTCACCTTCGATCGTACGTTCGTTAGACCAACCTCTTACGAATTTGAACGGTTTCTTGAAGAAGTTGTGAAGATTACCTCAGATGAGCTTGTCGGCATTCATTTCTCGATTGTGAGTACAGTTATTTACGTCAAACTGAGAACAGCAGATCTTTGTGAGACAATACTACAGTCTAGTGGCGGTAGCTATAAGTTCAAGCACTCGGATGGCAATATAAGTGAAGTTACTGTAAACCACGCCGGCTTCGGTATAAGAACAATCAGAATATTCGAATTGACCTTTGAGGTCTCGGGAGAACAAATTAATGCGGTAGTGTCATCCTACGGCACGGTACTCAGCAACATTGCAGAAAGGTGGTCAGGTGCGCATAGGTTTCCGGTACTAAATGGCATCAGACAACTGAAGGTCGATTTACGGAAACATATTCCGTCCTATATTGACGTGTGTGGCTACCGAGCCATTGTCATGTATGATGGGCAGCCCAGAACGTGCGCAGGGTGTGGGGCGACGGGCCACGTGCGTGCACAGTGTATGCAGAGGCGCGTAGCGCAGTTATCGGCCGGTGAATTTGTCAGACCTCCTGCTATGTCCTCACTGCCGATTACATACGTGGCGGCTGTCGCGGGACCACCACCCGTCGCCCCCGTTCTGCATACTTCTCAGGATAACAACTCTGCTGACCTTGAAACCCCGATGGAAGTAGCTGAGGCCTCGGCGGCAGTCTCTGGAGACCGGGAACCTACCTCGCCCTCACAGGCAGCTCCCGTCGACAAAGTCCAGACCGTTACTCTGATGGACGTCACTGACCATGCGGCTGCAGTTTCTGTCGCACCACACCCGCAAGAACTCTCTGCGGAAAACTCCAGCGAGAGAGTACAGGACAGTTGTTCGAAATCAGATGTACCTTCTGCTGACGAAACTGCCACCGATCCCGAACAGGAAAATGTTCCACAACACTCAGCAAGCCCGCCGAAGAGCCAGTCACCCAGGAAAAAGAAGAAACGCAGAATCGCACATCAAGCTGCCGAAGAAATTGTCCCATTAATGCGGCAGAAGGTGAAACAAGTAGTGCAGAAGTTAAATGAAGGTCCAGGGAAAGTTTCCGAGTGTACTCAGCCCAACATGTTTCCTAAGGCACCCGGTGGCGTCTCCGTGGGCGCAAAACAATGGGCCAGTGTAGCACCCGACGACCTTGACCCGGCAAATTCCTGTGTTACTGAAACAAACACGTCCGTTCCTTCATTCCAGAAAAACTGGGCGGACGAGGTGGACGGAGATGAGGAAATGAGGGAACCTACGTACTTTACTGCCGTCGTGCCAGCCACCTCAGATGACCGAACACCCCTCCAGAGCCAGGAAACGGAGGCTGATTATGTGTCCGACACCTACTAACAGGTGCGAAATTCCCCAAGCCATCCTTGTAAAACGCTCTACATCATGACCACCTATCAAGCCTATAGAATCGCGACTCTGAACATCACCAGCATACTCAGTACATTAAAATTACATAGTTTGAAAGACTTTCTGTACGCGGCGGATATCGACATCATTTTACTGCAGGAAGTAACCGACATTGCACTTGAAGAAATATATGGATACCACGCTGTCATAAATGCTGGAAGCGATGGTGACCTAGGGACTGCTATACTTTTTAAGGAAGGAATAATAGTAACGAATGTGAAAAAACTTGTCAACAACAGGTGGATCCCTTGTGCTGTTCACAATACCCGGATCATAAATATATATGCGCCATCTGGGAGCGGCAACCGCCGTCACCGAGCCGAATTTTTTCAACACGAAATTGTTCCTCTCTTTGGAGAGCATCAAGCCGAGATCCTTTTTGCGGGTGACTTCAATTGTGTCCTCCATCGTAAAGATCAGTTCCCTAACTTCAATCCGTCTCCCGAACTGGAACACATCATCAAAGATTTCAATTTAACCGATGCGTGGGAGCACAGCCATGGGGATGCACCCGGGTTTACGTTTGTCACTAACCATTCGGCCAGCCGCTTAGACAGGATGTACGTATCTAACAACTTGACGACTCGCATCTTACACGCAGAAGTGTGGCCCACCAGCTTCACCGACCATGCTGCCTTTATATGCACCATTAATATGGCGAGACAAGGCACCTACAGAGGAAGAAGCTACTGGAAGCTTAACGTATCTCACTTAAAAGACGCCGAATGCCGCGAGCGTTTCCAACAAACATGGCGGGACTGTGAAAATAAATTCACTTCGTATGATTCTGCTTTGACCTGGTGGATCAAGTGCGCGAAGCCGAAATTGAGGAAAATGTTCATAGATTACTCGAAGGAAAGAAGTTTTTGGTTCGAGACAACGACAGAATTTTATTTCCAATGCTTGCGGGACCTTTACAAATTGGACCAATCAGTCGTTGAAAACTACGTCGCGATCAAGAGGATAAAATCCAAAATTCTGGCTCTGAAGCGCAAACAATTAGAGGGTTTCCAAATTCGTGCGAGAACGCAGGCTGCCGCCCCACATGAAGAAACCTCGATGTACCACGTTATGCGCGAAAGGAAAAGGGCACACAGAAAAATACTCACGGAACTAAAAGGAAGTGACGGTACCGTCCTCACAACACAGAGAGACATTAAAGAGGCAATCTACAGCCATCTTTCATCCATAATGTCAGGCTGCCCAGTGGATAACGAAGCTCAAGAGGACTTGTTACGGAATCTGCAGGGCCGTCTCAACAGAGAGGCATCGCAGCGACTTACCGCAGAGATTGACGATGACGACCTGACAACAGCTATCGCGCAGAGCCCCAAAAATAAATCGCCGGGGCCTGACGGCCTTCCAGCAGAATTTTACCAGGCCTTCCAAGCGCAGATGAAGTCTAAACTGCTCCTCATATGCAATGAATTAATGGCCTCTGACAGAGAAATCGCGAAGGAGTTTCTGGAAGGTATTATCGTGCTAGTTCCGAAACGCCCCAGCAGCATTTTCGTAAACCATCTTCGACCAATCAGTCTCCTGAACAGCGACTACAAAATTATGGCGCGCGTACTCGCTCGAAGATTACAAATGATACTGCACGAGGTCACTGGCCCATATCAGACTAGTGTGGGTAAGGGGAGGTCAATCATTCAAACGGTCTGCGAATATAGAGACATCATTGCGACAGCAGATGTTCTCCGACTACGGTGCGCTATCATGACACTTGACTTTGAGAAGGCTTTCGATAGGGTGGACCATAATTACCTTCTCAAAACTATGTCCGCGATGCAGATTCCCCATAATTTTGTCAACGTCGTTGGAAGAATTTTGAGGAATAGCACGTCCCGGATTATGATCAATGGACAAATGACGAAACCGTTGGACTTCACACGTTCAGTCAGACAAGGGTGTCCACTGTCGATGGCTTTGTTCGCCATTGCCATCGAGCCCCTCCTAGCCACTCTACAGCAACGACTGCAAGGATTGTGCATCCAAGGTCAATCTATTGTCTGCAAGACATACGCCAATGATGTGGGTCTTGTTATCACGAGTGCAAATGACATCGAGAAGACACTTCAGGTGCTCACTAACTACGAACTTGCTTCGGGTGCGAAACTCAACAAAGCGAAATCCAGCATCATGAGCATAGGGGCTGGAATGTCATTGCAGGACATAGAAGACTTCAATGTGGTCACCAACAAACGAATACTGGGCATCGATTATAGGTCCACCATACAGCACACCATAGCAGCCAACTCTAAGAAACTACTCGCAAGTGTGCGAGCATGCGTCAGGGAACAACGTGCGAGAAAGCTTGATGACATCCAAAAGGCGGCCTTTGCTAACATGTATATAGTTTCGAAACTACACTACGTGGCACAAGTTTTAACTTTACCCGGTGAAACAACAGCTAGAATCATGTCTGCTCTAGACCATTTCGTAAGTCAAGGAAGTATCTTTAAGATCAAGTTTGACACTCTTACTCTCTCCGCGGATAAGTATATTGATAACTATATTGATGTTGCTCTGAAATCCCGAGCTCTATTCGTGTGCACCACATATAAACTGTGGAGGAAGACGCAACACAGTATAACGTCCCATCTACTAGAGGAAATAGCCCCTGGGGCATTGGATCCACCAATTGATGTGCGACACGTTCCCATTGGCTTTCACCATTTTAAACAGTTTTTAATTGAACTTAGCTACATTCGGACCAGAGTCTGTACCACGAACTTAACCAAAGTGAAGACAGTGTACGACAAATTAATGAAAACCAAGAGTAGAAACGTGGTAGAAGAAAAGTACCCTCAATATGACTGGCGAATAATATGGCAAAATATCAGCACCCGTCACTTACCGACAAATGTGAGAACTACATGGTACAAAGCTGTGAACAGAAAACTTGCCACCAAGTCCAAACTTCACGCCATCCATTTAGTGGACTCGCCGCTGTGTGGAAAACTGTAGCATACCAGACACTGACGAACATAGGTTTGTCTGCAATAACGTGACAGCAGTCTGGCTACTCGCTAGGCAAATGATAGCCACAATCACCCGAACCGTACCAGAGACAATCAAGCCTGCAGATTTTTTTGACTCCCGACAGTGTGCCTTATCCATACACAAAACGGAACGCCGTCAATTGGTTAAAAGGTCAAACAGTCCACTATATCCTTACTGAAGCAAATAAAAGCAAAGAAGATTTTCTATTATACCTTCAGCTGCAGCACCATATCCTAATGACATCGCGACACTATAAGAAAAATTTCGCCAATTTTTTGAAAATTCTATTGTTTGACACACAACGAAGGACTTGAATCATAATTTGCTCCCATTACAAGACCCAGATTGTGACATTCTGAAAAATTAGAACACGCCGAGATTTTCATCTTTGCTTTAAACAAAACTTCTTTTTTGCTCCTTGTGGTGTTTTCCTTTTAGTGATGTTTTCAAAATTCTGACGTCTGAGAGATGTATCTGAAGTGCTTTCCGTTTCGTATGGGAAAAAAATGTCCCCCGACAGAATCTGTCGTCTTATTTCACATTAAAAATTTCTGTTAGGAGTTCGTACGCCAGAAGGAGCGATTACACCCTTTCATGTGTCCCGTGGCGAAACCTTGCTAAAACGACGCCCACAGCACGAGACAAGCGCAGAGTTAAGAGACGAGGGAAAAAAAAAAAACAAATAAAATTAAATGTAAGATGTGAGAAATCCAATATGTAAAGTGGAAAAACACAATTAAATTCCAGAAAAAAGAAGCGTGGACCGATCAAGAACGGAATGGGGGAACACCTCCTAAACAAATGTTACGTGAAGCCGAACTCTGCAGCTGTCAATGCGCTGGGATGTTTAAGTGAAGTTTTTCCCCCGGAGCAAATCTGTAAGAGAAAGACACTTATTTATTTATTCTTCTTCATTTTTTATTATTACTTTATTATCTTTTTTCACTTATTTTTTTGGAACGAAATTCCATGTCAACAGACACGAATGGCATTGAAGCCAGGCCGAGAAGGCAAATCAGGAACGAATGGCATTGAAGCCAGGCCAAGAAGAAAAAAAAAAAAAAAAATGGAAGCATGGCATAGTGAGTAAGACGGTAAGTTGGTTATTTGTCATAAATCGGTTCCAATCCCGTCCAGCCTACTAAGTTTAATTCGTTGTAAACAAAGTATTCTTTTTTGAAGAGTCAACGCAAATGTAGCGTTCCAAGTATTCATAACACATTATACATTTTTGCATACCCCTTCCGATACTCGGTCGAGGAAGGCAAGGAAAAAAATACACCTCAGTTTGAGCATTAGCTCTGCCTCCGGTTGATAATCGTTTCGCATTTTTATCTGTACCTCACTTCATGGTCTTTATTTCAGATGATGATTTCCAAAGCTACAGAAACACAACTTATGATGCTTCTTACGACAAAATACTTATGCTATCAGACGAAAAGATTAATCTGGCCCAGACTTAAAAAAAAAAAAAAAAAAAAATAAAAAGTCGGTAGAGTGCTTGCCCGTGAAAGGCAAAGGTCCCAGGTTCGAGTCCCGGTTCCTGCACACAATTTTAATCTGCCAGGAAGTTTCGAGCTATGCTCTATTCAGTTCATAATGAATGTTACACAAGTAACTCCGTTATTTTAACATTACACATATTTCAATTAGGTATACATTTTTGTTTTGCTGATCCCCTAGTTATTTTGCAGTGCAAGTACTTTCTCATATGACGGTGACACCCTGAGCATGAATTTGCGACCTGTCGGGCCCGCGAACCACAGGTTGAAAAACACTGAATATACAGTAAGATGAAAAAATGTTCAAATGTTTGTATGGCTTATCGGACTTAACTACGGGGTCATTAGTCCCTAAACTTACAAACTACTTATGAACTAGCCGGCCGCGGTGGCCGAGGGGACTGAGGCGCTTCAGTCACGGTCTGCACGGCCACTACGGTCGGGGGTTCGAATCCCCTCTCGGGCTTGGATATTTGTGCCGTCCTTAGTTGTAGGTAGTTCATAAGTAGTTTGTAAGTTTAGGGACTCGAACTTAAGCTTAACTTAAGCTTAACAAATATTTGAATATTTGAACTTATGAACTAGCCGGGCTCGGTGACCGAGGGGACTGAGGCGCTCCAGTCACGGTCTGCACGGCCACTACTGTCGGGGGTTCGAATCCCTCCGCGGGCATGGATATTTGTGCCATTCTTAGTTGTAGGTAGTTCATAAGTAGTTCGTAAGTTTAGGGACTGATGACCCCGTAGTTAAGTCCCTTAAGCTTAACAAACATTTGAACTAGTTAATCCTAAGAACGGCACAAATATCCATGCCCGAGGGGGGATTCAACCCCCGACCGTAGTAGCCGTGCAGACCGTAACTGGAGCGCATCATTCCCCTCGGACACCGCGGCCAGCTATACAGTAAGATGATGTTTTTATTTTGCGAGACATACACATATTCCTCCCCTTCAACCTAATAAGCAGTAGACATTAAATATATGATCATTGATTATGATGTCGCCTACCCTCGCCTGCTCCCGTACCGCTACAATATTCTATCCCGCCTCCTCTGGTTCTGATTGGCCGTCTCTGCACCGGAAGGAAGAGCTCCCCCTCCCCCTTTTTTCTCCCGGCTACCGCGCGCGTTGTTACAATTGTATACACATTGGCCGGCAGCGACGACGAGATAACGGAGTTTTAATTAAAGACTGCCCACACACGCGGCCGTCGGGAGCTGCGAGCCACACGAACGCGATTAGGCCCGGGATGAATATAAATGAGTGATTACGCGGATTGGCGGACGGCGGCGCCGCTGACGGCAGTGGTGCCAACAGCCGGCAGTCGGGCCGAGTCTGTTACCGGCGGGCGAGATTTGCACCGAAATATCTTCGTTAGGTTGGCGTGCGGGGGCCGGCTGCGCGCACACCTTGGCGCCGACCGCAGCGCCCGCGTCGGAAGCGGAAGCACGGGCTCCTCCGCTAAACAAGCAATCGCGACGGCGGGCTGGTTATTGCTTTCATTAGAATGGTAATAGCCAGAAACTATTTGCCTGGGTTGCCTCGCGGTGCTCGGATCGGAGCCCGCGCCGCGGCCGAGTAGCGCTCCGGAGACAGCGCAACGCGTCGGAGGCAGCGTAATGAATTCCGCTCTCCATCTCGGAGGCAAACATTGTTTACCGCGCAGCCTGTTTGCCGGGTTCCAGGGGGAGAAACGAGCTGATCAGCGGATTTACATGTCCGCAGCGTATGTCGCCGCTACTGCGGCGTCGGCTAGCCGCACTTGTACACTGGACGGCAGGATAGAAATTTTTGCAAGTACATGTTAACACTTCTAAATAAACGACTATTTCGAATTTTTTGTGATAGAAAAGTAAATGTAATTAACATCTTTCCTTTTCAAAACTATATTTATTGAAATTTAAATGTTTGTAAACCTAACCCTTCACTGCGTTGCTTTGCAGATGTGCAAAGCGAAGTTTTAACTCTCTTTTCGTCATTGACCTGCAAGTTTAACTTCGGACACTGCCTTTCAGATAACTAGTGCTGCCTTATGAGGTCACTAGAATGCGCTATAGTCCTCGCTAACATGACAATGTGTACTGCTCTTTGTAGCATTCAAAAAATGTTCAAATTTTTGTATAGTCTATGGGACTTAACTACGGGGTCATCAGTCCATAAACTTACAAACTACTTACGAACTAGGACGGCACAAATATCCATGCCCGAGGGGGGATTCGAACCCCCGGCCGTAGTGGCCGTGCAGACCGTGACTGGAGCGCCTTGGTCTCCTCGGCCATCGAGGCCGGCTACCATTCTCAGACCAGCACACAGAGCTAGTCCTTTCATAGATGGTCATTTTTTGTAGCTGCAAGTAGAAACATTCATGAATTACGTACGTCCATTTCACATTGTTTTGCATAAGTGCAAAGAGGTAGGTATGAATAAATTTGTTAAGTTTCTCTCAGTTTTTCATAAATGCAAAGTGTAAAAAATGCACTTTTTTCCAACAATTTAGATTGTGAAATTTTTTTTTTACCTTTTTCTTGGCACGCTTGAACAAATTGTAATACGAAAAGAATGATTTACGATTGAAAAAAAAAAAAAAAATGTGATGAAGGCCTAAGGGACTTAACTACGGTGGTCATAAGACCCTAAGCTTACAAACCACTAAAGTAACTTATGCTAAGGACAACACAAACACCCACGCCCGATGGAGAATCGAAACCCCAACGGCGAACGGCCGCGCGCAGCGCAGAATGATGGCCTATTGCCTACAGCAATTCTGCCGCAGCATCTGGTTTTTGTGCAAGTTAAATAAAACTCTTCTCTCCTTATATTTTACCCCTGCTACCTTCAGAATTTTAAAGAGTGTATTCCAGTCAACACTGTCAAAAGCATTCACCAGATAAACAAATGCTAAATACGTACTTTTGCCTTTCGTTTACCTATCTTCTAAGATATGGCTAACGTGGGTATAGCCTACCGTTTTTCTACATTTCTTTTAAATCCAACTCATGCGCCCCAAGGTCGGATTCCACAAGTTTCTCCATTCGTCTGTAAATAATTCGTGTTAATATTATGCAACTATGACTTACTAAACGTGAAATTTTCACACTTGCCTGAACTTGGTTTCTTAGGAATTGGAATTTGAGTATTTTTCTTGAAGTCGGAGGTATTTCCCTTGTTCTCATACATCTTCCATATGTAAGTAAGTAAATCAGTCAACAATGTGAAGATTGGTTTGAAAGTCACAGGGCTTTACTAGGCATGGTCCTGTTTGGAGGTGGTATGCCGTTGCCTTCCTCCGACCTTCGAACTGACTTACCCAGCCACTTACAGGGGGTCTATAGTTTAACGTGGATTCCGTAACACGGTGCTACTCGGTATGTTTCACACCAGCAACACTGCCAGAGGTGAAAGAAGTCGAAAGTGACAGATAAAAATCGAAAACCCTTGGGGGCTTCGAACCCACGTCCTTAAGATTTGTAGTCTAGCACTCTACGACTGTGCTAAGGAGCAGCCCGTTCCATATCTATTAATAAAAATATATCTGCAAAGGTTGTTAATTCATTGCTTAGATATTGGGACACAATGATGAATTCAAATTAAGTAAATATTTTATATATGTACTGGAATGCCATCGGATATACATGTAATAAAGAGAAAAACGTTAAAACATGTGTTTGATATAAATAATAAAGGGTGAAACGTTATAAACATATAAACGTTTATACTAAACAAAGCTCCAGCTTAGATACAACTGTAAGAGAAGAAAATGTAGGGGAAGGAAACTGATGTAGACAGAACGATTAGGAGATGCACAGGAAGGGAGGAAGATAGGAAGTTTAGGGTTTAACGTCCCGTCCACATCTTGGTTATTAGAGACGGAGCTAACGCTCGGAGTTTTGGGTAAGGATGAGGAAGGAATTCCGCCGTGCCATTGCAAAGATAACATCCCGGAATTTGCCTAAAGTGATTTAGGGAAACCACGGAAAACCTAAATTTGGATGGCCGGAGGTGGATTTCAACCACAATCCTCGCGAATGCGAGTCCAGTGCGTTGCGATGCACAGGAGAAGGGTGCCTAGATGATCGACTTGGAGAGGTAGGAGATGCAGATGTACAGAAAGAAGGGGGCAAGAAGAAACTGATGGACAAAGCGAGGTGGTAAGGGATGAGTATGAGAGATGAGATGGGGAGGGGGGAGGCGAAGGAGGAGGAGGCCGCGGTGGAGTAGCCGAGCGGTCTAAAGCACCTCGCTGCAGAGCGCGCGGTTGCTCGCCGTGGAGGTTCGAGTCCTCTCTGGGGCATGGGTGTGTGTGTTTGTCCTTTGGTTAGTTTACCTAGGTTTAAGTAGTTTGTAAGCTATGGACTGATGACCACGCAGTTTGGTCCGATAGATGTACAGACATTTGCACAGGAGGAGGAGGAGATGGTCAAAGTGAGCAGATACAGGAGCTAAGGAGGCAGATGGGGACACAGATACAGCGATCAGGGAGTGAAGGATTGTACCCAATCACATTCACAACGCATGTTACAAGTTTGTTCCTCTTCTTATCTTTCTTTTGCATGGACGTGTGCAAAATGTATACTCCCGTGTAATAAAATGGTGTAAATGTTATCAGACCAACTCCAGTTCAGTGGTTGCCCGTACTAGGCCATATTCCTCCACTCCATTTTCGTAGATGCATTTCTCTGATGAATGAATACAACAAGATCTAGAATAATCCCCGACTGCCCATTCACACGGATATTCCCCACCTATATATAGACAGACTTACGTCAAGACGTCCACCCATCTATAGGGTGGAGAACATTTTAGCAAACAATATCAACATGACTGAGAGATTGTCAAATGAATGAAGACAGTTTGCGGAAGGTGCCTGGCTTTAAACAACCACGGACGGCGCCACAGGCGATTACCTACGTAATTAATTTAGGTATAAATCTGTAAATTAGTGTTCTGATCATGTATATGTCATACGATGAGTAAATAAATAAATCAAATGATGGAGTGCCTAAGATGTCGAAGATGAACAATTAAATTTGTTGAAGTGATTAACAATAGTATAAACTGTTTCTAATTCAGTTTTCAAAATATTTACTTGAATTTTGAAATTGTTACAAAATTATAAAACATCTACAATTTATTATGTTCTTTTCCTCTTAACCTAGTAAACCATGTACATTCATACAAATAATACGTGCGGCTCATTGGCCTGGTGCAAGTCTTTCAATTGGACGCCACTTTGGCAACTTGCGTGTCCTTAGCCTACCCCAGTTATACAACCGGGGACAGGGGACTTGCAGCTTAACGTGGAATCCGAACCACGAGTCGTTTCTGGCGATTCCTCACATCGTTGAGAGGTGAAGGATGGGTTGAAACGCAGACTGAAAAAATTCGGCGTCCGATTGGGCTTCGAACCCGCGACCCTTCGGTTTCGAGTCGAGCTCTTTACCCCAAGACGATCGGGCCTACATTTATACAAAAAGAAGTATGCATAAGAAATTTTGAATATCATTTATAGAAATTTATTTACAACATTTCGCATATTATTTGTGCAAATGAGTGTAATATTTTCAATAAATTATTTACATATCTTAACTTCAAAGAAACATTTGACTATTTAACTCTGTGAGTTTTCTTGTTGCGCTATGAGAAATGTATGGACAAAATATGAAGGCATTATGTCACAGACGTCTTAAAATGGTGTCCTACATCAGTGTCAGAAAATGTAGTTTCCAGATAAATGAATTTACATATTATAATAATTTTTTTCTAATTACACCTTCTTAGAATGTTCCAGGACTATACCCAGGACCTTCTCTGTTCTCAAGACTTTTCTTTTGCCTTGTATCCTTTGCAAGGTCCTGCATAGACATTTCACTTGTTGTCACACGATGACAGTCAATTTGCTTAAGAATGGGTAGAGTGAATGCACCATCTGTCAAGACCGACCGACCGACTCTTCCTACGTTTCCATTACTAAAAACAATCACAGCATAGGTAGCAAGTTTGACAACTGTAGACGATGAATGTGTGTTGGGCTTGCAGATAGGCGCATTCAGGGACCCATTCGGGTATTGTGTTTGCCATTTCCTTAGTTGGTCATGAGTTTCGAGGAACGCAGGCTTGATAGAATTCCCGATACAATCGGTAATGTATTTCTTGTGAGTTTCGGAATTATTAATCGCTCTGGGATTGTTGTCTCCATCTTCGTGAACCTATGACATGTGGGAGTATGTTCATTATCCCACACAACAAATTTGTTCCTTCCTCTCCAACACCAACACACCTTAGATCATACCACAGTCACTAATTTGATTCATAGAATCATTTATGTTTTTAGAAGAGTGATAGTCAGTGTGTGCATCATAAGGTTTGCACAAAATCAAATGTTGCCGCGGTGGAGTACCCGAGCGGTCTAAAGCGTCTCGCTGCGGAGCGCGCGGTTGCTCGCCGTGGAGGTTCGAGTCCTCCCTGGGGCATGGGTGTGTGTGCTGTCCTTAGGTTAGTTTACCTAGGTTTAAGTATTTTGTAAGCTACGGACTAATGACCAAGCAGTTTGGTTCTATAGATTTACAAACATTTTTGAATCAAATGTTCAATTGTTTGTTAAGCTTAAGGGACTTGACTGCGGGGTCATCAGTCCCTAAACTTACAAGGTACTTATGAACTACCTTATACTAACGACGACACAAATATCAATGCCCGAGGAAGGATTCGAACCACCGACGGGGAACGGCTTTGCGCATCGGAGCATAGCACCTCAACGCGCTTGACCCACTCCCTTAATATCATCTATAACTTCTAGATTATTTCATAGTCTTCTTGCCGAAGTTTTGGTTGCCAAACGCAAATTAAAATTACGAAGATCTATCTAAAGTCACAAAAAAAGATGCGTCAGGGGTCATAGCCGAAAAGCATGTATATATATCGCCGGCCGCGGTGGCCGAGGGGACTGCAGAGCGTCAGACATGGTCTGCACGGCCACTACAGTCGGGGGTTTGAATCCCCACTCGGGCATGGATATTTGTGCCGTCCTTAGTGTTAGCTAGTTCATAAGTAGTTTGTAATTTTATGGAGTGATGACCCCGTAGATCTATATATATATATCCATGCAATATGGAAAGTTAACGTGATATAGCTGTCAGTAGATTTCAGTACTAAATGCGACGAAAATGAAAAAAAATTATGTTTGTCCACTTTTGTACACATCCCCCTTTTTTGAAACAAACATCTAATATAAAAATAAACAGCCACACTTCGCTTTCAATTACTACCTGATCTCTCTACAAGATACTGGTGGGTTAAGTGAAGTGAAGAGGTTATCGTGAAGTTGAGCTCGTTAGGGTGCGTGTCTCTGTGAGGTTACGGGGCTCTGTTTGCTGGCGACGCGTTAACGCTGAGCAGATGGCATGTCTGCTTAATAGCGGCCGTCTAGTAATGCATTCTGCGTCATAACAGCTGCCCTTTTATTGCGGGGCTGCGAGAGCAGTAAAAACGCTGAGCATGTTATGGATGACTCACAACGGCAGTACAGCACCTAACAATCCGCTCGAATGTCTTGCCGACAGACTATGAGCATCTGTGGAGCTCTTGTATGTCACGTGTTAAACAGGCATCTGGATGAATTTTAATAGACTGATTCGGAAGAAAATTACGGTCACTGCCTAGTTTGTTCCTTTGTGTATCTTGATCCAGTACGCACCCGGCAGTAAAAGTGTGAGGTTCTGTTCGGCCATTTCTCTCATTAACACAGAGAGGATACAGCCAAGTCTGGTCAGTGGCGTATTTAAGGGGGGGGGGGGGGGGTTGGGGGGGGGGGACAGGGAAAGGGCTTTCGAGCTTAAGCCACACTCCCACACAATAAGTGAAATTATTGAAATGTTTTCCTAACACTCCTGCACGCTCCTGCATACTATGGGCAGAACACAAGGGTTAACAACACCTCGACCTCATAAGTAGGAAAATGTTGTTGTTTGTATAGCTTGTGGGACTTAACTAAGGGGCATCAGTCCCTAAACTTACAAACTACTTGCAAACCAGCTAATGCTAAGGACGGCACAAATATCCATGCCCGAGGGGGATTCGAACCCCCGACCGTAGTGGCCGTGCAGACCGTGACTGAGCGCCTCAGTCCCCCTTGCCACCGCGGCCGGCTCTCATAAGTAGGTTGTATGCTACTACAATATGCCAACGAATCTCACGGCAAAAGACATTCATCGATGACTGCCGTGGTTGTACTTTGTGATTGGAATATGTAATCATTCTTATTTGGAGCGAGGAAATGGAGCAAATAAATCACTCACTAGTAATTTTATCAGGCGAACTTCTTGTTTTCTTTTCAGCTCAAGCAGAAGTCATCCTCAACGGAGATTTTATCGTCTGTTCCGTTATGCTCTCTGAACTGTTTGCGCTGGATGAGTACATCTGTCGTCAACTTCAGCGCCAAGATATCGATTTTGCAGAGTTCATCCACATGATCCAGACGTCCTCTCAGAAGGATGGTGCTTCGTTTTTTTTTGTTTTTTGTTTCTTTTTTTTTAAACATTTAATATAAATTGTTTCTTTATGGCCCAAAACACTTTCTCCAATATCGGACTAAATATCGGACTATCACTTGTATGTCGATCATTTGACATGCAAATACTAACAGTCATTGTTGTAGCACGTTATTCTATATTAGTCACCTTTGAAGATAGGGATTCAGTAACAACATATCATCTAACTCATGATTTTCGCTGTGTAAGTGCTTACACGTCAGTTTTACTATTATTATTCAAAAACATATTTATGGCTTTACAATTAAAGTCTCATATTTAATATGTAATATTAGTGTTTTTATTTTTACTTTGTTCAAGAATATCGGCCAATTATGCCGAGACTAATGGTGTAATTCGTGCAAAATCAATTTTGCAATATTTGAACTATCTATTACAGATACAATAAACTACCTTTTAAACCAGGAGAAAATGAGAAAAAAATCAGGATCTTCTGGGTTTTACCATTGCCAGGGATCTCAAAAGGAAACTACTGGCAATGAGAGAAAATGTTGATGTTAATTTCAGCCGGCTTTTCTTAAAAGTCAAGGAATTAGCTTCGGCCAGTGGAAATGAAATCAAGCAACTATGCATTTCTACGAAGCAAGCACATCGTGGAAATCAGGATACCGGCGATGATGTTGAAGGATACAACGAAGTGTCTGTGTTCATACCATTCCCGGATTCCTTCATTAGTTCACTGCAGGATCGGTTCTTGACACTTTGTGAACAATAGCTTTAATTCTCTTCTACTACGAAAAACCGAAGGCATAGGTAACGTTGATGAGTTACGAATTTCCATTCATTTTATGTTTTAGACGTATTAGTTGCAGATTTAAAAACAACGGCTGAGTTAACACTTTCATCAACGTCTGAGACGACGGGAACAGTTTCCTCAAAACGCAATGGCAGCCTTGTCTGTCCGTGACCGTCAGATGTATCGTAATGTGTTCCGGTTTCTATAGCTCTTGGCAAATCTACCGGTGACAATGGCCACAAATGAGTGCAATTTCTGCACCCTGACGAGAATCAAGACATACCTAGGGAATACAACTAGCGCGGGACGTCTGTATGGGCTCTCCATGACAATAATTCATCGAGAAGAAGATATTGATGTCCAAACTGTGATAAGTGATATGGGTAAACAAAGAGACCGCCGTCTTCCTATTGTAATTTACATTTTTAGTGAGGAACTATTTGAAAATTTTGTCTCTATGGCATTTATGTATGAGACAACTATAAATATTTGTGCAGTTGCGAAAACTAGTTCAATTTTTATTTATTTATTTATTTGGTTTATTTGTGTTTTCCCCCAATGCTTAAAATCAAATGTTTGTATAGCTTATGGGACTTAACTACGGAGTCATCAGTTTCTAAACTTACAAACTACTTATGAACTAACTAAGACTAAGGACGGCACAAATATTCATGCCCGAGGGGCGATTCGAGCCCCCGACCGTAGTGGCCGTGCAGACAGTGACTGGAGCGCCTCAGTCCCCTCGGCCACCGCGGCCGGCTCCCTTGCTTACCTTATGTCATTAGTGTTCTAATGAAACAGATTCAAAGCAATGGCACATGTCGTGGGATTACTTTTTCGAAATTGGTATCGTGCATTTCGTGACTGATGTCTATGATGAATGAAGTGGTCGGCCGTCTACTGTTAATGAAGAACTTGCAAAATTGGATAAATTGATCAGACAGTATCACCATTTCGCCATTTCTGAACTTTCAGAGTTATTTCTCCTAATTTGTCTGACTATCCTCTATTAAGTGGTGTTGTAAACGTTACAGTCTCTCCAGTTTTGAGCTTCTGTCTGAAGCTGATATAAACACCAGGATGAGAGCAACATTAATGTTTCTCTAGGGCTACCAAAAGGAAAAGACGAAATATTTCTCGACCAGATTGATAATGAAGATGAGACATAGGTTTCATAAGTGACTTCCGAAACAGAACACCAGTCCATATGACATGGGATCACACTATCCCACCTTCGAAACCACAAAAAGTCTTTAAGTATTTTCGCAGCTAAACATAATTGCGAGTGTCTTTTGGGACAATTATGGTGTTTTCGTAATGGATTTCTCGCCACGAGCGACAACAATAATCACGTATGAGTACTGTGACAACATTAAGCTTAGGAGAGCAATTTAGAATAAATGAACGTGGCATGTTGTGTTCCAGCCTACTTTTGAACCATGACAATGCTCGGTCGCCTGCACTTTAAACTCTCTTGCGACGATTCTGATTGGAAGTGTTTCCGCATCTACCGAATAGTGCTTACTCATGGCGATTTCCACATTTCCCCAAACATGGAGAAATGGCTTGAATAGCAGAGGTTTCAAAATGATGGCAAATTCAAGGAGCTCAACAGCTGGCTACACTCAGAGGTGGCAGAGTTTCACACAAAAGGAAGTAAGAAGCTGTAACAAATATTGTATGTGTATGAAAACTATGTTCAAAAGTAGCTACTATGTTGTTGTTATTTTTTAATTATTTATTTCATGGTACCTTTGGACTCTATGGTCTTGGAACAAGACAGTACATAAAACTGTAACGGAAGAGTTCTAACAGATAAAATTAAACATGTACGAATTACATAAATAAGACAAGCCCAAGCAGCTTGGCAATGGCTGCGCGGTCTGGGACAACATGTTACTGAATGCGCGGCCGCTCCCGTCGGAGGTCGAGTCCTCCCTCGGGCATGTGTGTGCTGTTTTTGTGTTGTCCTTAGGATGAATTATATTAAGTAGTTTGTAAGTCCACGAAACGATGACCTTTCCAGTTTGTTCCCTTAGCATTACAAACGACAAGCCTGACAGAAGTTAACGGTATCAATAACGTAACACAGATATGATTTGAGAAATTTCTTTCACCAACTTTCTCTTCCGAATGCAAAGATATCTTGTTAGCACCCACCTACATGGAGGGAGACATGAAAATCATAATAAAATAAGGGAAATCAGATCGAAAACGGGAAGATTTAGGTGTTCTTTTTTCCCGTGAGGTATAAGAGAATGTAATTTTAGAGAAATATCATAAAAGCGGTTCGATCAACCCCCTGACAAGCACTTCAATGCGACTTGAAGAATATTTATGTAGCTGTAGCTTAATTTTTTTGATTTGTGCAGGTGTTCCTCGACAGAATAGAAGAAGTGTACCATGATTAAAATCTTCACTTTAATCTTAAAATGGCGTGGATTACTATTAAGATTGTTTGAAACTGAACAGCAGAAAGGTGTGTAGTATTCTGCTCCATCCATTTTCAATAAACTGCTACAACAATTTAAATAATCGTAATAGTATTGATTTGGATAACATTGTCAAAGGAGGAACAGCGATTTTCCATAGTTATGTTACAAACACCCTACATCGCAGAAGGTTACTTTTTTAATTTGTAACAGGTTTCTACCTTATCTTAGGTCATCTTCAGGAACAGGCATACGACTCATGTGGATGGTGCTGACTTCTCCAGCGTTGCCGTGGACGCACTTTGTAAGTGATCACTGTTACCAATGTGCAACCACAGAATGCACACTGTGGCAGCCCTGGAAAAGTCAGCACCAGCCACATGAGTTGTATATACATTTCTGATGATGACGTAAGATAAGGTCGAAACCGTTAGAATAAAATAACCTGCTGCGTTCTAGAGTGTTTTCAATATACCTATCTTAATAGAAATCCATGCCATTCCAAGACTTAGCTGAACAGTTTACCCAGGTCTGACTCCCCAGTTCCCACAAAATAGAGGTTTCTGGGGGAAAAAAAAAAAAAAATACCGGTACATACTTTTCACCTGAAGATGACTTTATATGGCTTGTTTTCATTTTCATTTTTATTGTCTTCATATTTTCCTTTCAATTTCTTTTATTTTCTGACGGTTCTTTCTT
Organism: Locusta migratoria; assembly: GCA_026315105.1. Taxonomy (NCBI): domain Eukaryota; kingdom Metazoa; phylum Arthropoda; class Insecta; order Orthoptera; family Acrididae; genus Locusta; species Locusta migratoria. Next base: position 261,979,517 of record CM048749.1, on the reverse strand, counting down.
CTACCTTAATATTTTACCGCCGCGGAGGATGGCCAAGCGCATTGAGGCGCTATGCTGTGATGCGCGAGGCAGTTTCCCGTTGGGGATTCGAATCCCTCTCAGGCTTGGATGTTTGTGCTGTTTTTAGTATAATTTAGTTAATAAGTAGTTTATAAGTTTAGGTACTGATGACCCCGCAGTTAAGTCCCATAAGCTTTACAAACATTTGAACTTTTTTTGAATAGATGGCATATATTAAGTGCTTTTTAATAACTGTTTTGCTTTTGTAATCTAAATCCTGCTTATTTTACCTTTTACATAATCAGCCAAACAGTTTGAGCAAATACCTCGGCTGGTAACTATAATTCTCTAAACATTCACACTAATATGTATTTATCCATGACGCTAACGAAATATTGAGGTTTAACGTAATTAACTAGCTAATAATCGCGTAATTAATTCTGCGTTATTAGTTTCAGGCTTCCGTTTATAATGAAGTACTGATCATAGATAAAAATATATAACAAAGCATCGGCGTAGAAATTACAGATGAAACATACAAACATGTAATTGGACATCATTAAAACATAGTTAGGGAAATTATTGTTTTATAGAGAATTTGTGAAAGCAGCTGTGTTTATAACGCCAAAGTAGGTGTTCGCATCCGTTCTTCTGTGCAAACGTCTGTAGCTCGCTTTTTGGAATAAGTGTTTCACAGTTCTTAGATGGTTGGAAAATGACAGCCTCACTCCTCCAGATACTGTACATGAATAATATATTTCTACTTACGACAAATTTCAGTCATAAATCGTCTTTCAACACCCCTTACTTATCCCACGCGTGATGTCCGAAATAGCTCACTTTGTATTGACAGGATCCTTGGGATACACTTTTTGCTGGCTCTTTTCCACAGTTCTCATACTGATTCCGAACTGGCATCCGCAAACTTCCAAATTTTCTTTTCAACTTGCTTCAGTCATAAACAATGTAAATTAGTTTACCGTCTTTTGCAACTTTATCTTAGTCTAATTGAGACCAGAGGCGTTTCGCTTTATTTTAAGGCGACTTCAGTGGTCAAAAATACACGAAATATTTTTTCTTTAATATTTTTGTGTGGGTTTTACTAAATTCGATTGTGAACTGTTCTCATACTATGGGTTTTGCTTTTTTATGAGTAAAATTAACTATTAAGATTACTCACGTTTTTATGTTGCCCTCTTCATGTATTTTTGTAACACTTACATTGCCACTTGCAGTCACTGTTTTCAGTTACACTTTTTTTACACAAAAGTTGCGAAAATTCGTCATTTTTGTATTAGTTTAAATAGTGTTTAGTTGCTGACGTTTACTTGGTCATTTTATATGTATTTCTTCTCTATTAATACCTTCCTTTTGAATTTCGATATTCTCTTGGTGCCATAGGATTTTTTTTTTTTTTTTTTTTCCTAAATCTGACTATTTTCGTGTTCGTTTCTATGTTGGTGGTACAGTGGATTTCTTGTCTGAGGGGTACTGAAATTGTTGAATGCCTGTTGCAATATTTTCATGCTAGTCTGTGTCCTTTATATCATGTTTCAAATGACCTGATGGTCTGTCCTAAGTATTCAGCATCACACTTGTTACAGTTGAGCTGGGAAATACCAGAGAGAATTTCCAAATCAAAGAAAGCAGCAATAGAAAAAACCACACATTAAATGACCTAGTAAACAACAACAACCAAATACTATTTAAACAAATACAACAATGGCGAGTTTTCGGCAACTTTTATATATCTAAAATAAAGTGTAATTGAAAACAGTGACAGCAAGTGGCAATGTGAATGCTACAAAAAACACATGAAGAGGGCAACATGAAGACTTGAGTAATGTATACAACACACGATCATGTAGACAGAGACTTACGCACGGGAGTACAGTCACCAGAGCGTGTCCAATGTCGACGCTAGTACCGTATATGCCCTCCTTTCGCAGCAATGCAAGCTGCAATTTTTAGATGGAGACTATCGTAGAGGTGCCGAATGTAATCTTGCGGTACGGCCTACCATGCAATTTCCGTCTGGTGCCTCCGTTGGACTCGACTTCGTGCCTGACGTGCAGACCGCGCCAAGATGACGTTTCATCCGGTTCCAAACATTTTCAGTGGGGGACAGATGTGGGGATCGTACTGAACATGGTTGTTGATATACACTTTGAAGAGCACGTTGGGTAATACGGGTTAGCTGTGGACGTGCATTGTGCGGTTACAAAAGCATATCGGCTTGTTGGTGCATGAACAGTAGCAAGAGGGGTTGAATAATGGTTTCAATGTACCGTGCACTGCTGAATGTTCCCTCGGCGATCAGATGAAATGTACGGCCAGGGAAGGGTATGGTTCCTCCACACCATGCTGCATGAACATGCATGCCGTTGTGGCGTCTTCCGCTCATGCCCAAACATCGTTCAGCCCGCCTCAAGTGGTGTTACGACAGGCACGTAAGGAAGGGCGAATGGAGACGTATCGTCTTCAGTGTTGAGAGTCTCTTCTGCCTCGGTTCCAATTATGATCATAAGCGTGTTGGCGTCTGACAGGGGAGCGAGAAAATCTGGAGTGTATACACCAGAGGAACATGGCGCCGACGCCCAGAGCCATGGTGTGGGGAGCCATATACTACACTGGCTGCTCTTCTCTGGTGATCGTTCAGGGAACACTGAACAGCGAAAGGTACACCGAAACCATCATTCAAGCCATCAAGCCATCAACATGTACGTTCACATGTTTCCCGAACTACCCAACGTGATCTTCAAGTTGTACAACTATCCTGGCTAGCAAGATCCCTGTATCTTTCCTACATTCAACATGTTTGGGACTGGATGAATTGTCATCTTGTGCGGTCTGAAGGACCGGCACGAAATCTGGCCCGACTGTGGCACCAGATGGAAATTTTACGGCAGGCCATTCCGCAGACTACATTAGACATCTCTACAATCGTCTCCTTGGGAGGATGACAGCTTTCATGGGTGCAAAACCATGTTATACATGGTTTTACCGTCGACTTTTCGCGCGTTCTGGTGACTGGACTGTAGTACGTATGACTGTGTGATCGTGTGTTGCATACATCAAGAATGTGTCAATAAAATTTCCCTCTCCTGGCTCGACGAATTAATGATGTTCTTTTTTCATTTTCCAGGAGTGTAGTTGCCACTATTTAAGTTGCAACCGTCGTATATTTAGCAAACATTTACGTGATCTTTGTACATAATCGTTAATCTTCCATACTTTTTGACCGATAAAGTCCAAATTTAGGAGGGTTTTTTGTACCTACTAACGTAAGATGCTTGTGTTGTCCGTTTATGTATTTATTCCTTCCTTTTTTTAGTCCAGCTCCTCATTTTCCTTTTTCCACCGCCTTCAGCCCCGTCTCTGAGAATTACACTTTTGTTTTCATGCAGCTCAATACATCTCATTGTTTATGACATCATATCTCCTGAATTATATGTCCCCACAGTAACATAATTTATCAGATACATAGAACGTAATATTACTGCGAAATATATTGTGAACAGAGTTAGTGGTGAAGGCGTAACTTCATGCGCGATGAAGTTTATTATCAACTTAATTCTTTATGACCTCATATTTCATTAACAATATCACACTATGTTATAATTTCGAAGGAGTATTTACTGGTATATGTAAACAAGGTTTATAAAATAGGTTACGAATAAAATCAGTAGTGAAGTAGATATGCTGAATGCCGTAGTTTTTTCTGCCAGAACAAAGTGCAGGTTTTTGGATTATGGGAGCAACTGCGGGAATGGATTGAGGCTTTTCTAGTTATCAGAACGCAGCATGTCATTCTCAATGGACAGAAGTCAGCCTTTAAGGCGATTTCAGGTGGGTTCCATAGGAGTGTTATAGTAATGTTGCTTTTCAATGAACTTTTATACTACATCCAAAGTACCGTGAAGCTTTCTGCGGAAGATGCTGTAGTTTATCGAGAAGTCACAATAGTGGGAAAAGGTGGCTAAGTGCAGAATAATGTGGAGTGTATCGGAGCATATTGCAGGGAATGACAATTGAACCTCAACATAATCAAATGTAAAGTGTTGCTTAAACATAGAAAGAAAGATCGTTTATTAAATAATTTCCAATCCATGGTATACAGCAAGCAGTGATAATAAATATTCCTTTAGTAAAAAACCGTCTTCATTGCAAATTGTTTTATTCTTAAATTAATGACGCGTTTCGTCCTTTTGCAAGGCATCCTCAGATTATCGGCATGAGAGAATTTACACAAAATTACATGGCGGAATTACAAAACGGCATGAGAGAATTTACACAAAATTACAAGGCGGAATTACAATACGGGGATAATGGGACATGGACTCATTTTGTGCTAAGAAGACAATATAGAAGGTAAACAAAGCTTATAATACTCTCTCCGTGGTGTGACACCATAGGTTGTTTTGCGGTGTTTCTATATTGCGTTCAGACGCACGCTCCGTGTGCCACATGCGTAAAGCGGTCGGCACACGGAGTGTGTCTCTGAAAGTGTGTGGTCAACGTGCCGAGTTCAACGTGCGGCTGAACGCTCGGAGACTGCGCGACTTGTGCATATAAGACGTGTGCTTCAACCAGCTACACGCGACCGCAGCGCGCTCCAGTGACAGTTGTCGGCGATATCAGGTTCTGGAATCACACTGTTTGCGAAATCAAAAGAGAGGAATTCCTGCTTCACATCTATTAAATCGCTTATTTCCACGCTTGTACATATGTTCGTTGCGTTCTGTGATATAGGACTATATAAAATTCAAATGTTTGTAAATCTATTGAACCAAACTGCGAGGTCATCAGTCCGTAGCTTACAAACTACTTAAACCTTAAAATGATTTCCAACCCATGGTGTACAACAGCAATCAGTTAGAATAAATATTCCTTCAAACCGTCTTGATTGCAAATGGTCTCTGATGACACAAGATAAGCCCATGTTTGCAATTGCGCTCACGGGCGGTGGGCGGGCCTGGTGTGCTTCTCCGCCGACTTGTACAGACTGTCATTTCTCATTTGACTGTCATTTGAGTCTGTAAAAGTTGGCGGAGCAGCACACTACGCCCGCCCACCGCCCGTGAGCGCAATTGTAAACATGGGCTTATCTTGTGTCATCGGAGACCACCGCTTCGATTAAGATAATCTGACGATGCCCTGCTAAAGGGCGAAACGCGTCATTAACTAATAAAAAATTTGCAATCAAGACGGTTTGAAGGAATATACTTAAACCTTGGTAAACTAACCTAAGGACAAACACACACACTCATGCCCCAGGGAGGACTCGAACCTCCACGGTGAGCAACCGCGCGCTCCGCAGCGAGACACATTAGACCGCTCGGCTACTCCACCGCGGCCGACTACATAAGAAACAACAAAATATCTATGAACATAAGACTCAAGTTGCATGTTATGTTACTAAGTGCAGCAAATTATAAAAGTTTCATGATAAACTGTGTAATGTAAAATTAGAAAAGGCATTTACATGAGGCAAACATTATTGTAACAATCTCTCCCTTTAGTAAACTTAAAGGTCTTTCTCCCACGGTCAATGCTACTATTTAGTAGAGGAATGTTAAGAACGTGTAAAATGCAATACGTGAAACAATAAAGGTGGCATTTTATTTTTAGTAAGGTGCAACTGTCCTATCCATTAAACGAATCCAGCAAACTCACTCCTCAGAGGATGCGCACTTATGATTATGTAGCATCGAATGTTATTGCAGTATACTTCTATGAAATTTATAGGAAAGTCTTTGAGTCTATCAGAAAATCCGAATTAAAGAAGAAACAATATTTACTTCCAAGAAACCTTCAACCAGCGCCATGGAACATCTTCTAGTTTACAGTCCACGACTTTCCTACGCTACGGCCACTACCGTACCAGGGTACCATCGACGAAGGTATTAAAAGTGTTGTATACACTACTGGTAGATATGTCGGTTGCTGACACGTAATTACAGCAAATGATGTAAAGAACAATTCGTGTTGATAGATCTTTAGTCCGCCTTGCCTTGAAATGGCAGATTACTGCAATATGGAATTTTTTTAACCACATATAACACCTTTCCAGTGATTTATCCCAAAAAATAGTACCTCTAATTACTGGTTTTCGCGAGATTCTCCATTTACTTACTTTTACTTGCTTTGAAATGACATGAATTCACAAGACCTAAGTTATGTACGGGAAACCCATGAAATATGACCGTGAATATGGCTTCTTCATCTCTCTACTGTAAAGAGTTGCCCCCCCCCCCCCCCACCCGGATAGCCACGTGATGTGATGTCAGTGGCATTCTCCCATCTTATTGGTTGGTGATTGTTCAGACGCACGTTGAGAATATCTGGCATGCTTGATACTGCCCGACACGTTGAGGAAAGCCTCTCCAACGTGCGGTTCGCACCAAACAGAGAGACTACTATAGAGAGGCGACCCCGCGACCAGAGTGAAGCAAATTGAACAACCGTCCGCCATTTTAAGTGAAGTCTAGACGGCCGTGTTACATGACAGCAGCGTTATTTTAAGTACAGTATCCCCGACGATTAGCTGCATGTGCAACTAAACAATATGGCCTGGGAGTTTAAGAGCCGGCCGCGGTGGCCGAGGGGACTGAGGCGCTACAGTCACGGTCTGCACGGCCACTACGGTCGGGGGCTCGAATCCCCCCACGGGCATGGATATTTGTGCCGTCCATAGTATTAGGTAGTTCATAAGTAGTTTGTAAGTTTAGGGACTGATGACCCCGTAGTTAAGTCCCATAAACTATACGAACATTTGAACATTTTTGGAGTAAAGACCAATCTACGTTTATTTTTGCAGGCGGTTTCCAACAGAAAGTTTACTAAGAATGGTAAACGTTAGAGAGGCTAACCTTTCACAGTAAGATTACATTAATTTCAATTCATTTAATGTTAGAAGCAGGAACTATTACACGGGCCAAGGAAATACAAACCTACACTGTAACTACTGAGTCAGTGGAACATGCAATGCAGTCTGTAGTTTGACGTAGGTTTAATGAAGTAGTAGTCAATATTATTTTTGTCTTTCTCATGAATCGGATTATGGTACTCTGAATCAAAACAGAAGAAAACTGCCATTAGCGAATATCCTTATTCGGAATTTACCTTGCCGTTTCAGCTTTTATGATGAAATGTGCATTAAATATATGTAGCCTTACTTCCTTCACTTCATACATAAATTTTGTTTCAAGTTTTGAAGGAGGAATACGAGTGTTTCGTTTCGGAAATCAATTCTCTCTTCTCATTGCAACAACCCATTTCTTCGTCATCAGCTTGTTTTCAACGGAAACCTCGGATAAAATTATATGTGTTTAGCTTTGTCATCATTTAACTCAAATACCAAAAAACAATTAACATATAAAATATGATATTTTAAACAGTGCTCGAGTGAACAGGTGGCACTGCTAAACGCACGTAAATGCCATGGAGTTTACGCAATCGTCAATATGAAGATTGAAAATTTTTTTACGTTTCAAACAATGTTTTAACCACTGACGAGAGTCACACAGCGAGAAAAATCACATTTTACGACAGTAAAATAAGATTTACGACTACTCTTCATCATACATATACATTAACAGGCACTGAGCAGTTAGATTCAAGACCAGTGGCGTAGCTATAATAGGGCTAGGCGGGACAGTGCCCCGGAGCCCCCGAGCTCCAGGGGCCCCTTGGCCTTCGTGACCGACGATCGAAAAAAGTTACAGTAGAGCGTCGCATTTCTTGTTTAATATTTTTTTTACCCTCCCTTCCTATCGTCCATCATATCGCCTTACCCTCAAACCAAGTTTCCCACAGTAGCCGCACTGGGCCACCGGCTGGCGGAACAATGCTTCTAGGAGATTGCGCAATTTCCACAAAATGCGTTGCGCCAGGAAACAGGCATGTTTATTTTCCACAAATACGTTAATACTGTAATTTTTGCGTGAAAGCATAACAAACAAACTTTCACAATTATATTAGAGAGTACGATTAAATATTACTGCTGCGTGACACATAATAATTTATTAAGTAGTAATTAGGTTTGCCTTATTATGTCTTCCAGTGGGCGGTAAGGAGCTGATGTTAAAGTAGTTTTGCATCTGTACAGTATTAGTGTAAAGAGGGCTCCAACGTCATTTTTGCCCCGGGGCCCTTGGTGACATAGCTACGCCACTGTTCAAGACGGAATCAAACCTGACTTTTAAGGTTTTGTCCAGTAAAAGACAGAAGATTCTGAAACTTTTCCGCATCGTCAAACAACTTTTTTGTTATTAAAATATTGTACGCTACTTTTTCAGTAAACACATTAGTCTCATTAGTTTGTGCTCCTAAGAACTGTCTCGACGAATACTGAATCCTTTTCTTCTTCCGTAGATGTACGTACTTCCGTAGTGCCAAAATTTAAAGTTTTTTACTGCCAGCACTGCGCTCTCTCTGCTGCTACCGCCGCGCCATATTGGCTAATGCCGAACGCGCTGAACTCGCGCGTCGCCAATGAACGGCACAACACTGCACTCGTCTATGACAAACGGTAGCACCTAACACCTTACAACAAACGGCAGAAATAAATTAATACCTTTCCGAAACTTTTTCTCACTTACACCCCCATAACAACAACAATAAAATGTAAAGGGAAAAAGTTTGTCGCTTTCTACTTTACGGACGTTGGATTGGTAAAAGTTCTGCGTCAAACGTGAAATTTTAATTTATTACTTCACTATCACTGAATACATTGGCCGGAAAGTTTGCAGACATCGACAAGATACAGCACTGAAGGCAATTACAAAATGATTTTCCTGTGTGACGCTTACTTTAGGAGATATGGTGTGATAAACATAGAGTTGCGCGAATAAACAACTTTTCTTAAAAGTTTAAATATTTTCTTTTTCAGTGACAAAAGTTTTCAATTTAATAGTGAAAAAGGTGTCAGTAGGTAGTTCTCGGAACACTCTATCATGTAAAGTCGCCAAATTATAAAATACACGACTTTCATTTTTTTACATTCTGACGGGCTGTCTTGCACCGTTACAAAACGTTTCACGCAGCGATTCGCACGCGAAGGCTACCGTGTCCCCTGCTCAGCAGCAGTGCGCATGCGTGAAGACGCAGACACACACTTCTGAGTGGCTAATGCGAGCAGATCTGGCAACAGTGCCCGAATCGCTACAGAAAGGCTTACAGAATTAAATGGGGGCACTGTTTCGATAACTGGAACCCTCGGTGCGCTCTCTCACCGAACCGAACTTAGGCTCACAAAAAAGATAGAGAATAGAGTCCCTTCACTCGTATAGGACAAACGGTACCATCTAACGCCTTTCAATAAACGGCAAAAATAAATTCAAACCTTTCCAAAACTACTTCTCCCTTACACCGCACCAAAAAATGTAAAGGAAAAAACTTTGTCGCTTACTACATTTTGGATGTTGGTTTGGTAAATGTTCTGTGTAAAACGTGAGATTTTAGTATATCATTTCACTATCACCGAGTACATTGGCCAGAAAGTTTGCAGACATCGAGAAGATATAGCACTGAAGCAGTGGTGGACTAATGCCGTTGGAGGCCGGGGCGGTGGCACGACAAAATGAGGCTCTCATCCACTTGGAAATACATGTATTACCATAAAAAGGAACTTTTGAGATATGGAGGCCCCAACAGGAGGAGAGATACAGGCCAGTCTAAAAGGAATTACTTTTGAGATTTGGAGACCCCAGCAGAAAGAAAGAGATACCAAGTGCGCAATTTTTTTAATTAATAAATAAAAAATAAAAAAGAAGAAGAAATATTGCTTTCGATGCATTTGGAGGTACCCCAAGACAGAAGGCCAGGGGCGGTCTGCCCCCTCCGCCCCCCCCCCTCCCTAGTCCACCGCTGCACTGAAGGCAGTTGCAAAATTATTTTGTCGTACGACAGTATAGATGATACGGTGCGATTGAGTAGCGTGAACAAACAACTTTTCTTAAAAGTTTAAATATTCTGTTTTTCAGTGACAAAATTTTTTCATTTAATTGAAAAAAATCTGTCTGCAGGTAGTTCTCGGAACACTCGATCGTGTTAAGTCGCCAAATGATAAAATACACGACTTTCATTTTTTTACATTCTGACGGGCTGTCTTGCACCGTTACAAAACGTTTCACGCAGCGATTCGCACGCGAAGGCTACCGTGTCCCCTGCTCAGCAGCAGTGCGCATGCGTGAAGACGCAGACACACACTTCTGAGTGGCTAATGCGAGCAGATCTGGCAACAGTGCCCGAATCGCTACAGAAAGGCTTACAGAATTAAATGGGGGCACTGTTTCGATAACTGGAACCCTCGGTGCGCTCTCTCACCGAACCGAACTTAGGCTCACAAAAAAGATAGAGAATAGAGTCCCTTCACTCGTATAGGACAAACGGTACCATCTAACGCCTTTCAATAAACGGCAAAAATAAATTCAAACCTTTCCAAAACTACTTCTCCCTTACACCGCACCAAAAAATGTAAAGGAAAAAACTTTGTCGCTTACTACATTTTGGATGTTGGTTTGGTAAATGTTCTGTGTAAAACGTGAGATTTTAGTATATCATTTCACTATCACCGAGTACATTGGCCAGAAAGTTTGCAGACATCGAGAAGATATAGCACTGAAGCAGTGGTGGACTAATGCCGTTGGAGGCCGGGGCGGTGGCACGACAAAATGAGGCTCTCATCCACTTGGAAATACATGTATTACCATAAAAAGGAACTTTTGAGATTTGGAGGCCCCAACAGGAGGAGAGATACAGGCCAGTCTAAAAGGAATTACTTTTGAGATTTGGAGACCCCAGCAGAAAGAAAGAGATACCAAGCGCGCAATTTTTTTAATTAATAAATAAAAAATAAAAAAGAAGAAGAAATATTGCTTTCGATGCATTTGGAGGTACCCCAAGACAGAAGGCCAGGGGCGGTCTGCCCCCTCCGCCCCCCCCCTCCCTAGTCCACCGCTGCACTGAAGGCAGTTGCAAAATTATTTTGTTGTACGACAGTATAGATGATACGGTGCGACTGAGTAGCGTGAACAAACAACTTTTCTTAAAAGTTTAAATATTCTGTTTTTCAGTGACAAAATTTTTTCATTTAATTGAAAAAAATGTGTCTGCAGGTAGTTCTCGGAACACTCGATCGTGTTAAGTCGCCAAATGATAAAATACACGACTTTCACTTTTTTACTTTCACGCAGTAATTCGCGGGTCAAGGCTACCGTGTACCAGGCTCAGCAGCAGTGCGCATGCACGGAGAAGCAGATACGCACTTCTGAGTGGCTAATGTGAGCAAATCTGGCAACAGCGCCTGATTCACTACCGAAAGTCTTACAGAATTAAATGGGGGCACTGCTTCGATAATTGGAACCCTTGGTGCACTCTCTCACCAAGCCGCAACAGATTAGCCGCGCATACTGGAGCTTCGTGTTGCGGTGCACGCGGCCGTCCGCCATCGGGGATTCGAATCCACCCTAGGGCATGGATTTTGACTGATTGATTGATTTTTCCAGGGAAGCCAAAACAGTCTTGGACCAACCCGCCACTGCCCGCACCGAAATTAAGTTTATTGTGCGGTATCGCTCCCTGTATGTCTAGTAAAGCCAACCAATGCCATCGAACAGTGCAAGGAGTCCCTTTACCAGATCTTTATTAGACACAATTTCTTCGGGTCTGGTTGTTCCAAATATTCTGTGCCTTTTATTCTCCAATGCAATGCATTCGAAGATTAGATGTGATGCAGTTTCATCACCGTCATCACAGATCCTACATTTAGGGTCCTCTTCTGTTATTCCCATTGTATGTAGGTGTTTTTTGAAATTCCCATGGCCTGTCAGCAATCCAACCATGAGTCTAATCTCTCTCCTGTTCAGACCCAGGATTGCAGAGCTTCTTTTAAAACATGGCTTTTGCATCATTACCTTGCCATGTTTTTGTTGATGGACTTTGGTCCAATATTCTACATGCTGTCTTCTGAGTCAGTTACGTAGCTCCAATTTGATCATTGCCTTGATGATTGTCAGGACAGGTTCCAGTCCAATAAATGGAGTCTCTGTCCCCATCCTGGCTAATCTGTCGGCATGTTCGTTGCCACTGATCCCCGAGTGGCCAGGGACCCACAATAGGTATACTCTATTGCTTTCCCCTAGCTCCACCAGAACCCTGTGACATTCTGCAACAATTTTAGACCTTGTTGCAGGAGCTGCCAGTGATCTCAGGGCTGCCTGGCTGTCTGAATATATATATATGCTAAGATCTTTGTAGCACCTACGCAAATTCTCCTCCACACACGCCCTGGTGGCAGTGATTTCGGCCTGGAATACTGAGGGCAGTTTTCCTCGAGAGATGACGCCCTCCAGTCTTGGCTGCACCCCGTATACCCCAGCCCCAACGGCTTGGTCTGATTTTGACCTGTCAGTGAACCAGACAATATCCCCCGTACAGTGGCATGGATGTTAGTATAAGCACAGAGTAACATATACAGAGAAGAAGCCCACCCCTAAACCTCTGTACTGCCGGCCGCGGTGGCCGAGGTGACTGAGGCGCTCCAGTCACGGTCAGCACGGCCACTACGGTCGGGGGTTCGAATCCCCCCTCGGGCATGGATATTTGTGCTGTCCTAGTTCGTAAGTAGTTCATAAGTAGTTTGTAAGTTTAGGGACTGATGGCCCCGTAGTCGAGTCCCATAAGCTTTACAAAAAAATAAAAATAAAAATAAAAGAATCCTCTGTACTACACTCCCCTCAAAGTTCCGTAAGATGCCAGCAGATGTCAGGCGGATCCCTGGCTTAGTAGCGGTAGGCCACAGTAGAGGCACTTCTGAGGGTGCCTCTCGCACATCAGAGGGTAGCGTGGAGGGGAGGCTGAGGGGAGAACTCGTGCTGCCTTCCACGAGGCCATGGCTGTGTCGGGTCACAGAGTAACATATATTTGTCTGTCTTCGGGTGTGGCGCCGTTTCCAGGGAAGTGGTGGTGGGGACAGCCGCTACCTGACGACTGCTCTCGCCAGTTTAAATGGCTGCTTCTGACCGCAGCGCCATCATGGGACATCTTACAGAACCTTCCCTCCCCGCACCCCTTAGCGTGTGACCGGGCCTTAAGGAGGTATCCCATCTGTATATTTGTCTGTCGTATCAGCTAGTTTATAAGTAGTTTGTAAGTTTAGGGACTGATGACGCCGTAGTTGAGTCCCTCAAGCTTTAAAAACATTTGAACATTTCTCTCACTGAAACCGAACTTTGGCCACAGAGTAACATATACAGAGGAGCAGCCCTCCCTAAACCACTGTCCTACGCTCCCCTCGTAGTTCCGTAAGATGCTAGCAGGTGTCAGGCGGATCACTGGCTTAGGGTGCCTCTCGCACGTCAGAGGGTAGCGTGGAGGGGAGACTGAGAGGAGAGAGCTAGTGCCGCCTGCCATGAGGCCACGGCTGTGTCCAGCTTGCTGGCGATTGAGGGGAGATGGTGGTCGGGAGAGCTGCTACCTGCCGCCTGCTCTGGCCAGTTTAAAGAGCTGCTTCTGACCGCAGCGCCATCATGGGACATCTTATGGAACTGCTGGAAACCCTCCCTCCCCGCGCCCCTGAGCGTAGGACCGGGCCCTTACAGGGGTTTCCCGTCTGTGTATATTTGTTGGTGCCATGACTGTGTCGGGTGTGGCGCCGTTTCCGTGGAAGTGGAGGTGGGGACAGCCGCTACCTGCCGCCTGCTCTGGCCAGTTTAAAGGGCTGCTTCTGACCGCAGCCCCATCATGGGACATCTTACAGAACCTTCCCTCCTCGCACCCCTTAGCGTGTGACCGGGCCTTAAGGAGGTTTCCCGTTTGTATATTTGTCAGTGGTAACAGCTAGTTTATAAGTAGTTTGTAAGTTTAGGGACTGATGACGCCGTAGTTGAGTCCCTTAAGCTTTAAAAACATTTGAACATTTCTCTCACTGAAACCGAACTTTGGCGCACCGAAAAGGTACAGAATAGCGCCCCTGCTTACGGAGCGGTGTTCTCGGCACCCTACCCCACGGCGGGCAGCGAGGCTTGGAGCGGCCAGGTGTGTCGCGTGCCGGGGTCTGACGTGCCGCCGCCGCCTCCGACCCTGCGACTCATCACTATTCATGCGGCCCGCTGTCAGCCGGTGGCCGAGTTTCTTGCCGGCGGGCTCTACGGTGGGCGAGTTACTCGCCTACAAGGCCGGCCCAGCCCCCAACCCGCTCCTGTCTGGCGTCCGTTGCCCTCGGCCATCGATTAACGCCTCGACACGACAGTCGCCGACGTCGACTCCATCGGCACAGTGCTCGATGGACAGGTAATGCGCTGCTGATGTTATACTGATGCTGCCACCAGGCACGGAACTTGACTGGCAGAGGTGGAACACTTTAATCTGACTGCCTTCGGAAAGGGTTAGATGCAATAAGAATTTGCACAAGTGGGGAATCAGTGAAAGTGTTTTGTGCCCGTGCGGGAACGTCCAGACCATGGGCCACCACCGGCCGCTCTGGCCGAGAGGATTGAGGCGCTCCAGTCACGGTCTGCACGGCCACTACGGTCGGGGATTCGAATCCCCCCTCGGGCATTGATATTTTTGCCGTCATTAGGATAAGCTAGTTGATAAGTAGTTTGTAAGTTTAGGGACTGACGACCCCGTAGTTAAGTCCCATAAGCTCTACAAACTTTTGAACATTTGAACATGGGCCACCTGCTGCAATGACCGCAATCCCTAGCATTCAGCAGTCAGCCAAACACCTTGACAAAGACCACTTCCAGCAGTGGCCGAAACGTCGGAGTATTATATATTGACAATACGGCCAAAAACACTGAAGCCGCGGCGGAGCGGCCGAGCACATTGAGGCGCTATGCTTCGATGCGAGAGGCCGTTCCCCATGGGGAGTTCGAATCCTCCCTGGAGATGGATGTTTGTGCCGTCTTCAGTAAAGTTAGTTTATAAGTAGTTTGTAAGTTTAGGAACTGTGACCCCGCAGTTAAGTCCCATAAGCTTAACAAACATTTTGATCACTTTTTATTTATTTATTTATTTTTTTTTTTGACAACACTCCTCGCACATTATCACTTTGCCAACATTTATTTACTGTATAATGCGTATGAATCCATGTTTCATCTAAGTAAACCACTAGTCGCTTTGATTCCGATGATAGATTTTTACGTAAAAACCTGAGAAAGTAAGCCCTCTTAGCAATAATGTCCTTTCCTCCACACAAAACAACACGTTTATTTTGGCACCTTCTAAAACTAAATCCCATATACAAAACAATTTTTCTAAGGGTTTCCTTGCTAGCTTTGAAACTCAGTTCAGTTTCACAGAAGTTGTGCAATTTTCACAAAGTTGGTATTTCTTTATATTGTTCGTACTACCGTTGAATTGCTGCCTGATAATACATTTATCTATATCATCGATCACATACATATTGTGAGGTTCTTGCTTCTTCGGTGTAGAAACGTGAATTTCACTCTGCTCAGTATCGTGTCCTTCTTTCTGTAATTTGGAAACCATCCTCTTGCTCAGCTTTGATACTTTGGCAGCAAGTTCCGTCGCCTTGTGCTTCGGCACTATCAATCTCTTCTGTTTCTCGTCGTTAACGAATTTATTTACGTTAACCTTCCATTCTCTCACTTACAGGTAACAGCGTGCACTAGTTTAACCGCAGCCCGGCTGCACATCGTAACGTGACCAAGTTCCTGCCGCTGCCGCGTTACCACTTCACCTTACCGGGTAACCTCTTCGGTCTATATATTTTTGGAGAACCAAACGAGAAACAAGTGTAGGAGGCCCGACACGATATTCCGAGATATCCTATTACTTTTGTACTTTAGACTAAACTGGGTATTGTAATTTAGAGTCACGTCCCAATTCCAAGCCGCGGCGGAGTGGCCAAGCGCATTGAGGCGTCATGCTGCGATGCGCGAGGACACTCCCCGTCGGGGGTTCGAACCCCCCTCGGGCATGGATGTTTATGTCGTCTTTAGTATAAGGTAGTTAGTAAGTAGTTTGTAAGTTTAGGGACTGATGGCCCTGCAGTTAAGTCCCTTAAGCTTAACAAACATTTGAACATTTTTAACCCAATTCCAATGTCATCTTTCTGCATGGGTTTACTATGATGTCAAGAACTTTTCTGAGACACTCGCTACACTTAGCAGTCGACCATGAGGTTTTGGGTCTACCAAGCAGTTTTACAAACCTTAGTATGTGATGAAATAGATGGTTAGAAATATACTAGACGATACAAATATTTTCTTGTAAAGGCTGATCATTGGGAGAATATGGGACGTTTCTGAAGATCCGGAAGTAATACCGTGTCTATGATCGTACCTGCAATGCGTCCATCTCCCCTCTGAGCAGTGCTAATGTACTGTCCTTGTCATCTGAGATCAGTATCGACGTATCAGAGAAACTATAACTAATAGCTATCCGTATAATTTTATTTTGTATGGATGCGTGTAAACTACTATGTAATTTGACATTTAATACTTATTTCAGTGATATGAAAGATAATCTTAATATTATAAGCTTAATGTCAAGCGGAGAATGGACAACGTTGTGAGAGAGACGTTGAAAGTGGAAATGCCGTAACGAAGTTAGGATACTGAATACTTTGAACAGAATTGAATGTTTATTATAGTTCCTTGTGAGTTAATCTTTCACAGCAGCGATTAAAATTAATTATAATTGGGTTTTCCGTCTTATGCTGCAACTAAGGACAATTTTTCCACCAGATGCGTTTCGCCTTTTAGTGAAAGAATGTTTGTAAATCTATCGGACCAAACTGCGTGGTCATTAGTCCGTAGCTTACACACTATTAAACTAAGGTAAACTATCCTAACGACAAACACACACACACACACACACAGAGCCATGCACCAGGGAGGACTCGAACCTCCGACGGCGAGCAACCGCGCGGTCCGCAGCGAGGCGTCTTAGACCGCTCAGCTTTCCACCGCGGCTCGCCTTTTAGTCATAATGCATTATCTCTGGATCTGCAATTAGGCACACAAGCGTGTCAATGTCATGTTTCGATATGCGACATAGGTCTATGTTTCCATTGAGCAATTTTTGCCTATTTTTATTTTTCTTTGTTTGCACATGACCACATGCATTTTTTTATGTTTATGTATGTGTGTGTGTTTTTTTGGGTGTGTTTGTCAGCGAGTCACTTAGAGCACAGGATGTCCAACATATTTTACACGTAAGTCTGTCATGCTGCGGTGAGGTGACGGTGACATGGGGGGGATGAGTAGTGGTTTTGAGTTTTCGGAATGGGGTAGTGACGATAAAGGTAGGCATTGGGTGAAGTGCCTTCGTGTATTGATACTCTAGCTGATCGGTTATCTAGAAAAGTGTGTGGTTTGTCTCGCTGCCGCCGTGGAATGGCCAAAAGCTCTAAGGCGCCTTTCTGCGGAGAACGCGGTTACTCCCCGTCGGAGGTTCGAGTCCTCCCTCGGGCATGGATGTATGTGTTGTTCTGAGATTAGTTTAAGTAGTTTGTAAGCCTAGAGTCTGATAAGCACACTAGGAAAGTGACACAGATTTGTAAGCATTCGAATATTTTTTTTTACCACTTCTTTCTCTCTTCTCCGTCCGTCGCCTTCTAACTCCTCTCTGTCCATTTCAGTTTCTCTTTCATGCAGCTCAATCTTTACGGCGTCATACCTCCTGAACAATATGTCTCAAACAATATAATTTCCAAGGTTGTAGATAGAGTGGAAAATTAGGAAAGTGTGTGCGAATAGTTCCAAGTTTTCGGCAATGGTAGTGCCCTAATGGTTGGTTACAGTGGTATGTGATAGAGTCGTAACTCTTCCATGCCAGGAGATAATGAAGCAAGTATTTTTAACATAACGGAACCATATTCTTCTCAGAAATATATTCAATTGTTCTTGGTAAGAGAATTTAAGTAATGTAGTACTTGTTAATACTGACATTAAAATTTTCCACTAAAAATTCTACAAATGTACTACGAACAACTTTGACTGGAGAGAACACATAGAAAATATTGTGGGGAAGGCGAACCAAAGGTTACGTTTCATCGGCAGAACGCTTCGAAGATGCACCAGCTCCACCAAAGAGACTGCCTACATCACACTTGTGCGTCCTCTCCTGGAGTACTGTTGCCCCTTGTGGAACCCTCACCAGGTGGGACTGACGGAAGACATTGAGAAGGTCCAGAGAAGGGCAGCTCGTTTTGTTTTATCACGTTACGGGGGGGGGGGGGGGGAAGCGTCATGGAAATGTTGCAAGAATTGGGGTGGAAATCATTAAAAGAAAGACGTTATTCATTGCGACGTGATCTGTTTGCGAAGTTTCAATCACCGACTTTTAGTTCTGAATGTGAAAATATTTTGCTAGCACTCACCTACTTAGGGAGACATGACCATCCCAATAAAATAAGAGAAATGAGAACGAAAACGGAACGATTTAGGTGTTCTTTCCTCCCGCGCGCTATTAGAGAATGGAACGGTAGAGAAAGGTTATGAAAGTTGTTAATGATCCCTCTGCCAGCCACTTAAATGTGATTTGCAGAGTATCTATGTAGATGTAGATAATGGAAAGCAATGCGTGCGAGATCGGATATTGCGTAAATACCGCCAACGAGGATGTTTCAGTAATAAACAATATGTCATGTGAAACTGTTACCATGGAGAAAACTGTGGCCAAATTTCTTTTCGCCTTACTCTTACAAGACAGCTTTCAACTGGCAAGAATTCATCACAAAAATCAAACCAGGAGTTGGTAGTGTTCCTGATGATGTGCACCTATCTCCAATTGGAAAGCATATTCGAGATACGAGCACAAGGAGGCGGTGCAGATACTGCTGCACACAAAAGCAAGAAAGGACTAATTTCGTAAGTACGTATTGCAAAGCACCACTATAAATTCAGCTATGTTTGGAAACAGTTCGTAGATGCAGAGTGTTAAAAATACTCGCATACTCTGAGAGGGGTTAGTACACATAGAAAGAAGAAAAATAAGTCCAATAAACAGGAGTCGGCATGCTCATACATTCTGAGATAAATCCATACTGGGTAGTGTCACACGTGCCTTACATTCATGCCAATGCATTCCCATGCCTTTCGACGTAAAGAAAAATCTAGCTTTGAAGGGTACCAATTGTTGTTATAGTACTTGCTGGCACGCGCTGAATACGGGATCCTGTAGTGTTTGCTCGTCATTGATGGGAGTTGAGTACAATAATTCCCTCATGTGTTCCCGTTGCTACGACTTTTGTGGTAAACGTGTAGACCACGTAATAGGGTCTACCCGACTAAAACTGTCTGCGCCAGATGTTCCCGCACATTGCGACGAAAGTCTGCTTGTGACGCTAGGCTGTTCCCAGTCGGGGGTTCGAATCGCCCCTCGGGCATGGGAGTTAGTGCTGTCCTTAGTGTAAGTTAGTTCATAAGTACCTTGTAAGTTTAGGGACTGATGACCCCGCAGCTAAGTCCCATAAGCTTTACAAACATTTGAAATTTTTTTTTATGTTAGTGGGCAATAATTCTTGAAGAACATCTGTATTAGATGGTTACATGGCACGTCCTCCAAAAATGTACGCAGTTCATTAATGAAGAATTACAGACAATGCAGCTTAAATAACTTCTCTGGCAGTATGTATGAACTTATTAATCAGTCGTCAAGTAAGCTATTACACGCTAGAAGCGCAGCACCGCACATCATATATACGTGTTTATTTCAGAAAGTATGCGCTTCCGGATACATGATGACTGGGTTAATTTTTCTTATTCGATGAGCCTAGCAACTGCAAAGTATTCTGCACTGCTTTTAACAACATAAAAAGTTAAAATTTAAATTCTTTTGAGCTATTTGCCGCGTCATGATGATATATTTCTCCGACGTTTCGGATCCGTTACAGGAGCATTCTTCAGGGAATACTGAGTAGTTTCCTCCTGTGTTCTCTCATGCAGCCAGCAGAAAGGGAAGGAATAACTTTATTGGTGTTTCTGATTGGTGGAAATACGGGAGGATGATGCGTTTATTGGTGTTTGCATCGGTGGCTCCGATAGGTGTAAACAGGAACGTGTAGGCTTGTTGGTGTATGCATGTAGTTAACCAGCAACGGCAATAACCAAATTTTCCCGGTGGGCATAGTTCTTCTAAGTAGTGACGTTGCTGCCACGTTGCCAGAAGTGCCCATCTGCGGTAAAAGGGCCCGTTGCACCGCTCGCCGATGACCGTCGCAGCGCCGCCAAAACCGGTAACCAAGACGGTGACAGTCTGAATCCGTCTTTATAACACAAACACAGGAGGAAACAAGTCAGTATTCCCTGAAGAAGGCTCATGTAACGGATTCGAAACGTTGGAGACGGCAAATAGCTCAGTGTAATTTTAATTTTAATAGTAATAACTGCAAAAATAAAAAATTAAAAATTAAAAAAAGACCGCAGTTATTGGACTCGAAGGGTTTGAAAGGCAATCATTAGGTGGGAAGAGTGTAAGACTGTGTTGTACCCTTTCTCCAACGTTATTCAATTTGTACATTGAGCAAGAAGAAATTTGGAGAAGTAATTAAAGTTCGTGGTGAAGAAATAAAAACATTGCGTTTTACCGATGACATTGTAATTCTATCACAGACAGAAAAGAACCTGGAAGAGCAGTTGAACGGAATGGACAGCGTGTTTAAAGGTGCGTATGAGATGAACATTAACAAGAGCAAAACAAGGGGAATGGAATGCAGTCTACGAAAATCAGACGATGCTGAAGGAATTAGATTACGTAACGAAATAATAAAGGTGGTAGATGAGTTTTGATAATTGATAGTAAAATAACAAATGATGGTCGCACTACAGAGGATATAAAATGCAGAATGGCAATGGGAAGAAAAGCATTTTTGAAAAAGAGAAATTTGCTATTACCGTATATTAATTTAAGTGTAAGGAAGTCTTTTCTGAAGGCATTTGCGTGGAGTGTTGCCTTGTACGGGAGTGAAACATGGCCGATAAACAGTGCGGACAGGAAGAAAGTAGAGGCTTTTGAATGTGGTGCTACAGAAGAAAGCTGACGATTAGGTGGGTAGATCGCATAACCAATGGACAGGTACTTAACAGAATTGGGGAAAAAAGGAATTTTTGGCATACCTTGACTAAAAGAAGGGATCGCTTGGTAGGACACATTCTTAGACATCGGGGAATCGTAAATTTAGCATTGGAGGGAAGTGTGTGGGGTAAAAACCGCAGAGGGAGACCAAGAGACGCATATAGTAAGCAGAAAGTAGTGGATGTGGGTTGCCGTTCTTATGAGGAGATGAACAGGCTTGCTCAGGTTAGAGTAGGGTGGAGATCTGCATCAAACCAGCCTCCGGCCTGAAGACCATAACAACAACCGCGAAAGCCTACCTTATTACACATTGGTGCAGTGGTCAGCCCAACTGTCTAGAAAGCGGGAGACCCGGGTTCGAATCCCGGCTGGATACACATTTTCAGGTTTGCCCATTCGCAGTTGATGTCATATATTCTGTAAATATGAAAGAATAACAACTGCAGGATCAGAAGTAACGCCTGTTCTTTCGGAACATATTTTATATAAAAAAATAATGAAATTGATGTGTTAATACTTATATGGACGATAAGCAGTGCGGAGAGGAAGAGAATAGAGGCTTTTGAAATGTGGTGCTACAGAAGAATGCTGAAGATTAGGTGGGTAGATCGCATAACTAATGAAGAGGTACTGAACAGAATTGGTGAGAAAAGGAATATTTGGCATACCCCGACCAAAAGAACGGATCGCTTGGTAGGACACATTCTTAGACATCGAGGAATCGTAAATTTAGCATTGGAGAGAAGTGTGTGGGGTAAAAATCGCGCCGAGCGCGGTGGCCGAGGGGACTGAGGCGCTCCAGTCACGGTCTGCGCGGCCACTACGGTCGGGGGTTCGAATCCCCCCTCGGGCATGGATATTTGTGCCGTCCTTAGTCTTAGCTAGTTCATAAGTAGTTTGTAAGCTTAGGGACTGATGACCCCGTAGTTAAGTCGCATAAGTTCTACAAACGTTTGAACGTTTGAACGTTTGGTAAAAATCGCAGAGGGAGACCAAGAGACGCATATAGTAAGCAGATGCAAGTGGATCTGGGTTTCCGTTCTTATGAGGAGATGAACAGGCTTGCTCAGGTTAGAATAGGGTGGAGAGCTGCATCAAGCCAGTCTCCGCACTGAAGAATTGAAGACTATAACAGCAACCGCGAAAGTCTACCTTATTACAGGCTAAAAGGACTTCATGTTAAGTGAAGTCTCACAGGTAATTAATCTGTTGGCTTTTTAGGTAGATTTACACGTATATTCACACTTACAAAAATTAACACAGAAAGGAATTGTTGTACTGCTGCCAAGCGCAGTTTGGCCGCAGTAGGTTTTCCAGCGTTACGTAGAGACAGAGAGAGAGAGAGAGAGAGAGAGAGAGAGAGAGAGAGAGAGAAAGAGAAAGAGAGAGACTTGTACAAAAGCCAGAGCTAACTTACAAATAGTATGGCCATCGATCTATATAAGAAAAAGCAGTGGCACAGTGGTATCGTGGAGGAGAACTTAGCCGGCATGCCGCCGCTGTTGGCTGCGGAGCAAAAGAAGGAGTTGTGGACGCAGGAAACCATTACTCGGCACGACAGGGCGGCGCACGCGACGCTTTGCGCCGCACGGAACACTTCGTCTGCTCCGAATGTATTCCGTGTTCCTGCATTATATGCGGCTTAAAAATTCAAGAAGCCGGCTTGCTTTCTGCGCTGGATGCCTTCTGCGTGGCGGTCGCGCAACGATCGGTCGTCACATACATGAGGACGAACTCGTTACCCGATATTTACAGCAGCAGCTCACGTAAAAGTGGCAACTTTTTTCGAGGCAGTAGAACGTAACACCTGTCAGTTCGACGGTTTTTGAGCTCCGTACCTGCCTCCCTCTCCCCTCCCCCCCCCCCCCTCTCTCTCTCTCTCATAGGGTGTTTCACTAAGTGTGTTTGCCTCTGTAACTTATAAAAAAATAGGTGACGGGAAATTTTAATGCGGTAGGTCAACACAAGAAATGTTATACTTTCTGCGGAGCTATGAACATAGTTTACTGTATCATTTTCCAAAGAGTTATACCACAAAGATATAATTTTTTTAATGGAACAATAGTTTTTTTCTATCGTGTATTGGATTCGTTTAAACCAGCTGCGTGCAAATCAATTTAAACTACATTCCTATCACTGTTCGTTTGGGAGCTACAACCCTTCAAAGTTCCGGGGACGGAGGCTACGATAGCGTAGTTGACTGGCCGAGTGGCTATCCCCTGGGGCACGGCCCACTGTCTCATGACCACCAGCCAGTCAGCTACGCTTTCGTAGCCTCCGCCCCCTAAACTTTGAAGGGTTGTAGCTCGCAAACTAACAGTGATAGGAATGTAGCCTAAATTGATTTGGACGCAGCTGGTTTCAACGAATCCAATGCACGATAGAAAAAAACTATTGTTCCATTTAAAAAATATATCTTTGTGTTGTAACTCTTTCGAAAATGATACAATAAACTATGTTCATAGCTCCGGACAAAGTGTAACATTTCTTGTGTTGACCTACCGCATTAAAATTTCCCGTCACCTATTATTTTATAAGTTACAGAGGCAAACACACTTAGTGAAACACCCTGTACATATCTGAGCTCGTATTTACTCGTATTTATTTCTGTATGCGTGTTTTGTTGATGTTATTGTGACGTAAGATTCGGTCAACAAATAGGGTAAACCTTGGTAAGTGCGTGGCCTTGCTTATTTCGTGATACGTTGTGGATTCCTCTTCACGGATTTACCCACCAAACTAGATGGACTGTCGCTGACCCACGCTGAAAGTGTAAATGCTGAAGTTTTTCTAAAGAAGATTAAGCAAGAAGGATTGCTGCCTATCGCCTTTCCTCTCAGGCAGGAAGTTACACTCACCTGCTGTCCTTGGACCGTAAAGGCGTCGGACTTCTTCTCATGGCAGGTATTTCGTCGCCTTATTGAAGATTCATTAATTGAAAAGAGGACAGTTGGAAAGTTACAGAACAAGCAGGCAGAATTGTGGTGAAATCTGTATTCATAAAGATATGACAATTGTGAGGTAGCCCTGTTGTATGTTTAATATTATTTCACAAATAAGATTATTTTGCCGCGAAACCACCTTGCTGTAGGACAAGGAATTACTTAATAGTCAATAATTAAACACACTTTAAACAGATACATTTGCAGTCCCTAGAGACAGCGGAGAGTGGTTGAATCAGAGAGAATGTTGCTAGCCATGAAGTCGTAATATTAAAATCGGAGCAGGGGCCAAACCGCTAAGCTTACCTATAAACTGAATGGTAAGTGTACCGGATGCATCCACTCGCCCATCATTGTAAGAGACGCAGACGGTCCTCAAAGTCACACTTTACTAAAACGGCGGTAACTTCCGTCCTAGACTGTCCGCGAGGTGGATACTTCGAAGCTCTGCAACCAAAGGGCGATACGTGGCTGTTCGCCGCGCACGGCAACGCAGTGTGCTTCCGCTGTTCCAAAGTAGTCCCAGTAGCCAACCTTACAGGTAGGGGAGAGAAACCGTTGGGGAAGCTTAGCCCTTGCGGGCGGCACTGTGTCTCGGGCACTCTGGTTGGGACACCTGTTTGGAGCGCGGGGCAAAGCTCGTATGCCTCCGCCATGGCGTTGCTTCCGGTAGCTTTTGAATTTAACGGCTACAGGAAATTCTCCATTTTGAGCAATTTCTAGATTAACCAAACGGGTAATGCAGAAATTACTCTGTCTCTTCCATTCGATTGTCCTCTAATTAAGCAGTCATTCTGTGATGCTTCTTGGTTGGAGAAAATTCATATACCGTCCTAAATTAATTGATTGAATTTTGCCACTTTTTAATTAAGGTCCTTTCAGGTCTGTTATTGGTATCGGGGAGTTTGTAATTTTACTGGCAACTCGAATCCGTGGTCGGAATAAAATATTTAATTTTATTTTGCTCTGATTTCTTTCTTATGGCATAGCCGCTGCGGCCAACCATAGTGTGCCCTCAAAATGTCTGTGCGTTACAACAGCAGCACATATCCCCTATCTGCATCGGCAATTGACGCCGCGGCACCAGCGGCCTACGCAGCACAGTCAGTTGCTTTGTTCCGTTGGGGGTAGTTGTCTTTCTATTTCGCGCTGCAGAATCCCAAGTGTTATCAAACTGCTGATTACTCCTCATATTAACAAGGTAACATTTAATTTTTTATTTTGCACAGTTGTTTATGTGATATAAATAAATGTTTCTGATTAAGTTTAAAACTGGTATGTTGTTTGGTGGGATAAAAAGGTAAGGCTGTTCTATTGATTGTAAAAACCGAGTCGCTACAAGGATTTGGCAATAGTGAGCCAGCTAAAGGAGGTCTATTGCAAAAGCTACTCATTCAAAACTAATCTGGTGTTAAATGCAGCATTAATAAGTGTCATCAGCTAGTAGTTAACACTCACAATAACTGACTTTCCAATCAAGCTGATTAAAGATTACTTGAACACATTTTTTTATTCATTAATACTATAATTCCGTTTGGTTATGGCCCTAATGTTAATACTTGCACAGTTAATTAAGAAACATTGCGTTTAAACTGATCGAACGTGCAACGGATATTTTGAACAATGTAAAAACAATTAGTCCAGTCAATGAGTGCTCAAAACAGGGGTGTAGAGTGCATGGATTATGTGAGAATTTTTAACTTCAGGTCTTTGTTAGGGATAGTTAGCAGGTGAACGTACTAAAAGTCCCCGCCCCTAGGGGTGAGCTAAAGCGGGGAGGGGGTGGAAAGGTACCATCTTCTAGTTTTTCGCTTTTATCTCGAAAACGGTTCGCTTTAGGAAGAAAATGTTCCAAATAAAAATGAGAGATAATTGAATTCGCTATAAAATACGTAGTATGCATAAGGCTCACTGACTAAACAATAAATTTGACTGCGAGAGAAATCTGGAAAAACATAAACCACTTTCTAATAATGTAACTGCAAGAATTTATTCCGCTAACTGAGTGACTGCAGAAACTTAGTACCCTGTTCATCTGTATAGCATTGCACAACAATAACTATTATTATTAAACGTCACACCAATAAATAAATATGTTAATATAACTCTGCTTAGTCAATATAATGCTTTGATTTTAATAGCCAATAACTTTCAATGAAAGATGGTTAGCTTTCTAACTACAAAAGTGAAACAGGTAAAGAAGTTCAACTTTCTCAATTATTACAAAATGTTCGAATGTTTGTAAATCTATCGGACCAAACTGCGTGGTCATCAGTCCGTAGCTTACAAACTACTTAATCCTAGGTAAACTAACCTAAAGACAAACACACACACTCATGCCCCAGGGAGGACTCGAACCTCCACGGCGAGCAACCGCGCGCTCCGCAGTGAGACGCTTTAGACCGCTCGGCTACTCAGCCGCGGCTCTCAATTATTATTAACAATAATAATTACATTACCTTATGATTGATGAACAACAAAATCTTCTCAGACTGATACATATGTGAATGATACAAAATCTTATAAAGACAAAACTGTGTCTGTGAAAATCAGATTTCAAAATTATTCCATCAGCTACCCAAAGCACGTCCGATCAATACCAGAGCTACACACCGACTCTCTCTTTCTGTTCAACTACTACTCACATACATAGTCTTTGACAGAGATGTTAAACAACAGAGTAAACCATAGAAGTAGTTACTCAAAGAAGTTCATATAACATTTTACATCCAAATATCGATACAAGACAGGCTATCGATACAAGACAGGCGAAGCAATATTATTGAATTTGTACAGACATGTTACAAGTTTTGTGTTTTTGCGTTCGTTAATTTAGACGTAATAGCCTTAGCTTCGCTATTAAAAATCTTTGCATTTTAACTGCCATCTTGCGCCACCCTAGACAGTCTTCGCACATACTGGCACTATGGATTCAGCGTAGTTTTTGTTGAATGTGGTACCATTTGAAGGGTCAACATAGTTTTTAAAAGAGTGAGGACGTTTTTATGTGCAACAAGTGTCAAAACCTTTCTGATTAAGACTAAACTGAGGCTTTCATTTAATCAGTAAATTCAATTCAGTGTTTTTGCTCATTACTTCGTCAGTATTTATTATCATAAATAAGTTGCAATGTCTTAAAATGTCAAAATAAAATCTTTTATGCAAATACAACGCTTTCATTACTTAATTAAGACATTATCACGAAATTATCCAAGTAATGTTACGAACGTACCAAGGGTATCACTAAATAACCTGTAAAATTATTACTTGATGAAATCATAAGGGAGAGAATGTTTCTATAAATCTCAGTTACTTCATTCCTTTCCTTTCTGGTAAGTGTACCTCGCGAAAACAGCCGCGGAGAAAAAATTATAGAAGTCAAAGCACTGCGTTCTGCAAGATTTTACAAGTTCTGACAGCTAAGCCACCGGTGTGATCAAGGTACAGTCATGTCTGGATGTTAATTAGGGGAACCCCGTATCAGAACGACCACTGTTCTCCACTTCCCACTTCTTGTAATGTAAACAGTCTCACCCCCCCCCCTCCCCCTAAGAAGTGACTTTCACTTATTTGCTGGCCAATCTTGCCCCAATGACGCCGACCATTGCCGAATAATATATAAGTTTCTTCTGCTACCAGTCAGATGATATCTTAGTCCCATCCACCGAATGTTTTAGAAAACCAGTTGTATGTGACGGAGTCGTGGGAATCGTACTTCTCGAGTTCTTTGCCCTCGTCACGTCTTATCTTAAGGGTTCGTCACTGTTAGTAGTGTATAACAGCGTGGGAGGTCTGGGTGACTCTAGAAAGCTCTCACAATATGTGGGGGTTGGGGGAGCGTCTGGCGCCAGCGCTCCTTGCCGCAATTAACTCTGTCTGGCGCCACTATCAACCAGAGTCCAGTTCCCAGCATTTTTCAGTAATTGTTCATCCCCCGCGTTGGGCATAGCGCCACTGTGCCATGGCACTGCGAATACTCGCCCTCACAAGGATAACATATAAAGGGTACTAGTAAAGTTGCACTATATGGCTTGACATATTCAATTTTTGAAGTAATTTTCACCACATTGAATACAGCTCTCGATCTTCCGAAACCAGTCCCAAATGAAGTTGTCCCAAGATAATAAAAATGAGTAAATCACCATCATTGTCCCCAGCAGTAAGGAGGTCTTTATCACTTGAAACCTGCACTCGTTTCAACTTCACTTTCACATGCGGGAACTCTGCAAAGGCACGAGGAGCAAGATGTAGACAGTAAGGGGTGCGCTCGCGAAGTTTCAGCCCTGTACCCCGCAAGTATTCGGTGCATACTTTGGCGTGGTGGGGCGAAGCGTTGTTGTGATGGATGAACCAAGTGTCCAATATTGACTTCGGTCGCCTGATTCTCAAAGATGGGATTAATTTGGACAGGCGTTACTCAGTTCGCCACTGAGCTGTGACTGTGATCTTTATGTCCGAAACAATACGCTCCACAATTCCACTCGATTTGGAGAAAAGAAAAAGAAAAAGACAGCCACCAGTTTTCTCTTTCCGGCAGGGATTTTGACAGCTACGGGTGTGTCGTCATCTGCAAAGACCCAAACTTTGTTTTGAGTCTTACTCAGCACATCGTAATAGTACAGCGGTGATATTCCTTTACTGTAATCGTACCCTAGAAAATTTATTTAATATCACTCTGCATCGAGTCACACGTCGTATCATCTCGTCTTCCGACAGTCTATGCTGCATCCAAAACACGTTTTCTTACAAGCAAATGATAGTACAATGTAGAACGAATCGCTTATTTTCTTTCTGGTTGCACGTTAGTCTGTCGCGTTAGTGGTAGAAAGCTGTAAATAATATGGTAAAAGATGTAAATGAGCTTTGTGTTGAATTCGGGAAGAGGATCAACACAGCAAAATAAAAGAGTATGGTGATCAGCAAAAGAAGGGACCTTGCAAATATGAAGATCAGTCAAATAGCAATAACTAAGTCAGAACATTGAATTTTATTGGGAGTACGATCCCTGAAGATCTCAATTGTCATCACGAAGTTAAAACCCGCTTTGCTGTAGTGAAAAAGGCATTCAACAGAAAGAGAAGAGTATTATATGGGAAACTGGGAAGACCTGAGGAAAAGGTTTGGCAGATTTTTGTTTGGAGTGCGGCACTTCGAGACGAGAAGATGAAAGAACGCTGGAAGAATTTGAGCTGTGGATGTAGAAGAGAATGGAGAGGACACTGAAGATTTAAATGTCTCAATAACTTTATATATATATATATATATATATATATATATATATATATATATATATATATATATATATATATATATATTACTGGAGGAATACACAAAGAATTTATCTGTAGTTAGATCAAGTTACTATACTGCTAGCAAAGGTTTGTGGATTTTTGCGGATTTTCGTGATATGTTGACTTTGTGGAAACGTGTCTACAGACAGAACTTACACACCTACAGCGTGAAGTTTTCGTTATTAGTTTCATAGCAAAATTAGTCTCGTAGATTTCTCTTTCGTCATTGTACTGGGTGATCAAAAAGTCAGTATAAATTTGAAAACTTAATAAATCACTGAATAATGTAGATAGAGAGGTAAAAATTCACACACATTCTTGGAATGACATGGGGTTTTAATAGAGGAAAAAAAGGTCCGATATAAGAAAAGCAATAATTAGCATAACAAATTAAGACAAAGCAAAGAAGATGTTCTTTACAGGAAATGCTCAATATGTTCACCATAGCTGTAGTCGAGGAATAATGTTGTGAACAGCACTGTAAAGCATGTCCGAAGTTATGGTGAGGCATGGCGTCGTATTTTGTCTTTCAGCATTCCTAGAGATGGTCGATCACGATACACCTGCGACTTCAGGTAAGCCCAAAACCAATAATCGCACGGGCTGAGG
The DNA here is from genome assembly GCA_026315105.1 of Locusta migratoria. Classification (NCBI taxonomy): domain Eukaryota; kingdom Metazoa; phylum Arthropoda; class Insecta; order Orthoptera; family Acrididae; genus Locusta; species Locusta migratoria. The sequence continues at coordinate 261,949,624 of CM048749.1, read as the reverse complement.
TCTGAGGACCTGGGAGGCCAAGCATGACGAAAGTGGCGGCTGAGCACACGATCATCACCTAATGTCGCGCGCAAGAGATCTTTCACGCGTCTAGCAATATGGGGTGGAGCGCCATCCAGCATAAAAATCGTACGCTCCAGCAGGTGTTTATCAGCCAGGCTGGGGATGATGCAATTCTGTAACATATCGGCGTACCTCTCATCCGTCACGGAAGCAGTTACAAAACCATAATCACGCAGTTTCTCGAAGAAAAAAGGCCCGATAACGGTAGATTTGGTAAATCGAACCCATATCGTGACTTTTTCGCCGTGCAATGGAGTTTGCACGACAGATCTAGGATTTTCGGTAGCCCGAATTCTGCAGTTTTGGGTGTTGACAGTCCCTCGGAATTTGAAATGAGCTTCGTCGGTCCACAATACGTTACACAACCAATTTTTGTGTTTGTTTGTACGTATTTCATACAATTCTACCTTTTTATTCCAATCTTTATAAAAGTTTGCGCACGTAAGCTTCAATCCATGAGGACGGTCGCCGTAAGTGTAAGGATCACATACCGTTCATAGTACACGAGATATGACGTCATAAACAATGAGCTGCAAGAAAATTTGATGCATTACGTGACAATATTGCACATTTCCTCCTAAACCACTGGACCGATTTCAACGAAATTTTGTACACATCTCCCTTACAGTAAGGTACCAATTCGGCAATGGTAAAAACCACATATGACACATGGTTCGGAAGATATAATGTAAAAAACAAAAGGATTTGCAAGAAACTGTCACTTAAGGCTACGAGATTTTATGAGTACAGTATATGAGAACGAGATTACTCAGCGCCTTTAAACATAATTTCAAACCTTTATTGAACCATTTATCGCTGACAACAACAGCAGAATTATGAAAGGAAAAAGGTTTCTCGCTTACTACTTTTACGCTGTTCATGGACTAAAACTACGACATTCGTTATGACGTAATAATTTATAATATCTACACTACAAATTGTAGCCGCAGGAAATTTTACATTCAGTATACACACATATAGTTGAATGTACCTTCTAAATTGTATCACAGTACGATGCGTAGTTCATGAGATACGAACACATAAACAGAAACGTCCTTGGAAAACCGCACCATCACGCACCAAGGTTTAATCTATTACTTCTTTACTACTTATTGTATTCCCAAGAGATTTTACAGACACAGTAGTTATACAGATAAATATGTACATGAAAAATTATTCAATTGTACAACATATACTTCAATAAATATGAGATCGTACGAATTGTATTGTCATATGTATTTTGATGACTATCTTTCTTTATTGGATACTCCATTTATAATTCTGTACATTATGCAAGACAACGTTATTCCTTCCATATTCTCTGTTAAATATAACACAATTTTTTAAAAAAAAGGAGATGGACAGAGAAAGAGAAGGCATAGGAAAAGTACTAACTAAAGGCAGATTGAATAAATAAATACCTAGACAAGGCCGGGTTTTCAACTAGTAGTTTATATAGATAAGAAACAGTAATGGCCCTGTAACAATACCGTGGGGAACACCAGATATTAATTCGGTTCCACTCTATGACTTTACGTCAATTACAACGTAAAGGTCCTTTCTGACAGGAAATTACGATAAACCGAGAGAGGTGACAGGGGAAGGAAAAAAATTTCAATTTTTTTAATTCTCTTGGACCAAACTACGATGTTCATCAGTCCATACTTAAACTACGTCAAAATAACCTAAGGGCAACACACACATCCATGCTCGAGGGAGGATTCGAACCTCCGACGCGGTAGGCCACGCAATTTATAAGAACGTGGCGTTCCAGACCGCTTGGGATGCCCCGGTGCGGCGAAGAGGAGACTGGCAGAGAATGGTGGTTTGGTTACGTCACAGACATGGTGAAAGAATGGGTGGATAGAGGGGTAAGAAGGAGAGGAGGTTGGGAATGAGGAGCAGGGGGCGGAGGAACAGAGGGTGAGGAGGAGCAGGCAGGGAGGGATGGGTAGAAACTGGAGAAGGAGGGAAGAGAGCAAGGACTAACAGAATACTGCAATAAATAAATACGTAAACAACGCCGTGATCTCAGCTGACTAGTGCAGAAGAGGCATCAAAGGACAAAAGGAAGGTACAAGCGGATAGAGAATAGAGGAAGTGACGGGGAGAGATTAGGGGATGATGATGATGAATCAGTGTGGCAATTTTAGTCGTTAGACCTCAGCTAGGATCGTGTTCGGCCTGCATGGTGCAAGTATTCAGGCGACGCCACTCGGGCGACTTGCTCGTCGTCGGAGGCGGATCCAGGGCGACATGTTGGGGACGGGGGGCAGTGAAAGAGTTGTCATTGTCAGCTAAACTCCAGCTCAGAAGAAATACTCTAATACCGGCCACTCCATTTTCACCTCAAGTCCAATCAAACAAGAGTCGCTCACTGTTTTGAAGACTCAGTGCAGTAACAGCACGTTACAAATCCATTTAGTTTGGCTCATTTCCTGCTCACGACTGCTTGGTATGATACGCACTTCTCATATAAATATCAGTTGGTTCATGCTTCAGACTTTTCACAAACTGAAATATGTTTAGGTGAGCAGATTCACATGAAGCATTAAATGGGGAATGACAGCTTTCGCAAGCGTTAGTCGTCCTCCACAAGGAAGCGCAATCTGCTGCCCAAACGTGTGGAGGAAAGACTGCATCTTCTTCATCAAAGTAGTTTTCAGTTATGTAATCCGCAAATTTTTTGATGTAGTTGTCTTGTGGTTGTTCCAAACTCGAAAATGTGTGTTCGCTGCTATTGTAAACAACAACACACCGCGAACGTTTACCGCAGCATCGCTATCCATGTTCTTCCGTTACTACAAGTCTTCTGTAAGGTTTGAAATTATATCCGTCACAGATCAAATGCCACGATCACCAATACCATTTTGCAAATCGTGACTTTCTGCCGTATTATTCGCTTCCATGACTGAACTGAAGTACAATGTGATTCTACACACTTGTCAGCGAGCTGGTGTCATTCAAAGGACTGACGAGTTCAGTTAGGGCACAGAGTACTTATAGTTAGGGCCAGGAACGCCTTGGATCGGTCAATCCTGCTACCTGCGAGCAGAAGTTGCCCAGTTCGAGTGTGAAATTAACTGAACTGCCCAGAGTATCCTTCTAATGGCCACTAAAAGTTGCCCAGTTCGGCGTATGCCCCGGCGAATGACCATTTGCCTCCCCTTCCCCTTGGATCCACCTATGCGTGTCGTTGATGGCGAAATGATGTTGAGGACAAAGCCCCGACCTAATCGGGAATGTAACCTGGGCCCCCTGCATGGCAATCCACCAAGCTGCCCACTAGACTAAGTAGGGGGACAATAGGGGACGGAGTGTAGGATTTATATCAAAATCTCTTCGTTATATTGGGGATTGTAGAGAACTGCGGGGTTCGCTAGTAAATAAATCCAAACAATGTTATTCGTTTTCGAAAGTGACAGCTCGGACGACCAATGGAGGATCAGGAAAATGTGCTCAACAAGCGAGTTTTTGTGCGAGAACCGTCGAGGTCTGGCTACAGAGAAAGAAAAATTACTGCAAGGAGCTTAAAACGGCGAGAAGAAAGAGCAGAGAGATGCTCGAGTAAATTGCAGCGTATGCGGAGGACTCAGAGTCACGAGGCGCTGCTTGCCATTCATTAAAAGAATGGCGGGGGCGGCGGCGGCGGGGGCGGGGGTGGGCGAGGGTGGCTCATAAGCGCGACGCGGAGGGGCAAACAGCGCCATTAATGCGTGTAATTACCAGGGGTGCGTCGGCTAACAAACTTAACAGTTTTAAGAAAATCCACCCCCGCCGGAACCGAGCCTCGCCTCGTCTCGTCGCGTGCTGCAACCACCACCACCACTACCACCAGGCTGCCACACCCTCCCCTGGGCGCAGGGGGGCGGGGGCTGGGGCGGTGGGGGATTCCCCGGGGAACCACAGCCACTTCTCGACAACACTGCAATAACCCCTTCGACAAAAGGTGGGTCTGAGGCGCGTGTAGAAGCGCGGGGGAAGAAAAACGACGGCGCGGGGCTTCCTCTGGAAAGGAACGACACGGCGTAGAAGGCTGGAAGTGCGGTAGGAGGCGAATGAGACGGGGCAGTGGGCGAGGGGCGGGCGAGAATCGATCTTGTGACTGATGCGCTCTCTGGCGCGCTCGCGATTGTGAGGCGCATTAACGCGACAGGTTGAAAACAGCGGAGAGCACACAAAAGCTGCGGCATCTGCAGTTCTGTCTGTACGCTGATGACTAGAGATCGTATTTATAAGCACTAAAAAAATCGCGCTGGGGTGTTTTAGGGCTCACTTAGAGTCCCCTGCAGATAAAAAAATTTGCAATCATTTTGGACAAAAAAGTAATAATTATATAAATAATATAAAATTAAATATCGTATGTGCTTTACATCATTCGAGCCGGGGGGTGCGATCTAATAGCTTATAATGGAATCTGCATGAGCAGAAGGCAAAATAAAAATGCTGAAACCAGTCTAAATAAAGCAATTTGAAACTAGCTATCTCGGCTCATCTGCTTGAAAAGATTCCATTACAAAATTAAATATATAAAAATTGAATGTCCGTCTCCAAATCGCTTATATTTTCTAAAACATTACCGGTTTCGGGACAGCTGCCCATCTTCAGATCAAAATTTAGAAGTTACAGAGTAACCTGTCCTGTAATGAACGAATGTTCACATTCGTTCATTACAGGACAGGTTACTCTGTAACTTCTAAATTTTGATCTGAAGATGGGCAGCTGTCCCGAAACCGGTAATGTTTTAGAAAATATAAGCGATTTGGAGACGGACATTCAAGAATTTTATTCATATAACGATCGCAATAACTCCCTGAAGACTAATAAGTCTTGCTTTGATATAAAAATTATTATATAGGTATATTATGTATAATAGTTTATATTATAAAAGGAAGCAGAAAAAATAGGTCTCAAAATCTCCTTCGAAGCGAAAAAGATAATAACAAACTTAATAAACCCAACAAAATATTTTAAAGTGGGAAAACAAAAAATAGAGATGGTCAATGATTTAAAATATCTTTGAATATTGATCACGTTGAATGTCCGTGAGAAGGAATCTAGTACAACTAAAGGCGAACTGGCAATCCAGATCACAAAGATATGCATACAACAAAAAAGTCCTTCTCGTGCAATGCAAAAATAAGGCATTATAATACAGTAATCGAACCGCAAGACCGGTAATGCAGCCGAAACACTGTTCGTTACCGATCATGGCACATTTGAAAGGATAGAAATCAAAGAAAGGAGGATACTAATAATAATCCTTGGTCCCAAGTTTCACAACAATAAACCCACGTTAGAAATGAAATCCTTTACTAAATTACCGAAAAAATGTCAGATACAAAGAGGAAAAGAAGAATTGACCTTTATGGACACATCCCAGAATGAACCTAAATAGAGTGACCAAAAATCTTTGAACTACTTACGAGCTGGTTTAAGTAAACGGAGAAGGACTTAAGAGAAATCCAAATCACATAAATTATGCGCAGTGAGAAAACTATAAAACAAAAACATATAACCAAAGACAAGAAAAACAACTTCCAAGGAAAAGTCTAAACCAAACGAACTTATCAAATTTCTGAAGAAGAAAGGAAAGAGGGATCAGAAAGAATGAGACAGAACTGAGCTGGCCAATAGAAAGGCTCAGAACAGTAAGAAATGATTGATCTAACGTACCCCAAAGTCGTGTGATACGAAAGAATGGGAATATTTTAAATATTTCATTGTGTACATTATTTACATTTACTATATTTTTGTCCGGAATATTTGGAAAAGTGAGCCGTAAAACAAGCCTGGGTGATTTAATTTGTTTTTATTTCTTTTACTTTTCGACCTTTTTCGAAGACCTTTTCAAATAAATTCAATTACGACAAACATTTATACATTTGGGTGGCGAATTTATGAATTACTAGAACAACACCAATAATCGTGAAACATACTTATTAATTATGTTTGACTATTTTTTAATAATTTTCTTATTTCCTTAAAAAAAGGTATTTTCCTGCGATATACTCATACCTAAGGAAATTGTCAGCCTGAAACTATTCTTCTAATCTCTATTAAAAGACTACCAGCGAAAGAACATGACGTTAGAGCCTTATGAATGATTATATCTTTAGACGTGAGTACCAACCTCCAGAGTCAAAACGTCGAAAAAGAATTCAAACAAAAATCTCTTGATATAAATTTCTGAATAAATATTCTTGAAAAATTTTCGAATCCGACGGTTATAGCGCGGTTATATCGCCAGAACGAAGTTATAGTCGCTGGGGGCCAAAAAATACGTCTGTAAAATTTGGTGCCGGTCGGTTGAACAGCGGGACCTAAAATGGTGGAACACCGAACACACAATTTCGGATGGCCCTAATTTCTGCTAATATCTCTGAAGCGATGAGAAACACCAGAAAAACCTAAGGGAGAAAAAGTTTATAAAATTCTCTTCTCTACAAATCCGTTCTTTTACTTTTCGTCTCAGGTGAACAGTTAGGGCGTTACTTCGAATTAAATTTCCTGCTGTCAAAAGACATAACAAACGGCCCACTTTTGTTAGTACTAACCTAATGTGAACGAATCATGAATATATGAACGTTCTTAAGCATTAATATCTACATGTACATGGATACACATTGAAGTGCATGTCGGAGGGTTCATTCAGCCACTTTTATGATATTTCTATATAGTTCCATTCTCTAAAAGCTCGCGGGAAAAAGGAGCACCTAAATCTTTCTTTTTTCGAACTGATTTATCTTATTTTATTATGATAATCAAAAATGTTGTTCAAATGTTTGTTAAGCTTAAGGGACTTAACTACGGGGTCATGAGTCCCTAAACTTACAAACTACTTATGAACTACCTACAACTAAGGACGGCACAAATATCCATGCGCGAGAGGGGATTCGAAACCCCGACCGTAGTGGCCGTGCAGACCGAGACTGAAGCGCCTCAGTCCCCTCGGCCACCGCGGCCGGCATTATAATAATCATGACTCCGAATGTAGGTGGGTGCTAAATTATGTTCGCATTCCGAAGAGAAAGTTAGTGAAAGAAATTTCGCAAATAGATATCGCCGCTTGAGATAAAGCAAATAACGCATTTCTTTTAGTGATTTCCACTCCAACTCCTGCTTCAATTCCGTAACACTCTCTTCCCCACACCGCGATAATACAAAATGAGTTACCCTACTCTGAAGTTTCTCTAAATCGTCCGTCAGTCTCACCTGGTGTAGATCCCACAATGCGCAGCAGTACTCCAAATCCGAACAGCTTGAATTAGAAAGAACACATAGAAAATGTTGTAGGGAAGGTGAACTAAAGGCAACATTTCATTGGCATAAAACTTAGAAGATACAACAGTTCTACTAAAGAAACTGTCTGTACTACTCATGTGTGCCCTATTTTGGAGTATTGTTGCCCATTGTGGGATCCTCACCAGGTGGGACTGACGGACTATTTAGAGAAAATTCAGAGAGGGGCAGCACGTTTTATATTATCGTGATACACAGGAGAGAGTGACAAGAAAATGATGAACGAGTTGGGGTGGAAATCGTTAAAACAAAGGCTCCATTCGTGGCGAGGAGATCTACTTGAGAAATTTTTTCACCAACTTTCTCCTCAAAATGCGAACATATTTTTTTAGCACCCACCTACATAGAGAGACATGAATATCACAATGAAATTAGAGAAACTAGATCAAAAACTGAAAGATTTGGGTGTTTCTTTTTCCCGCGAGCAATTAGAGAATGGATCTTTGGAGAAATATCATATAAGTGGTTCGATGAAGCCTCTGCTATGCACATCAGTGTGACTTGGAGAGTATCCATGTAGCTGTAGATATAGATTTATCGGCAGCCCTGCAGGATGCAGGGTATCAAATCCCTCCAGCACCACGTCGGAAATTAGTCGAGTCCATGCCAAGTCGCGCTGCGCCACTTACGCGGGCTCGCCGGGGCCCTACATAATATTAGACAGGTTTATCTGTACTTTGGCTCTACACTGTGTATTTATTACTGTAGTTTGTGTGTGTGTAGGGCGGAGGTGATAGGACAGCACGAGCTCTTGTTGCGCATCTGCGCTCCTTCCCCCTGCAAACAGCCCTGCACGTCTTGCCAGGCAGGGTTCACCACTCCGGCCACTGGCGGGGTGGCAGAATATACCGCGGCACCCCGGCGCTAGCTAGGTGCAATAACGCACGCAGGGCAGGAGGGCGGAGCGGCAAGCGCAGCAACTTTGGCCGCGCAGGGGGCGTCCGCAGCGGCTGAAATATAATCGCTCCCACCCCCGAGCACCCCTTTCACCCCAGATGGTCGCACGATTCGACGCAGTCCGACGGCACGGGGGACAGAGGCGCAGCGCCGGTTCCTGCCGTCGGCGCGCGCACTGCTCGCAATGGATGGCGGCCGGAATGAGATTGCGGCCTGAAATACTGTCTTTAATATGAAATGCCCGACTCTCCCCCCGCCCCCAGCGCCCGCTGCGACCGTCAACTGCGAGCCGTACGCAGCTCGCACTGTCGAGCTTTTTTGTTTTGACCACCTCGGAGTAGCCGACGGAATAAATCACTTCCAGATCGTCGCCATGTGAAGCGGAAAAATTAAACAGAACAGAAAGAGAGAGAGAGAGAGAGGACGTTTACAATCACGAAGGTAAATGCAGGAACTATGAACTCCCTTAACCTTTCAATGCATGACTTTTTATTTCAAGCTATAAAAACTACCACGATTAATGTACAGTACTTATATACTGAAAGAAATATTGAATAACAAATTCCTTAAAATTATAATTCTACAGAAAATTCATAGCTGTTCAGGAATATAGTGCTTACATGATGAACCCGATGTAGTAAATGTCGCCGGCCGCGGTGGCTGAGGGGACTGAGTCACGGTCTGCACGGCTACTACGGTCGGGGGTTCGAATCCCCCCTCGGCCATGGATATTTGTGCCGTCCTTTAATCTTAGCTAGTTCATAAGTAGTTTGTAAGTTTAGGGACTGATGACCCCGCAGTTAAGTCCCATAAGCTATAAAACTTTTTTTTTTTTTAATGTAAATGTCACTATTTTGCTCCTCATCTTTCCAGAAAGTAACTCAAAATGCAACAGCAGTATGTGATTGACTACCTTTACATGGCAAACGAAGAATACTAAGCCGCGATGGAGTAGCCGAGCGCTCTAAGGCGCCTCGCTGCGGAGCGCACGGTTGCTCGCCGTGGGAGGTTTGAGGCCTCCCTGGGGCATGGGTGTGTGTGTGTGTGTGTGTGTGTGTGTGTGTGTGTGTGTTTGTGTTGTCCATAGGTTACTTTACCTTAGTTTAATTAGTTTGTAAGCTACGGATTGATGACCACGCAGTTTGGTCCGATAGATTTACAAACTTTTTTTTTTAGGAATACTAATATAAACAAACGCATATTTTAGGAGTAACTCAATGCAGTTCACTGTCGAAGTGATTCAGTAGCACTCTGCAATTTATGATTTCGAGGACGAGCTACTAACTTAGGTAACACAATGTATACCGGCAGCTACAAATGAATTTGTGGTAAAACGTTGATAAGTTTGAGAGATAATGGAAAAAATAAGGTATGTATCTTCTCAGCTACGCTGTGCATTAAACCAGATAACGCTGACGTCTTTCCATAAGGACGAGACCGGCAGCTTACTTTTTTATTCTTGTCTGTAAGAATTCGTGTACAGTGTCATATTTTATTTCTTTGAATCGGCTGCTACCATTGCAGATCAATTTTACCTTGTATTGTCGATTGCAAAGTGGTTGGATACAGCTGTAAAGTTGAGGTTCATACAGAAGATACTGATGATTTCCTCGTAATTGGGTTTATATTTCTTGAACTTTCTTCAATGTTTGAGACATTCATATGTAGATATTTCATCTTAAATGTTGTTTTCATAGTAATGGTTCATCAGATTAAAATTATACAACATTCACTTTGGCATCATTCCAGAAAGAAGAGCAGTGTTACAAGACTAATGGCCTCATTGTGAAAAAAATCATTTCTATCGGTTTTGTGCCGTCATATCATGGTAATTAATAGCTTCTGGGAAAAAAATTGAACCAAAAATGATTCCGCGCTATCTGGTTTAAGGACTGATGACCTTGCAGTTTTATCCCCCTAAAATATCCAAGCTATCCGGTTTCAAGAGTAAATTCCACTAACAAGGGACATCTTTGACCTCGAACGTTCGGAATCTCTAGAAACCATGCATAGAATAAGAAGCATTCGTAAACAAAAAAAATGGTGGGCGTCATTCCCGTGCAAACCGCCTCACTTGTTTGCCAGCGCTACTAGGTGGTGGCATAGTGTAGCTGCACAAACCAGTGCTCCAGTTGACTGAGTGTTCAAATGTTTGTAAAGGTTACGGGACTTAACTGCGGGGTCATCAGTCCCTAAACTTACAATCTACCTTATACTAAAGACACCATGCCCCAAGGAGGGGGGGGGGGGGGGTTCGAGCTCCCGACGGGGGAACAGCCTCGCGCATTGGAGCATAGCGTCCCCAATGCGCTCGGCCATTCCGCAGCGACTTGTGGTGTAGCTACAGTACGTGTTTGTCTCTTGCAGTGTCCGCAACCGAGTTTCTGTCTAAACTCTATACAGTGCAGTGAAACCGCGAAGGCGCTCCAGTCACGGTCTTCACGACCACTACGGTCGGGGGTACGAATCCCCCCTCGGGCATGGATATTTGTGCCGTCCTAGTTCGTAAGTAGTTCATAAGTAGTTTGTAAGTTTAGGGACTGATGACCCCGTAGTTAAGTCCCATAAGCTATACAAACATTTGAATTTTTTTTTTTTTTGTGAAACCGCGAAGAGAATTAATCCTACGCGTTTGGTCCGAATATTAGGGACCAAGTTGCGACGTGCTGAATATGGAACGCGAGATTCAGGCGAACTGGATAAAACAATGGGGGAGAGAATAATATGCACACCTCAATAAAGCGACGTTATCACATTCCAAATCACTTTCGCATTCACGTGGTATGTTTCCATGGAAATGAATGTCCTTTACTACTTGAAGAGTCTCCTTCAAAATTAAGCTTACTCCTGTCCTTCAAATTCCGTCCAGTGTAACATAGTGTATTTCTGTGTAGTCGCCATTATGTTTCTGAATAAGGTATGGATGATTAGAAAATCTATGTACATAAAGTAATTCGTAGTTTAAATTTTTGCATAAGGAATACCTATAATATTATATCAGTTACAGATACCTGATGATGGAAGTATTTCCGAAATAGGCCTATAGTATAAATAAAGAAAATAAGTAGCAGCGTTTGGGATTTATTTTACATGATGCATCTCAAGAAATTTCGTCCTGCCCATATTTACGGCAGTAAATGGACGTCGAAGAATGTGATGGGTGTGTGTTTCATACGTCGGCTTGTTTCAGGATTAAACAATCACACTAACAGACTTCTAGGGGATGAAGCAGGCGTCTTGAGGAACAAAATGAGCATGGAGACCCATGCCGGGAGATGTCATCCAGCGACGCTACAGAGCGTCGAAGTTGCTTTAGGAGATGTCTAGCGCCAGGCGTTGTCAACTCACATATCATGGTTGAATCGCAGTCTAACACACACAGTCATATCTCTTATGGCACTTAACTACGGGGTCATCGGTCCCTAAACTTACAAACTACTTATGAACTAGCTTATACTAAAGACGGCACACACATCCATGCCCGAGAGGGGATTCGAACCCCAAACTGCAGCGGCCGTGCAGACCGTGTCTGGCACGCCGCAGACCGCTCGGCCACTGCGGCCGGCAAATACACAGTCGCGACCCTCTCTGTTGTGAAAGATGTTACCAACCGATAGTTGCATCGACACTGGCGCTCCTAGCGGTGGGCAAGCCGCCGATTAGTGATGTTTCTTTATAATTAGTTTTGTACGAAATTAACGAAATAATTAGTGTAACTGTTGCGTTACAAACATTAGTAAAAAATCGAGACACATACAGAATCTGGAAATTAATGTAGAAATTGCAGTATTTAATTAATTCAGTGGTATAATGAACAACTTATTCATGGACAAATACTTACGAATACGTGTATGTTTGCAGCTCATTCCGCTGAAAGTAAGTAGGATATAAACATAGGAGAATCACAAATTTCTATTGTGGTCTGTTGTTCGTATGACAGGAGTTTTTTGACTCGTTTCAGTTAGGTGTGGAGTCTGATGATTCGAACGTTTTTACACCTCACTAGTATTTCTTATATGCGTATATTCTTTTCACTGTAATTACTTTAGCTTAAAAAGCCAATGTTTTGATGATTCTTGCTGTTTGTGATTCAGCTGTAGCAATAATAAATTGTGGAATCGGGTTATCCTTTGCTGGAAACCATTTTGATTGCTTTTATCGTTTTATTGCCACGTCTTTCGTTCAGCTACAGCTGTGGTGGCTGATTTGCTACGCTAAACACTGTAGTTATTAGTTTTATACGTGTTTCCTACGTTTCAGTCTCACCGATTTTACTGAAATTGTAGTGAAGAAACCTTAACATTCCTGAGTGGAAAAGAGACATCTTTCTGCCAAAGTGCAGGTCTTCCGGTGTTTCCTAACCATTTTACATATTTAAATAGAAAATGAAATTATTAGTTAAAGCCTGTATGTTACAAGGTAATGCACCGTTTCGTACCGCGTTAGAGCTCTTAGGAAAGCTACGAAAGACGGATGTGGAGCTATTTCTAAATTATTATCTACTAGCTGCTAATCCGGCGTTGCCCGGGTATTTATTTATTTATTGATTCAAGCCCTGAGCTAGTACTGCTCTTACCCCTTCTCTCTCTCTCTCTCTGTCCATCTCCTTTTTTCTACAAACATGTTATATTTGTCAGAGAATATATAAGAAATAAGGGTGTCTTCCATAAGTTAACACTTTCGCTGCGGCTGAGGCTATCCTACATTGAGCGCGGACGCTCATAAGCGTCAGCCGCAGCGAAAGTGTAATGTACAAACTTTCAGGTACAGTATCCACACAAATGAAGATAGAAATCAAAATACAAATGATATGTAACATTCAAACATGCATTTAATTCACAACTTGACTATAAACAACACCGAGCGCAGTAACGCGGTGGTAACACACTGGACCCGCTTTTGAGAGGACGGCGGTTCTAAACTGCCTCTGACCATGTAGATTTAGGTTTTGTGTCATTTCCCTTAATCACTCCAGGCAAGTTCCGGGGTGGTTCCTTTCAAAGGGCACAGCCGCTTTCCTTCCCCATCCATACCCAAATAATGCGAGCGGAAGCTCCACCTCTAATGACACGCTGTCGACGGGGCGTTGATCACTAATGTTCCTTCCTAGCTATAAACAATATTTCTTGTGACTTGTCCAGGATCTAATATGAATATGTTCTGTGGTGCGACCATTCCTGAGCAAGCGACATACAGCTGTCCGTGTGAGAAACATGGAGATTTCAAATACACTCCACAGTATTGAGTAGATTGCCCTATGATTTATTAATCATAATCTATATCTATAAATGTGAATGTCTGTTCGGTGCACGTATATCACGTCTGAACCACAAGACATAAAGAGATAAAAATTTGTACAGTTACTAATTTTTACCCGAGGAAGGCTTTAGGGACAGTTTTATGGCGATCGGATAGCTATATCTATATATATATACATTAATGTGAATGTCTGTTCGGTGTATAATTACCACGTCCGAACAAGAAGACGCAGAGACTTAAATATTTGTAAGGTTGCTAATTTATATCCGAGGAAGGGTTTAGGCACGGTTTTATAGCGATATGATAGATATTTAGTAATTGGAAGAATATAACACGAAATGCGGAACAATAATTACTCTTTGAAAACGGTTTTATTGGTTGCATTGTTGCTCGAGGGTTGATAATGATAAAAGGGCGGAGTATATTGGGATGAAAAGTTCTCGGAATATTTATAATTATACGTGTGCGTGTTAATATTTTGCTCTGCAGCGAAAACTACAGAACGCAAACGAATGGTCTGTGTGTAATTGTTGTCCGAAGTGTCCCGTTGTATACCATACAAGTTCCATGCCGATAGCTATAAGGGGGTGGAAGATATCGTGGTTGAAAGTCGTCAAATTATAAAAATAATCGGACTGAAGGCCAACGATGACGTTTGCGACTCAGTAGCAAGGAGGTTACACACAGCGAAACGTGATTGCCACAGACCATATCTTTGGTCTATGCGTGCTACAATGTATTCAGCTCTTTCTCTGTAAGGATAAGCATGCGAATAAGGAAATATAAGAATAAATAAATATATCAGTAAAAAGAAATTTCTTTTAATACATCTCTTTAAAAAAAATCGATTTGACGTTTCGCGCATTATCTACCATAATCAACCAACACGCGAGCGGAGCTGCGGGTTTAAGCTAGTAGAAAACGCAAGTCTCACTGCAAACTGCAGTCTCTGAAAGTTAAAAGCCAGATCCGTCAGAAATAATGGGTATTCGTCTCATGTAGACTGTTTCATTCCCTTTCTTTCCTTGTAGCTCTATAGAAGTATATTCCTTCTTCCTACAGTGGTATACGCTTCACATTTCAAGTTGCTTCAAAGTTCTCAACAGGAATTTTCTCAAGCTCACTGAAATACAGGATTGTTTTAGCAGGAAAAAAGAAATGTAAGAAAAAACTTGGTGTCTGATGTGAAATATTTTTACCCATACCAGTATATATGATCTCATATTTATTGTTACATGTTGTACAATTGTATAATTTTTCAGAGACATATTCATTTGTATACGTGCTGTATGTCTAAAAAATCAGTTGCGAATTCAATTAGTACTAAAGAAGTAATAGATTATAACTTGAGGTGTTATGGGGCGCTTTTCCATGAAAGTTACTGTTTATGTGCTTATATCTCATGAACTACGTGTCGTACTGTGATACAATTTCGAAAGTACATTCAGTTGTATGTGTGTATACTGTCTGTAAAATTTCCTACGGGTACAATGTGTTGTGTAGAAATTATAAATTGCAACGCTATTCCGAATGCCGTAGTCTTACTCCGTGAACAGCGGAAAAATAGTACGCGAGAAAATTTTTTCCTTTCGTCATTTTGCTGTGGTTGTCAGCGAGAAAAATTTTCCTAGAAGTTTGAAATTATGTTTAAAGTTTGTTGTAAGTCTCCTCAAATAACAGACTGATATAGTCACACTATCATGTACCGCAAGACGGGGATGTTTTTCATTGTTTATGACGCCATATGTCCTGAACTATATACCCTATTGCAAAATCATTTATCTGACGTCTTCTACCTATAAACAACATTCCTGCCGAATTTCAGCTTCACAGGTGAAGTAGTTTTCGTGATTTCGTGTTTAGTCAGTGAGTGAGTAAGAGCGCTTTTATATAGATAGAGATTTCTATTGCAGTACACACGTTCGCTAATGTAAAAAGTATGTTAAAATCAATATAAACAATACTATTCGCACTCATCCAATACCGTATTCAGAAATGTAGCTTGCCGGCCGCTTGGAGCGCTGCTGTCGCAGTATATAACAAAAATCCGCGAGAGTGTAGAGACTGTGTATGTTAGACTGTAGTTGAATTGCGTTTCTGGGCATAAGTTTCTATGGTCATTTTGTTCCTCTAAACGCCTTCTACATTCCCTGCAAGTTTCTTTGCGTAACTGTGGAATTCTGAAACACACTGACGTATGGACCACACACCTATCTCATTCTTCGAAGTCCATTTACTGTCGCAGAATTCGCAGAGCCAGTTTGTGAGACTTTTTATTTCAGATATGTGAGGGCAATCGCGCTGCGAAGCCAGAGTGCACAAATTTACCCTGTATATGTATATAATACAGGCGTCCACAACCACAATCTTGAAACAAAATTGTATTATTGACTACTTTACTTAATCAAAGTTATACTTCTCCTTGTAAAAACCGAAACTGGACTCCTTTTTTAACACAGACTGTCATCGTAAGTACTTTGCCCTTAATTTCCACTTAATGGAAAATTTGGGTCCAGTAAAACATAAAATTAAAGATTTAGTAGACTTTAATATTCGATTTCGGTTACACCATTCTTTTTTATCCGCAATTAGGAAGGCTGTGCTCTACCTCAGTAATGAAACGAAATAGGATTAAATTTTCATATTAATTACAGATAGAGGAAATTTAATAACACATGTCCGGGAGGGAGCTAAGGAAATTTATATTCCATGTACCGAGATGGCCTTACTTCTAAATTAAGTTCATATGGTAGTGCAGAACTTTGAGTTGGATGGAGAAAGCACTCACCTTAACGCTCCTGCTTAATCGACGACTAATGTACGATAGAGACAAGCCCTTTTGCTTCTTAGACGTTCCGTGTTACTCTTTAGAGCTTCTTACTAACTGGTTATCTACTGAAGTTAGTTACACATTTAAATTTCCTTTGAATAATCTCAGTTCCCTCTAAGGCTTACTGTAGACAGTATAACAACTAAGTAGCCCTTTTTAGAATGCTCTATCATACCTTTTATGGTAATCATTCAATTTATAGAAGACAGTTTTATTAATAATGCACAAAAATTGCGTCAGAATCATAAAATGACGAAAAAGAACGCCTAGATGGATTTTCATTAAATTGCATTCAACGACGGAATTTATTCGTATTTATATGAAAATAATTGTTCTTGAATGAAACTTTTCACTCTGCAGCGGAGTGTGCACTGATATGAAACTTCCTGGCAGATTAAAATTGTGTGCCGGAACCGGGACTCGAACCTGGGACCTTTGCCTTTCGTGGGCAAGCTCTCTACCGACTGAGCTATTCCGACACGACTTACAATGCCGCCTCAACTTTACTTCCGCCAGTACCTCGCCTCCCACTTTCCAAAGGTTAGCCAAAGGTCCCAGGTTCGAGTCCCGGTTCCGGCACACAATTTTAATCTGCCAGGAAGTTTTATATCAGCGCACACTCCGCTGCAGAGTGAAAAGTTTCATTCTAGAAATATCCCTAGGCTGTGGCTAAGCCATGTCTCCAACGTACCCTTTCTTCCAGGAGTGCTAGTATTGCATGTTTCGCAGGAGAGCTTCTGTGAATTTTGGAAAGCAGGAAGCGACGTACTGCGGAAGTAAAGTTGTGAGGAGGCATCGTGAGTCGTGTCGGGATAGCTCAGTCGGTAGAGCGCTTGCCCGCGAAAGACAAAGGTCCCTGGTTCGAGTCCCGGTTCCGGCACACAATTTTAATCTGCCAGGAAGTTTCAATAGTCTTTCTTCATTGCAAAGTTATTTGTAGCTATAATACAAAGGATATTAATGTATGTCTGGTCATCCTTAATTTATACTAAAGCAACATCATTGATAAATTATTTTACACATTTTGATCCAGGTTAGTGTATCTTCTCGTTGTATCCTTCAGGTAAATAGTCGTAGTACTTTTGTATTACACGTTTCTTTGGCCGTTAAGGGTTTCACGAGGAATTATTTTTCCTCTACCAAAGGAACTTCTAGTTCATACGTTCATTTTTCCAGCGTCCTCGTTGGAATGACATTCTTCACAAGACAGTACGATATACTTATTCAGTTGTCGTACTGTTCACATTTCAGCAGTGTCTGAAGTTTTCCCTTACAGTAATACAGTTATTGTAGCAAATAACAATGATTTTATATAGATTGTTCTCCATGTAGTAGGGCTGTTTTCTTCATATACTTCCTTTTCTACGTAAGAATCCTGATTTCTACAAGAAATAGTATCACTTCATCCGTTATTCGATCTCTGCTTTGGATGTTTATGAAATAGATGATTTCCTTGTGACTACTCTTCCCTGTATAGGTTTAGCATAGATTCATCTTCACCATCCTGTTCTTAATTGCGTAATCTATCTACATTATTCAAGACTTCTAATTCCTTTGTTTCAGTAATAATTCCTACGCTACCCGTGAAGAGCTTCAACTTTATTTCTCCTTTCTGAAACATTGTTTCACGTTTAGAGATATCACTTAAACCACAGGCTTGCCACAGATGAGCAATTGGCAACTTTCTAGTTATGTTACATCCGATGTATTTGGGAGAATTTGTAGATTACTTCATGCTTTGGGCTATATGTGAATTTTTCCGAAGATTTCCATGAGTATTACGCGCAATTTATCTAACAATTTCAGTTGATTAATGAATGATATAGCCTTGTACAACATATTTGAGAAATTAAACAAATAGATAGTAGTAACGCAAATTAGACACAATCATTATCCAAAAATCGAAGAAGAATAAATGGAAATATTCTATCAGGATAGGTACAAGAATATTATTCTATTAAGAACACCTCATCGCCTGTAACTAATTCCAATACAGTAAAAATTAAGATTCTTCTTCATGAAACAAACGAGTATGCAGCTGTTTCTCTATTAAATGTCATTATGAGAGAAGTACTCGATGCCGAACCAAAAACTGCTAGACCGCCATATTGTTATTTTTAATAATTACATCCATATAAAAAAGTGTTATGCAGCGACAAATTCCAGGCTAGTGTCCCCAGACTAAAATCCTTGTGACTTTCATTTCATTCCGAAGATGAAGGAACCACTTCGTGGCATTCGCTTCAGAACTGTTCCACAGATTCCACAGGCAGTAGACCGCTGCCGGCCGCGGTGGCCGAGGGGACTGAGGTGCTTCAGTCACGGTCTGTACGGCCACTACGGTCGGGGGTTCGAATCCCCCCTCGGGCATGGATATTTGTGCCGTCCTAGTTCGTAAGTAGTTGATAAGTAGTTTGTAAGTTTAGGGACTGATGACCCCGTAGTTAAGTCCCGTAAGCTTAAAAAAAAATAAAAAAAAATAAAAATAAAAAAAAGTAGACCGCTCCATTCGCACCATCAACATAACAGACTCTGCTAACGGTATGCTACGCTTTCCACATCGCTGGCAACGGGTTCTACACAACTTTGAAGGACAGTAACAGATGTAAACATGTAACTCTTTTGTGTCGGTTGTGAATAAATGGTTGCCTCTGTTTAAGTTACAATCATCGTAGTTAAACAGCTGCTGCGGAAGATATCACAACCAAACATAGTAAGTCGAACCATATCTTTAACAGAGGAAAATGGGCAATTAGATAATCGCAGAGTGAAGAGGAAGCGTGCTGCGACCTGCTCCGCGGACCGCCTAAGTGATGACAGGGTAACAAGTGTTGGCCGTGGTGGGAGGGGCGGTAAAGCGTGCGAACGCTGGTGGTGCGCTGAGTACGCCGCTGAGTGAGCAGTGAGCACCGAGCAGTGAGCAGTGAGCAGTGCGCGGCGAGCAGACGGGACTCGTAAACTGCCGGCAGTCACTTGGCGCGGTTTATGACGTCAGCGCTGATGAAGTGCCACTTGCCGATGAGTGGAGGCGGCGGCGGCGGCAGGTGCCTGCTGGGTGCGCGCCACTCCGTGCCCACTGGCGGCTGCACGCTCTCTCACACTCACTTTATTGTCTCGCGAGCTACACTGATTTCTCTCGATCAGGGACTGAACACAATAACACAAAATCAACTTCCTAGCAATTTGCACACCAATGATTAACTGGTAATTTCTTTACTATGAGGTATGTTATTTCTTGAGTATAGTTTTGGCCCACTTTAGGCTACGGTAGTAACACTAAAAGTGGGTCTTTGCGATCGTCTTTTGACAGCTCGAAATTTAAATGAAAATAACGGCTTAACTATTCATCTGACACGAATGTTTTTCTTCATATCTCGTATCGTTTAAGACATATTTGCAAAAATTAAGGAGATTTGACACCCTCCATTGAATTAACGGAAACCAGCTGTTCGGCATTCCTCGCCCAAAACTCTCTCTCTCTGGCATATGCCATCTTGCGTTGCATATTTGATGATTTTCTTATTGTAACCTACACGTTGTCATTTCAAAGCAATGGCGCACTGAAGAATCATAAAAAACAAATCGTTCTTCGTACGATAAATGATAATCTAGTGATAATCTAGTGTCTTACAAGTGTCATATTAGCATCAGTTAAAAACAGCCATCAATAGTAAGAGATAAAAGAACTAATTTTTTATAGGTAGTCGTAGCGTAGTGAGCAAGTCTTTGGAATGTGATGCTCATGGGAGGTGGTTCGGAACCCGTCACTATCTAAATTTTTTTCGTAAAACGGTTTCTTATTATTTAGATTATTGTTTTGGTCCAAAATGTTTGCAAAACGTATGAAACTAAAAATCTTATGTGGGCCGTAAGACACATCAGTGCAATTTTTTTTGTTTATTTTCTGGCAGTGTCAATCCATTAACTGAAGAAATTGTACATGACGACTTTCAGAAAATCATTAAGCGGTTCTCAGCAAATGGACTATCACTAAATTTTGATAAAACACAGTACTACAGTTCCGTAGAGTAAATGGAATAACACCATTAATAAATATAGACTTTGATCAGAAATCTGTAGCAAAGGTAGAATATTCAGAATTTTTGAGGTGTATGCATTGATGAGGGGTTGAACTGGAAAAAACACACTGAAGATCTGCTGAAACGTTTGAGTTCAGCTACTTATGCTATTAGGGTAATTGCAAATTTTGGTGATACACATCTCAGTAAATTAGCTTACTACGCTCATTTTCATTCTCTGGTTTCGTATGGCATCATTTTCTGGGGTAATTAATCATTGAGTAAAAAAGTATTCATTGCACAAAAGCGTGTAATGAGAATATCTGCTGGAGCCCATACAAGATCATCCTGCAGACACTTATTTAAAGAACTAGGGATCTTCACAGTAGCTTCACAATATATTTATTCAATCATGAAATTTGTTATTACCAATCCAACCCGTAGCTACAACACTGGGAGAAAGGGTGATACTCACTATTCAAGATTAAATCTAACTCTGGCACAGAAACGGGTGAATTAAGCTGCCACAATATTCTTTGGTCACCTACCAAACAGCTATCAAAAACCTGACAGATAGCCAACTAGCATGTAAAAATAAATTAAAAGAATTTCTGATTGGCAACTGCTTATACACTATTTTCAGATATAAATTAGTGTGTGTGTGTGTGTGTGTGTGTGTGTGTGTAATATTAAGTACAAAGTAATAATTTGAAAAGACACCTTTCATTAACCTGACACAACATCATTACGAAGTGTCATATTCACGATCTAAGGAACAAATACTAATCTAATCTAATCATCCTTCTGTTGAAGCTCTTGTAACTAGCGTATGCTTGTGAAAATGAACATCATGAATTCTTCGACCCAGACGAGGAAAATTATTTTGACACATTCGTGAGGATGTATAGACCATGCAGTTCCAGCTCGTGCTCTGTGGAGCAGTGTTGCCAACAGTGAGCAGTGAGCGAGCACACAGGCGGGCTGACACGTGCCGGCCGCGGTGGCCGAGGGGACTGAGGCGCTCCAGTCACGGTCTGTACGGCTACTACGGTCGGGGGTTCGAATCCCCCCTCGGGCATAGATATTTGTGCCGTCCTTAGGATTAGCTAGTTCATAAGTAGTTTGTAAGTTTAGGGACTGATGACTCCGTAGTTAAGTCCCATAAGCTTAACAAACATTTGAACATTTGAGCTGACACGTGCCGCGCCAAGTGCTACGGCGAGCCCTTTCATCTGATATGCCTGCCGAGTCTCACATGATTCGTCCCTATAATGTGAGCAACTTTGTAGCTTATCTAAACTCCGGCTTCAGTTGCATTTCGTTCTCTGTCAATCGCCTGAAAGTATAAACGCATTTAAGTACATAAACTTTGCTGAACTTCTTTGCTAAGAACTACTTCTAACACTCACGTCTCCTGAGATGTCACTTTTAAGTCTGGCTACAAGCTCTCTGCATGCTTCGCTTTCTAAATTTTCGTAATACACTGCGTGAAGGCCGTATAATGACGCTGTATATTGTACTTTTTAGCCGAATTGAATACCTTGTGACACACAAGACACTGTGGACGCCCATCTCTCTCAATAAACAGATACGGATCCTCCAAATGAGACATAGAGCTCCCGCGACTAATCATTGCTGACACTGAACACCGATGTCGCGTTAGTTGCGGCCAGGAGGCAGTGCCCCGCCTTCCCCCTCCAGGCGTGCTTCAAGCCGCTGCAGTGAGCGCTCCTGGGCGCTCCTCCTCCCTGGAACTCTGTTGAAATAACCTGAAATAGATAGAACCACACGCACGTGCGTAGTCAGTCACCAGATCGTGCACAGTGTCAACGATAGTACGGGGTATACTTTCCTTTTTGCAGCTATACAAGCAGGAATTCTCCTATGGAGACGATCTTAGAGGTGCCCAATACAGTCTTGCAGAATGGCCTGCCATTCAAGTTCCACCTGGTGCCTCAGCTGGGCCAGATTTCGAGCTGGTCGTGCAGATCGCCAAAACATGCTCAATGGGGGACAGTAGTGGGACTCGTGCTGGCCAGGATACTTGTCGTAAACCTTGAAGAGCAAGTTGGGTAGTACGGGATACATGCGGACGTGCATTGTTCTGTTGGAGAAACATTTCGCCTTGTTGGTGCATGAACGGTGGCAAGTGGAGTTGAATAATGGCTTCCTTGTACCGTGCACTGATTAATGTTCCTTCGACGATCACCAGAGGAAAACGCCCAGTGTAGGATATGGCTCTCCACACCATGATGCCTGGTGTCGGCCTCGTGTGCCTCTGTCGTATACAATCCAGATTTTCGCGTTCCCTTGTCTGACGCTACACACGCGCACGACCATTGTTGGCACCGAGGCGGAAACGACTCTCATCACTGAAGACGACAAGTCTCCATTCGTTCTTCCAGAACCATCTATCGCGACTCCAATGGAGGCGGGGTGAACGATGTTGAAGTGTGAGTGGAAGACGTCCTGTCTGCACGCATGATCGTTCGTCATTATGTTGTCCGCTGGTGATCGTCGAGGGAACAGTGAACAGTGCACAGTACATTGAAACCATCCTTCAACGCATCTTGCTACCGTTCATGCACCAGCAAGGCGACATGGTTTCCCAACAGGACAATGCATGTCCACATGTACCCCGTACCAATCACCGTGTTTTTCAAGTTGTACATCAAGTACCCTGGTCATCACGATCCTGAGATCGGTCCCCCATAGAGGATGTTTGGGACTGGATGGAATCTCGTCTTAGGTAGTCTCCACGACGAAGAAGGACACCCAAGAAAGGGAGACAACGATCATTTTCTATTTACACAATAAATATAATACTAGCGCTGATGGGATTAAGATCTTCAAGAAATAAATATAATTCACCCTTCCTGTGAAGTCAAACTACGAATGTATTTTGTTCGTACCTCCAGAGGGCCGTCGGAAAGAGTTTCGTAGTGCAGTGCCTTTACCCCTAAGTCTTTCGGAAATAAATTAGCCTCAAGAGAGACACGGGGCTTCCCATAACAACTCCATGAATCTGCATACAGAATTCCCCATGAAACTGAAGACCGTGATTGTTTTGTTAAACTGTTGTCCAATAATGGACAACTCATTCTTTACAGATAAATTCATGCATATTAATGCGATGACAAAACTGATAATTGAAGACCACGGGGGTAAATAAAGATAACCCTCGACTTATTTATTTTTAATGTATTACGTGCAAACAATCATATTCGACAGAATGTTTCATTTTCTTCAAGTAGTACATGAATCTTCACAGAGATGGCAAATATAAATATTAAAATATGTAATAGAAACTATTTTCCAAACATACAAGTCGTCATATCTGAACACATTATAAATGAGTGTTATCATTATTTTCCCTCCGAGGTCTTTAATTACTAATAATTACGCCCCTACAGTGAAGTCTCTTCAGGATGCTACATGCCTGAGCGATAGATATGGAGACCTGTGAGTCGCCCAAGCTTCACGGTCTCCCTCACGACCCGAATGATATTGTCCAGAGGAAAGGCAAGCCAATACGTCTGATCACCGGGGTTGCAGGAGCTGCCGTTAGGGGATGCAGTGCGTTTTCCAACCGCCTTTGGGGGTCCACTCCAGATTTTCTTTCAGGGTTTTCTCCCTTAGCCTTTTTCCCTCACGAGATTAGCCACAAGGCAGTGGCATGTAAGATAATATTGAGTAGGAAAGGAACAAAAATGATATGGTTCAGGAATAAGGTAAGCGGGATGTAAGACGGGTCGTTGTGAGGCAAACTTTGTCTGGCTCCTCTGCTGACACCTGCCCGGCTAGGTTGGACCTGCTAGTAGCTAAGCTACCGCCGATATAGCTATCAGCCTTGTCGGAGCACACAAACTATCCCGCCCGCAAGGACAGTCCAAGTATTCAGAAAACTGCGGATTGTGGAGACACTAAGGCAATGAACGAAGGAATTAAGAAAGCAGTTGGACCAACAGCCAAAAAGAAAAAAGAAAAAAAAAAAAACAGCTCCTCTGAAGACCAAGAAAGGAGAAGTTATCACTGATGATGGCAAGCAAATGGAGCACTGGGTTGAACACTACCTAGAGCTGTATGCAGTTGAGAATAACAGGGTAGCACTCGACGCCATCCAACAAATGTCAGTTTGGAAGAGCTACATGGAATGCCCACTATGGAAGAACTCAGTAAAGCAATAGATTCCCTTCCAAATGGAAAGGCTCCAGGTGAAGACGGGATCACTGCAGAGATTTTCCAAGTATAACAAATGTGTACTTCAAAATGTTCATATGTTTGTATAGTCTATGGGACTTAACTACGGGGTCATCAGTCCCTAAACTTACAAACTACTTATGAACTACTTACGAACTAGGACGGCACAAATATTCATGCCCGAGAGGGGATTCGAACCCCCGACCGTAGTGGCCGTGCAGACCGTGACTGGAGCGCCTTAGTCCCCTCGGCCACCGCGGCCGGCAATGTGTACTTCTCAAACGTCTACATTCACTTCTCACAGCCATCTGGGAAGTGGGTTACGTCCCATTGAGTATACAGAATTCAAAGATAGTCACTCTGTATAAACAGAAAGGGGACAGAAGTGACTGCATTAATTACCGAGACGTTTCACTGCTAAGTGTAACCGGAAAGGCTTATGCAAGAGTCATCCTAACGCGACTACAAACCCTTGTGTCTAGAATCTCAATGCGGCTGAGCTGGTCGATCCACAGTGGGTATGATATTCTCTCTATGACAGCTCCAAGAGAAGTGCCTTGAGCAGCGGAGACCACTGTATATTGCATTTATAGACCTTGTTAAAGCTTTTTATTTAGTGAGCAGAAATGGGCTCTTCAAGTTGCTGCAAAAGATTGTATGTCCACCTCAAATACTAAAATAATTGTCTCCTTCCATGAGAAAACGCAAGCAACAGTTTACTTCAATGGAAAAACGTCGGAAGCATTCCCTGTTAATAGCGGTGTGTTGGCGCCTACTCTGTTTGGAATCTTCTTTTCCCTTCTGCTGAGATTTGCCTTTGAAGACTGTCAGGAGGGAGTGTACTTACGTGCGAGGTCTGACGGAAATCTTTTCAACGTTGCCCGCCTTAAAGCCAAGTCCAAAGTAAATACAACCGTTATTCGAGAGTTGTTATATACAGACGATGCATATCTTGTAGCAAACACAGAAGATAAGCTGCAGTTCCTAATCAACAAGTCATCACATGCATGTGGAAAATTTGGTCTTACAATTAGCCTCCAAAAAACTAAGATCGTGGCGCAGGACATCCATACATCAGCACTGACGGTAATCCTCTCCAGGTAGTTGAGCAGTTTACACACTTGGGATCTACAATATGTAGCAACTTGTCTGTGGACACAAAGATTACGAAGAGAATTGCTAAATCATGCTACCATGGGTAGACTGAAAAACGGAGTATGGAACAACAGAATGCTGACAATAAAAACTAAATTACAGGTATACACTACGGTCGGGGGCTCGAAAGCTCCCTCGGGCATGGATGTTTGTGTCGTCTTTAGTGTTAGCTAGTTCATAAGTAGATTGTAAGTTTAGGGACTGATGACCCGGCAGTTAAGTCCCTTAAGCTTAACAAACAATTGAACATTTGAACAAGTATACACTGCTTGCGTCATCAGCACTCTTCTCTTCGGCTGTGAGACATAGACAACCCTTGCTAAGCACGAATCACGACTGAACAGCTTACATCTCCGCTGTCTCCGGAGGATCCTTCAGATAACTTGGAGAGATAGCATACCAAACTCCAAAGTCCTACAGCTCCCAAGCACAGCCAGCATTCATGCACTCCTAAGCCACCGATGTCTCAGACGGTTGGGACATGTCAGGCGCGTGGATTCTGAGCGAATTCTGAAAAAAAAAGAAAAAAAAACCTGCTGTACGGAGAACTGCAGGAGGGCGTGAGGCCAGTGGGAAGACCTCACCTTCGCTACAAGGATGTCTGCAGGAGAGATCAACCCATCTCAATGGGAACACACTGCTGATGACCGAGTCAAGGTGTCATGCTTGCAGAGGACAAACGACCACAAGCAGAAACAATGATGAGGACAAGAAAGAAGGAGAGAGCGGCCTCTGCTCAAAGAACTTCAAATTTCAAGTGCCCAAACTGCAGCAAGGACTGCCATTCTCAAGTGAGACTTTTCAGCCACAACAGACGTTGTAGGCTCTGAGCCAAGTATGCTACGCTATCATCTTTCGAGGATGGACGGATGCCATTCATACAATAAAGCCTGCTGTCGCTAAGTTTCTGAATGAGATCTATAGAATTACGAATGTGCTGACTAAATTTTTCTACTAATGCTTTTATTTGTGGAGCTGTGACGATGAACCAATAGTGTTCGTTAGTGGTCTTATATCCTCTAGAGTCTAAACGTTCATTCTTATCCGTCTTGTGCATGTTTCTCATGTGTACAAAAGTGCAAGTATCAATATACTAATTTGACAAAATAAATACTTTAATAACAAGGTGGTATACATGCTGATCTAGTCAGGGAAAGTTCCTACATTGTAGAATCAAAAAATTTGTGGAAAGCAGAAGTATTGTCTTCGGAAGCGCAAGCACGAGCTGTTACTTACTGTTGAAAATCACTGGTGAAAAATTCGTTTTCGAATGTTGCTCCGGATGAGTAGTGTAAAGCATTGTTATGTCATAACAGAGGTAGTGTAATTTATGGGAAAGAAGAATGTAATTCTGAGTATTTGCATAGTACAGCGTCATCAGGACAAGATGGAATGCGAGGATAGTACAGTGGGCCCAAAATGTTCTGTAAGTGAGTTGTCGCTAAGAAGAGCCTGTTATCAGATAATTTGTCTCAAAAATGATTCACTTCACTGTAGCAGGAACGTACCAAACTACACTCCAGCTAGTTCGTCATTTTAGACCGTATGACTAGCCAGAATATTACATATTACTCAGAGTTGCTTTATGTAGTTACGATATCACTTGAGACAATTGCGAAGAAGTCTTCCATTCTTTTATACGAGTCAACCACAGGTGAATAAATAATTACCATTATAAGACTTAAAACTTTTCGTTTTACTAGTTAATGCTAAATAATATTAAATTCCTGTCTTGGCTACAGTCAGTGCTAAATTTTTGCTGAATAGAAACAAAAATGCAGTCAAAGGAACATTTCCGGAATCTGTCCGGAGTCATTTAGGGATAACAAGAGAACATAAATCTGTAGGGTCGAAGACGAGTTTGATCCACCGTCCTTGCGAATGTGACTCTAGTGTGCTAATCACTTCCTAACCTTACTCTGTGTTTGCCGAATAATAAGAACTGTGATGTCAGTCAATATTATTTCATTAATATTTGATGGACATTTCTTTGTGGAAATCATTCTCTTAAAGGAAATTTAAAAACCATTATTATACTTCTCGCAAAATAATAATTAAATGCAAATAAGCATAATTCTTTACAATATTTTACAAATCGTATAACGATTATGGTTTTATTAAAAGATTACTCAAAATATCAATTATCTGTTCATGAGTATTTGCTAATGAAATAAATTATTTTTAAATAAAGTCAAACAACATAATTTCACTCACTGGAAAACTACTAACTCCACTGCAAATGTGAATAATTTGTTACATTTTATTTGGATGAAAGCAGATTAACCAATCAGAGAACAGTTGTTAAATTTGAAAGCAAGTAGTTCGTTAATCTGGGCGATGATCATTTTTCAAGTCTTTTCGCCAATAAAACAATCACAGGAAACATTACAGAGAGCAACTTACTTTCAGCTAACGCATGTGTTGTGTTGCGAACAGTAGCTTAATGAACAGTGATGCATTTTATTGTTGCACGATTGCTTTTGTGCTTAATTCACGTAGTTTTGGCTCTGTTCCCGCCTAACCAGATTTCAGTCAATTATCAGTAATTAAAGTTCGTGTTTAATTAACTTTCCATTTAAATGTTTTGTTTACATAGTGAGATGGCGACCGCATATTCATTTGCTTTCAATGTTCATTAATTTTAAACTCTTCAGGTCAGAGATCGTTAACTTTTAACCATTTTCTGATTTCTGAACCAAATTTCTGTCGATGGTTGATGCGCAAAATAGTAAGACAACAAAGATTCCGTTTTGTCAGTCTCAATTCCACGGCTATACTCGCTAGTTGATACTTCAAGTGGTTGGAGCCGCTTATATCCACTCAAAGCGCTCAACGTCACGTCCGATGCGTTCGCCGTTGCTAAGCTGCCACAACAAATGGTCAGTTTTTTGTCCGCCTTCCATTGTTGATGCATTTTATGATCCAAATTCATACGACTGTCTGTTTCATTTTGCATTTCGTCACACATGAAAACCACACCAAAACAAGTACAACAATGCTGACGAAGTAGGATACATACTAATCAAACACTACTGGATTTGCATGATTTCACACAGTTGCGCTATTTCGCCACGTATATAGTATTTATACGCACATAGTTCGGCTTACATTATCTGAAATTTGTATAAGCTTATTGAAGCTTTTGGAATTCAGGAAGATGGGCACAATTTATTTGAGAGTTGTGTTGTTGCATGCAGCAGATCCGGAACTATGATTTTTTCCATGGGGCACCAGCTCAAATTTGCCACCCCATTCATTCAACCCCCACGACCCTAATGGAAATCAAGTTTTTAATAGTAATGTAGGTCCGTGGCGGAGCTGGCGAGCGTATTGAGGCACTATGCCACAATGCGCGAGGCCGTTCCCCGTCGGGGATTCGAATCCCCTCTGGGGCATGGATGTTTGTGCCGTCTTTAGTATAACGTAGTTCATAAATAGTTTGTAAGTTTAGGGACTGATGTCCACGCAGTTGAGTCCCATAAGCTTTACAAACATTTGAACATTTTGAGTAATGTAGGTAATATATTTCGAAATAAATATCACCATCTTATGACATAACTAATTTTCTTGACTAAAGTAAGGTCAAAGTCAAACCGAAGAAAACAATTAAAAACTAAATAAAAAAATAAAGTGTTGTTAGTCTTGCAAAACATACACATTTTTCCCCAGAAAAAATGTTTGTTATCTCAGTTTATGGAAGCAGCTGGTTGGTGATCTATGAAAATAGGACTTAGATTTGTTAAACTTTTGTTCAGCAATCGCGCTCATCAAACTATTTCTAATTCATTTCAGCTTGCTGAAGCTCCTTCTTATAGACGAAACAGGTAGTGATACCCGTCTTCCAATTTATATTAATAAATTAAACTTAATGTGGATGAAGCATATGTATTCTGCAAGTCTTTATTGCAAGCGCATAGCATTTGAAACTTTCAGTTTCAAAAATAGTGTTCCTTGTTAAGACCTTCTCGAAGGTATCTGCCACCTCTGCTGCTTTAACCTCTAAATCTGACGCTTTCCGTGCACAGTACGTGTTGCAGAAATTTGTTGACGTGCAGCGGGGGTTGATCCAGTTACGCAAATAAAAATTTAAATTGTAGGTATCTGCCAAAGCACGAAGGAAAATGCAGCTATCGACCTATAGGTCTCTTTTAGCTTTTCAACTTTCACAGAAAATCATTTATCAACCATTTTCCAATATTGATTCAATTAAACAAGAAAACAGAACGAAATTCTGTAGCGATTTAGAAAGAAACCCTGCATCAAAACACGTTGAATACTAAGGATCTTTATCATTACACTGCGCTTCGTTTTACACTTTATCAAAAAAAAAAAAAAAAAATAAAAAAAACAAATAAAAAAATAAAAAAAAAAAAAAAAAAACAGAATACTTCACTAGCGCCCATTTCTGTTTAGTTGTTAAGGCAGATTGTTTGCAAACTCGCCTCTTGCATTCTGTGTCCATTGTGACCTCTATTTTTGTAGGAGAAAGGAAGCTTGGACGAGATGAAAAATATTGCTTCGTAAATTTGACTCGCGAGTCATCGCAATCTGCCGCATAGTGCCGAAACGGCGAACGTCTCTGACCACAGAATATACTAGTAATCGTTAATTTTATTTAAACGTTTGAAGGATTACTGTTTCAATTACAACGTGACTTCTTCCGTGAATTTGGCTTAATCAGAATAATAAATTAGGAAGTTTTTTTGAGATTTTCTTCTGTGACAGCAAAAATATTTGGAACGGATTTCACCGAATGCAACACTCAGAGATATTTACGAATTTCTTTCGCGCTAGATGGACTATCCTTTCACATGGAGTGAAAGTCAAGCTGTTTCGTGTACAGTCAAGTATAAAAATTAGGACACGTTTTATGTGGTTCGTTACACGCATATCGACTCATCGATAACACGGTGCAACAGCTTTACCGGCGCATTTAAACTAGGGTAGTACTGGCAATTTAGCCGGGCCAAATAAACTGCAGCAACGTGAATTACAGTTAAAACGTAGAAACATAGAAAGGAGGGAGCAGAGGAACAGAAATGCTCAGACTGGCATTGAGTATTTCAATGGAATGCAAACATATACGGCGAAACTCCGGCAACAGACGGAAAACATAGCATCGTACTTTGCTAACAAACGTTTGAAATTATAAATAAGAATGATGAAATTCCTATTTTAAACACAGGATAATTTTTCTACGTGAGCGATGAGTGTCGAAAGCGCAGTTTAGGGATTTGGCCGTATAGTTAGAAGCCACTGCAAGTGTTACTCACTCTCGTCTGGTAACCTTGTTAACGCCTTCCATATCCGAATTGCAGTACTGAAACTGTAATTTGGTAATTTGATAACGAGGCGGTCAGCAACAGAATCTACAAAGCCAATTTTAACGGTGTTGCACATGCAGTTTCACTACGTAGCGGCAAGCAGCTGCGGCCATTTGAACAATACGTATTAAAAGTGCAACAATCGCTGCACAACTGACGTTTACAGCAACTGAAACTGAACACGAATATTGAAGCATAAATTAAGTGGCCAAACTCTAATAGCTGTCAATTCATTAAAATCTCTTAAAGTAGCATTTACACTGACATAGTAGATCCTAGAATTTTTATCTGTCACTTTCCACTTCTTTCACCTCCGGCAGCATTGCTCATGTGAAAAATACCGAGTACCACCGTGGTTCGGAATCCACGTTAAACTGTAGGTCCCCCTATAACTGGCTGGGTGAGTCAGTTCGAAGGTCGGAGGAAGGCAACAGCATACCACCTCCAAACAGGACCATGTCTAGTAAAGCACTGTGGTGTTCACACCAATCTTAGGATTGTTGACTGATTTACCAGTAGTAAGATAGGTGGCAAATAATGTGGATCTACTTTCAAGATCAGAACAACACCAGACTATGTGTGCTAAACTTTCCGACCACTCATCTCTCTGTGTTCGTTTACACCAGGTTCCCCCTTAAGATGAATCACGTACAGTTAAGCGTTTCATTGTCAATCACAGTTAAATTCTCCCGCCTAACTTTTCTTCAAGCTAGCCGGCTAAAAAAATCAATCAGTTATGACAGAATTGGAACAGAATTAAATTAAATAAACTCGTTTAAAAACATGGGGCTGAGTTGCACTGCACTTTTTAAAACTGGCTGTTTCTCGCTTGCCGTGGGTTGTATTAAATTTGATGGTATTTCCTGGATTCGGGACTCTGGCCATGCGCTTCGAGGCACTATGCCGCTATGCGCGAACCCGTTCCCCGTCTGAGGCTCGAATCCCCCCTCGGGGTAATTGATGTTTGTGCTGTCTTTAGAATAAGGTAGTTTATAAGTAGTTATAACAATGGAAAATCTGATAGGAATATCAATAATGGAGGATAGGTAACAACTCACCGTAAAGAGGCTCCCTGAGCTGCTGACAGATAAGAAAATATATAATCACATTCACACAACTTAAATTTTCGGCCATGGCCTTCGTTAGAAAAGAAATACATACATTCACGCAATCATTCAGACTACTATACACACACACAACTATCATTATAAGTAGTTTGTAAGTTTAGGGACTACGACCCCGCAGTTATCTCCTATAATCTTAACAAATATTTTAACTTTTTTTATTTATTTTATTTTCTTTTATTTATTTATTTATTTATTTTTTGGGATCCTTACGCACCGGATTCCAAACAGCCCGCTCCTCGGAGAGGTGAATGAATGAATGAATGAAGAAAGAGAGAGAAAGAGACTCTGGGAGCAGAGGATACCGTGCCCTACGTGCGGCTCCTCTAGGGAGACGCTTGTCTATTGTTATCTCGTGGAGCTGATCCGAGAGTGAGTCGGGCGCCTAATTTTTGGTTGTCGGGAGCGCACTCGTGTTCGCTTGATAATCTATTTTTAGTCTGGAAACAATGTCCCAGAAATAAACTAAATTGGATCCAATTCCCCTGTCCGACAAGGGTTTTCGGGAGGCTTCCCTTGGTTTTACGGAGTATGCTAGAATTGGTAAGCCCCTTCCAGTTATTCCCAGTTGGGATCCCCCTTTGCCCCACTATCAGCTTGACTGATATTGGCTGAAAAGAACGTCATTTTTTGGACGAATTCACGTTCTGTTTACAGCATTATGATTGTTTGATTGATTTTCTAAGGGAAGCCAAAACAGTCTTTGTCCAACCCGCCACTGCCCGCACCGAAACTGAGTTTATTGTGCGGTATCGCTCCCTGTATTTCTAGTAAGGCCAACTAATGCCCTCGAACAGTGCAAGGAGTTCCTTTACCAGTTCTTTATTAGACAAAATTTCTTCGGCTCTGGTTGTCCCAAATATTCTGTGCCTTTTACTCTTCAATGCAATGCATTCGAAGATTAGATGTGATGCAGTTTCATCACCGTCATCAAAGGTCCCAAATTTAGGGTCCTCTTCTGTTATTCCCATTGTATGTAGATGTTTTTTGAAATTCCTATGGCCTGTCAGCAATCCAACCACGAGTCTAATCTCTCTCCTGTTCAGGCCCAGAATTGCAGAGCTTCTTTTAAAACATGACTTTGGCATCATTACCTTGCCATGTTTTTGTTGATAGACTTTGGTCCAATATTCTACGTGCTGTCTTCTGAGCCAGTTACGTAGCTCCAATTCGATCATTGCCTTGGTGATTGTCAGGACAGGTTCCGGTCCAATAAATGGAGTCTCTGCCCCCATCCTGGCCAATCTGTCGGCATGTTCGTTGCCACTGATCCCCGAGTGGCCAGGGACCCACAATAGGTTTACCCTATTGCTTTCCCCTAGCTCCACCAGAACCCTGTGACATTCCGCAACAATTTTAGATCTTGTTGCAGGAGCTGCCAGTGATCTCAGGTCAGCCTGGCTGTCTGAATAGATATAAATGCTACGGTCTTTGTAGCACCTACGTAAATTCTCCTCCACACACGCCCTGATGGCAGTGATTTCGGCCTGGAATACTGAGGCCAGTTTCCCCAAAGAGATGACACCCTCCAGTCTTGGCTGCACCCCGTATACCCCGGCCCTAACGCCTTGGTCTGATTTCGACCCGTCAGTGAACCAGAGAATATCCCCCGTACGGTGTCAAACTATTTCTCCCACTGCTCCCTACTTCCAGTTGTTAAATTGAAAGGCTTGTTGAAGCAGTAAGGGGTTATAATATAGTCGGCTGGCATTTCCCCAACCTTTCCTATATTTACCTCACTCACAATTTTAGTGTGTGATTCTGGATATCCCAAAGAGTTCCAGTTTTTGCCAGTTTTGAGTCTGTATGGACCAGCCGCTGCCTCCATTTTGACCCAAAGGTGTAATGGGGCCATATCCAACATGGTTTCCATCCCAGCAGTTGGTGTGCTGCGAATTCCGCCTGTTATGGCTAAGCAGACTAATCTCTGCCAGCATTATGATGGTCGCACCCGTGTTTGGCGACATAGCGGTGAACGCACTTGGAAGCGTGTATTCGTCATCGTCAGTCAACTGCTGTTTGTGTATGAGAAATCGGTTGGAAACCTTCCTGTCAGCACGTTGTAGGCGTCGCCACCGGCGCCAACCTTGTGTGAATGCTCTGAACAACTAACCATTTGCAAATCACAGCATCTTTTTCCTGGCGGTTAAATTTCCCGTCTGTATAACGTCATCTTCGTGGAGTTGCAATTTTAATGGTCAGGAGTGTATATACATTATTTTCACCGATCGTGGGGGCGCGGTAGACTCCTATTAGAGAGATTAAAATCCGCCTGCAGTCATCCAAATTTGGATTTTCCATGCTTCTCCTAAGTCGCTCCTAGCCAATGCCGGAATGGTTCCTTTCAAAGGGCACTACCGATCTTCTTCCCCATCCTTCACCACAAACAATTCCTCAGTAATGACCACGGTAAACCCAACTCCTCCTACCAGGCTTGATTCCATGGTGGAACTTGTGCTCAACGACTGTGTATGTGACTTGTAGAAATTATTTGCATTAATCAGACTGATTGCTTATAACGTCACAGCTGCGTCCACCTAATGCTCGATGGGCGAAGGTGCCGTTATATTATATTTGCTGTTTAATTAATCCTTAATCATTGTTCCAATGGTATGACGGTATGGAATGCGGACAATTACTGGGTTGATCAATAACAATAAACTTTGTTAACTTCCTTTATTTTGTAACGACAAATGTTTCATAACACTGATTAAATAACCGCGAGCCACTACGATGAATGTCTACAAGTCCACACTGAAACATTTCACTACGCAACTGCAACCGAAACTCATATGCGAGACGACTGATGGGCAAAACATTAGCCACAGCTAAACGCGGTTTACGGACGCACTGTCAACATGCTACTGCCTCGCTCTGCGGTCGGCGGGAGACTGCCGCACACCAGTGTTGCCAGGTGTTGAAAAAAAAAATCCGGAGGTCGTAATGGAAAAATCCGGATATTTGTCCACAATTTCCGGAGACACTTTCGAATCTCTCTCTATATAGAATACGTTGTATTTGTTTATGTCTCCTAAACTACTGGACCGATTGAACCAAATTTGGTACACATGTTCCCTACTATCTGGCAACAATCGCTGTCGGGGTAAGAACCACCTACGACACATACGTCAGAAGGTATGACGTCATAAACAAAGACATTTGTGAAAAACGGCTGCATCATGCGATAATAGGTATATCATGTTCAGCCACAAAACACTGGATCCTTCTCCCATTCGGCATTATATTCTGTACTGTATGTGCATTTTAGTATTTTACTTTTTCTTTCTGACACCACTGTAGCGTCGGAATCTGAACTCGAATCCATTATTACTACATCTGAAATCACTGAAACCAATAATTACTTGATAGAAAGTGGATTTCACAGCACTACGTGTAACAGTCTAAACCGCGAAACATGTTGGTAGATACTGACTTACTACAAAGGAAAATCTATTGTATTACACTCATTGTTGTAAAAGGTTACTTCTGATTGGATGATACAAATATGCCATATCCGAGACCAACCGCAATTTTTTTGCGATTTTATTGGTTGAAATTAATTCGTAGGTGGAGCAAGATTTTGCCCACATCCTCAAGACATGAAAGTTTGTACCCTCAAAAACAATTTAAATGTACTTTTACAATAGTAGTAAAAGGTTACTTCTGATTGGATGATACAAATATGCCATATCCGAGACCAACCGCAATTTTTTTGCGATTTTATTGGTTGAAATTAATTCGTAGGTGGAGCAAGATTTTGCCCACATCCTCAAGACATGAAAGTTTGTACCCTCAAAAACAATTTAAAAGTACTTTTACAATAGTACAACTAATAGCAGTATGAGACAGTTCTATTGGTCCTTCGGAGTCTTACCAGTGATATTTAAACAAAATCAAAACCCAGACACATTGTCTCCAAACTATGTAGGCAGATCAGAAAAATAATGGAGTCAGTGTAAAATTTTACTTACGGCAGCGGCGGCGTTGTGTAGTAATGTTCGTAACGATCGCTAAATTCTCTTTCCAAACCCAATCATGTATAGTAAGATCAACCTTTTGTGTTACCCAAATGTTCAAATGTTTGTAGAACTTATGGGACTTAACTACGGGGTCATCAGTCCCTAAGCTTACAAACTACTTATGAACTAGCTAAGACTAAGGACGGCACAAATATCCATGCCCGAGGGGGATTCGAACGACCGTGCAGACCGTGACTGAAGCGCCTCAGTCCACTCGGCCACCGCGGCCGGCTTATGTTATCCATCAAATAATTGAAGCTGTTGCTGCTCTATGGTTGACAGGTTCAGGCATGTTCACTTGACGGTCAGTAAATTAATTATCCTCGTAAACCAAACGTTTCATTGCCAACATTAGCAAAATACACCGCTACCGTAGTAAAATTTAACCAGTCAGTATCTTCCAGGGCTCGTCCGTAGGAAGAATACAGTGAACATATCGGTTCCGAAACGTTTCTCCAGACCAGGTGTGTTCGTTTTTATGTGTTACATTTTATATTTAGGGAAGCATTAGTAGTGAAATAAACTATATAATTTTCACCTAGAGAAACTGGTTTTTCTAAAATAAGAAACCCTACATTAAAAAATCCGGAGAATTCAAAATTGTTTCCTATTTTTCCTGGAAGATAAAAAATTCGTGAGATCTCCGGAAATTTCAGGAGACCTGGCAACAC
This sequence comes from Locusta migratoria, assembly GCA_026315105.1. Classification (NCBI taxonomy): domain Eukaryota; kingdom Metazoa; phylum Arthropoda; class Insecta; order Orthoptera; family Acrididae; genus Locusta; species Locusta migratoria. The sequence continues at coordinate 261,912,761 of CM048749.1, read as the reverse complement.
TGCCGCACACTGCCCAACAAACAAAAAACATTGAAACATAAGCATTGTCGCCTAGCAGCTATCGCTGCACGCCAACGATAACTACTGATCGACCGAAACGTACCAAAGAGGTTACTAAGCTAAAACCCTGTATCCTCACATGCTGAAAAAATTTCTACAAGCCAAATCCTCCTTCCGCTACCAGTAGTACCGCCCAAGAACGATGGACCCACTGGTGCACTAACTTCCGCGAAATACTCGTTTCCGGCCAACGGATGGTCCAATATCGGTGACGACCGCTGCTGGCTCAATTAAAGCGTTATCTATTTGACTAACGACGATAAATGTCGACAATGAAACATTTCAATACGCAACTGCAACCGAAACTCATATGCGAGACGACTGATGGGCAATACTTTAGCCACAGCTAAACGCGGGCTACGGACGCGCTGTCAACACGCTACTGCCTCGCTCTGCGGTCGGCGGGAGACTGCCGCACACTGCCCAACAAACAAAAATCATTGAAACCTAAGCATTGTCGCCCAGCAGCTATCGCTGCACGCCAACGATATCTACTGTTCGACCAAAACGTACCAAAGAGGTTACTAAGCTAAAACCCTGTATCCTCACATGCTACGGTCGGGGATTCTAACCCCCCCCCCCCCCCCTCGGGCATGGATATTTGTGCCGTCCTTAGGATTACCTAGTTCATAAGTAGTTTGTAAATTTAGGGAGTGATGACCCCGTAGTTAAGTCCCATAATCTATACAAACATTTGAGCATTTGAATCCTCACATGCTGAAAAAATGTCTACAAGCCAAATCCTCCTTCCGCTACCAGTAGTACCGCCCAAGAATGATGGACCCACTGGTGCACGAACTTCCGCGAAATACTCGTTTCCGGGCAACGGATGGTCCAATTTCGGTGACGACTGCTACCGGCCCAATTAAAGCGTTATCTCTTTGACTAACGAGTGCCGGCGACCACCTCTGGCTCACGGTCCCTCGCTCTCTCTCTCTCTCTCTGTCTTCCCCCCCCTCTCTCTCTGTTCGACTTCCTGCCTCCCGTTTTTGGACTCGGCTGATTAATTGGCCGGAAAGGCGACTTGGCGGGTTGCGGTCAGTTCCCGCTGGGCCTCCCCCGCAAGTGACTTCCTGCAGGGCGGCGTGGCAGTCGCTGGCCGAATCAAAGCAGAAAAGAAAAGCAGCGGCGGGTGGCACAGGCAGAGGAGAAGAAAGAAAGCAGCCGGCCAGCGGCAGCAGTAGCAGTAGCGGCAGTCCACAATGGCCGCTGGAGGGGAATTATGATCTCACATTTCAGCGGCGGCGGCAGACGGCGCGGAGATGGTATCGGGCGCCGTGACGTATGTTATCGGGACACGCACGCCGCTCCTGTGTCTCGGACCGCCTGCCGTCCTACGCCGCACCCAGTACAGCTCCCCGGGCCGTTGCTCTGCTACGTGACACCACGGGCCGGCATCTAATTTTTCGTAGCGTATGCTGTTAGCCACTCCCTCTCTGTTAGAAGCTGGCTGCATACGCTCAATAGTACAGGCTGTCCATTCAAACCTCGATGATTCCAAAATGTTCAAATGTTTGTAAAGCTTATGGGACTTCAGATCATTTATATAAATAGAAAATAATAGCGGTCCTATCAAACTCAACTCCCCTGGGGCACGGCTGACGATACACTCATCTCTGATGAACACTCGCCGTGGAGAACAACGTACTGCTTTCTACTACTTAGGAAGTCTTCCAGCCAGTCACAAGTCTGTGAACCTATTTTATTAAAACATAGGACCTTTGCGTTTAGCGGATGGATCGTACCCATGGGGACGCTACGCTGTGCTAGTTCTATGTTTTTCGTTGAGTTCTGGGCTGAGGTTTTTTTTTTTTTTTTTTTTTTTTTTTTTTTTTTTTTTCTCCCTATTCTTCCTATCTTCCATAGTTGTTTAAGAACCTCGAATGGTAGAGTGCTTCCTCTTGGAAAGCAAAGGTCCTCACCTTGATTCTTGCTCCGGCACACGGTTTTAATCTGCGAGGAAGTTTCACATGTGTATACATTTCGCTTCGGAGTCAAAAATTCATTCTGGAATGAAACGACATCTCACACTGACTTATATATAAAATGTAATATTTGTTAAAAAATGTTTCAAATATTTTTATAACTTATGGTACTTAACTACGGGGTCATCAGTCCCTAAACTTACAAACTACTTATGAACTAGCTACAGCTAAGGACGACACAAATATCCATTTCCGAGGGCGGATTCGAACCCCTGACCGTAGTGGCCGTGCAAACCGTGACAGGCGCGCCTCAGTCCCCTCGGCCTCCGCGGCCGGGTCGATGATTTCAAACGCCTGGAAAGGAAAACCACAGTAAATACTAGTTTTGTGTAGTTCGCGAACGAACTAGTTCGGAAGAGCGCTCTCACCTGCGAACTACGCGAACTAGTTCGCAGATCCCTCGCCTCTTAGTTCGTCCGCTCCTTTTCCGAAGACTGACGGGTTACAGCGAAAGGACGCGAGAGCGCGCAGAATCGCGTGATTCCCTCTGCCAGTTGCCGTCATTTCGAGCTGAGATGCAGCTCAGCTGTAGTTTTAGTAGCGGTAGCAAAAGCCAGAAAGAGCGGACGAACTAAAAAGAGCGACCTACTTCGCGGCCGTGAACTAAAATATCCACGATAGGTCGTGAACTAAAATATGCGTGATAGGTCGCAAACTAAAATATGCAGGAAAGGTCGCGAACTAAAATAAGCGCGACAGGTCGCGAACAGAATTAAAAATCACATGTTTTCCTTCTGTTGATGAGAGCCATTTCGTGGTTAGCGTCTGCCTGCTAGATTACATAGTTCAGTGCTACAAAATTTCTGCTTTGAGGTATTCAGCACTCTGCAATATCTGACTAATAAATTCCTCAATGCCAAGATATAGAGATAACTCTAAACTTAAACACGAGAAATTATCCACAAATTGTTTCTTTTGATTTGCGTGATATCGTTAGCGCCGGACGCGGTGGCCGAGGGGACTGCAGCGCGTCAGTCACGTTCTGCACGGCCTCTACGGTCGGGGGTTCGAATCCCCCCTCGGGTATGGATATTTGTGCCATCCTTAATTTTAGCTAGTTCATAAGTAGTTTGTAAGTTTAGGGACTGATGACCCCATAGTTAAGTCCCATAAGCTATACAAACATTGGGACATTTGAAACCACAGTAGATACAACAATGTAAAATGCACCACACTGTAGTGCAACTCGTGGAATTTATTTATGTAGGTCCCCTAATCTTCCATGTGCTCATGAATTATTTGTGAGACAGTCTCAAGAGCTCCTTCAGACTGTTCTCGGATGATGCTGTCGTTTATCGGTTAGTTAAGTCAACACAGGATCAAAAGCAACTGAAAAGCGATTTAGACAAAATGTCTACACGGTGCGAAAATTGGAAATTGACACTAAAGAAATAAAAGTGTGAAGTAATACACGTGACAACTAAAACAAGTCTGCTGAACCTCAATATGCGATAAATCAGTCAAACCTTAAGGTCGTAATTTCTACCAAATACCTAGGAGTTACAATTACGACCAACGTAGACTGCACAGAACACACAGAAAATATTGTGGGGAAAGCGAACCAAAGGTTACGTTTCATTGGCAGAACACTTCGAAGATGCCACAGCTCCACCAAAGAGACTGCCTACACCACACTTGTGCGTCCTCCCCTGGAATACTGATGTCCAGTGTGGGACCCTTACCAGGTGGAACTAACGGAAGACATTGAGAAGGGTCAGAGAAGGGTAGCTCGTTTTGTTTTATGACGTTACAGAGGGGAAAGCGTCACGGAAATGTTGCACGATTTGAGGTGGAAATCATGAAAAGAATGACCTTATTCGTTGCAGCGAGATCTATTTCCGAAATTTCAATCACCGACTTTTACTTCTGAATGTGAAAATATTTTGTACAGCACCCACCTACATAGGGACACATGACCATCCCAATAAAAAAAATCAGATCGAAAACGGAACGATTTAGGTGTTCTTTCTTTCCGCGCGCTATTAGAGAATGCCGGCCGCAGTGGTCGAGCGGTCTGCGGCGTGCCAGTCACGGTCTGCACGGACGCTGCGGTCGGGAGTTCGAATCCCTCCTAGGGCATGGATGTTTGTGCCGTCTTTACTATAAGCTAGTTCATACATACTTTGTATATTTAGGGACTGATGACCCCGTAGTTAAGTCCCATAATCTCTACAAACAATTGAATTTTTTTTAGACAATGGAACGATAGAGAAAGGTTATGAAACTGTTAATGAACTCTCAGCCAAGCACTTAAGTGTAATTAAGTGTCTATGTATATGTAGATGAACACACCGCTACATGTGAAACGCTGGGCCCGATGTCCTCGACTGCAAACCGAAGGGCCGCGGGTTCTAAACCCGGTCGAATCTCGAATTTATTGAGTCTGCGTTTTAAACCAGCCTTCACTTTTCGACGACGTGAGGAGTCACCAGAAACGACATGTGGTTCGAATTCCACGTTGAGCTGTATGTCCCCTTTACCCAATTGGCTAACTGGAGTAGCCTACGGACATGCAGTTCGCCCCAGTGGCGTCCAATTGAAAGTCTTGCACCAGGTCTATTGTAAGGTCCCAACATAATTAATTTTCTATAATATTTAGGCCACAATAGTGTTAACAAAATACTTATAAAGTTATATTATTATTGGTTATTAATATTGTTAGTCATTCTGCATTGTACATGAGTTATTTTGTACATATGTTACAGTAAATATAGACAATGTAGTGGATTTTGTCAACTGGACACAGATATACATTGTAAGTGGCACAGTAAATCTTTCGAAGTTCGATTGTAGAGTAAGCGCTCTGACTGTGAGAGGGGTAGCGAGGGTGTAGCGAGGGGGAGCGCGAGAGAGTCAGTAGCGGTAAGGAGAAACTGTTGGTGAATGCAATCGTGAAGTATGTGTTGCAGCACGCCATTATTGTAATGCACGATGCTAATTTAATTTTCTAAAATATTTTTTTCTACTTCATATTTCCTTCAGAATAATCAATTCATGATCTTAAATTCGCTTTCTGCGTTCTCATTTTTTTCAGTTAGGTTTCCCTTTCTTTTATTTTTTTTTCATTTGTGATTATTGCTTAACTTAATTATTACCCAAAATCATTTCTGCATATTTTCATACTGTAATCGATCAAGTTTTGGTCCTGCATTCTGGAGCTGCTTGCTGTTTCTCGTTTCCAGTTTTGTAATAAGAATATACGTGGTAAGTTTTTTTTGTCTCTGTCGCGGTCAGATTATCTCCTCCGTTCATTATTGAAGTTAATCAGCTTCGTTGTACCCTTTGGGAGTACTTTCGACAGGGCCTTAAATGTCAGTGCTTGTGTTTCCTCTATTTTCCCGTGCGTGTCCGCTCCGCTTATTAATGTTTTCTAAGGCTTACCTCAGTGGTCGATGTCGCCATGTTGTTCGGTTTTTGAGAAGTTCAGTTTTTCACGTACGTAGTACGCAGTATTGGTCAATTTCCATTAAACTTTAAACAACAACAATTTAAATATAAATATATTCAGTATACCTTGCACAATAGCCACACGGAATTATTATTATGTATTTTCAAAATAGTATTTTTTAAATACAACGCCTTCTGCTACTGGAAATGAAAGTTTTTTATTTTTACAATTCACCCATACGCATTTCGCCTTGTTCACAAGGCATCATCAATGAGTGTTCAAATGTTTGTAGAGCTTATGGGACTTGCCTACGGGGTCATCAGTCCCTAAACTTACAAACTACTTATGAACTAGCTACAACTAAGGACGGCACAAATATCCATGCCCGAGGGGGGATTCAAACCCCCGACCGTAGTGGCCGTGCAGACCGTGACTGGCGCGCCTCAGTCTCCTCGGCCACCGCGGCCGGCATCAATGGGTGTTTCCTCCACATCCCCCTCTTTGCGATCTTGGCAAAGTATTAATTTTTATTTATATTTCTAAAACTATCATATGTAATTAAAATATTAAAACTTCGTACAAATTCATATATGTAACAGTTAATACAGTAAAAAATACGACCTGTCTTGGCATATAGGTGGAAGATTTTTGTAAATGCCCCCAAAGCCATACTCATAAATGCGAAAGCAGCTCTTTTACTCTTTCACGATTAAACCGCTTTACCGAATTCGATGAAATTGGTTATAGAGATAACATGAACTCTAAAGAAAAACAAATGTTACTTTACAAAGTGTGTTATTCAAGATATTTGTCGATTTTAAGTATATAATTCGAGCTATACAACAGCTGAGCATAAACGTTTCTCTTATAGCTTTTAAGACGCTTTAAGTCTCATTTGAAAAGCTATTTATTCTTTGACGTTTTAAATTTATCACATTTATTAAATTACTTTTAATTGTTGTTTTGTTGTACGTAATATTGTTCAACATAATGAATACAATGCTTACACAACACATATATATATCTTCGAACCTCCGCACAGATTTCGATGACATTTAAATCCTCCATAATTTACACGTTTTACAACGTATAGTTTCTTCAATCAGCGGTTTAATCACGCTGTATGGAAAAAAAAAACGTTTTCGTATTTAATGATATCTTTATTTCCATCTAGATAAAGAAGTAAAGTATTTACCGTTATTCAACGCAAGGTTAGTATTCCAGCCGGAAAATTGGAAACTTTTCTTTTATCCTGATGATCCTGGTCATAACTCTAAGAATAAATTTCCGAAATTATTGTATTTCCGATACTTTGATACGTTTTCAAGGACATCAACTCGAGCGAAGCCGCGGGTAGAAGCTTCCTCTTCTTCGTATTTAGCCTTTCTTAATTCACTGGATATAGGCCTCTTGTATTTTGTTTACATTGTCTTAGATCTTGGGCCATGTGGTACCTTCGCGTTCCCGCCACCAACTTCACGTCAACATATCATAATTTGTTTAGGTTTTTCAATTCTTCTTATGTGGTCCCGTGGTTTCCGTTGAACAATTCTATGTGTCCAACTACAGTGATCTTCTCGGGATAATGTAGACAAAGAGGTAAAAGTTGACACACATGCTTGGAATGACATGGCGGTTTATTAGAACAAAAATAAATAAATAAATAAATAAATAAGTATTGCTAGACGCGTGAAAGATCTCTTGCGCCCGTCGTTTGGTGATGATCGTGTGCTCGGACGCCACTTTCGTCATGCTTGGCCTTCCAGGTCCCCAGACCTCAGTCTGTGCGATTATTGGCTTTGGAGTTACCTGAAGTCGCAAGTGTATCGTGATCGACCGACATCTCTAGGGAAGCTGAAAGACAATATCCGAAGCCAATGCTTCACCATAACTCCGGACTTGCTTTACAGTGCTGTTCACAACATTGTTCCTCGACTACAGATGTTGTTAAGGAATGATGGTGAACATATTGAACATTTCCTGTAAAGAACGCAATCTTTGCTTCGTCTTAGTTTGTTATGCTAATTATTGCGTTTCTGATCAGATGAAGCGCCATCTGTCAGACATTTTTAACCCTTTTTTTCCTCTAATAAAAACCCCATGTCATTCCAAGCATGTGTGTCAAATTTTACCTTTCTATCCGTGATTTATTAAGTTTTCAAATGTTCAAATGTTAAACTAACCTAAGCACAAACACACACACACCCATGCCCCAGGGAGGACTCGAACCTCCACTGCGAGCAACCGCGCGCTCCGCAGCGAGACGCTTTAGACCGCTCGGCTACTCCACCGCGGCATTAAGTTTTCAAATTTATACTGACTTTTTGATCACCCGGTACTTATATACTAACTTATACTAAAGACAGCACAAACATCCATGCCCGAGGGAGATTCGAACCCCCGACGGGGAGCGGCCTCGCGCATTGCAGCAAAGCGCCTGAATGCGCTCGGCCACTCCGCTGCGGCTATCCGTTTTTTCCTCGACTGTCCTCACATGCTCTTTCCAGTTCATATTTCTCTGTAATGTTTCGCCTAAATATTTAATCTACAAGACTGTGACATACAGCAAACTACTAATGCCGTATTCGAAGCTACACCTGCTTCTCATCGTTCAGTGTATTGTGTAAGGTTCATTGCGAACAGATGTTTGTTTTGTCTCGCTTCATCTCCCCGTGATCCTGTTATAGCACTTAACTGGTAAAGGCGACTATATTTCGCAGGTGAATGTAGGGTAATAGGGGGCGTGCCGTTTCAACGGCGCCGTAACGAGTGCCATTTGAGGCGGCAGTCGGTCGCATGCCGGCTAATGCGGCGTGCATTAGACGCCAGATCTGTGCTGGCGTGCAGCGCTTAAGCCCGTACCCGCGCTGGTCGCCGCACGGCCGGACAGGCGAGCCGAGCCACCAAGGCCGGCGCGATGGCACACTGCGATAGCCGCCCGCGGGCCTCGATCACGCGACCACTTGCTAACGCCGCGCCGGCACGGCACCCGCTGCTCGCCTCTCGTCCGGGGCTCGCTGAAACCAGTCTCTCGTCACCGGATGCATGAATGGAAACGCCTCATGTGACTAATTACTCGACTCAAAAAAATGTTTGTAGAACTTATGGGACTTAACTACGGGGTCATCAGTCCCTAAGCTTACACATTACTTATGAACTACCTAAGACTAAGGGCGGCACAAATATCCAAGCCCGAGGCGGGATGCGAACCCCCGACCGTAGTGGCCGTGCAGACCGTGACTGGATCGCCTCAGTCCCCTCGGCCACCGCGGCCGGTGACTCAAAACAGATAGGGGATCACGTGAGAAACGTACACAATATACATATGGTAACGTATTTCATTCACAAATTGCGGACCATCAGTAACGTCTGTTCATTAAGAACAGACGTATCATGGTAAATATGACAGGCAAAAGGCCGGCCGCGATGGCCGAGGGGACTTAGGCGCTCCAGTCACGGTCTGCACGGCCACTGCGGTCGGGGGTTCGAATCCCCCCTCGGGCATGAATATTTGTGACTTCCTTAGTATTAAGTAGTTCATAGGTAGTTTGTAAGTTTAGGGACTGATGACCCCGTAGTCAAGTCCCATAAGCTATACAAACATTTGAACATTTTTGAACAGGCATGTCTCTCCCAGTTGCGCGCATCACGCTAAAAGCTAAAAGGGAAGTAGACAACTATAACATATGGAAGTTTGGGTCTAGCCGGGGAGCGAGTCCGGGTGGCCGAGTGGTTAAGGCGACCGCTCGCGAAAAGCGGGAAACCAGGGTTCCAGTCCCGGTCCGGCACAAATATTCATATGTACTAAAATGATAGACCAACTTGCAAGGTATCCCGAATACATTAAACAGATATATAAATTTTATAGAAATTTGCAACGTATCTGTAGTAGATTAATGTTTAATGGAAAATTGATCAGCACTACGTACTTGCAAAACTAGACTTTTAAAAACCGAACAATGTGGTGACTACGACCACCGAGGTAAGCCTTAATAAACATTAATACGCGCAACGGACACGCCCGGGAAATTGGGAAACTCAAACACTAGAATTTATGGCCTTGTCAAAAGTACTCTCAAAGCGTACAACGCAACTGATGAACTTATTTTTTAATAATGAAAAGGGGAAACAATCTGACTGCGACACAGATAAAAATAAAATGTGATTTATCTCGTATCTTCGTATTACAAAACTGGAAACAGGTAACAGCAAGCAGCTCGCGTCATGCAGTGTTTCAGTATTAAAAATTTCGAAAAATGATATGTAATAAGTCCAACAATATTCATAAATGAAGAAAATGAAAGGAAGGGGAAACTACCAAATGAGGACGCAGAAGGCAAATTGAATATTAGAAATTATATAGTCTTAAAAAAATATGAAGAGAAAAAAATTACAAAAATTAAATTAACATTATGCATTACAATAATAGCGGGCTGCTACATATACTTAACAACTGTCTTCTCCAACAGCGTCCTCTCGCTACCTCACCCAACAGTTAACTCTCCACAACTTAGCTCGCAACTGACCAAGAAACTGACTTCCAGCACAGCTCACAACAGACTTGCTACTGACTGTCCTCTCTCGCAGCCAGAGAGCTTACTCGACAATCGAACTTCCAAAGATTACTATTCCACTTACAATATAAATTTGTGGCCAGTTTACATATGTACAAAAAATTACTTGAAACCGACTGTGTCGGGACCATAGGGAGCTTACAAACTGTAAAAGAGTCCGAAATTCTCGCAAATTGCGAATTAATATATGTTTACTTAACATTTATAGCTACGGACCATCAGCAACGTCTGTTCATTAAGAACAGACGTATCATGGTAAATACACAAATTGGTTACGTGCGTGTGATAGCCTACGATGACTAACTACATATAATGCTACTGCAGATAGATATTAAAGTTTTACGTGACAGCTAATCATGCGAGGTGTCTCTCGTGGCTGGTTGCAATTGCAGAAGCCACCGATTTTTGTGGCTTGTGACTGATGTGAGGCACCCAGGTAAATACGGTTAAATCGTTTGTAGTGTGGCACTTAAAGGCGACTATTTCAGCCGCGATTATTATCGAGAGTAGAAAATCGCCTAGTGTGGCATTAGCCTTAGAGTACGATCATTTTGGTGGACAACTGTGTTGTGTGGACGTCCTGAACCTACTCTGGGTGTATGACAACGTTCATCTGAGCATAGCAACAGGCATTGTTCAGCAACTGACGCAGCAAGCCCGGCTTGTGTGGAAATTCTACCAAAGGACCGTCCAGCCACTTACCTGTAGGAGGTAGGAGTACCATGTTTTGCTGTCTCAGCTCTGTACTCGAGTGTTACATTCTGTTTACTTAGAGCGAGGCACCATGGGGCATACCGAAAAAGTAAAAGGTCATTGCCGTTGCCTTCTAATATGTTGTGAGATCATCTCGGACGGCCAGAAAAGTTGCACAACTGCATGGCATTGAAATTATCCATCAGCTCCTGTGCGATATTTGGCCATTCTCCCATGAGCGCAAAATCCAGCTCTGCAATCATTTTGGGAGGGAGGTACTTGTCTGGCCGCAGTGCGTCTGCCAATTGCAGCCCAGATATGCTTAATCGTGTTTACGTCTGGTGAACAAGCTGGCTACTCCATTCGTTCAAATCTCTCAGCTTCAAGCATGTTGTCCAGTGGTGCAGCTCTCTGGGGACGAGTGTCATCATTCAATACAGAGGACCGATCTCGTATGGCACCAACGCAGGATACAACAAAAGTTGAAGAATGTCGTCTCTACATCTCTGACTATTCTGCACGACATAGAGGTCCGTACGTCTGCCAGTACTGACTCTTGCCCACACCGTTCCCCAACACCATGACATGGTGATGTTTCCTGTACGTGAGCAGGATTGTTTCGAGCTCCACGTTCTCTCCAGATGAGGAAACTACTATTGTCCGGCTGAGAAAAAATCTTCATTAATCTGTGAACAGACTCCGGCGCAATTCCTTACGACTCCAATCCTGATATTCCACCCCTCAGGTTCTGCGGGCTAAACCGTGAGGTGATTTTAGTGGGACTCAACACCATAGGCCTCCGTGTTTAAAGGCCAAATTCCCGAAGGCGATTTCGGGCTGTTTGTGTTGATATTGTGCGTCTTGTTCATGACTGGAGTGTGTGTTGCAGCTGAGTTACTTTCAAGCTCCTGTCTTGACGGGCTGTTAACCGGACATAACGGTCGTCTCTTTCTGCCACGGTGGATTAGTCGTGCGTACTGGAACGCCGTGTTCCAGTGCGCGGGGCTGTTAGCCGTCGGAGCTTCGAATTCCCCCTCGGGCAAGGATGTTTGTGTTGTCCTTAGGTTAGTTCACCTTAGTTTAAGTAGTTTGTAAGCTACGGACTAATAGCCACGCAAGTCCGATAGGTTTACAAACATTTGAACATCTCTTGCTGAGGTTCCCCGTTGATAACCTAGGCCTCGCCTTCTTTTAACGGTTGCTGTTGTGTGGAATCTGGTCCTGGAAATGACAGTTTGGGACGCTCCAATAACTCCTCTGTGTCAGTCTCTCTTCCAACCTTCCTATGGCTGCCCATGGCATAGCTCTGGGTAAGTCACGTTGTTGCTGAATTGCACTAGCCACTCAATAGACTTTATGAACCAGCTGCTTATGTAATTCGTTAGGTAGAGTAAACACCACCCTTGTGCAGAAATTTGTGTTATTACCACTATCTCGGTTGCCGTAATGTTGTTGTCTCCATTCCGAAGAAACAACAGAAAAACGTTGAACAAATTTAGTACATTCTACCCTTGACAAAGATAACTTCTGATGGCCGAAGTAAAGAAGAATGGCTATGGGAAGAAAAGCGTTTCTAAAGAAGCGAAACTTGTTAACATCCAATACTAATTTAAATGTTAGGAAGTCTGGCGTGTAGCATTGTATGGGAGTGAAACGTGGACGATAAGGAGTTCAGATAAAAAGATGATAGAAGCTTTTGAAATGTGGTGCTACAGACGAATGATGAAATTTAGATGGGTAGATCACGTAACTAATGAGGAGGTGCTTAACCGAATTGGGGAGAAAAGAAGTTTCTGGCATATCCTGACTAAGAGAAGGGATAGATTGGTTGGACACATTCTGAGACACCAAGGAATTGTCAACTTAGCATTAGAAGGAAGTGTGTGAAGAAAAAATCGTAGAGGGAGACCGAGGGACGAATACACTAAGCAGATTGAAAAGGATGTAGGTGGCCGAACTTATTCTCAGACGAAGAAGCTTGCACAGGACAGGGTAGCGAGGAGAGCTGCATCAAACCAGTCTGCGGACTGAAGACCACAACAGCAACAACCCTTGACAATACTTCAGACCCGAGCAGTGGCATCGGGTGCTTCAGATGACTGGGAGTCAACTCTTTTCAGTGCCAGATCTTGATAGTGATGCCGCCCCCCCCCCCCCTTCCGCTCGGCGCGTAAATCGTCGATGTTTCGGCGTCCAAAGAGACAATTTGGCACACGTTTGCGAGTGGCGGTAGAAAAAGCGCCCCGATCTCCCCCCCCCCCCCCTTCCCACGCTATAGATATATTTTCGTTACAAGATCTGTAGAATGTCTTACTTCGGCTTCTTTGCGCTTGCTTCAAGTCGAGCTGATGCGTTGGCCCATGAAGCTTCTGTATTTCGCACTTCTCTTCCAAAAAGCTGAGTTATTTGTTTCTAAAAGATACAGAAAGTTGTTCATTTTTCTTTGATAATAAGCACCAAGAACATATGAATATGCACATGAACACAAAAACACAGTAAGTAACTGATTACACTATTATGTGACTGTAACAAAATGAATCTTTTTACGATGAAGAGACAAGGTACTTTCGGGTCTCGTGACACTGTAAACAGCACCCCTCCTTTCGCAAACTTACATCTTTTCAAACAGTTAAATAATTGTTACAATGAAGAGTACTAATGTCATCGCGACACATTTGCTAAAACATCCAAAGTACTTGCGACAAGTAACAATACAAAACTCATTGTTGTCCCCGTACCTGTTAAAAAGAAGATTGGGTAAAAAAAAAATGCTAGCAGTCGGACTTGATCACGCTACCTTCAAGAGCTCAGAGCGATGCCGCTAACCACACGGCTATTCTTGCAAGGTGGAGATCCCAAATTGTGACAGGAAATTCAATGTCCTGGCAATTGCGTAATAGCGAGTGGAAATGACACGAAAACCTTGGTAGAAACCGTTTTCCGTCATTGCAGACAGAAGTTGAAACTGTGTGTGTATGTGTGTGTGTGTGTGTGTGTGAGTGAGTGTTTGTGTGTATGAATAACATGAATACGATAATTTGAATCTCACAACCTTTTATAGTTTCGCGCAGTCACATACAAATGTATAATACTATGAATATATCGTAAAACACGTTAGAGATATGTTCTGTGTTTGGCAATTGCACTAATCCATATACGAAGAAGTAGGTAATACGTCTTGTAAATTTAATGGCGTTCTTCATTATTACTCATGATAGGAACTTCTGAAGGCTTTTACAATTGATGTCTCTTTAATTTTTAGCCACAATGAATTTTTACCAAATATGACGTGTTTTTGATGAGCCTGCAATTCGCCAAAAAGAAATCTGAAATGCGGATAATGCCTTCATGGAGGATTTGCGCATGTCTTGCTTCAGGACCATTCGTGCGTAACCGCCAAAGATCGGGTAGCCAGGAGCTGGTGTCTCTACCAGCTCCAACGCCAATGTTAAATAGCGGCGTTTTCCCTCGTCCCTCCCTGCCGCGGGAGTGCCCATATGCTGCCTCCAGTGAGTTCAGAAGAGAATTTGAACCTCAGCCGCGCATGCGCATTGCAACGCCGCAGCCATTGGCGCCTGTATTAGGCGGCCGCGTCACGACTCGTATACGTGCTGTCTCCGGGACGTAAACCGTTTGTCATGCGATAAAAAATCCATAATGTGCTCTTTCAGTAATTACATCATCATCAACGGACTATTAAATCCTAATCATAGCCGCGCGTTGATGCCCGTGCGATTATAGGCTCCATGTCAGGGACTACGCGGTCGCTGGTGCCACAGACTCCATCAGGCATATGTGTGTGTATGTGTGTGTGTGTTGTCCTTAAGCCGTCGGCACACGGAACGTGTGTCTGAACGTGTGTGGTCAATGTGTCGAGTCCAACGTGATACTGAACGGTCGGAGACGGCGCGATTTGTGCATACGAGACGTGTGTCTCAACGAGCTACATGCGACCGCAGCGGGCTCCAGCGACAACTTTCGGCGGCATCAGGTTCTGTAATCACACTGTTTATGAAATCAAAAGGGTGGAATTCCGGCTGACTTCCATTAAATCTCTTATTTCCGCGCTTGTGCAAATGTTCATTGCGTTCTGTGATGTAGGCCTATATAAGCAACAACATAATAACTATGAAGATAAGACTCTTGTAAAATAGTTTTCAAAATAAAAAGCCAAGATCGCACATTAATAATTTATTAAATGACGATCGGTTTCGGTGCAATGTGTCACCATCATCTGGTCTCATGTATGTTATAAGCTGGTCATCTTGTTAAAAAAATTGGGTATAAAATAACAAGTGCAACATTGCAAATGTTCAAAAGTTTGTATAGCTTATGGGACTTGACAACGGGGTCATCAGTCCCTACACTTAAAAACTACTTAGGAACTAGCTAATACTAAGGACGGCACAAATATCCATGCCCGAGGGGGGATTCGAAACCCCGACCGTAGTGGCCGTGCAGACCGTGACTGGCGCGCCGCAGTCCCCTCGGCCACCGCGGCTATATAAAAATACACAAGTTAAAAATATGACAGCTTACAAAATATAAGCTGTCACGTTTTTAACTTGTGCATTTTTGTATAGGGACTAAGTGCAATGTTGCACTTGTTATTTTAAACCCATTTTTTTAAAAAAAAATATGACCAGCTTATCACATATATGAGACCAGATGATGGTGACAGTGCACCGAACCGGCCGTCATTTAATAAATTATTAATGTGCGATCTTGGCTTTTTATTTTGAAAAGTATAAAAACTATCAGATCGCCTCCAAACCCGACTATGTCAGGTAATCATAACTCTTGTAAATGTTGCACATTATGTCAATAAGTGAAGCGAATTACAAAAGATTAATAACAAACTGTGCGATATAAAATTAGAAAAGGCCACTGTATTTCTGTCCCATAGGTTTACCAACCTTTCAAACTTTGAAATCTGTGTGCCAGAACCGGGATTCCAACCTGGTATATATCAGCGCACACTCCGCTGTAAAGTGAAAATAACATTCTGGACTTCAAACGTTGCTAATATTACTTCTTCGTTTCCACTGGGCATGAGCTGCTTATAATAAGCAACCTCGTTCGTATTCGCGGAACATAATAGGACTCATAGTAACTCAGAAGAATTAGAAGTGCAATCATGCTGTTTCATTGCTTGTGGGCGGTGGAGTAAACGTAACTTACTGTAAATTTACATATGGCGCCTTAGAAGCATCTCATCAATCAGAAAATAAATTAAATCTTATGATTAAGAGAAAATGGTAATATGAAAAAATTATGAAAAAGATTGACTTAAGAGACTTCTTTAAGTTGCTTATAGTCACCAGAATTTTCGAGTTCTCACTTTTTACTCTTGTATACCGTATAACGAGTCATAAATCACCGTACAAAGACTTAACCTTTTAAAAGAACAGATGCTGGTGCACTCTAGTGCTGTTAGCATCTCGGTAAGCTAATGGACGTTATTAACGACTTTAGCGTGCCCCTTGTCAGCGGCTTGTTTTCATTTAGTATGAGATGTTTCTACACCGCTCCCTAAGGACCACTTGGACTCAGCAGGTGTTCCGCTCATGGGCTGCTTACAGCTTCCCGCTGTCTAGTTGTTTCAGTGGCTGTTTACACTCTTATAAATCACACACGCGTTCGTAATTTATTTTTCATTTAAGGATTTCTGTGAAACAAGCACGGACCTTGGCTCCTGACAAGGAAGTAGCTACGTTCCGACACTTTTTGTTTGTGTTTACATCGTATATTTTCTATTTATTTAGAAGTTAGTGGAACAAAAACACGTTATTACAATCTATCAAGAGACGCTTAGCATCATGTTAACTGCTAGAGCCCACCGTGTTTGCTGTAAACACGCAATACTCATTCTTGAAAGTTGCTAATTTGAAAGTTGTAGCTATAAAACGAAGTCATAAAATCTCCACCGGTATCATACTTGGCATTTTATTAATAACTAGGTATAAATATGGCGTTGCACGGATATGTACTGATTTCCAATTTACTGTGAATTCATCTCCTCTTTCCACCTTTCTCTCTCCATTTCGTACTGCCTCCTCTCTCTGTCAATTTGCTCCTTCTGCCCCAAACCCTCTCTCTTCTCGTCTTTTGTTATTATGAATGCGCACAATGTGTTAATACACATCACGGTTACATTACTCTAGTCATAGTTTCGTTACAGACTTTTTTTCCTACATTTTACGTGGTATCGTTCACAGTGTTCGTTGCACAGTTCACATACGCAGTCTTCATTTCGCAGATGGAAACTCTTGATTCGACAGAATTCATACTGGAAGCTATAGGTAGCAAAACGCGTAATATAATGTCGGAGTTTGTAGTTGGCCTCTTTCCATTCTTCCATCAGCACGGTGGAATATAAGTCGCTCCAAACAGAATTTTGATTTATGTCAGTATTTGGCGCGTGCGTTCGTAGGCCTCGGTGCTTGGCAGAACAATTTCCATTCTGATGTCTTCTATACAGAAGGCGTAAGTCAGTCTTCAAGAAGCTCTCTTCCCGATAACCAGGATTCTTTTCATGTAGCTTGACGCTCGCCGTCGGAGGTTCGAGTCGTCTCTGGGGCATGGTTGTTTATATGTTGTCCGTAGGTTAGTTTATGTTAGTTTAAGTAGTTCGTAAGCTACGGACTGATGACCACACAGTTTGATCCGATAGATTTACAAACATTTGAACATTTTGTAGCGTGACTTTATTTTTTCCAGTGTTATGAGGTGGTTGACTTTCCGTTTGTGGATTCCGAAAGTTGCTATTGGTGCTATGACCGTTCTGAATAATGTCATCGCCGTTTTTATTGAAACTTTTTGAGGGTGCTGGATATAGTTAAAAGCTTTTATTCTACATCTACATCTACATGGGATACTCTGCAAATCACATTTAAGTGCCTGGCAGAGGGTTCATCGAACCACAATTATACTATTTATCTCCCATTCCATTCTCGAATAGCGCGCGGAAAGAAAGAACACCTGAATCTCTCTGTTCGAGCTCTGATTTCTCTTATTTTATTCTGATGATCATTTCTACCTATGTAAGTGGGAGTCAACAATATATTTTCGCATTCGGAGGAGAATGTTGGCGATTGCAGTTTCGCAAGTAGCCCACGCCGCAGCGATAAGCGCCGTTGTTGTAATGATTCCCATCGCAGATCCTGTATCATTTCCGTAACGCTGTCTCCCCTGTATCGTGACAATACGAAACGAGCTGCCCTTCTTTGGACTCTTTCGATGTCCTCCGTCAAACCCACCTGATAAGGATCCCACACTGGGCTGCAATACTCCAAAAATGGACGGACAAGCGCAGTGTATGCAGTTTCTTTAGTAGTTCTGTTGCATCTTTTAAGGGTTCTGCCAATAAAACGCAGTCTCTGGTTCGCCTTCCCCACGATATTATCTATGTGTTCTTTCCAGTTTAAGTCTGAAGTAATAGTAATTCCTAGGTTTTTGTGGAGTTTACGGCCTTCACATTTGATTCATTTATGTTGTAAACAAAGTTTAACGTATTTCTTTTCGTACTCATGTGGACGACTTCACATTTCTCATTATTTAGAGTCAATTGCCAATTTTTACACCATACTGATATCTTATTCAGATCGTTCTGCAGTTGGTTTTGATCTTCAGATTATTTTACTAGACGGTAAATGACGGCGTCATCTGCAAACAACCTAAGAGAGCTACTTAGATTTTCCCCTAAATCGTTTATGTAAATAAGGAATAGCAGAGGACCAATAACACTACCCTGTGGAACGCCCGATATCACCTCTATTTTAGTCGATGCCTTACCATCGATTACTACGAACTGTGTCCTCTCTGACAAGAAATCCCCTATCCAATCGCAAATTTGGGGCAATATACCATAACCACGCAATTTGATTAAAAGCCGTTTGTGAGGTACGGTGTCAAAAGCTTTCTGGAAATCAAAAAATACGGAATCGATTTGCGAACCTTTGTCGATAGCACCCATCACTTCGTGTGAATAAAGAGCTAGTTGTATTTCGCATGAAAGATATTTTCTAAATCCGTGTTGACCTTGGGTCAATAGATCGTTCTGTTCGAGATAATTCATAATATTTGAATACAGGATATGTTCCAAAACCCTGCTGCAAATTGACGTCAATGAAATAGGCCTGTAGTTTAGTGGGTTACTCCTACTGCCTTTCTTGAATATAGGTGTGACCTGTGCAACTTTCCAATCTTTTGGTACAGATCCTTCTATGAGAGAGCGGTTGAATATGACTGTTAAGTAAGGAGCTATCGCTTCAGCATAATCAGATAGAAATCTAATGGGTATACAATCCGGACCAGAAGACTTGTTCTTGTTAAGTGATTTTAGTTGCTGCACTACTCCGAATATATCTACTTCTATGTTACTCATTACGGCATCTGTTCGTAATTCGAAATCTGGAATATTGGTTTCGTCTTCTTTGGTGAGTGAGTTTCTAAAAGCTAAGTTTAGTAACTCTGCTTTAGTAGCGCTGTCATCGGCAGGATCGCCATTACTATCACGTAGTGAAGGTATTGTTTGTGACTTGCCCCGAATATAATTAACATATGACCAAAATCTCTTTGGGTTTTCAGTCAAATTACGAGAAAGAGTTTCGTTGTGATAAATGTTGTAGGCATCTCGCATTGAAATCCTCGCTAAATTTCGAGCTTCTGAGTACGATCGCAAATCCTGGGGATTTCGTGTTCGTGTAAATTTAGTATGCCTTTTCCTTTGCTTTTTCAACAGTGTCCCGACCTGTTTTGTGTACCAAGTGGGATCGCCTCCTTCTTTTATTAATTTATTAGGTATAAAACTTTCAATTGCTGTTGATACCACTTCTTTGAATTTGAGCCACATCTGGTCTACACCTACGTTTTGTGTTAGAAACGAGGGGAAGCTGTCTTTCAAGAAGCAATGTATATTGTTTCTATCTGCTTTCCTGAACAAATATACTTTGCGTTTATTTTTGGTAACTTTGGGACTTTCGATATTCAATTTCGCTACGACAGCTCTGTGTTCACTAATACCTGTATCCGTTTTGATGCTCGTTATGAGCTCAGGATTATTTGTCGCTAAGAGATCAAGTGTGTTTTCACATCCATTTACAATTCTAGTTGGATCATGAACTAATTGTTCGAAGTAATTCTCAGAGAATGCGTTGAGTACAATTTCGGACGATGTTTTATGCCTACCTGATGATTTGAAAATATAATTTCGCCAACAGATCGAGGGTAAATTAAAATCACCACCTACTCTTATCGTGTGAGTCGGGTACGTTTTTGTAATTAGACTCAGGTTTTCTTTGAACCTTTCTGCTATTGTATCGTCAGAGTCGGGAGGCCGGTAAAAGGAACCGATTATTAACTTCTTACGATTTTCGGGTACAACCTCTACCCATAATAGCTCGCACGAACTATCAACTTCAACTTCGCTACATGAAATACTACTTTTGACGGCGGCAAACACGCCCCCACCTATTTTGTTTAATCTATCCTTTCTGAACACCGATAGATCTTTTGAACTTATTTCCGGCTTGAGCCAACTTTCGCTACCTATAATGATGTGTGTTTCGGTGCTTTCTATTAACGCTTGCAGTTCTGGAACTTTCCCGACACAGCTACGACAATTTACAACTGTTATACCGATAGTTTCCGAATCTACATTTCTCCTGTGGTCCACCTGAACCCTTTGAGATTGCCCATTTTCTATTTCCCCGAAGCTCTTTATCCTAAAAAACCGCCCAGTCCACGCCACACAGCCCCCGCTACCCGTGTAGCCGCTTCCTGCGTATAGTGGATGCTCTTGATCTTTCTTTCACATAGATGTTGAATCAAGTGACTCCAAGGTACTTGTATCTTGGTACCACTTCAGATGGTTTGTCATGTAGAACCAGTGTGTCTTTTGGTGACAGTATACCACCTCTTCTGAAAAACTCTTGTTTGGTTTTCCTGTGGTTTAACTGCAAGTAGTTCTTCCTTGTCCTCTGAAGCTATTATTACCATGTTATCTGCATAATGTAGAAGTGTTGCAGAGCTGTCCGTAACGATCTTTATGATGCCTGCCGTCATGTTGTTTAACAGTGTCGGACTGACTGAGTCTCCTTGTAGAACTACATTTCTTCTTGTTAAAGCGCTTGATATCGTCAGATATTTAAATCTCCCCCTCTTCCTCCTCCTCTTCCGCGCTCTCTTTCGATCCATCCATGCCGGCCGCGATGGCCGAGTGCTCTGCGGTGCGCCAGTCACGGTCTGCACGGGCACTACGGTCTGGGCTTCGAATCCCCCCTCGGACATGGATATTTGTGCCGTCCTTAGGATTAGCTAGTTCATAAGTAGTTTGTACGTTTAGGGACTGATGACCCCGTAGTTAAGGCCCATAAATTATACAAACATTTGCACAGCCCATGATTCCACTGGTTTTTACCACTTTGTTGTATATTCATTTAAAAATTTGATACGCTGACAGTCTAAATACGGCCAAAAGACTCATACCGCAAGTTCCACAACCACCAAGGATATACGGGGTATCGAGAATCCACGAAGAATGTTGTTTGTTTGTTTGTTTAGTCTATGGGACTTAACTACGGGGTCATCAATCCCTAAACTTACAAACTACTTATGAACTACTTACGAACTAGGACGGCACAAATATCCATGCCCGAGGGGGGATTCGAACCCCCGACCGTAGTGGCCGTGCAGACCGTGACTGGAGCGCCTTAGTCTCCTCGGCCACCGCGGCCGGCCCACAAAGAATCGTATCCACTGAGGCCCATAGTGAATAGTATCAATTCACCAAACTACACACTATCGAAAGAACTTGCACCAAAGCTACGACGCCTAGTGGGCCACACAGATGCATACGTCAAGGATTCCACCCACTTTGTGGCACTCTTGGAAGGAATATGCGTCTCGGCCACCGACCAGATAGTGAGTTTCGACGTGAAGTCACTTTTCACGAATGTACCAGTGACAGACACCATGAACATCTTACAGGAACTTGTGGCACCTGACACCTGTGAGCTAGTGCGCCACTGCTAAACGACCACCTATTTCAGGTGGAAAGGAGAATTTTATGAACAGACAGATGCTGTAGCTATGGGTAAATCAATGATCCTCGAATCCACTATATGCCAATGGTCGGTTGATCGGTATATCACTCCGTTACGATCGCACCTGCCATATATATCTTAATAACGTGTAGAAAGGTACAATTAGTTGGCCTTATAAATGAAGTAACAATTACATTGCCAAAAACGCTGCACACAAACGCCAGAACAAATTTTAAAACTGCGCCAGATTTCCTTGATATCAAGCACTCATCTTATTGGTTGTCCGAACGCGACTCCTCATAGGCTGGTTTCACGTCCCGTCATTCATTGCGCCGTTGGCAACGTCTACACGTCATGCAAATAAAATGTTTTCATCTATGGGACTTAACCACTGCGATTATCAGTCTCTAGGCTTAGAAAATATTTAAAATAAGTTCATCTAATCTAAGGACAACCCAGACACACACACACACACAAATACAAACACGCCCGAGGGACGACTCGAACCTCCGACGGGGAGTTATCACCACACCGCAGCAAGGCACCTTAGTGCGTTGGGCCATTCTATACGGATCTACAGATCAAGCGCCAGTCGCGTTCGCATAAACAGCACTTTAACCTTTCTGTCAGGTTAGATCTTTGTCAATGTATCGAGCAGTTTTCTCCAAGGACTTCTGCGTACTTCTGCGTACCGTATTGTTTCCCCGTCTAGAGCTTAGCTGTACAAATCGTACTCCAAAACTGTGCATTTGACATGTTTATAAAAACTTGTGATTAAACTGTACCATCACTTCATTTGCACCGGCCGCGGTGGCCGAGGGGACTGAGACGCTTCAGTCACGGTCTGCACGGCCACTACGGTCGGGGGTTCGAATCCCCCCTCGGGCATGGATATTTGTGCCGTCCTTAGTCGTAGCTAGTTCATAAGTAGTTTGTAAGTTTAAGGACTGATGATCCCGAAGTTAGGTCCCTTAAGCTTAACAAACGTTTTTTGAACTTCATTTGAGTGGCCACGATGTATGTAGTTGTTTTACAATTACGAAGGGTAGTTTTTGTCCTTAAATGCAACTACAGTAACATACTATCTTTTTTCACAAGTCGCGTTTTATTTTATCGAAAGCAAAATATCTTCAGTGATTTGCATTTATTGATTTGTATTCATTCCTTTGATCGAAAACTGTTCACTAGCAAAACGTTTAAAATATTGATTTTTTTAGTTACGCAAATTTAATGTTAGTTTTTCGACTCACATCATGAAGAGTTGACGTTGTACACATTTTATAGCACCTTCCAATTTCTACGCCATTGCTACATTACACCTACTACTCAATCACTTTTCCTCTCCTACTGTTCTTTCTTCTCCAGACTACTCACTACACAAATTTGCATTTCCATCATTCCTCATACATTCCGCTTACATTAAACATAAATACACAAAAACACAATTTACAAATCAAATTTGGCAGCGGCACAAAAACTCACGGTACAGTATATACCGAGCCAGAACACAAAACGATAAAAACACATTTGCTAATGCTACATTGGATTGTGAAACAAATAAAACATGCGTAGTGCTACAATGAAATGCAAAACAGAGCGAAAAGCTCACGCGACAGGTGAATAACGAAACTTTATTCATCCATTGTTTCAGAATGAGAGCACTTAGCAAGTTGGAAACCAGTTCACACTTAATTTCAACCTACAATTGAACTGTTTTTCCTTCCAGCCCCAATCAACTCGAAAAAGACAGTTTATCGTTTATTACCTTTTCGCTGTTTATGTAATATAATTATGGCATTCGGTATGCACTTACAATTTACTACTTCTAATCTACTGATATTATTTGCAAGGTACTTTATAGTCAGTATGCTCATATATACCTGAATATACCTCTGAAATTATACCTCAGTACGGCACATTGTTCATAAGATGAGAGATTATAAACAATAAGGTTTCTGAAAAATACTGGCAAGTGCTCTACCGACTGACCTATCCCGACACGATTCACGGTCCGTCCTCACAGCTGTCTTTCTGCCAGTACCTCGCCTCCTACTTTCCAAACTTAGAAGTTCTCCTGCGAACCTTGCAAGACTGGCACTCCTGGATGAAGGGATATGGTGGAGACACAGGTTAGCCAAAGCCTAAGGGATGTTTCCAGATTAACACCTTCATTCTGTAGCGGATTGTGCGCTGATATGTAACTTCCTGGCAGATTAAAATTATGTACCGGAACCGGGACTCGAACCTGAGACCATTTTTGGTTAGAGCGCTTGCCTGCGAAAGCCAAAGGTCCCAGTTTCGAGTCCCGGTTCCGGCACACAATTTTGATCTGCCAGGAAGTTTCATATAAGGGCACACTCCGCTGCAGAGTGAATATTCCATTCTGGGATAAGGCTCCTGAACAACCGCCCCATTATTCATGAGGTTTCTATTAATTACGTCTTTTTAGCTAACTGTATTCGCCACATATTTCGCAGAGCGTGCAGGCATATACCACTGTATATGGCTTCGAATTTTTGTCGTAGTACGACACATAGTAAAGGAAATACGATGTCGTAAGGAATTAGATAAATGGAAAAACCTCTGTATCACGTATGAGAATGTTATTAAAAAAATTAAATTAAATTAACAGGTTCAAATTTTTGTAAAGCTGTGGGATTTAACTACTCCTCTCATCAGTCCGTAAGCTTACAAACTACTTAAACTAACTTATGCTAAGGACATACAGACACTTATACCCGAGGGAGGACTCGAACCTCCGACAGCGGGCGGCGGCGCGCTCTGCAGCAAGGCGTCTTGGAACGCTCCACCACTCCATCGCAGGGGTTGTAATTTATTGTGTCTTTACTACCAAGTCTGCAGACAATTTCCTAATATTTATGTGTACCTCGAATGGAATGAAGATTTGGGATTAACGTCCTGCCAACATCTTATTGATTACAGACGAAGCCTACGTTCTGATTGACATTTTCCTAAGCATGCGAAGGGAATTGGCTTTGCGCTCTGAAGGGAACCATCTCGGAATTTGCCCGAAGTGATATAGGGAAATCACAGGAATCCTTAATCACGATTTAGGAAGGTTTGAATCGCCATATTCCCAAATGCGAGTTCAGTATATTACCACAGCACCACCTAGCTTGGTAATTTAATTATTGTATGAGACACTTCTCAGTAGAAGTTATTTCAAAATAGATGACCTGCAAGAAAACGAAGGTGATATTTTGTGTCCCAGCCTCGTCGCCGCTTTTGTCTCGTTTCCGTCGTAGGTGTCGGTGGCCGAGTAGAATGAGACCGACACAAGATAAAGGATGCACGCTTGTGCAGGTACGAAGGTAAGCAGCCAGTGGGACAGCAGAAACTAGAAACACTAGAGTAAATTAGAACGATATATATATTGCACTGAATTTTATACAATACTTAACTTTTACATAGTTCTGTACTGCAGAATGCTGATACATAGTGCCTATCCGATAGCCAAGTCTTCACTGGTGCCTATCTGATTCCGAAGTGTTAACTGGTTCCTACCTCAGTCCCAAGTGAACGATGTCGTTCAGTCGCGGCCACGAGCCGAGTTGCAGCAGAGGGCGATCGTGGCTGACGTCGTAAGAACGCCGCGCCGTGTGTGCATGGCGGCGCGCGGCGAAAGTAGGTGGCGCGCACTTTGGACTTGTGCGACACCACAGATATGGCCAGAGAGTGGGAAAGAAGTCGATGGACAGAGAAAGAAGAAGATCGACTAACACAAGAATGGAATAATTCATAGCCGCGAAATTCCATAAAAGCTAAGGCGTCTGGCGAGAAAAGATATCATCTTATTGTAGTTGCCTAACGGATCAAAAATACCCTTCATAGCTGAAGAATTTCTGTTACTCATTTGTAGCCTCCCCTATCTCTAACACCTGAAGAATGCCAGTACTGATACATCTGCTGTAGGCTGCGAGCTCCAAATATGAATCGTCGGTGGGATGTGCAGAACTCTCAACGAAGCCCTAATTCTTCTGGCAATTCTGCAGAAGGCGTGACTACTGACGGAACAGGAAGTGGACGACTGGACAGTGCATCGTTTTCATTTCTCTTCGTTGGGGATACAGAATCGGATTTTGGGTTAAAAAAACTATTTTCGTTTTATTGGCTTAATATATTCCACTGTTTAAAATTACATTAGATCGGGTATTGCAATTTAGTTATATAGGTCTCTAATGGCTGAACATAGACATTTTTAACAGTACATTTATGTGACATGAATTCAAATATCCCGCTTTCCAGTGACTCTTTATACACTATTTGCCCGAAAATGTTTCTCTCTGTTTATATCATGTTACTCTTTGACTTTGTGACTTGAGATTCTTTGTAAATAGTGTGATTATGAAAGAATAAACTAGATTATGGGAAATCCTTGGATGGCAAAAGAAGATTGACTGATTCCATGATAGACCACATTCAAAATAGCTATGACCTTGTAATCAGGTAAAACACAGGCATCCATAACATGGTTTCTGCCCCAAAGGTGAAAACATCTGGTGTAAATGCAATAGGCGATTAACAATAGAGAGAAATACATTCACCAACACAGTCTACCATTAGCCATCATGGAAGAAATAAAGCCCACTTTAAGTGATATGGCTGACAGAAGTTTTCTTATGAACTGTGTTCACGAAAAATCTCAGAACCCCAACGAGTGCTCGAATAGTGTGAAATGGTATCGTCTCTTAAAAACGGTGTTTGTCAGAATTAATGCACTACATTTTGTTGTGTATGATGCTTTGCCAACCTTCATTCTTGGGAATATAACTAAATGCCACGTCATTTAAAAGTTGTGTTTGTGTGTTGGTTCCCGCACGGGATGTGCTATGTTGACTTTAGATCAGCACAGACTACGCCATGCTGACAATATAATCAAGAAATGAGTGAAGAAAGCACGACAGGTTCAGAGAGGTGTCAAAATAAGACTTGAATATAATGACTGTGAAGGGGTATTAAGTACGGATCAGGAAAGTTTTGATCTTCTTTCTCCGTTTCCCGTAAGTTTACTTTTTACTTTTTCTAGGAACAATATCTTAGGTACTGGTGAACCTAGAAGTCTGATTTACACAAAACTTATGGGTTATATTTTAGTAAAACGTGTTGGGAACAATTTACTTTAACACTTATAACGAAATATCGGTAAACTGGACCGATTGGGTTTTTGTGCTCTTTTATTGGCTGAACTGCGTGGCCTTGATGACTGCTGCTCCCTGTACCTTCCTTCTATCCCCTCTCCTAGCTCCCTGGCCCTTCGTGGTTAGTCTGCCTGACGGCTTATCCCAGAACAGGCGCTTTGTGTAGAGCCGTTCGGTCAGATATACCGCGTGTTTCGCTTACCAGCGAGCAGTCATCGGTCAAATAAACCATATGTTTCACTCAACAGCTTACAGTGGTATGTGTTGCGGGTCGCTGTTTTACTTCGATACTATTTTTCATTGCTTATAAATTGGCTAATACTGGTTCCTGTCGTCATTTACTGCCTTGCGATGCAGATTTTGATAAGCAGATACGTAGTAGAGTGTTATCTGCGGTCATTAGTGAAGATGACAGTGATTTTCACGTTAACGTTGATGATTCAGAAGCTGATCCGGATTTTGTCACGTCTGATGATCTCTTGATGAAGGTCAAATTGAACAAAGTTCCAGTTCATCGGAAGATTAAGATGGTGCCAATCTCGTCGAGCAAGGAGATGCTGCAGAAAATATAATAAATGCAGTTGCTGAAAGTGTCGATCTTCCAGAATATAGGCCTACATAGACTATTTGGACTAATATGTTTATTTGATTATTTGTGTCTATAAGCAATGTACTATACTAAAATTCATGTTATTGCTGTTTTCAAAATCTGAATACCGTAAGTAGTTCAGAATTATCCGATATTTTTCTGTCTTTATTTAATTCTTTTCACTATTTCTCGATTATTAACGTAAAAATGAATATCAAAATTGCTAAAAAGTTAATGTAATGCCTGTGAGAACTTACATACATAACAAGAAAAACCACGAGAAAAATCTAAACGGTCAAATTGACCGCATGTTTCGTTTAGTGCTATAAAAATCATGTTTCGTTATAAGTGTTAAAATAAATGTGAAATATCTATGTAAGAAAAAACTTCGTCAATAATCTGTTGTTCCAGTATTCTTATAAAATGTCAATGTACGTACAGCAAATATTTTATCCCTCTATATTCAGTAGTTTGTAAAAAAAAATGTTCCCTGTAGTAGGCATATTTTGACATTGCTGGGATAGGTGATTCCGTATCCTCTTAAGAGATTTCTCAGGGGAGAAAAAAAAGAAGAGGCAATTCCGAAGCTGGTGGCTCACAGAAATTCATCGGAAGGACTGGAGCGAACATTTCCTATTTTTGCCGGTAGTTAAGGGAGGGCTCCTTTTTATAAGGGGCGGCCGTGGATGCCTCGTTAAGTGGCGCATTAGGGGCGGATTGAATTGCCCTTATCAGGCGGACGGCAGCCGCCGCCATATTAGCAGCACACGGTAATTGAGCTCAATTTGGCCGCCGAGGCACTGCAACCCGAGAGGTACACCGAAGAGCAGAGCCGACCGGAGAGCCCGCTGCGATGCCAGGGTGGACCAGTGAAGAAACAAGGCAAACTGGAGGGCACTTACACCGCAAACTGTGCAGGAGTTGTTGCTGGCATCAATTACCTGCGGCGTGGAAAGTCATTCATTGCCAAGCACTGACACCTGTTTGCCGCGCGGGAGTACCCGAGAGGTCTGGAGCGCCACGTTATGGATCGCGAGGCCTCCGGCATCTGAGCTTCGAATCCTCCCTCGCGCATGGATGTATGTGATGTCCTTAAGTTAGTTTAACTTGGTTTAAGTAGTTGGTAAGGAGGAAGATGACGTAGGAGATATGATACTATGGTGTCGCACAAGTCCAAAGTGCGCGCCACCTACTTTCGCCGCGCACCGCCATGCACGCACGACGCGGCGTTCTTACGACAGCCACGAGCGCCCTCTGCTACAACTCCGCTCATGGCCACCAGTGAACGACATCGTTCACTTGGGACTGAGATAGGAACCAGTTAACACTTCGGAATCAGATAGGCACCAGTGAAGACTTGGCTGTCGGATAGGCACTAGGCAGGCCTCTAGCTCAACTATGTATCAACATTCGGCCGTACTGAACTAAGTAAAAGTATTGTATAAATTCTGTGCAATATAAATCTCGTTCTAATTTACTCTAGTGTTTCTAGTTTCTGCTGTGCCACTGGCTGCTCACCTTCGTACCTGCAAAAGCGTGCGTCCTTTATTCCTGTGTCGGTCTGTCTACTCGGCTACCGACACCTACGACGGAAACGAGACACAAAAGCGGCGACGAGGCTGGGACACAAAAGATACTGCGAGAAGAATTTGACAGTGCGCTGAAGGACGTGAGTCGAAACAAGGCCCTTGGAGTAGATGATATTCTGTCTTAACTGCTGATGTCGTTAGGAGAGCCAGTCGAGAAAAAATTGTATCACTTAGTATGCAACATGTATGAGACAGGGGAAATACCCTCCGACTTCAAGAAGCATATTGTGATTCCAATTCCAAAGAAAGCAAGTGCAGACAAGTATGAAAATTACAGAACTAGCAGTTTCATAAGTCTTGGTTGCAAAATACTAACACGAATTATTTACAAGTGAATGGAAAAACTTGTGTAATCCGACCTCGGGGAAGATCAGTTTCGATTTAGGAGAAATGTAGGAACACGGGAGATAATACACACATTACGACTTATCTTAGAAGATAGGCTAAGGAAAGGCAAACATACGTATTTAGCGTTTGTCAATTTGGAGAAAGCTTTTGACGATGTCGACTGGAATACACTCTTCCACATTCTGAAGGTATCAATGGTAAAATACAGGGAGCGAAGAGTTACATTCAACCTATACAGAAACCAGGCAGCGGTTATTAGAGTCATGGGGCAAGAAAGGGACGCAGAGGTTGGGAAAGGAGTAAGACAGGGTTGTAGCCTTTCCCCAATGTTGTTCAATCTGTACATTGAGCAGGCAGTGAAGGAATGGAAGGAGAAATTTGGAGAGGACATTTAAGTGCAGGGAGAAGAAATAGAAACATTGCGGTTTGCCGATGACATAGTAATTCTGTCAGAGACCGCAAAAGATCTGGAAGAGCAATTTAATGGAATGGAGAGTCTCTTGAAAGTAAGGTATAAGATGAACATTAACAAGAGCAAAACAAAGGTAATGGAATGTAATGCCAGAAAATCAGGCGATGCTGAAGGAATTAGATTAGGTAATAAGACAATAAAAGTAGTAGATGAATTTTATTTGGGTAGCAAGATAACTTCCGATGGCCGAAGTAAAGAATGGCTATGGGAAGAAAAGCGTTTCTAAAGAAGCGAAACCTTTTAACACCCAATATTAATTTAAATGTTAGGAAGTCCTTTCTGGCGGCATTTGTCTGGAGTGTAGCATTGTATGGAAGTGAAACGTGGACGATAAGGAGTTCAGATAAAAAGATGATAGAAGCTTTTGAAATGTGGTGCTACAGACGAATGATGAAAATTAGATGGGTAGACCACGTAACTAATGAGGAGGCGCTGAACCGAATCGGGGAGAAAAGGAGTTTCTGGAATATCCTGACTAAGAGAAGGGACACATTTTGAGACATCAATGAATTGTCAATTTAGCATTAGAAGGAAGCGTGTGGGGTAAAATTCGTATAGGGAGACCGAGGGACGAATGTAGTAAGCAGATTCAAAAGGATGTAGGTTGCCGAAGGTATTGTCAGATGAAGAGACTTGCACAGGACTGGGTAGCGTGGAGAGCTGCATCAAACCAGTCTGCGGACTGAAGACCACAACAACTACAAGCAAGGGACTGATGACCAACGTAGTAAGAATTACAAACATTTGAACATTTGACACCTGTTTATGTCGGCTCAGCGCAGCTTCTAAAGGGAGTATTACCCCAGTCTAACATACAGGGTGTTACAAAAAGGTACGGCCAAACTTTCAGGAAACATTCCTTACATAGAAAGAAAGAAAATATGTTATGTGGCCATGTGTCCGGAAACGCTTGCTTTCCATGTTAGAGCTCATTTTAGTATTTGCAGATGAGGCTTCATTCTAACGTGTAAATTGTAAATTTTCACAATCAACATGTGTGGGCTGACGAGAATCCGCACGCAATTGTGCAATAACGTCATCAAAACAGATTTTCTGTGTACGTTTGGGCAGGAATCGTTGGTGATGTCTTGATTGGGCCTCATGGTCTTCCACCTACTCTCTCTGGAGCACGTTATCATGATTTCATACGGGATACTCTACCTGTGCTGCTAGAACATGTGTCTTTACAAGTACGACACAACATGTGGTTCATACACAATGGAACTCCAGCACATTTCAGTCGATGTGTTCGTACGCTTCTCAGCAACAGATTCGGTGATCGATGGATTGGTAGAGGCGGACCAATTCCATGGCCTGCACGCTCTCCTGATCTCAACCCTCTTGACTTTCATTGATGGGGGTATTTTAAAGCTCTTGTCTACGAAACCACGGTACCAAATGTAGAGACTCTTCGTGCTCGTATTGTGGACGGCTGTGATACAATACGCCATTCTCAAGGGCTGCATCAGCGCATCAGGGACTCCATGCGGCGGAGGGTGGATGCATGTATCCTCGCTAACGGAGGACATTTAGAACATTTCCTGTAACAAAGTGTTTCATGTCACGCTGGTACGTTCTGTTGCTGTGTGTTTCCATTCCATGATTAATGTGACTTGAAGAGAAGTAGTAAAATGAGCTCTAACATGGAAAATAAGCGTTTCCGGACACATGTCCACATAACATATTTTCTTTCTTTGTGTGTGAGGAATGTTTCCTGAATGTTTGGCCGTACCTTTTTGTAACACCCTGTATACAAACATGACACTACCAATGACTATACACTGCGACAGCAGCGCTCCAAGCGGCCAGGAAGGTACATGTCTGAGTACGATATAAAATGAGTGTGATTAATTTCATTCGGATGGGGGACAAGGACGGGGCCTCCACGACAGCATTCTATAGCAACAATATCATAGCATGACGGCGTCCCCCGGAAACGTCATCAATAATGCTAACGGCCAATACTTCCACCACCGGAAACCTGCAAAAAAGGTAACAAACAGGCAATTTTTAGAGGCAATCCCCATGATTGTAAGTCTAAACGTCGATGGACTTACAACTAATAAACAAGACATCCTATCGGGACTCTTGCAGTCTAATAAATGGAATGTGTTATGCATCCAAGAAACTCACAGAGCTGCAGATGCAAAGCACCTGATATACAAAGAATGCGACTAGTAGTGGGAGCACCACATCCTAAACACAGCAGTGCTATAATAAAAAAAATACATAGTCAAACATCAGCTGTTTATTGCATTTAGAACTTTACCGGTTTTGGATATTATCCATCTTCAGAAGAGTCTGTTAAAAATTTTACAATTATGAATTATACACAAGTTACAATGAAATATGACATAACATAGTAGTGTCATCCAGAAGATACTTACAAAATTAAACAGACTAATTGATAACTCCATAGTAGATCTGATAAACTTAGCAGAGATCGAAGTATACATGCTGTGAAAGTAGTATATCTTTGACCACCATCACAGGATGCCATCACGTGATGTACCTTTGATTCTGTGATGGCAGTCAAAGATTACTATTTTCACACCATGAATACTTCGATCTCTGCTAAGTTTATCAGATCAACTAAGAAGTTATCAATCAGCCTGTTTAATTTTGTAAGTATCTTCTGGATGACACTACTATGTTATGTTATATTTGATTGTAACTTGTTTATAATTCATGATTGTAAAATTTTTGACAGACTCTTCTGAAGATGGATAATATCCGAAACCTGTAATGTTTTAAATACAATAAACAGATGATGGTTTACTAGGCTTTTTTAAAGTTTATTACACCTGTTGACTCCCACCTAAGCAAAATCTTGAGTGTCATATTAGTTCGATTTGAGATGACGGGGCTTCTGTCGGAAAAACCACAGTCAATTATATCGAAATACTATCAGCTGAAATTGGAAACTTACACCTGTTGACTCACACCTAAGCAAAAACTTGAGTGTCATATTAGTTCGATTTGAGATGACGGGGCTTCTGTCGGAAAAACCACAGTCAATTATATCGAAATACTATCAGCTGAAATTGGAAATTTCAAAGTAACATCCGTGTATAAGCCTCCAGGAAAAAAAGTGCTTTCACCTCGCCTAAAAATACGAAATTCATTGTAGGAGATTTTAACTGCCACAGCACTGCTTGGGGATCCACTGAAGCAGATGATAACGGATATCTGTTGGAGGAATGGACAGAAACAAGAGATTTCAGCATCCTCCATGTTCCGAACCTTCCCCCCTCCTTTACATGTAAAATATGCAAACTTGGACATAACCCCGATAAGTACATCACCAACTCAAACATAAAAGACTGCTGTAATAAAGTGGTCTATCAATCTATACCTCGAACACAGCATATACCAGTAGGAATACAGCAGTTAAGACCACTACATCGCCCTTTCCAAGACACAAGCCAGCGCCTTCCATTTTAGATCTTGGCAAGCTAATCGTAAACTTGACGTCTCTTGGAATAATGCCATACTGAAAAATACCAAAAAACCAACTTACTTGGGCGTGGTGTCGTCAGATCTTTGAAATATAGGTACCATTGCGAAAAGATCCGCTAAAAGATAACTGCCAGAAATAATATTATGCGGAAACTGGCTAACAGCTCATGGGCTGCTACACCTTCCGTATTAAGGACCACATTAAGGGTGTGCGGGGTGCGGGGGCAGCGCCTGGCAACAGTGTTCCCGTATAGTTGCCTCGAGTGTATAAACATCCCGCCCAAGCAACACTGTCAGCCGCAGAAACAAGAGTCCGAACTCTCCCGAAGACAACCGGAGTCGTCGGCCCGTCAAACAAAGTGGGCTTTTCGCGCCTTCTGACCAGTTCACTTGTAGCTGCGAGCGAACTAACTGTGCGTAGTGCTTGTTGTTTAGCGTGTTTTATATTGAATTTTGAGGCTCAAGTGAACAGGTGAAATAATGAATCCGGTAATTTCCTTGTTTGCTGAATCCTTCAATTTACGCAGGTTAGAAGAGAAATTAGAAATCAAGAGGCTAGGTGGACCGATTGCTAGTTTGACAATTTCACAGACAGTTAAGGATGCTCTGCAATTACTTTTGTAAATATCGTCTAAACTTCTTTTCAAGCGTAAAGTAGTACTTCATTCTGTGTACACACTTTAGTGGTATTATGAGTACATGCTACGGTGATATGAGCAATCAATATGTTAATATCATCCAATACAAAAAGATGAGCAGTCCGCTGATTTTGTTTTCTTGGTTACTGTTTTTCTTGGTACCTATAATAATTCCGTGCGTCTCGGTAGTCTGGTGCAAGTCTCTGAACTAGACGCCAATTCGGCCAATCACTTAGCGTTTCTGGTGAGAAGTCATCCGACAGTTTGTTTTTATTTTCCTTGGTTTTTAATTCTTCGGCTAGATATTGTCTCTGCAGTCGTGTGATTGTTTCTGATCCATATACGTCTATGATATCTTGACTTAATAGCATTTTTTTCCGAATGCATTTAGCTGCCACAATGGAGAGGCCGAACTTTTTATTAGTGAAAAAAAGTGCACTACCAACTTTTCTGGTCACCAGCAGCCACTGCTAACCTTACAAACCTTACAAACATTTCAACGATGACGACGAGCTGAAAGAACATGCTACCACATGGCTGAATACACAGGCGGCAACCTTCTATGAAGAAGGCATACAGAAACTTGTGCCACGCTATGACAATTACCTACAAAATTTCGGCAGCTATGTAGAAAAGTAGTTTTACAGTTTTAGATTTTTGTAGAATAAATATTTTTTTTCTGTATCTGTACACGTTTGTTTTATATAATCAAACGGAACTTACTTTCTGGACGTACCTCGTATTTAGTTTACAGTCAGCACAAAAAAGGATAATTTGATTTTCAAAGAGTAATGCTATGTTGACAACGAATTGTTCATTATAACGTTGGCTGTCGCAAATGTTTTAGCGGTTTCTTGGGGGCAATTTCTTATTTCGTCATTCGTTCATGGAAACAATGAATTTTTCTTGTGATGACATTTTCTAAAACTGTTTCCAAACCGACTATCCATTCCACTGATATACATTGAAATCATCATATTCCGCATCACTTTTAACGTGTCTGAAAAAAAGTTTTCAAATTAATATTGTTTACTATGAACATAAAACAACTATGCCGTCTGAAATATCATTGGCTTCTTCAAACTTTGTCACAAGTGGTCGGCTTCATTCCCGCGGGCTGACAAATTTTCTTTTGCAACATTACCCGTTAGGCCTGTGTCGGCGATTGTAAAATTTTACCAAAGTACCTACGCGTTGGGAAGATTTGGATGAAAATTCTCTACATGATTTTAATGCTTAATAGTACCTACGTGTTGGGAAAATTCCCTGCGTCTGGGACCACTGGTCAGCAGTCACCAATTCGTTAACTCTCTTCACATTGTCTGGACTGTGTCCAGTACGAGGCCTGCCGCTGTAAGGACAATCCTCAATATTGCCGTGCCGGCTTTCATAACGTAACCTGCTTGCCCACCGGCTAACTGTAGTGCGATCGACAGCAGCATCTCCATACACCTTTTTGAACCTCTTGTGGTTGTTTCCCACCGTCTCGTTTCCACAGCACAGGAATTCAATGACAGCACGTTATTTCTGACGAACGTCACGTGTAGCAGCAATCTTGAAGACATGCTGTGACGGCACCAACAGATTGAAGTATGTTTGAAATCAAGCGGGAAGGATGTATTTCACACTGTAAAATATTCTTCTATATTTCGCGAACGAACTAGTTCCCACAGGCGAACTACGCGAACTAGTTCGCAGATCCCCCGCTTCTTAGTTCGTCCGCTCCTTTTCCGAAGACTGAAGAGGAAAAGCGAGAGGACGCGAGAGCGCGCAGAATCGCGTGATTCCCTTTTGCCAGTTACCGTCATTTCGAGCTGAGATGCAGCTGAGCTGTAGTTTCATAGCCATTGCTCAAAAATACGGGTAATAGCACACGCTTGGGCAACACTGATCATTATATAAAAAAGCTGTCATAAAAAATGAAAGAGCTCTTTTAGTAGCGGTAGCCTAAAAATTCCGCAGTCTTATTTTGGTTTTTACCTTATTTTACATTTTGTGGTCATGTGGGACCCTTTTACATACTTATGTACTGGTAGCGTTGTCATCTGCAACCAAGATTATCTGTACAATTGTACAAAAGGATGACACAGACAGCTAAAACACACACACACAACACATACACACAAAGACAAAACAAACATTCAAATTTACCGCCATTACACTGGAGAACAGCTGAAAGTCAAGTGACACATGTGCAGTTTAACAAAGTAAACACAGAGGAATTTTTAAAGTGGAAAGTGGTTGTGATAAAAAAAAAAAAAAGTCCGCAAATATGTGCATTACATGTGTGCTATGTATAATAGTGCGGAAGAAGAAGTGTATGCCAAAAGAAACTGAAAGTGGTAGATAGTAAACAGACGATAGAAATATCCCCACATACCAAAATTACGTTTTCGCACCATAAGTAGCAGTTTAAAAACCTTAGAAGTTGTTAAAAGAGATAATTTTTATTGCAGATGACAACGCTACCAGTACATAAGTATCTAAAAGGGTCCCACATGACCACAAAAAGTAAAATAAGGTAAAAACCAAAATAAGACTGCCGAATTTTTAGGCCTAAATTTACAACTAGCACAGTAGTAAAATAAATGTAATTTGTATTCACAGCATGAAATAAATTGAAAGCCCACTAATGATGGCACAGAGGTGCTGAAACTAGTTTGGGTGCTTAATAAAAACCGTGTTTTGCATATCAGTCGGACTTCATACCTAGTAATTTTTACTGCAAACACGGAAAAATAAGAGCTGCAAATCAAGAAAATGATGAATACTACTCTAAAACTTTCAAACGTGCAGAATGAAAACTGTATTTAAAACAAAAGTGTGCATTTCTTTTGGAGTGACCCACATAGAAGAAGCAAAGATATGTAATTTAATAATCGGTACTGTGGTAGTCTTGCTGTAGAGTCAATACGCGGCCCCCTCGGCCGCCTGCGCCGGAAGCCGCGCCTACGCCTACGCCTATGCGCTGCTGGCGCCCGGCGCCTGCATCCTGTTCCTGTTTGCTCCCGCCTGTGACAGACGCGCCGCGCTGTTTTGCTGTGTCGTCGACACTTCCGCCATCGGGCCGCCGCGCCGCGCCGCGCCGTACCGCCCCAGCGCGCCCGCTCCAGCGCGCCCGCTCTTGCCGCGCCACGTTTTAAGGCGATCACATAGTCATGTCAACTGCAGTGCGATTCCATTTCCCTTCAAGACAACAATGGCTTGTCAAACTGAGCTCTCAGCGACCATTCCTCATTTATTCCAAATGTTTCAAATGTTTGTATAGCTAATGGGACTTAACTACAGGGTCATCAGCCCTTAAACTGAACTTATGAACTATTTACGAACTAGGACGGCACAAATATCCTTGCCCGAGGGGGGATTCGAACCCCCGACCGTAGTGTCTGCGCAGACCGTGACTGGAGCGCCTCAATCCCGTCGGCCACCACGGCCGGCCCTCATTTATTACCAACTTGCAAGAAACTCCTCATATACAATTAGAGAAATACTACTAAAAGGATCGCTGGAACCTGCACGGCCTACAGGTGACAACATTTTTCGACAATTTCAGGTTACTGTATACCCGGCGTCTTATAAGAAAGCGTTTCCGCGCATAGAGGCGGAGCGATAGGGGATGCGTGGAGGGGAGGAGATACGGCCGAGCGCCAACAGTTGCGCCTGCGGGAGAAACATTGCGCAACTCGCGGCCAGCCACGCGCCTACAGAATGAACATTATTGGCTGTCATTGCAGTAATGGAGGGGAATGCGCAGAACGGCTGAAAACTGAGCCGCCTTCATAGCTGACGCCGATTATAGTAACACTGAAAGTGGGCCGTTGCGATCGCTTTTCGACAGCAGAAAATTTAAATGAAAATAACGGTTTAACAGTTCAACTGATACGAAAAATGAGTAAACAGATTAGTAGAGAGAAAACTCTCTACAACCTTGCTCTCTTATGTTATTTCCGTGACTCACCATTTCAGAGATATTGGCAAAAATAACGCCGATTTGACACCATCTGTCTATAACGTGTTCCCACGTTTTAGGTCTCACCGTCAACCAATCGTCACGAAATTTTACAGACGACATTGCTGGCCACCAACGACCTGAATCTCCCTTTCTCAAACGTTTCGGACCATACTATAAGTCAGTAAAACTAAAAATAAGCTGAATGAAACTTTCACTCTGCAGCGGAGTCTGCACTGATATGAAACTTTCTGGCAGATTCAAATTGTGTGCCGGAACCGGGACTCGAACCTGGGACCTTTGCCTTTCGCGGGCAAGCGCACTACCGACTGTGCTATCCCGAAACGACTGACGATGCCGCCTCACAACTTTACTTCCGACAGTACCTCGCCTCCTACTTTCCAAACTTCACAGAAGTTCTCATGCGAAACTTGCAAGACTAGCACTCCTGGAAGAAAGGATATGGTGGAGACATGGCTTAGCCACAGCCTAAGGGATGCCTCCAGAATGAAACTTTCACTCTGCAGCGGAGTGTGCGCTGATATGAAACTTCCTGGCAGATTCTGTGAAGTTTGGAAAGTAGGAGGCGAGGTACTGGCGGAAGTTGTGAGGCGGCATCGTGAATCGTGTCGGGATAGCACAGTCGGTAGTGCGCTTGCCCGCGAAAGGCAGAGGTCCCAGGTTCGAGTCCCGGTTCCGGCACACAATTTTAATCTGCCAGTAAGTTTCGTAAAAAATAAGCTGTTTGTGGAGGCCTTTTGGCATCATTAAATTTAATTACAAATAATGCCGTAACCTTTCATCTGAGACGGAAGTTGAATAAACGTATTCATATACTATACTCCCTCCGATAGGCCTCGAGAGTCCCACTGGGTACTGACCGACTGCCGTGTCATCCTCTGCCCGAAGGCGTCAACGGATGCGGTCTGGAGGGCGATGTGGTCAGCGCACCGCACTCCCAGCCGTTATGTCAGTCTTCGTGACCAGAGCCACTGCTTCTCAATTAAGTAGCTTCTCAGTTGCCAGTACAAGGGCTGTGTCCACCCCGCTTGCCAACAGCACTCGGCAGACCCGTACGGTGACCCATCCAAGTGCTACCAAGTCCAACAGTGCTTTAATTTGATGATCTAACGGGAACCGATGTATCCACTCCGGCGCGGCCGTTGGCGTAAGCGTATTCATATGGGAGAAAATTCTCAATAACTTTGCTCTTTTATGTTATTTCCATAACTCGCACCGTTTCAGAGATATTTGCAAGAATATCGGCGATTTGACAGCGTCACTTGCTTTTACGTAAACCAATACGGAAAAAAAAATAAACTTGAAAAAGATCACAAACTACCACGGCAAGACAGATCATTGTATTTTTTCGGAATGAAAATAGGGGAAAAATATTGAAATAAATGTTTAACGAGGTAAAAGTTAAAAAAGAAAAGGGTATCTTTCTCATTGGTAAACTCAAATATCAAATATTTCGGCTGGTTTTTATAATACGGTCAGAGAGAATATTACGTGTTGAGTGCATAGATAGTATCACAATAGTAGAGTAGTAATAGTGGCGTCCATAATATTTTATTAGTTAAATTTTTGTAATCTTTGTTCGAAATGTTTGCAAAAATGAGTATGTAACGAAAGAAAGAAAGAAAACTACAGGAAAAATAAAATTCGCCTTTAAAACAGACAGTGCAATTTTTTTAATTTTAATTTTATTTTATTGTATTTATTTATTTATTGTTTAGCATTAGCTGGAAACCCTGCGTTGCCCGGGTATGAATCTACAGCACTCTTAATGTAGTTCATCTCCGCTGTGCGGAATGGCTGCCTGGTCTAAGGCGTCATGCTATGGGATGGGCCGCCGATACCGGCGCAGGTTCGAGTCCTCCCTCGCGCATGTGTTGTGTGTGTGTGTGTGTGTGTGTGTGTGTGTGTGTGTGTGTGTGTTAGTGTAATTTGTAATTTAATTTAAGTATTTTGTTAGTACAGGGACTGATGACCAACGCAGTTTGGTCCAATAGGTTCGCAAAAATTTGATACTTAGTTGTTCTGTTTCTCACCCCCTGTCTATCACTTGCTGTCCCACGCTGTTCATTTCACCTGTAGTGTAGTAAACTTCTACATCCACATACGTACTCCGCAATCCAGCCAAAGGTGCGTCGCGGACAGTACACAGTATCACTACTAGTTACTTGCTTTCCTGTTCCACTCCCATATACAACGAGGGAAAAATTAATGTTAGTTTGCATCCGTACCAGCCCTAACATTTTTACTCTTCCCTTCGTGGTTTTTAAGCTAAATGTAGGTTTGCAGCAGCGTAATCGCTCTGCAGTCCGCCTCAAATTCCGGCCCTCTAAATTTCTTCAAGAGTGCTTCCCGAAAACAAAGCCGCTTTCCATCCAGCGACTCCCATTTGAGTTCCCGAATCATTTCAGTAACGCTCGCGCATTCATTGACTCTAGCAGTTGCAAACCTAGCCGCTCGCCTATGAACTGCCTCCATGTCCTCCTTCAAACACTTGAGCAGTACTCAAGACGGAGTCGTACAAGCTTTTTACATGCGGTCTTCTTTACAGACGAATCACACTTTCCTTAAATTCTTTCAATAAACTGAAGTCGAACAATCACCTTCTCCGCCACTCGGACTCTATCTTACAAATGTTCAAATGTTTGTACAGCTTATGGGACTTAACTACGCGATCATCAGCCCCTAAACTTACAAACTACTTATGAACTACTTACGAACTAGGACGGCACAAATTACTATGCCTGAGGGGGGATTAGAACCCCCGACCGTAGTGGCCGTGCAGACCGTGACTGGAGCGCCTCAGTCCCCTAGGCCACCGGGATTCTATTTTAGATACAGAAAGATGATCCACAGCACTCAATTTAAAGAGCAAATGCCCGTAGCGAAGTGTTTACTGATATGAAATTTCCTCGCAGATTAAATACTGTGTTCCGGAGTGGGATTCGAGCTGATGACATTTGCTTTCCACGGGGAAACACTCTGCCA
This sequence comes from Locusta migratoria, assembly GCA_026315105.1. Taxonomy (NCBI): domain Eukaryota; kingdom Metazoa; phylum Arthropoda; class Insecta; order Orthoptera; family Acrididae; genus Locusta; species Locusta migratoria. The sequence continues at coordinate 261,871,807 of CM048749.1, read as the reverse complement.
TCCGAGCTACTTCAACAGTTTTGGAAGAAAGGAAGAAAAGAAAAAGGAAACTGAGCCCACAACTCAACAATAGAAGTAGCACTACAGGCAAAGGTCCTATGTTTCAATAAATATGTTCACAGATTTGTGACTGGCTGGAAGACTTCCTAAGTACTAGGACGCAGTACGTTGTTTTCGAAGGCGAGTATTGATCAGAGACGAGTGTATCGTCAGCCTGCCCCAGGGGTGTGTGATATGACCACTATTATTTTCTATCTATACAAATGATCTGATGGACAGAGTAACTCGTAATTTACAGCTGTTTGCTGAAGATACCGTGGTGTATGGGAGGGTGTCGTCTTTAAATGACTGTAATAGCATACTGGAGGACTTAGACCAAATTTCTAGTTGGTGTGTAGAATAGCAGCTAATGTAGAAAAATGTTAGGTGATGCGCATGAGTAGGAAAAGCAATCACATAATGTTCGAATACAGTACTAGTAGTGATCGTCTGGATGCAGTCGCGTCGTTCCGATATCTAGGCGTATATGAAATGGAACGAACATGTAAGGACAGTTGTGAGTAAGGCGGACAGCCGACTTCGGTTTATTGGGCGAATTTTGGGAAGATGTACTTCATCTGTAAACGAGACTGCTTATAAAGCGCTTGTGCGACCTCGTCTTGAGTATTGCTCAAGTGTTTGGGATCCGTAGCAGATCAGTTTAAAAGAAGACATAGAAGCAGTTTAAAGGCGTTACTGGTAGGTTCGACCAATGCGCGAATGTCACGGAAATGCTCCAGGAAGACGATGTTCTTTTAGAGAAATTCTGTTGAGGAAATTTAGAGGGCCGGAATTTGAAGCTGAGTGTAATACGATCTTCCTGTCGGCTACTTACATTTCGCCGCCTACTTACATTTTGCGTAATGATCACAAGGACAAGATAAGAGAAATTAGGGATCGTTCTATTTGGGAGTGGAACAGGAAAGGAAATGCCTATTAGTGGTACAGTCTACCCCCCGCAACACACTTTAATGTGGAATCATTAGCGTAAATTGGATCACTTCAATGTTTTAGTAGTGATGTTCAGATGTTTGTAGAGCTTATGGGACGTAACTACGGGATTATCATTATGAACTAGCTAATACTAAGGAAGCCACAAATATCCATGCCTGAGGGGGGATTCGAACCCCCGACTGTAGCGGCCGTGAAGACCTGGCGCGCCGCAGTCCCCTCGGCCACCGCGGCCGACGTTTTAGTCGTAATAATTATTCATATGATTTGGAAATGGCTAGAGGACACATTTCGAAGCAACAAAAATAAATGTTTCATCTTTGCACACCTCATTTCCTGCAACACGGAAATAGCGAATAATCTTACTAAGAGGTTCCGTATAGAATCTCCTCGAAAAGCTAATTTAACAGCCCTGAAAAGAGACACGTGTGATTTCTAACTCTCGGAACCGCACAAAACCGTGCTTGGAATAACATAAATAAAACAGGTCTTATTTCATTTCCATGCAGATCGCCGCACTTGTCTGCTACGCCGCTAGATGGTGGCATAGTGTAGCTGCACTAACCAGTGCTCCAGTTGCGTGAGTGGTGTAGCTGCAGTACGTATTTGTCTCTTGCAGTGTTCTAAAGCGAGTTACTGTGTATACTGCCTACACTGCAATTATATCATGAAGAGAATCAGTCCTATGTATGTGGTACAAATATTAGGGACCAAGTTGCGACGTGCTGAATATGAAAATACACGACGAAACGCTAGATAGATATACGAAATTCGAAGGAGAGGAGTAACCTGATCCTTAAGGTGGCTCTTCAAACAGTACACGACATTCATCTCCAGAGCGACAGGAATGTGACACTTATTTCATCGTGAAAATTCACTCAGTAATTTACAATCAATTTCCTGCACCTACGTATGAACCAATGTTGCAAAATTGTTGGCGAAAGTCAGGGTATGACAATGACATTTGAAAATGAAATTAGTGTGGCTTTTGATACTGGACTGCTTGAATGCGAAAGTAATTTGGAATGTGATAAAGTGGCTTTAGTGAGGTGTGCACATTGTTCTCTCCCACTTTGTTTTAACTACCTCATTGAAATCCCGCGTCTGCACTTTAAGAACTAATATAAGCAGTTTCACGTATGTGGTACTGGTGTATATGTGTGTTTTTCGCTATTGTAAGTAGTTTAAACAGAGTTTCTGACGCCATTAAATTACATATAACTTCCTTCCTTTGGTACTGATGTATTGTCGCTTTGTTTCTTTCTGTTAAAATGTTACTAGAGGTACCAATGGAACGTTTCGCATGGAAATTTCGCACACCACTGTCCTGTTTATGACTGCCTGTTATTCCAAGCATGGTATCGTGCCGTTGCGAGCCATTGAGGTGGAAGGCGTCCCTTGTGAGTACTGATGAATAAGCTTGTTACTGTGACGCTACTACAAAGTTTTGGGAGTGTCCAATTAAGGTTGGAGTGTGTCAACAACGTTGTTTTTTACTTGGCTGAATGACAAGAATTTATTTACTTCTCGCCTACAATGGGCCAGGAGTCGTGAGAAACTATTTCGTGTAAAGCAAGTGAACGGTGAAAACTTCAGTTGAAGAACTTCACCGGCTGTACAAACAGAGTAAGTTAATATCGTAAACTGTGCCTTAGTTGTGTATCATATTAACGTTTACATAAAATGCTAACTAAAACAATTGTGTAGTTGTAGGGCTTTGTATTAAATGTTGTCTTGTTATAGGGTAACACCGATCATGGTGAGAACATACGTCCAGAAGGTTGGCTCCGGAAGAAGGTGCAAAAGGTTCATGGAAAATGGATAAAGTCCATGCGTCAGGGGACAATGAGTATCAGGAGAACGTCAGAACAGTTTGCTGTTCTATACATGACCCTTAACGATAAGTTACTGAATAAATATAAACACAAGGTGGATGCACCAAAAAATAAATAAATAAATAAAAAATAAAAAAAAAGTTTGTAAATCTATCGGACCAAACTGCGTGGTCATCAGTCCGTAGCTTACAAACTACTTAAACCTAGGTAAAGTAATCTACGAACAAACACACACACACACCCATGCCCCAGGGAGGACTCGAACGTCCACGGCGAGCAACCGTGCGCACCGCAACGAGGTGCTTTAGACCACACGGCTACTCCACCGCGGCGTGGTTGCACCAACAGCGCTATACAAGGAAGAGAAGAAACGCCTGTCGACGGTTTATTGGTATGCGACAAGTGGGGTTTTCCACTGAGAAACATGGATATACGTACCAACGTTCGGGGATACCCTAACCATGCAGGCAAAATGGAAAAGAGATTTAAAGACAATTGGCCCCAATTAGATTGGGTTCATGCACTTCTGAGAAGAAATTTCGGACTGACATTCACAATTTGAGAGAAAACGAAAAGACATGGGATAGCTGTTTCAAGGGAGCTCTTAACGGAATATTTTTGTAATCTTAGCTAAACACATTGATTTCTTGTTTGTTGTTGTTGTTGTTGTTGTTGTCTTCAGTCCGGAGACTGGTTTGATGCAGCTCTCCACCCTACTCTATCCTGAGCAAGCCTTTTCATCTCCTCATAAGAACGGCAACCCACATCCACTTGAATCTGCTTACTATACGCGTCTATTGGTCTCCCTCTGCGATTTTTAACCCCACACACTTGCCTCCAATGCTAAATTTACGATTCCTCGATGTCTAAGAATGTGTCTTACCAAGCGATCCCTTTTTTTTTGTCAGGGTATGCCAAAAATTCATTTTCTCACCAATTCTGTTCAGTACCTCTTCATTAGTTATACGATCCACCCACCTTATCTTCAGCGTTCTCCTGTAGCACCACATTTCAAAAGCCTCTATTCTCTTCCTGTCCGCACTGCTTATCGTCCGTGTTTCACTCCCGTACAAAGCAACACTCCACACAAATGCCTTCAGAAAAGACTTCCTTACACTTAAATTAATATTCGATGTTGGCAAATTTCTCTTTTTCAAAAATGCTTTTCTTCCCATTGCCATTCTGAATTTTATATCCTCTGTACTGTGACCGTCATATGTTATTTTACTACCCAAGTAACAAAACTCATCTACCACCTTCATTGTTTCATTACCTAATCTATTTCCTTCAGCATCGTCTGATTTTCTAAGACCGCATTCCATCATTTTTGTTTTGCTCCTGTTAATGTTCATTTTATACGCTCTCTTCAACACACTGTCCATTCCATTCAACTGTTCTTCCAGGTCCTTTGCTGTCTCTGACAGAATTACAATGTCATCAGCAAAACGCAATGTTTTTATTTCTTCCCCCTGAACTTTAATCCCTATTCCAAAATTTTCCTTGCTTTCCTTCACCGCCTGCTCGATGTACAAATTGAGTAACATCGGTGAAAGGCTACAACCCTGTCTTACTCCCTTCCCAACTGATGCTTTCCTTTCATGCCCTTCGAGTCTAATAACTGCGGTCTGGCTTTTGTACAAGTTGTAAATAACTCTCCTTTCCCTGTATTTTACCCCTTCAGAATTCGAAAGAGTGTATTCCAGTCAACATTGTCAAACGCTTTCTCCAAATCTACAAAATCTAAAAATGTAGGTTTGCCTTTCCTTAATCTATCTTCTAAGATAAGACGTAAAGTGAGTATTGCCTCCCGGGGTCCTACATTCCTCCTGAATCCAAACTGATCTTTCCCGAGGTCAGCTTCTACCAGCTTTTCCATTCTCCTGTAGATAATTCGTGTTAAAATTTTACAACCATGAATTATCAAACTGACGGTTATGTAATTTTCACACCTGTCTGCGCCTGATTTCTTTGGAATGGGGATTATTACCTTTTTTTAAAAGTCTGAGGGTATTTCGCCTGTCTCATACATCCTACACATCAATTCAAATAGTTTTGTCATGGCAGAGACTTTAGCAGCTCTGAGGGAATGTCATCTAATCCTGGGGCCTTGTTCCGACCTAGGTCTTTCAGGGCTCTGTCAAATTCATCTCTCCGTATAGTATCTCCTATTTCATCTTTATCTACTTCCTCTTCCCTTCCTACAACATCGTCTCTAAGTTCATTTCCTTTGTAGAGCTGCTCTATGTACTCTTTCCAGCTTTCAGCTTTCCCTTCTTTGCTGAGAACTCGTTTTCCATCTGAGTTCTTGATATTCGTAGAGTTGCTTTTCTAGTCCCCAAATGTCTCTTTTATTTTCCTGTAGGCGGTATCTACTTTTCCCCTTCTTATACATTCTTCTACAGATTTGCATTTGGCTTCTAGCCACTCCTGCTTAGCCATTTTGCACTTCCTGACAATCTCATTTCTTAGTCGTCTGTACTCCATTTTGCCTGCTTCATTTACTGCATTTTTACATTTTCTCCTTTCATAAATTAAATTTAGTATTTCCTGTGATATCGAAGGATTTTTGTAGGTCTTACCTTTCTACCTATTTTGTCCTCTGCTGCCTTCACTATTTCATCTCTCAATGCTACCCATTCTTCTTCTACTGTTTTATTTCCCTCTGTTTCTGTCAATTGTTGCCTAAAGCTCCCTCTGAAATTCTCCAGAACTTCACGTTCCTTCAATTTATGTAGGTCCCATCTCCTTATTTTCTTACCTTTCTGTAGTTTTTTTCAGTTTCAGCGTACAGTTCATGACTAACAAGTTATGGTCAGAGTCTATATCTGCCCCTGGGTATGTCTTACAGTTTATAACCCGGTTCCGGAATCTATGTTTTACCATTATAAAATCTATCTGATACCTTCCCTTGTCTCCTGGCCTCTTCCATGTATACAACCTTATTTTGTGATTCTTAAACCACGTGTTTGTTACGATTAAATCATGTTCCGATTAAAATTCTACCATGCGACTTCCTCTTTCATTCCTTCTGCCCAGTCCATATTCACCTACTATTTTTTTCTCTTCCTTTTCCTACTACCGAATTACAGTCTCCCATCACAATTAAGTTTTCCTCTCCCTTAACTGTCTGAATAATTTCCTTTAGCTCCTCATATATTTCTTCGATCTCCTCATCATCAGCAGAGCTAGTTGGCATATAAACCTGTACTACTGTTGTCGGTGTTGGCTTCGTATGTATCTTGACAATGATAATGCGATCACTGTGCTGCTCATAGTAGTTTACCCGCATTTCTATTTTCTTATTCATTGTCAGACCTACTCCTGTGATACCCCCAACTGATTTTGTATTTATAATCCTGTACTCGCCTGACCAGAAATACTGTTCATCCTGCCACCGAACTTCACTAATCCCCACTATATCTAACTTCAACCTATCCATTTCCCGTTTTAAATTTTCTAATTTTCCTACCCGATCAAGGGATCTAACATTCCACGCTCCGATCCGTAGCATGCCAGTATTATCTTTCCTGATGACAACATCCTCCTGAATAGTCCCCGCGCGGAGATCCGAATGGGGGACTATTTTACCTCCGGAATATTTTACCTGAGAGGATGCCATCATCATATGTTCATACAGTAGAGGTGCATGTCCTCGGGAAAAGTAACGGCTGTAGTTTCCCCTTGCTTTCAGCCGTTCGCAGTAACTGTGTGGCAAAGCAACATTAGCTGATGTTACAAGGCCAATTTTTTTTTTTTTAATGTAGAAATTTGATCGTTGTAACCAGTGGAAAAGTGTAACATCGATAAAAAGGCGTATAAAAGGATGAAAAATAAATAAAACACCCTGACCGGAATTACTCCACTCCACGGGGTAACACCAATAGGTGATTTCGTTTTCACAGTCGCAATATATTCACCGGTTCAATTTTCTATTATTATCAAAACTTCAAGAAATAGTCTCATTTTTTAAGTATAAAGCTACGTAAATCCGTTTCTGATACTCTGGGAAATATCTGTAAAAAACATGCAAAATTAATCGGTTGTACTCCGTTTTACGATAATCGCCATCCCTAGTCTACCCCGTCGGGTGTGGATGTGTATATTGCCTTAGTGTAAATTAGTTTAAGTAGTATTTATGTAAGCGGACCATGTCGGTTGAGTGCTCTTGTCCCTTAGGTTTACAAATATTGGAACACTATTTATTTATTTTTTTATTTTATTTTATTTATTTATTTTTTTTTTTTTTTTACACTTCAGTATGTGGTATTCAACTCAGTTCCACCGTGTGTTGGGTTTCAAAAATGTCAAACGGGCAACTACTGCTGCGGTATTATTCGCAAATAATTTATAAAGATAATAGTGGAAACTCTTTCCTAAAACATGCGTCAGCCATCCTGAGCACCTCCTAGCGGCGTGAGTCGTGCACTAAAACAGAGAGACAGAGAGAGAGGGGAATTAACGTTGTGAGGCACAGAAGACTTACATGATTCGTTGGCTTTTTTTACAGAGTTAAGAAATGGTTGGAAGAGGGAGTTATAATTATGTGTTTTATAAATTGTATTAATTACAAACACCAAAGCAGTCTGAAGGGCCAACTGGTCTTCAGAAAGCACAGAATAAATATACTACTGGCCATTAAAATTGCTATACTAAAAATAAATGCATATGATAAACGGGTATTCATTGGACAAATATATTATACTAGAACTGACAAGCGATAAATTTTCACGCAGTTTAGGTGCATAGATCCTGAGAAATCAGTACCCAGAATAACCAACTCTGGCCGTAATAAAGGCCTTGAGTCAAACAGATCTTGGATGGCGTATACAGGTACAGATGCCCATGCAGCTTCAACACGATACTACAGTTCATCAAGAGTAGTGACTGGCGTATTGTGACGAGGCAGTTGCTCGGCCACCATTGACCATACGTTTTCAATTGGTGAGATCTGGAGAATGTGCTGGTCATTGCAGCAGTCGAACATTTTCCGTATCCAGAAAGGCCCATACAGGACATGCAACATGCGGTCGTGCATTATCCTGCTGAAATGTAGGGTTTAGCAGGGATCGGATGAAGGGTAGAGCCACGGGTCTTAACACATCTGAAATTTAACGGCCACTGTTCAAAGTGCCGTCGATGCGAACAAGAGGTAAGCGAGAGGTGTTACTAATGGCACCCCATACCATCACGCCGGGTGAACGCCAGTATGGCGATGACGAACACACGTTTCCAATGTGCGTTCACCTCGATGTCGCCAAACACGGATGCGACCATCATGATGCTGTAAACAGAAGCTACATTCATCCGAAAAAAAAATGACGTTTTGCTATACGTGCAGCCAGGTTTGTCGTCGCGTACACAATCACAGGCACTCCTGTCTGTGATGCAGCGTCAAGGGTAACCGCAGCCATGGTCTAAAGATATTCAAATGTTTGTAAATCTATCGGACCAAACTGCGTGGTCATCAGTCCGCAGCTTACAAACTACTTAAACCTAGGACAAATAACCTGAAGGCAACACACATACCCATTCCCCGATGGCGAGCAACCGCGCGCCAACCATGGTATCCGACCTGATAGTCCGTGCTGCTGCTAATGTTGTCGAACTGCGTGCAGATGTTTGTTCTTTTGCAAACTTCGCCATCTGTTGACTCAAGCATAGAGACGTGGCTATACTATCCGTTCCAGCCATACGAATAAGATGCCTGACATCTCGACTGCTAGTGATACGATGCCGTTGGGATCCAGCACGGCGTATTGCGCTTCTGAAGCCACCGATTCCATATTCTGCTAACAGTCATTGGATCGCGTCCAACGCGAGATGAAATGTCGGGATACGATAAACCGCAATCGTTACAATCCGACCATTATCAGAGAAGGTAACGTAATGGAACGGATTTGTCCTCCTTACACGAGGCATCACAACAACGTTTCACCAGGCAACGCTGTTTGTGTATGAGAAATCGTTTGGAAACTTTCCTCATGTAAGGAAGTTGTAGGTGTCGCCACCGGCGCCAACCTTGTGTAAATGCCCGGTAAAACTAATCATTTGCATATCACAGGATCTACTTCCTATCGGTTAAATTTCGTGTCTGTAGCACATCATCTTCGTGGTGTAGCAATTTTAATGGCCATGTGTGTAAAAAAGTAGGTTTGCTGTTACAAACGATTTATCCAGCAGCGAAATTGAGGCAGGTACTTCCTGTAAGTTGTTAGGGTAGAGGTTATACCTGACAACCGGAATAAATTAATAATTGGATCTTTTTATCGGTTCTCTGACTCAGACGATGCAATTGCCGAAATGTTCAAAGAAATCTTGAATCGCATTTCAACACGTACCCGAAGCATACTGTTATAACCGGTGGCGGCTTTAATTTCCCCTCGATATGTTGGCATAAATACATATTCAAAACTGGCGGCAAGTATAAAACATCGTCCGAACTAATTCTGAATGCTTTTTCTGAAAGCTTCTATCATCTTTTTATCTGAATTACTTATCGTCCACGTTTCACTCCCATACAATGCTACACTCCAGACAAACGCTTTCAGAAAGGACTTCCTAACATTTAAATTAAAATTGGATGTTAAGTTTTCCGTCTTTAGAAACGCCTTTCTGCATTGTATATCTTCTCTAAATAGGCCATCGGAAGTTATTTTGCTACTGAAATCACATAACTCATCTACAACTTTTATTGTCTCAGTACCTAATCTAATTCTTTCAGCATTGTCTGATTTTATGACATTCCATTCCATTACCGTTGTTAATGTTCATCTTTTATCATCCTTTTCAGACATTGTCCATGTCATTCAATCTCTTCCAGATCCTTTGCAGTCTCTGCCAAAATTAGTATGTCATCGGCGAACCGCAAAGTTTTTATTTTTCCTTCCTGAACTTTAATTCCCTCTCCAAATTTCAACTTGCATTCCTTCACTGCTTGCTAATTATAAAGATTGAACAACACTGGGGAAAGGCTGAAACACTGTCTTACTCCCTTCCCAACCTATGCTCTCCTTCCTTGCCCTTCGACTCTAATAACTGCTGTCTGGTTTTTATATAGGTTGAATATAACTCTTCACTCCCTATATTTTACCCCCGGTACCTTCAGAATTTGAATGAGAGTATTCCAGTCGACTTTTTTTTATTTTTATTTTAAAGGAAATCATGATTTCGGCCAGTAACTGGCCATTATCGATGCTAAAAGGTACAAGAGAAACACACTGTTACTACACGAAAATGTAACATAAGTACCACTTCTGACGTTATAACAGACATAACAATATTCTAATTAATTATACATACCTTGCAGCATGTGCCGAAATGATGTAGAAGAGAGTAGATCTTAGCTGAGCACTCACTGCATTAGCTTTGCTGCACCTCGATTCCAGTTCTTTTACTATTTTACCATCCTGTGAGAAAATACATCCCAGGTACTTGAAACTGTCTACCTGTTCTAACTTTGTTCCTCCTATTTGGCACTCAATCTGTTTGATTCTCTTTCCCACAGACATTACTTTCGTTTTGGAGATGCTGATCTTCATATCATAATCCTTGCACCTCTGATCGAGCTCTGAAATATTAGTTTGCAACCTTTCAATCTAATCGGCCATTACAACTAAGTCATCCGCATATGCGAGACTGCTTATTTTTTTGTTTCACCTATTTTAATCCCGCCCTGCCAGTCTACTGTTTTCAACATATTATCCATGAATAGTATGAACAGCAGTGGTGATAGATTACAGCCTTGTCTTACTACTGAAACTACCTTGAACCATGAGCTTAATTGGCCACATACTCTAACTGCTGCCTGACAGTCTACGTAAAGCTCTTTACTTGCCTGCAGAAGTTTGCTTCCTAAACCATAATCTTGTAGAACTGACAGTAGCTTCCTCCTAGGAACACGGTCATAAGCGTTTTCTAGATCTATGAAACATAGATACAGTTCCCTGTTCCACTCATAGCACTTTTCCATTACCTGCCGTAGGCTAAAGATCTGATCCTGACAGCCTCTAAGAGGCCTAAACCCACACTGATTTTCATCTAACTTGTCCTCAATTAATATTCGCACTCTCCTTTCAACAATACCTGAGAATATTTTGCCTACAACGCTAATTAAAGAGAGACCTCGATAGTTGTTGCAATATTTTCTGTTCCCATGTTTGAAAATTGGCGTGATTACTGCTTTCGTCCAGTCAGACGGAACCTGTCTCGATTCCCACGCCTTATCAATTATCCTGTGTAACCATTTGAGACCTGATATTCCACTGTGTTTGACGAGTTCCGGCTTAATTTCATCCACCCCAGCCGCTTTATTGCACTGTAATCTACTGACCATTTTCTGCACTTCCTAAAATGATATCCTGTTTCCATCGTCGTTCCTATCCCATTCTACCTGAAAATCTGACACATCATTGAACGTTTCACCTTAAAAGCTGTGTGCGTGTTGTATGATGTTGAACCTATCGTTAAATCAGACAACAAATTGTTCATTAACGCAACAATGTGGTTTAATTATGGTCCTGATATTGATGTAAATACTGTTAAATAAGAAACAGTGCATTGAACTGATTATGTGCGCAACTGATCTTCTAACAAAACAGCTGTGGCAAGTCACCATATGAAACAAACACTGTAAATACTGTTAAATAAGAAACAGTGCATTGAACTGATTATGTGCGCAACTGATCTTCTAACAAAACAGCTGTGGCAAGTCACCATATGAAACAAACACTGTAAATACTGTTAAATAAGAAACAGTGCATTGAACTGATTATGTGCGCAACTGATCTTCTAACAAAACAGCTGTGACAAGTCACCATATGAAACAAACACTGAGTATACTCAAAAATTAACTGCGAGAAAGATAATAAAAAACCACAAACCACTTTCTTAATCTCTGACTGCGACAATCTTATGCAGATCAGTACTTGATTATCAAAATTCAGTATCCTAATCAACTGAATGCAGTGTTGCGTAACAATTATTTACTAAAGCACAAATAACGAAATCTGTTTAACAAGATTACCAAAATCAATGCTGCACTTTAAATCCACTAATAACTAATTATCAAATGAAGGAAGTAAGTTAATCTTCTAACTACGTAAATGAAACAGGAAAGAAATGTCAACTTTGTTACTTATTATTGATAATCACCATTACATTACCTACATAATACAACGTTTCCTAATGACATCAAATGCAATTACCTTCATTCCAGCGGTGATAGTAGTAAAAAATACAATATATATTCCAAATACAATCAAATCAACTTGCTGGCACAGCAGCCTCTGCTCTACATCGGAGCCATACACACAACTCAACCGCTCTCTAAGCGAGCTAAACCACAAGTCCCACTCTCTCTCTCTCTCTCTCTCTCTCTCTCTCTCTCTCTCTGCGCGAGCTACATTGCTATACGATACATGATCTTTGCCAAAGATGAAACTTCACAGAGTTAAGTACACATATCGATACACACAGCAGAAGCAATATTATACATTTTCTTGCAAGCAAGTTACTCGACACAAAACAGGAGGCACAATATTAGACATTTTCTTACAAAAATATTTTTTATGGACACGTTTCAACCTACATTGGGCAATTCTTCAAAATATTCCCTTCATCTGCTCAAGGCATCCACAGGATTGACTAGCAGCTTTCCTTACCTGTCTAAAATACTTGTTAATTCCTTCTTCCCTCCCTTTCGAAGATTGCTAATTACGCTCCAAAATGTTTTTTTCGCGGCTTGACCCAGAGTTTCTAGCTTGTTTCCAAAATACATATATATATATTGATAGCTGAAAATCTTAGAGTATTGGAAAAATTTTCAATGTTTTTGGGCCAACTTCACGTACTTCCAGGCGGGGCCTTTGCCGTCGTCTCATTGGACACAGCCCTGCGCGGACGCCGAGCCAGGCCGCGCGGCGTTGTACTGCGCATGCGCGCTGGCCCGCCTCTGACGGCCAAAGGACGCGGCGCCGAATAATGAACGGGCGGCTGGGCGCGCCACAATAACGCACAGCTATCGGCCGCGCCGTTTGATCTCTTCACGTGCTCGCGGGCATCCGGCACTCGGCGCAAAGGCAGTTTTGAGCCACGCGCTGGCTGCATTAATGGCGCCATAATTAGCTGCCTGCCAGACGCCAGCACTTGGTGCACGCGGCCGCCTCCTGCCGATACCGCGCCCTATCCACCTGTTCGCCGACGACAACTTGTCGATACTCCATATCGTGTATTTTCTAGCGGCAGCTCTGTTTCCAGGTGTTCCGATTTCCACGGGATTTTTAGAGGTGTCGTGACCTGTCTGGCAGACGCTACGTCTGAAATGGATTCGCAATATTCTGGTATCTCAGCTGCTCCCGACATACCTGCCGCGGACTACTTGTCGGAGGCGGACGGCGCGGCATTGGTCACTACATCTACATCTACATGGAATACTCTGCAAATGACATTTAAGTGCCTGACAGAGGGTTCATCGAACCGCCATTATACTATTTATCTTCCATTCCATTCTCGAATAGCATGCGGGAAGAAAGAACATCTGAATCTCTCCCTTCGAGCTCTGATTTCTCGTATTTTATTCTGATGATCATACCTACCTATGTAAGTGGGAGACAACAATATAATTTCGCATTCGGGGGAGAATGTGGGCGATTGGAGTTTCGGAAGTGGCCTACATCGCAGCGATAAGCGACGTTGTTGTAATGATTCCCATCCCAGATTTTGTATTATTTCCATAACGCTGTCTCCCCTGTATCGTGACAATACGAAACGAGCTGCCCTTCTTTGGACTCTTTCGATGTCCTCCGTCAAACCCACCTGATAAGGATCCCACACTGAGTAGCAATACTCCAAAAATGGACGGACAAGCGTAGAGTATGCAGTTTCTTTTGTAGTTATGTTGCATGTTTTAAACCGAAACCGAGATGTTTATTTGTTTAAAAGCATCAAATTCCAATGTTTGTAAAGCTACTGAACCAGACTGCAATGGTCACTGGTCCCTAGACTTGCAAGTTACTTTGACACTTGAAACACTGCCCTGTTCACACCCGGCACTTGGCCGTGAACTGGCTTATTTTAGAATGTTTATAAAACAGATTGCAAAGTACAGAAATGTGAGAGCAGTATGGTTTTAAAAGTTAAACGCATATGCATTTGAAAAACGTGAGTTTTTTTTAATGTACAATACATAAGAGAGAAGTGATTATAAAGGGGGAAAAAATAAAAAATTAAAAAAACACGAAAGCCTTGAAAGTTTTACTAGCCCCGTTTATTATGTGGAACAATTATCTCTGTATCTACTTTCACAAAAATTGTACAGCAAATACATGTAACAAAAAGTTTTTAAGGGGATTCAATGTAATTATCTTTTGTGTGCTAATTCAAAAAGCTCTGACGGACACAAAGCCCAAATAAGTATAATTTGTGTAACTTTACCGCAGACCGTTTGTACCATATACAGCTTACTTTTAGACTGCCTTTACGTTTTATTGCTGCTATAGTACTTGTAACATGTAAACTTTCACGGCTAGAAAGGTCAATACCACTAAAATTATCCGACCTATTATGCTGTCATCTTATGGACTTGTTACTGAACCCCAACGTTTTGTCCCCAACTGCAGAGGACCTTTTAAAGGGGGATCTTGACACCACGTAGCGGATCCCGCTTCGTAGCAGCGGGCCACTCAGCTAGCGATCACGGCGGCTCAGGCCTACCTTGCTTACGTGATTTGACAGACGCGCCATGGCCTGTCTCTCTCGTTGGCCTCGGCGCGCAGACGAGCCCTACAAGAAAGACAGGCCCCAGCGCAGACGTCATGCCACATAAGAAAGGTAGTTCTGAGCCGGCCCGATCGCTAGCCGATTGGCTGGCCGCTGGGGCACTGCCCACTGCGTCATAGCGGACAGCCGTGCTAGCAATCGCGCCGGCTCTGAATTACCTTGCTTACATGGCATGACCACTCCCATGAACCACAGACATTGCCGACGTGGGGTGGCTTGCGTGCCTCAACGATACAGATAGCCGTACCGTAGGTGCAACCACAGCGGAGGGGTATCTGTGGAGAGGCCAGACAAACGTGTGGTTCCTGAAGAGGGGCAGCAGCCTTTTCAGTAGTTACAGGGGCAACAGTCTGGATGATTGACTGAGCTGGCCTTGTAACATCAGCTAATGTGGCTTTGCCACACAGCTACTGCGAACGGCTGAAAGCAAGGGGAAACTACAGCCGTTACCTTTCCCGAGGACATGCAGCTCTACTGTATGAACATATGATGATGGCATCCTCTCGGGTAAAATATTCCGGGGGTAAAATAGTCCCCCATTCGGATCTCCGGGCGGGGACTACTCAGGAGGATGTGATCATCAGGAAAGACAATACTGGCATTCTACGGGTCGGAGCGTGGAATGTTAGATCCCTTAATAGAGTAGGAAGATTAGAAAATTTAAAAAGGGAAATGGATAGGTTGAAGTTAGATATAGTGGGGATTAGTGAAGTTCGGTGGCAGGATGAACAGGATTTCTGGTCAGGTGAGTACAGGTTTATAAATACAAAATCAATTGGGGGTATCACAGGAGTAGGATTGATAATGAATAAGAAAATAGGAATGCGGGTAAACTACTATGACCAGCACAGTGATCGCATTATCATTGTCAAGATAGATATGAAGCCAACACCGACAACAGTAGTACAGGTTTATATGCCAACTAGCTCTGCCGATGATGAGGAAATCGAAGAAATATATGAGGAGCTAAAGGAAATTATTCAGACAATTAAGGGAGAGGAAAACTTAATTGTTATGGGAGACTGGAATTCGGTAGTAGGACAAGGAAGGGAAGGGAAGGGAAGATAGTAGGTGAATATGGTCTGGGCAAAAGGAATGAAAGAGGAAGCCGCCTGGTAGAATTTTGCACAGAACATAATTTAGTTATAACAAACACCTGGTTCAAGAATCACAAAAGAAGGTTGTATACGTGGAAGAGACCAGGAGACACCGGAAGGTATCAGATAGATTTTATAATGGTAAGACATAGATTCCGGAACCAGGTTTTAAACTGTAAAACATACCCAGGGGCAGATATAGACTCTGACCATAACTTGTTGGTTATGAACTGTAGGCTGAAACTAAAGAAACTACAAAAAGGTAGGAAAATAGGGAGATGAGACCTGGATAAATTGAAGGAACGTGAGGTTCTTAAGAATTTCAGAGGGGGCTTTAGGCAACAATGTGTACACAGGGATTCGATCTCGGGTCTCCTGCTTTCTAGACAGTTTCGCTGACCCCCTACACCAGTGGGGTCTCAGTGATCCTATACTTCCACGGAATTACTCAAACACGCCTCCTGTCGGATACAATTACGCAAAGTATGTCCGAAAGAACAGACACCACCTATATCTTAATATATATAAAAATTGAGGTGTTTGTGCCTATATTTCACTCTGCAGCCAAAACTACACATCAGAAACTAATAGTGTTTGTATGTGGTAGTAGGTATCAGTCTCCCATTGTGCACTATGGTGGTATAGGGTTCATAACGATAAGACGGTGGAAGATATGGGAGTTGAAAGTTACCGACTTATATAAAATTCTACGTGTGGGTGTCAATATTTTGGTCTTAAGCAAAAACTACACAATGGAGGCGAACGATCTCTCTGAGTTGGTAGTACAAAGTCTCCCGTTGTACACCATAGCAGTTTCATGTCAATAGCTATAAGAGGGTGGAAGATATAGAGGTTGAAAGTCGTCAGCTTATATAAAATTCGCACAAACGCCGAACGATGAATTTTGGCACTATAATCGCAACGAGGTTATATACAGCGAAACGTGATGCACATTGTTCAGTTGTTTTTCTGCAAAATGCGTTCGAATAAAGAAAAATAAGTGTACATTGCAGTTTGAAATGTACAATTATCAAGAAAGATGCCAAATCGTAAGAAAGAAATTTTGCGTTCTCGATTAATATTAAAGGACTGAGAACGGCGCTGAAAAGTGAAGCTACAGACGACAGAAACTTGAAATTTGTAGACTTGTATATCTGACACTGTAGGCATCAGCGATTTTTCGATCATTCCCATCCATAAGGGCCTGACATAGGGGATGAATGGTTTTTTGAAAATAGGTTGCTATTCAGGCAACTGAAGCAAGAAATACAAAACTTCAGTTTTAGATTTTTGATTGGAATTTTAAAAATAAGTGTTTCGATATTTTTGGAAATTCATCCACTAAGCGGGTCAAGTAAGGGAAAACCTTTTAAGGGTGCTACTAAGATCAGTTTGATGCTGAAAGACCAACATTGATTGTAAAATTAACTCTAGCTGAGAGGAGCCAGTTAAGAGCTTACTTTAAACATAAACTCTGATCGTAAGACCAGCTAAAGGATTCGCGTGAACTACTGTCTACTTCCTGCGACAGAATCTTGCTCTCTGGCCCAGAATTTAGAACAGACTCAAACTTGACTTTATCAGCAGTAAAAGTAAAAGAGACGGTGGCCAGCATACGTCGTAGATCACGAGAATTACACACAATTATTAATATACAAGCCACCGCGAACTAAACAATTTCATGGAGGTGGCTGAGAGAACATTTATGGCGCAACGGAATTAAAATATGATAATTTGCATCTGAATTTGTTCTCAGCACTGGTGAAAAACAACATTAAATAAAAAAGGGAAGGTATTCGTTAACTAATATTCATAATTATGATAAAGTTTTACTGATAAATTTATTCACTTCAAACATGAGCAATTGGGGGAACCGATTTTGTTAAACAATAAAAATGCACCCCATTTAAAAAAATAATTTAAAGTAATCTGAACTGAACGTCGTCGGGGGAAGGATTTACAATCGACAAGCATTTATCCACTCACACGCGCGAAGCAATGCGAAACTCACCCAACTCAGCGTGCTGATACGAAGCAGAAGCACGCGCCGCTATCGTAGGCGAAAATCAGTGAACCAGGATGTACCATACAAAACACTTTAGATGGCATGCGATAATAGTGAGATTAATTTCCATTTAAATAAAACCGCGAGCATGCAGAATTTTTGAGACACACGGCATGTGTCTGCTACATTACATATTCTCACCCCTCTGAAGGTGAAGTGCGTAATGATGGTATTCATTTCAGCAAAAATCAACGGAATCATAGATTACGAAACAAGAATACACAACAGTAAGGCACTGGTGTGTGAGCAGTGGCGAGAACTCAAGTGACTATCTATAAACCCTTGAAGTCAGAGTTCGGAACCATGTGGTTCCGAAAACTGGTAAAATACAAAAATTCAATTTCTGGAAAATAAAAAAATAAAAAATAGCTACGGCATTTAATCCATAAAAATGCTTAGGAGATCATAAGGAAGCTAAAGAAATACAGTTAGACGTGATTTGGAAGGTTTTACACGGATGGACGAAGTCCAGTCTTCAAAAATCAGAAAAGTGGAAAAAATTCAAAGTCGGAGAAAATCAACTAAGAAATACGGCATGTAGCCCCTACAAAAACGTAGTATTTCATAAGCAAGCTAATAAAGTAAATTGTACAAGGCTAGAAGAGAATTTACTGGGGGAGTCTGAATGCAAAGTACAAGTTGGAAACGAAACAGCAATTTGAAATAGATGGAGAGGAGATCGAGATGTAATAAGGGAAATCATAAAGATACATACATGATTACTTGCCTGAAGGGCCTAGAAACAGACACATGGGTAGCTGAAGGCTTTGTTCTAAGAACACACCACGTGGAGTACATATCACTCGCGGAAAGAGGAAACAGAAAGGAATATTTCACATGCACTACACAGAATAAAAATATTCCCGCATATTAGTCGTGTTCCACAAAGCTAGAAAGAAATTAAACAGAGTTCATACACCGCCAGCTAGTCTCACACAGGTTACCGATTCCCATCAATTGTCAAACTGGATTAGTTACATATTCACTGTGTTTACCTATGCAAAATCATCGACATGAAATTGAATACACTTCCGTACATGGTCGTAGAAACTTATACCGAAAAATGAACCTAAGATCTGAAGTCTAAAAAACCAGACAACGAATCGCTACCATCTCAAGGGAGAAAAGAAAATCACAGTGTCTTACCAGGTCAAAGCGCAGGCACAGAATGTCCAAGTCAGCCACACAGTCCCCGCCACCAGCGGAAATACACCGGAAATCGTTGAAACCCAGGAAAAATGAGGTCGTGGGGAGAGCTTAAACTCGCATATCCTATCGAGGCTTGCTAGTGGGCATTGCCAACCCAACTTGTAACCAAAGGGTGGAAGAACCTCTTTGGTAGCATCAAAAGCAGTGGGTGGTAAGGACTACCTATCGATAGAAAGCCAGCAGCCGACGACGAAAATTCTCATACATACACTCACACTCCCATGCTAGAAGATTTTCATACAGGCACATACAGAATAAAGCAAGTACACATTCTCACAGCGTTAGTGTTGTCACGGAGAAACCGTTCATCTTGCCACATTCATAGACACAATGATAAATTATTAGCATAATAAAATCCCAGCAATAATACAGAAACTAGCATTTAAAAATTTGAAATGAAATGCTATTCCTCATGCCTCCGAATGAAAGGGGTTCTCGTTTAGCAAAAAAGCCTGTCTAGTGAACTTAGATAATTTATAAAGTTAAAAACCTAGGGAAGACGGCAGGCAGCCGTCTTTCAAATTTGTTTAGAATTAAAAAAAAAAAATAGTTTCAGGACGTCTGAATTTGCCATCAATTGTCCCATAAGGGGTGGCAAGTTGATTAAAATATTTGATTAGGGAAGCATTGGCATTGGTGTCACCTGACTTGGCTGACCAGTGTTACACCCCATCGGTACCCATTCGTTGGGTACCGAATGACAGGCTATTTTTTTTTTTTTTTTTTTTTTTTTTTACGATGTACAGACAACAATGTGCTTTCATCTAAAGGCCTGCCTCTACTCCTTTTTGTAATCCCTACTTTCCATTTCTTTGTTGGCCAGCGACCAACACTGCTCTATAGGAGACATTCTAGTATTCATTATTAGTTCTCAATCCTCAATATGGTACCTGTGCTTTTAGGATCACCTCAGAAAGGATGACAGAAATGAGACGTAATGTAAGTGTCCTCATTTGAGGACGCGACGCATGAGAGGGTTAGGATATATATTTCCGACACAGCTACGCTTTAATGTACGACTACTAGTTTAGAACTGTTCAGTTCATTATCAAGCCATACCTGTTGAAACTGCAATATCATTGTTTGTATAGCGACAGGCAGTTCACACACTGGTGGTATACAAATAACACAATGAAGCACAATAACAAAGCAAATGCACACTGCAGAGGAGTTAACATAACGCATTGTACCACACTGCAGCTTTAATAGTCCTGGATTCGTAACGAACTTGACACTTTTTATCTAGTCACCCACATAAAAAAACGCAATTGCAACAAAAATAAAATTAAGATTTTATCATATACGACTTGCTGACCTTATCTTACATCATGTTGGAGAGGTGGGGGATGTTTGTTTCGAGTTCGATATCTCGACGCGACACCAAGCAAAGATGGCGAAAGGTTACCATCATGTTAGTGCAAATGTGGGTAAACACAATTAGTTGCAAATCGCTTACCCGCTAAGGGCAAAGGTCCCAGGTTTGAATCCCCGTTGCGGCACACAGTATTAATGTCAGGAAGTTTCATGTAAGCGCAGACTCGCCTGCAGAGTGAAAATATCGTTCTGCGGACAAATAATTGCGATCACACTATATGTAAGCTTTTGACAGCCGGTTGTAACGTCTCTTAAAATTTCCGGCTTTGTTATAAAAACGAAGGAAGGCGCTGAGGTGTATTCACACAGATACAAACATTACTGTTCTTATCGTTGACAAGGAAAATGGAACCGTCGTGATTAGGAGTGATGACTATTACAAGAAGATCAATGATATTTTGTAGCCTCCAACTACAGAAAACTGCAGAATGAGCCGACTCTGAAGATTTTTAAAACTACTAATCAGTTGGTGAAAGCATCTTACGGCACTTCCGACAATAAGAAGCTGCTTTCAAAACGGAAATGTATTCATCTAGGGTTTATGGAATATCTAAGCGGCATAAAGTCTGCTTAGACCGGGCGTGAGTGCAATAGGATCTCACACTCTCGAATTAGCAAGACATCTTGCCACGTTGTTGCAACCATATCAAACATTAGTCTCAATTAATTAACAAGCTGAAAGAAATGAACGCTGCTCATTGTTGATTGCGCTGTGGTAATTTTTATTTACCATGAGTCTACTGAACGAAGCTATCTGATGCTGAGGAAATATTTTTCTATCTGTCATAGTCACGTTGTTTTCAGACACTGCCTCACCACTGCCGCGGTGGAGTAGCCGAGCGGTCTAAAGCGTCTCGCTGCGGAGTGCGCGGTTGCTCGCCGTGGAGGTTCGAGTCCTCCCTGGGGCATGGGTGTGTGTGTTGTCCTTAGGTTAGTTTAGTTTAAGTAGTTTGTAAGCTAAGGACTGATGACCACGCAGTTTGGTCCGATAGAATTACAAACATTTGAACATTTTTGCCTCACCACTACCTATTATCAGTTCCACAACGAATTCTGTTATCAAATTTATGGGGTAGCTATTAGCTGTCTTCTGAGTCTAAGATGGCTAACTTACTAATGGGATCGTTTGAATAACTGACTTTGAAGAGTGCTAGTAAAAACCCAGCCAGCTGGTATCGTTATGTCGGTGACACTGAATTTACTTGGGTGATTTCGTAAGCGTTGAGAGATTTAAAAACACCTCTGCAGATACCTCTTTCTAAAACTTCTGTAGCCATATGCTTTTTCTTAGTCTCTTCTTATAGACAATAATCCTCCTCAGCAAAATCCAAAACCAAAATTTGTTCTTAATTTTCCTGTGGTACCACCATAACGTACGTCGGTGATCGACAAAGAGATAACTAATGACGCTATTGTAATATATCGGTATTAAACGCCATGGACATATGTCAGTTAGTGCTGAAGGCGGGACTCGAACCTGTGTCTCCTTCTTGCAAGGCAGTAGGGCTGACTGTAACGCAACCCAGACGCACAGGCTTGAAAACGCTTGCAATGGACTACGCAAGTACATTCTCCGTCTGGCCCAAATTCACGTACATACTGTTACGTCGGCGACAGTACTCCATGGCACGCAGATACCTCGCGGAGTCCAATCCTCGGCTGTATCCTCACAGATAGAGGCACCGTTACGAATTACGAATTACAGTTAAGAATTGCAGCATCTGTTATTTCTAACATTAGTCGTAGTCTTAAACTAACGCGGAATGTCAGATGTTCCAAATCTTTACAGTTCCTTTTGTAAATGACAATGACGATATCCACTTTCATACTTAACCAATCGAAGTGGGACATCCGGCCCTAGTAACTTTGTCAGCGATCACGGGAAAAATCCTAACCACTTTCTTTCTTTTTGTGTGATCGCTGGACGAATACAGTGTGCCCTTTTAAATAACATCATGTATACATCTCAAAAGTTTGTGTCAGTGTTGCGAATTGCTACTAATGGTGAGTAGGAGTAGATCTACGTTGGGCCGTACATTTTTATAGATAGCCTTCTGTTTCTCTATCGATACCATTTGATGGGTATGTATAATGAATGAATAAAATATTTTGTGATCAAATCGAGAGTTTCATTGTAAGCACAAACATGACAGACGCACCTTATAAAACGTTTCCGCGATATAAACCTAGCTAGCCATTGTACTGTGTCATTGTACGAGTCCCCAACTCGTTGAATAGGAGTCTACACATGATTAGGGAAGTAACTTATAGTTCGTACGACCGTCTCTTACATTACACATTGTTGTGTTTTTGTACATGTCCGATAGAATAGACGCCACAACAGTATATATAATGCATATTAACCCGAAGATGGTGTCACTGCTCAGTTTGCACCGCAGATTCGAAAAAATTGTTCCACGTCATGCGGGAATCCAGATGGCGACCATAGAGGAATAATGAACGATAGGGACTTTACTTCCGTAGCCTGCGACTTTTGAGAGTTCGGCACGGACGTAACGTGCTTCCAACTATCAGGTGATTAATTTGACGGCAGACACTGTAGCAAAATAGGATGTTTTCCTTCGTCGCGTTACCGCTGGTTCTCCCCCCCCCCCCCATGCCCCCTCTCGACGTCCAGACAATTATCGCACCTCTGCGAATGGCGCGGGAGGCAAAGCGTCCAGGTTGTCCCCCTCCACCCCCGTCCCCCTTTAGATATATTTTCGTTAAAAGATCTGCAGAATGCCTTACCTCGGCTTGTTTGCGCTTGCTTCATCTTGAGCAGAGGCGTCGGCCTATTGCTTCTTTATTTCACACTTTTGTTCCAAGCTGAAAGCTGCGTAATTTGTTTCTAAACATATTGAACGTTGTTCATATTTCTTTGATAATAAACACCAAGAACATATGAATGTGGACATGAACACTAAAACACAGGAAGTAGCTGATTACACTGTTAAGTGACTGTAATAAAATGAATCTGTTACGGTGTACAGACAAGCTACCTTCGGGTCACGTGACACTGTACACAGTACCCCCTCCTAACCTTACAGATGCGTAACTCTGCTCTCCCCCACATATTTTCACACAGTTAAATATTTTTTACAACAGAGAGTAAAAATGTTATTTACCCTCAATGTCGTGACACGTTTGCAAAAACGTCCAAAGATATGTTGCAAGTAACAATACAAAACTCATTGTTCTTCCCATATTTGTTAAAAAAACTTGTTTGCAGTCGGTCTCGAGCCCACTACCTTCAACGACACAACGAAATGCCGCTAACCATACGGCTATTCTTGCTAGGTTGAGAGTAGTGACTTCATTATTATTCATGATCGGAGTTTCTGAAGACTTTTACAGATGATGCGTCTTTAATTTACAGATCTACATTTACATACATACTCCGCAATTCACCGTAAGGTTCGTGGCGGAGGGTACACTGTGCCACTACTAGGCATTTCCTTTCCTATTCCACTCCCAAATAGAATGAGGAAAAAAAGAATTCCTATATGCCTCCGTTCGAGCCCTAATTTCTTAATTTCTCTTATCTTGTCTTTGTGATCACTACGCGAAATGTAAGTAGCCGGCAGGAAGGTCTTACTACACTCAGCTTCAAATTGCAGCCCTCTAAATTTTCTCAACAGAAATTCACGAAAAGAACGTCTTCTTTCCTCCAGCGATCCCCAATTGAGTTGCCGGAACATTTCCGTGACACTCTCGCATTGGTCGAACCTACCAGTAACAAACATACCTGCTCACCTCTGAACAGCTTCTATGTCTTCCTTTAAACTGATCTGCTGCGGGTCCCAAACACTTGAGCAATACTCAAGACGTGGTCGTAGAAGCGTTTTGTACGCGGTCTCCCTTACAGATGAAGTACATCTTCCCAAAATTCTCCCAATAAACCGAATTCGGCTGTCCGCCTTATTCACAACAGTAAGATGTTTTACCAAATATAACATGTTTTTTTTTTTTTTATAAATCTTCAAATCGCCAAAAACAATTGTGAAGGGCGGATGTGGAGGATTTGCCGATGCGCAAGACGAGATGCGCAGTAGTTCCATTGCCTTAGCTTCGGGACCATTCGTACGTAACCGTCAGAGCTCGAGTAGCCATGAGCTGGCGTCGCTAGCAGCTCCAACGCCAATGTTAAAAGCGGCGTTTCCCATATTTCTTCCCTCCCGCCGGAGCGCCTATGTGCTGCCTCCAGGGAATTTAGAAGGGTATTTGAACATCAGCCACGCATGCGCATTGCAACGCTGCGTCCACTGCCTCTTGTATTAAGCGGCTTCGCTACGACTCGTATACTTGCTTTCTCCGCGACGTAAACGTTTCTCATGCGATAAAAATACACCGAATGTGATCTGATAGATGAACAAAACGAAGAACTTCAATTTTTTTTAAAATTATTATACTCCTATTCTATAAACTTTTTATTTTATTTATTTATTTACTTTTTTCCACGAGATTTTTTTCCGGAGGTCCACTGAACCAGTGAACACGTAAGGCGCCTTGCTGCAGAGCGAGCGGTTGCTCACCGTCGGGGGTTCGAGTCCTCCTTCGGGCACGGGTGTTTGTGTTGTCCTTAGCGTAAGTTACTTTAAGTTTCTGAAAGTAGTTTGTAAACCTAGTGACTGATGACCAACGTTGTTAAGTCCCTTACATTTACAATCATTTGAACATTTGAAATGTATGTAATGTAAGCAATGATACAAGTACCTAACCTTCAATAGAGAAGGAAGCCTCACTCTTTCATCAATGGCTCAGATTAACGAATAGAACAAATAATACCGTTCTGTACAGGTACAATAGGCTTTCTATGAGGAAAAATATTTTATTAGCTGTAACTAGAGCCCGTCATCTCAGTCTTCATGCTCGCTCGTTCCTGCTGCGATAACTGTAAGATACTAATTTAATAAGAAATTTGTGTCATTTCATGTTAGATGAAGGCGGTGCCCACGTTAATATATCCGATTGTTTAGAAGTTTATATTTATAGCCATTTTAAACAAGAATGCTGAAGATTTATTTTCAATTTATTTACCTTATAAACAGTTATACATTAAACTTGCAGTAATTATGGTATTTAAGCGATCAGTTTGTTTAAAAATGTTGCTACAGTTGCGCTTGGTGAATGCTCGTTACGGATATTCTTTACGAGTAAGAGATCGTAAACAGAAATATTGAGTTAAACATTTTGCAGTCTTTGCGATAAATTTCTTCCAGGCACTCATCTATATCTACATCGACGTATATATATACTCTACAATCCACTCCCAAATAGAACGCAGGAAAAGCGAATGGCCGTCTGCCTTTCAGTGAGCACTAATTTTTCTCATTTTACGTTTGTTGTCTTTGCGCGAAATGCAAGTCGGCGGCAGCTGAATCGTTATGCAGTCGGCTTGAAATCCGCCACTCTAAATTTCCTCGACAGGGTTTACTTCTAGTGCTCACTTCGCCTCTTTAGGATTCTTATAAACGGTATGATTTTTATTTAAAAGTGGATATAAATCATGTCTATGAGATTTTTGGATACAAATTTAAACCACCTCATTATCACAAGTTTAATTATGCGTAATTAGTGATGCACTTCGCTGGTTATGCAGTTTTCTGATGAGGCACCAGCTCCACTGAATGCTAAAGCTACTCCTGCTCATTCGCAGGAGAACTGTGAAGTTTGCAAAGTAGGAGGCGAGGTACTGGGAGAAGTAAAGTTGTGAGAACGTTCCGTGAAGCGTGCCGAGATAGCTCAGAGGTAGAGCATTTGCCCGCGATAGGCAAAGGTCCGAGGTTCGAGTCCCTGGTCCGGCATACAATTTAAATGAGCGTTTCTCAGAATTTCTTCGAAATTAATATAAAGCTGTAGATTTGTAATCACATACTGGTCATGATACACAAGATGTTCATATTGTAGTTCTAAATGATTTTGCAGTCCTTCTTGCGATGTTTATAATTTATAAAATGCGATCGATGAACTATTGTCCTTTAGATGTTAGCGCTTTTTGTGGTCCTATTTAAGTGAAAAAAATGTATTGGTGGCATTTAGCGACAGTGGATTAAAAAAGACTGACGCCGCCATCACATAATGCAATTGGGCTAATATGTGGCAAAGGCTACTAATATATATTAATGAAAATATGTAAACATAGCTTACTATATTTCAAAAATAAAGTCAAATGTTTGTAGAACTTATGGGGTTTAACTACGGGGACATCAGTCCCTAAGCTTATAAACTACTTATGAACTAGCTAAGACTAAGGACGGCACAAAGATCCATGCCCGAGGGGGGATTCGAACCCCCGACCATAGTGGCCGTGCAGACCGTGACTGGAGCGCCTCAGTCTTCTCGGCCACCGCGGCCGGCTTAGTATATTTCCTTGTAAAACTAAATACATTACTCGTTGGAGCCCTGAAGAGGTCGACATCAGTACTAGCAGACTACCAGACAAAATATTGCCATTTTCTGTTATTTAGTGTACCGGTATTGTTCTTTTATTACCTCTGCGGCCGTTCAAGAGCATTTGGTCATTGTATTTTGTAATATTACTGTCGTATTTTTACACAGAAGGAATATTTTCCCAAGAATTTTCTTTTATAACACACAGTTCATAACGTTTATTATTATTATTAATTCTTTTAGTACGTGACTTTCTCGGAGACGGTACACCACGCTTGGCCGGTTTCCTTTCCGCTACGAGTGTGACCGAGTCTCCTCGCTGGCGAGCGCCTGTGCTCGAGCCACGAGCTGCTCGCTGCGCCACTGCCGAGCCGAGGCCGCGCTTACGAGTAACGAGTTCCTTGCACCTGCTGACCGGGTCTAGCTGTAACAGACAGAAGATGTTTTATTGACTTCAACTAGTCTCATATATTACACAGTTTACCTAGTACCTAGGCGTGATACTGTACATTTGGATTTCACTCGTTAGCATTATACATGAAAGGTAGACATGTACCCATCACAAAAGCAGTCGGGTGCAACGGTTCTACCTTTATACATATTCGTTTATGTTTGTAGATATTGCACTGTTTCTATGTACTGTACAAACAAGCATTTAAGTTGTCTGTGTCCTGATGATAATTTTTTTCCTCTTTCTGTTACAGGTAAGTGTCAGCCACTTGATGAATGCGATGATTGGCGTCTGAGAAGACAACAGGTAAAACTTAAATCCCATGCTTAAGAACCTTGACAACTAAGCAGACGCTTTTTCCAGCATCTGAACATTTCACGTTCGTTTCCAGACTTGATAACTGATAGTTCTGTTCATAACACTTTTAAAGTAAAAGAACAATCGATTATAACGATATATTACAGTTACTGCTGTCAAATTTTAAGGCAGTCTTGTCGCAGTAAACGTTTGTGCAATGATGGAGTTTTCATTAAAGCCAGTCGTGAAAGAAAGATGTGGTTGATGAACGTTTCCAGTCGTAATGATTGTTATTTACTCATTCATTGTAGTAACTAAACACGGAAAGCGTAAAACCATAGGTTGTAATAGACTAAATCTTGTCCCAAATAGTTCCGCATTTTATAAAATCTTACACTCATGGCATTGCAGATTTTAATTACTTTACTTAATAATAAAATGGTCCCTACTGTAGGATGGCTAGCTATTGGCCATAGAGGTTGCTAAGAAATTTCACAAGTTTGTAGATCACGTCATAGGTGGAACTGGTGGTAAAGATAACATATGGAGTAACATATCGAATTCCATTGAGAAATAGCGCATAGACATATTCTGATTGGCTCCCCCACCTCTGTATTTTTTAAAACTATAAATATTATTTATTATATATTATATATTATTGCGTTTATAATGTGTTTACATGAAACTTTATTATGGTATGTTTTATTTATGTAATTATGCTCTAGTTAAAAATACAGTTGAATGTAGAAGCTCTAGAAAAAGCGCTGAAATTGGAGGTACGCAGGGAGAGTACTGCCAACACTATATAGAGACAAGGCCTTACAACAGGCTATGCTACGTCACACAGACCAGGCCGAGGCCAACGAGAGAGATAGGCCACAGCACGCCGGTCATATTACGTAATAAAGGTAGGCCTGAGCCGGCGCGATCGCTAGCTGAGTGGCCCACCTCTACGGGGCAGTGGGCTGTGCCACAGCGGCCAGCCAATCCGCTAGCGATTGCGCCAGCTCAGGCCTACCTTGCTTACGTAATTTGACAGGCGCGCTACGGCCTGTCTCTCCAACACCACCCGCAGAGAAGGCCACGGCGCTCTGGTGTGACGTCAGGCAGAGCAGGTTGCGCGCGAATAGCTGACTGGGGAGCCGCTGTAGCATGGCCCACTACGCCGAAGCAGCCAGCCAGTCAACTATGTGTGTTGTGCAGCCTACTCTGCCTGATGTCACACAAGAGCGCCGAAGCCTTCTCTCTAGGTTTTGGTGGTCTCTCTCGTTGGCATCAGACTAGGCCGTAGCCGCCAGCTTACTGGCTGCCTGCTATGAGGCAGTGGGCGTGCCCCAGAGGCTAGTCTTCAACAGGCGACCGCGGCCTGGTCAGTGTCACGTAGCACGGCTTGTTGTAAGGCCTTGGCTCTACTAGGTGGTGTTGGCAGTGCCCAGTTGCAGGCAATCCAGCACAGTCGGCTCTCGCTTGAACAGCTGTGATAATTGCGCTCTTAAAATAATCTGACAGGCAGTTCAAATTTTGTATTTTTCAATTATTAGGATTCAAGTGTACTAGGATCATGGACAGTATTACATATGTCGCTTGTTGTTTCTCGACATATAAATAACTATTATGAATGAACTGGCATCCCTTCTTTTTTTTTTTTTTTTTTTTTTTTTTTTTTTAAAAAAAAAAAAAAAAAAAAAAAAAAAAAAAAAGCAACAGTTGAAAAATGTTCCACAGCACTTCACTTCAAAATAGAAGGATCAATGAGTTGTGCACTGATTCTGCATGGGACAACAACAGAATAAAGGAAGCTAGGTTAGTGATCAGGAAATATAACTACACGCACTGACTATGTTTGTCGTGAATTACTCACGGGAAGATGGCAACATACGAGATAGAGAGAGAGAGAGAGAGAGAGAGAGAGAGAGAGAGAGAGAGAGAGAGAGAGAGAGAGAAAGAGTCTTCAATACAACACACTGTCTTTTGATCACACAGACCAAATTAGCTTAGTACAAAGATATAAACCAAGGAACATTACAAAGATGTAACAACGTCCAAGGTCACTAATATCAGTCCTTCACAATGTATGTAGTATTACGATCCTCACGTGCAGTGCTACATAATTAAACCTTGTGACATTGGCACGAGTGTGGTGATAACACCTCCGAGGGAACATGTTAGAGAAAGCGTTACAGTGCCAGATAATTTATAAAAAACTTTCCAATTACTTTCATCAAACTCTCTATTCACCTTTCATCTCCCACCCCGCCGTAGCCTACTACTTAAGAAAGCGCCGTCTTCCAACACGAACGTTGGAATGAAAATTGTAACTAGCTGTGAATGAAATTTCGTTACAGAAAATTGTATGACAGTACGCTGTTATTCAGAGCAAACTATTTAGATCACTTCACAGAGAAATCGAATTACTTGTAATGTTCAAATGTTGTAAAGCTTATGTGACTTAATTACGGGGTCATCAGTCTCAAAACTTACAAACTACTTATGAACTACCTTATACTAAAGACGGCACAAGCATCCATGCCCGAGTGGGGATTCGAACCCCCGACGGGGAACGGCTTCGCGCATCGGAGCACAGCGTTTCAATGCGCTTGACCACCCCGCCGTAGTGGTCCAAGTTGTGTCGAGCTTAAAGCCGACGTCCTTATTAATGGTATCCTTTGATATTTTAAATTCATTTGCTTCCTTTTTTTTATGGGACTTAACTACGAGGTCATCAGTCCCTAAACTTACAAACTACTTATGAACTACTTACGAACTAGGACGGCACAAATATCCATGCCCGAGGGGGGATACAACCCCCGACCGTAGTGGCCGTGCTGACCGTGACTGGAGCGCCTCAGTCACCTCGGCCACCGCAGCCGGCTGCTTCCTTTGTAACTGTGACGGAGTAGCCAAGCGCATTGAGGCGCTATGCTCCGATGCGTGAAACCGATCCCCATCGGGAATTCGAGTCCGTCCTCGGGCATGGATGTTTGTGCTGTCATTAGTGTAAGTTAGTCCATAAGTAGTTTGTAAGTTTAGGGTCTCCTGACCACGCAGTTAAGTCCCATAAGCTCAAACATTTGAACAGCTTCCTTTGTAATATTATCCCAATATCCTTTCGTTTTAGATAAGACAGATGTTTCGTAGAAAAGAATTCGGTGTCGATTTTATAAATCTTCTAAATGACAAGAGTCATTCTTATGGTCTTCCACAATGTCTATTGCAACATAGTCATTACTGTTCTTCCTGAATGTAATGAAAATAAAAACAAAGTAAGAAAGGGCTATTCTTATGCCGTGCGATTAACATAGAGTTGCGGCTTGTGATTTATTTCTCCGTCCACAATTTCATCGCTTTGGTCGCAGTGGAGCATGTTCCTTGTTGCAGTTAGTCGCCCTTAAGCATGCAAAGGCTGTGTAGAAAGGGAGCCACAAATAAGGCCTCGCCGGCCGCTCATCTTCCGCGTTGCCTCGTGCTGCCCCCTGCTACTCGGAGCAGGTGGGGTGGGGGGTTGGGCCGATCGTTATGCCTGATTTGTGGACTGCGGGCCTTCCGGGTCTGCCTGCCGCCGGCCCGTTCCTCCATCCAGCTGAACCTCTGGCCATCCTACAAGCCGGCACCACTCAGTTTTTATATTATGCGGCCATTAGGATGGGACGGAAGAAGGAAGGGAAAACGCCTGTTCATGATCTGCTCGAAAGCCATCAGGAGCAGAGATTTGCCGATACGTTATCTCATATTATATTGTGAATACTTGGGAACCAACAACAGAAACGGCCGAAACCGGAGTTTTATCACTTATTGTAGTGTAGAACAGTACTGATGAAGAATTCAATAATGAACATCGGACGACAGTTATGAAAACAGAACGCTATAAAGTAACAGGCATAAAGAAATGAATTAATACTAAATCATCCATAAATCTTTCAACTTTTATAAATGGTATGTCACGCATAAAACATTCAAAGTAATTGAAATACATTCTCCATTATGTGCCAGTCAGAGCATCTTCTTACAACTAACCAGCGTTGTGACGCCTGCAGTAAAGATACTTATTGCCAAAAGAGTGTGATGTTATGTGTCATCTAGTGTACCCTTACTACCAATGATTATTTGTTCGTAATATCTATATCCTTTAAGTATCCTGTGGTAGTAAGAGCAAACAAGATGACACATAACATTACACTCTGGCGGCAATAAGTATCTTTACTGCAGGCGTCACAACGCTGGTTAGTTGTAAGAAGGTGCTCTGACTGGCACATAATGGAGAATGTATTTCAATTACTTTGAATGTTTTATGTGTGACATACCATTTATAAAAGTTGAAAGATTTATGACTAACGTACCATTATAATCTCGTGCGCCTACACGTTATGGAAAGTATAGGACACTTGTGTATGCAAATTTGTCACAGTACTGCTGTATTTGGTATTATTGTATTTCACATAACTGGAACTGAATCTACCTCCGTTTCTTAGATGATCTGCTGATCGTACCCTGAGTGTACTGGAACATTTTAATACTTTGCAGTAAGAAGATCGCCCATCCTAACATTTTTAAAACATTATTACATCAATATGTGACCATTTCAATATTAACTTTGGTCTTTGCTCTTCATTGTTTTTCGTTGTATGTTTGCGTGATGTTGCTAAAATATCTCTTCTCTTGTCCTTGGTGAGTTACCGTAGCCATTTTACTTCGCTCTTGTAATTTTTGGTAATATTTACGTGAGATCATTCCAATGAATCAGAATAATGCTAAATATTTTTATTATTTTATTTCGACCTGAAGCTCTTACAGTTTTATATATCTCGTAATTTATCTCAGAATTGCGGCGTCTCTTCTTGGAGACATGTCGTAAAGAACCGAATCCGCAGTTATTAATTGTACGTTTCCATGAAAGGGATTGCTGTATGCGGAGGGCATTCGCACGAGGGCAGGACTCCTGGCGAGAAAATAGGGCCAGCTGTGAGCCTGGAGGACAGCAGTCAAACTAGAAAGACACGGGAGAGTTCGGGTCGGACGGTGGTCGTTCTAGAGTAATTAGTGCAGTTGTGTTAGGCACGTGTGAAAGATGAGGCGCAGGGGTTCAGCGCAACTGTCTAGTAAGCAGGAGGTGTCTGGTTTAAGCCCCGAATTCGGGAAAAAATTTTCAAATTTTCAAATGTTCAAATGTTTGTAGAGTCTATGGGACTTAACTACGGGGTCATCAGTCCCTAAACTTACAAACTACTTATGAACTACTGACAACTAAGGACGGCACAAATATCCATGCCCGATGGGGGATTCGAACCCCTGACCGTAGTGGCCGTGCATAACGTGACTGGAGCGCCTCAGTCCCATCGGCCACCGCGGCCGGCGAAAAATTTTCATACATATTCGTTGTACAAATACAACACCTACTAGCTTCTGACAATAACTGTTACAATCTTATCTCGGTGTGTCATCAGAAAAGGACGGCTGGAAAAAGTACTCAGCGGCTGATTGTTGCAGGATATTAACGACCATGCTGATGCGATAGCTCCTTACTTAACATTTACAACCGCTCGCACAGCTAAGGTTCTGTACCAAAAGACTGGAAAGTTGCACAGGTCACACCAATATTCAAGAAAGGCAGTAGGAATAATCCACTGAACTACAAGCCTATTTCATTGACGTCAGTTTGTAGCACGGTTTTGGAACATATCATGTATTCAAGTGTTATGAATTATCTCGAACAGATTGATCTATTGACTCAAGCTCAACACGGATTTAGAAAATATCGTTCATGTGAAACACATGGACTTAAACAGAGGTGGTATCGAGCGTTCCACAGGGTAGTGTCATAGGTTCTCTGCTGTTTCGTATCTACATAAACGACTTGGGAGAAAATCTGAGAAACTCTCTTAGGTTGTTTGCAGATGAAGCCGTCATTTAACATATAGTAAAGTCATCTGAAGTTCAAAACCAACTGCAGAACGATGTAAATAAGATATCAGTTTGGAGACTGCATACACTACGCTTGTCCGTCCTTTTTTGGAGTGTTGCTGCCCTGTGCGAGATCCTTATCAGTTGGGTGTGACGGAAGCAATCGAAAGAGTCCAAAGAAGAGCCGCCCGTTTTGTAGTGTTACGTTATAGAGGAGACAGTGTCACGGAAATTATACAGGATCTGGGATGGGATTCATTACAACAACGTCGTTTACCGCTGCGTCGTGGTTTACTTACGAAATTGAAATCACCAACATGCTACTTCGAATGCGAGAATATATTGCTGACTCCCTCTTAGGTAGGTAGAAAAGATCATCAGATTAAAATACGAGAAATCGGAGCTCGAACGGAGAGATTCACATTGTTTTTTTTTTTTTTTTTTTTTTTTTTCCGCGCGCTATTTGAGAATGGAATAATAAAAGAATATTATAAAAATGGCATGTAGATGTAGATCAAACACTAATCTCGTTCCTCCATACTTTTCTCTGTGTATGTGGTAATACCTTCCTTGGATCCCGCCCGGACATTTCTTTCTATCTTCCGGACTCTTTCACGCAAGATATGCGCTGAATGGTTCCGTCAGCGGTTGTCTTAAGTATGATGCCACACCGCCTACACCCATGAGGCAGAGGCCCGACTATTCACTAAATTTTTGGTTGATTTTAATCTATATATTTTCAGCTTCACACCGAACGTCACGAAGCGTTGGCTATTTTCTACCGAATGATACACGCTGCAAACGATAATTACCGTGTAGGGAACGCGTAATTATCCCAATCCAAGTCAAATCAAGTACTCGCGTCGGGTTTGCTCCGGGTCTACGTGTCTGTACAGTGTGGAGCTTTCGGGTGGGGGGCACGTAGTATTTTTTTATTGCATAAGACGACTGTGTTAACATTTAGGCACTATTTGTTATCTTACTGACTTGTCTCACAACTCCAATCGCTGCACGCGCGGGACAGTATGCCATCTGTTGATATCACTGTGTAACAGTTGACGTTTTTTTTATGGTGTTTCACGACAATTGTGGACGCATGTGCCTTATGTCAAATTACCTGTGTCGGCAACATCAGCGTCATTTAGAAGGATGAGGTATTGGCTAAATCGTTAGTGAGATCTATCCTGCCCGTATGCACTCTTCAATGAGTGGTACCGCTTATGGTTGATCGTACTTTAGATTAATTTTATACGTTGTCTGCCACACTTTGCAGTCTTACAGTATGTCCTTAACTGATTACATCAATCTGTATGCCTCACCATGAACCTTAACCTACTTGATCTAATTCTCGTGATCATTAGAAGCCGCGGCGGAGTAGCCGAGCGCATTGAGGCGCTATGCTCTGATGCGCGAGGTCATTTCTCGTCGGGCGTTCGAATCTCCCCTCGGGCCTGGATGTTTGTTTTGTCTTTAGTATAAGGTAGTTCATAAGTAGGTTGTAAGTTTAGGGACTGATGACTCCGCAGTTAAGTCCCATAAGCTTAACAAACATTCAAACATTTTTGGGAATGAATATGATTATATTCGCGTGCTCGCTATGTACTTCCACTTTCATGAGCTATGTTCAAGCGTATTTCGGACATTGTAATATTTTCTAGTACTAGACTTCTTGGAAAATAGGATTAACATCTCCTTATAAATAATGGATGTAACAAAAAGCATTGTTTGTCATGACATACATATACTGGTGCAGCTTGGCAACGAGAGAGTTCGTGTTTAGTTAGAGTTCATCTTTATATATAAAGCAAGTGTCCATATGTTTCTGTGTACGTATTGCATACAAATCTACAGCCGCGGTGAAGTAGCCGAGCTGTCTAAAGCGTCTCTCTGCGGAGCGCGCGGTTGCTCGCCGTGGAGGTTCGAGTCCTCCCTTGGGCATGGGTGTGTGTGCTTGTCCGTAGGTTAGTTTACCTAGGTTTAAGTAGTTTGTAAGCTACGGACTGATGACCACGCAGTTTGGTCCGATGGATTTAAAAAAAATAAAAAAATAAAAACTACAGCTTTGTTCCAATCTTTGTGAAATTTTGCAAACTTAAGCTTCAGTCCATGAGGACGGTCGCCATAAGTGTAAGAATCAGATACAACTCATAGTTCACGAGATATGACGCCATAAACAAAGAGATGCGCGGAAAACTACTGCATTAAGCGACAATACTGCTCATTTTATCCTGAACCACTAGACTGATTTCAACCAAATTTGTTACACGTATTTCATACGTGAGATAACAATTGCTGTTTGAGTACGAACCACATACGACACATGGTTCAGGAGATATAATGTCACAAACAATAAGAGTTACAATAAACTGACACGTGTGTGACAAAACTTTATAAATACACTATATGAGAATGACAGTACTTAGCGACTTGCAACAAACTTTAAACATAACTTCAAACCTTGATTCAACTTTTTCTCGCTGACAACTACATCAAAATACTGAAAGGAAAAATGCATCTCGCTTACTACTTTTCCGATGTTCATTGGCTAAAACTACGGCATTCGGTATGACGTTACAATTTATAATTTCTACAGTATAAATTTTAGTCACGGGAAATTTTACAGACAGGATATACACATATAATGGAATTTACCTACTAAATTGTATCACAGTACGAAATGTAGTTCATGAGATTGTTGTTGTTATGGTCTTCAGTCCGGAGACTGGTTTGATGCAGCTCTCCACCCTACTCTATCCTGAGCAAGCCTTTTCATCTCCTCATAAGAACAGCAACCCACATCCACTTGAATCTGCTTACTATATGCGTCTCTTGGTCTCCCTCTGCGATTTTTACCCCACACACTTCCCTCCAATGCTAAATTTACGATTCCCCGATGTCTAAGAATGTGTCCTACCAAGCGATCCCTTCTTTTAGTCAGGGTATGCCAAAAATTCCTTTTCTCACCAATTCTGTTCAGTACCTCTTCATTAGTTATGCGATCTACCCATCTAATCTTCAGCATTCTTCTGTAGCACCACATTTCAAAAGCCTCTATTCTCTTCCTGTCCACACTGCTTATCGTCCATGTTTCACTCCCGTACAAGGCAACACTCCACACAAATGCCTTCAGAAAAGACTTCCTTACCCTTAAATTAATATTCGATGTTAGTCTCTCATCTTGATCTACTTCCTCTTCCTTTCCTACAACATCGTCTCTAAATTCATTTCCTTTGTAGAGCTGCTCTATGTACTCTTTCCACCTTTCAGCTTTCCCTTCTTTGCTGAGAACTGGTTTTCCATCAGAGTCCTTGATATTCGTAGAGTTGCTTTTCTTGTCCCCAAATGTCTCTTTTATTTTCCTGTAGGCGGTATCTACTTTTCCCCTTCTTATACATTCTTCTACAGATTTGCATTTGGCTTCTAGCCACTCCTGCTTAGCCATTTTGCACTTCCTGTCAATCTCATTTTTTAGTCGTCTGTACTCCATTTTGCCTGTTTCATTTACTGCATTTTTATATTTTCTCCTTTCATCAATTAAATTTAGTATTTCCTGTGATACCCAAGGATTTTTTGTAAGTCTTGCCTTCCTACCTATTTTGTCCTCTGCTGCCTTCACTATTTCCTCTCTCAATGCTACCCATTCCTCTTCTATTGTTTTATTTCCCCCTGTTTCTGTCAATTGTTGCCTAAATCTCCCTCTGAAATTCTCCAGAACTTCGCTTTCCTTCAATTTATCTAAGTCCCATCTCCTTATTTTCCTACCTTTCTGCAGTTTTTTCAGCTTCAGCCTACAGTTCATGACTAACAAGTTATGGTCAGTGTCTATATCTGCCCCTGGGTATGTCCTGCAGTTTATAACCTGGTTCCGGTACCTATGTCTTACCATTATAAAATCTATCTGATACCTTCCGGTGTCTCCTGGTCTCTTCCACGTATACAACCTTCTTTTGTGATTCTTAAACCACGTGTTTGTTACGATTAAATCATGTTCCGTGCAAAATTCTACCATGCGACTTCCTCTTTCATTCCTCCTGCCCAGTCCATATTCACCTACAATTTTTCCTTCTCTTCCTTGTCCTACTACCGAATTCCAGTCTCCCATAACAATTAAGTTTTGTTCATGAGATATGAGCACATAAACAGTAACGATCATGTAAAACGGCCCCATCAATCACCAAGTTTTAATCTATCACTTCTTTACTACTAATTGTAATCCCAAGAGATTTTACAGCTCTTATACAAATGAATATAAACCTGAAAAATGGCAGGAAGAAATAAATATATAAATATCCGGACAATGGCGGGTTTCAGCGTCTTCTATATTGTTGTTTGGACGCTTATTTGTTCACGTGTTGTCAAGTAGCTGATGAGTTGGTATGGCTGGAACATTCTGAGTTTGTAATATGGGTGGATGGAATTTAGTCCGGAACAAAATAAATGTCGAAACTATATTGTATATTGTGGTTTATCCGAGAAATATCCAATCGTGTAATATCGGCCAGCTAGCAGCAGATCACCCACAAAGCAGAGAGAAAACGATGAGTAATAAACCTCTCAGACGTGGCGTTTTCATGTAACACTATATTAATGCTGATTGTGGCTGTAGTGTTGATCTTCCTGCCGGCCGCTCGGAGCGCTACCGTCGCTTCAGCAGCACTTCTTCCCTTAAGCCCTTTTTAAACGATGAACGAAAGTGAACAAGATAGATAATAGTCTACTGAAGCGCTCCTAGCGTACTAGCACTGAACTACAAACTCATGCAAGATCTTGTGGCAGCGTGTTTGACGACAAACGTAGTTCGACAGTAATACCCGATGTTGAAAGTGAGGTTATGACTAGCGATCTGTTATGTAGGAAGTCATAGTTTAATAATGGAATTGAGGAAACAACGCTAAATGTTATTGACGGCCAAAGATCACTTTGCAATGTATGTTTTTGGTAAATTTAGTGTGGTGAAGTGCTGGGAAATGAAACAACGACATCTATTTTCAAGCGAAAAAATAAACATATGAACACATCAAACAATATTTATAAGACGATAAATAGAGCTTCTTTACTTTATCTTCTACGATTTGCCTACTGACATTGTCAATAACGTTATGCACAACTGAATTTTTGTCCTTCATTTGGACTGACTTTTTCATTTAAAATGTTATTTAATGAAAATTGCGTCATCAAATTACAATCTTATTCAAATAAACAATTGGCTTCAGTCATTTCTGTTACAATATTTTGCAAACATAAACCATTTTTCGGTTTCAGATGTACGACCTCACTTTTAGGAGGACGCTCAATTGAGAAAAATATTTAAGCCACCATGAAACATTTGCAATATACCGCTAAACCAAAGTATAATAATAAAGTAAAGATTAACAAGACACATTTGCATGCAAACCGTCGAAGATAACATGACAATTGCGTGACGAAAATAGGTTAACTTGCGATTCGCGACGTTAGCAGACGACCGTTCCATCAAAACTCACTTCTTGAGAAAGCTCACGTTGACATGAGGTGACGTTCCGGCGCCAGACAGTGTGAATTCCGCCATTAGAAATACATTGTGGAATATATTCTGATCATAAATTTCGACAAAACGCAAAATATGCGTAAATACGAAGGAAAAAGGCGGACTAACTGGAGCGGTGACTGCAGCTGACAGCTACTAGCTCGCGCATGCGCAGTGAACCCACTAGTACGGAATTTAGGGCTGGCTATTTCTTTATCGCTGTGATTATCGCGCTTCGATACTAGCGCGATCATACTAGTGCACCCGTTCGAACGACAGACGGCCGCCGTTAACGCAACTTGTTATCAATCTACTAGCTTAAACCCGCGGCTCCGCCTGCGTGTTGGTTGATTATGAGAGATAAGATATCTTTCAGTAGTGTGCTATGAGACTGGTTTTGAAGGATGAAATGAAATACAATACCTTTTTTTTTAAAGAGATGTACAAAAAATTTCTTTTTTACTGGTTTATTTATTTATTCTTATATTTCCTTATTCGTATGCTTATCCTTACAGAGAAAGAGCTGAAGACATCGTAGCACGCATAGACCAAAGATACGGTCTGTGGCATCACGTTTCGCTGTATGTAACCTCCTTGCTATAGAGTCGCAAACGTCATCGCTGGCCTTCAGTCTGATTTTTTTTGTAACTTGACGACTTTCAACCACCATATCTTCCACCCCCTTATAGCTATCGGCATGGAATTGCTATGGAGTACAACGGGAGACTTCAGACAAAAATTACAAATAGACGATTCGTTTGCGTTCTGTAGTTTTCGCTGCAGAGCGAAATATTAACACACACACGTAGAATTTTATATACCTCGATAACTTTCCATCCCAAAATACTCCACCCTTTTATCATTATCAACCCTCAAGTAACAATGCAACCAATAAAACCATTTTCAAAGAGTAAATATAATTTTCAAAGAATAATTATTGTTCCGCATTTCGCGTTACATTCTTCAAATTACTAAATATCTATCAGATATAAAACCGTGCCTAAAAGCTTCCTCAGGTATAAATTAGTAAATGTACAAATATTTAAGTCTCTGCGCCTTGTCGTTTGGACGTGATAAACGTACACCGAAAAAAAAAAAAAAAAAAAAAAAAAAAAAAAAAAAAAAAAAAAAAAAAAAAAAAAACTTATTCTTTTCATTCTCCACTCCGAGGAGTAGAGCGGGCTGTTTGAGATCCGGCCCATAAAGAGTCGCGGTTCTATTCAGCCAATTATCAGACAAGCTGATAGTGGGGCAAAGGGGGAATCCCAATTGGGAATAAGTGGGAGGGGCTTACCAGTTCCGGCATACGCCTTACAACCAACGAAAACCTCCCGAAAACCTTGGTCGGAACCGGGGGATTGGGACCAAATTAATTTATCTCCGGGACTTGTCCCGTACTAAAAATGGATTATCGAGAGAACACGAATGCACTCACGAGACAATCAAAGATCGGACGCCCGAGTTACTCTCGTAGAGATCAGCTCGACCAACAGTGGACAAGCATCCCCCTACAGGAACCGCGCCCGTGGGCACGGTGTCCTATGCGTAACAGACATTCACACACACACACACATATATATATATATATATATATATATATATATATATAGAGAGAGAGAGAGAGAGAGAGAGATAAATAGCTATCCGATCGGCATAAAACCGTGCCTAAAGCCTTCCCCGGGTAGACATTAGTAACTGTACAAATATTTTACCTCTTTATGCCTTGTGGTTCAGACGTGATAAACGTACACCGAACAGACATTCACATTTATAGATATAGAAAAAGAAGATTATCGCGCTTCGATACTAGCGCGATCGTACTAGTGCACCCGTTCAAACGACATCTACATCCATACTCCGCAATTCACCGTAAGGTGCGTGGCGGAGGGTACACTGTACCACTACTAGGCATTTTCTTTCCTATTCCACTCCCAAATTGAACGAGTAAAAAAAGAATGCCTATATGCCTCCGTACGAGCCCTAATTTCTCTTATCTTGTCTTTGTGATCTTTACGCGAATGTAAGTAGGCGGTAGCAAGATCGTACTACACTCAGATTCAAATTCCGGCCCTCTAAATTTACTCAACAGAAATTCACGAAAAGAACGTCGTCTTTCTTCCAGCGATCCCCAATTGAGTTGCCGGAGCATTTCCGTGACACTCGCGCATTGGTCGAACCTACCGGTAACAAATCTAGCTGCTCGCCTCTGAACCGCCTCTTTGTCTTGCTTTAAAGTGATCTGCTGCGGGTGCCAAACACTTGAGCAATATTCAAGACGTGGTCGTACAAGCGTTTTATACGCGGTCTCCTTTACAGGTGAAGTACATCTCCCCAAAATTCTCCCAATAAACCGAAGTCGGCTGCCGTTAACGCAACTTGTTATCAATCTATTATAAGTTCGTTCATCGTTTAAAACGGACTTCAGGAGAGTTTCTCGACCAGCGCGTGAACGCCTGTTCCGCGCGCGCTCTGCGCATGCGCGGCGGCCGCCCGCGTCACCCGCGCAGGCGACTCCATCGCGGGACATTCCTCGCGCGCCCAGCACCGCTCCGCCGGCCCGGCGCAAAAATGGAATTCCTCCGGATTCCGGGCGACGGCGCGGAATTCTCATTCCTTTCCGCGAAACGGCGCGCCGAATATATTCTTCCGTTTCGGCTTTAAAGTTGGTTTTTGCCAGCTGGAGACGGCTCTATGTTCGCCGACGTTACAGCGGCACCGCGCAGTAGGTAGGCGCATTGATACACGCGTGCTGCAGTGTCCGCCACAGAGTTGGAAGATACTCTCCATCACTCACGACTTTTACGACCAGCCATCCACACAGGAGCCGAACTCCATTAATCCTCGCACCGCACACTGGGGTCCTAGGGACATATTTGTGTTGCGTATTATAGAGAGTACGTTGGCTAAAAGTTTTTGAAACTTGGTGTATATTAGGTTGGTAACACTGCCTGCTCGTACGTGATGTTAACTCAAACATCCGGATTGTTGTTGCACTACTGTCAAGCTGTAAAGATTGCTGAACGCCCATGGGGTCTTGATTACCGCAGTGTGCATTCCGTGTACCTCATTTATGGTTCACTATATTCGAGAAAAAGGAACACAAAAACCAAAATGTGTTGCCAGAATTGTAAAAGGCCGATCTGTGATGATCATAGAGCCATAATTTGTACCGAGTGTGCTCACTGACAATGTCAGTGGTGACATATATTAGTCAGTTTTTGACTTCATTCTAATATACATTATTTTCATCTTTCTTATATGTTTTTGCACAAATATGCTGCAATAGTAATTTTGTAAACATCCTGTGCCAAAATATACTGTAAATATCAAATAAGCCATTATATTATAATACTATATATTACTTTGTACCTTGAAGTTCAGACTCAGGTTCAATTTGTACATTATGTTGAAGTGTAACATATATCAAATTTGTAAATACCATATGTTACTCATCGCAATAACTAAACAAAGTCATTAAAATATTCTGTTGCATTATTTACTTTCAAATATAAGAAGGCTAAACATACAGAAATACAAAACGGTTTTTATTAATAATACTATGCACATTTTATTAATATCATTCGTGATTCATAGTTTTAATAATAAAAAAAATCACTACAGGTAAGTAAATAGTTATTTACAATGTTCCAGATATATAAGACATTCCAATGTATATATCAATGAGCTTGGAACACTTGATATATGATAAAAAAATTTTGGGGTCCAGTAGACCCCAGTGTGCAGTGGAAGGTAATTGAAACAAGTGTGCGGTGCGAGGGTTAACTCTTTCAGTCTTGGTGGTTAGTGTTACTAACCACCTCTGTTCGATCACGGTTACTTCTATTCCACGCCATCTAGAGATAAACGGTTGAATTAGTATGTCCGTTTGGACTGCGCTTCAAAACAAGTGACAGATTCCGGGTACATTGCATGAATGTCAGTGCATACCAGTTGCATTGAATATAAGCGCTAACGTACCTTGTCTCGAGTGTCTGATAAAAACATCAATTCGACGGGGTACGTAACATGTTTTCTGTAATGTATTTTATTGAATGTATTCTCATAGACCTATTTTATGTGCGTTGGCATGCAGGTACTGTTACTTTTGTGTTTTCACTGAGTAGTTACAAAGGGAATGTAAGCAAACTGGGAACTGCAGTCCTCTTCACGCCCAGACTTCGACAAGCTGATTCTGAAAGACTTCCGGAGAGTGTATCGGGGCCTACTGGCACCAGCATATGTCAGAGACAAACACAG
The DNA here is from genome assembly GCA_026315105.1 of Locusta migratoria. Lineage (NCBI taxonomy): Eukaryota > Metazoa > Arthropoda > Insecta > Orthoptera > Acrididae > Locusta > Locusta migratoria. Next base: position 261,828,660 of record CM048749.1, on the reverse strand, counting down.
GCTGGATTCAGTGAACAGCAGCCGTAATTCCGCGGCCTCATCTCTAGGACCTGCATTTATAAAACGCCACAAACCTACAGTCCCGCAGGAAATTCGTCTAGAATCCAGTCGCCATCAATCTGAAAGAAGAACTTCAAGAAGATGCTGCAATTGTACCACTAAAATATCTCCCGTGCGTACTGTATGGCAGTGTAGTACATGCAAAATGCCTCTTTGCTTACGCAATGGTAAAACATGTTTTGCAGATTTTCATAAAAAATAATTTGCTTTTGTTAGTTTTGTACGTTTGTAATGATGATTCGTCTAATAAATAACGTTCACAATCATCCTAGTATTATTTATAGCAATAGTCATGGTGGTTAGCGTTAGTGACAACCTCAGTCCTTGAAAGCCTGAATACCTATATTATGTTTACTCTATTGTCTGTGATATTTCAGTTGTAACAGTTGCTTCAATGAACAGACATGGATAATTATGTTCCTATTGTACAAGTGTGAACAGACATTGGTAATTATGTTCCTACTGTACAAGTGTGACTGAAAGAGTTAAAGAACGAAAACTTATTGAAAATGGCTAAGCTTAGGGAAAAGTAATATGCTCATAACTGTAAATATGTAAGTTTCTGACACGATAAATCTATTATAATATTAAAAAAAGAAATCCTTTAGATATTTGTGTAATAAAAATCTGTCGACCTTCACCGTTGTTTCGATTCTTGCACTTCTCCGCCTTCGATTCACGCGATTTTCCTCTAGACTAGAGTTTTTCAATCTTTTCGAATATGATATCACCTTCCAAGTAGAAATATTCTGACGACCCCCTTTGAAACAAAAATATTGTGGCGATCCCCATCAAGAGCCGTAACAAAACGAAGTATCTCAAAGGAAGGAAATCTTACCTTCTTTCTTTTGTCTCAGCTCTCTTTTAAATTCTTGACTAAGGTTTTTTATATATCTTTCGGGATGGTACGCATATACTATTTTTACGTGATTTCCGACAGAAAAATATATTTCGTTAACCCTTTCATTCTCCCTGTTGTTCCTTGACAACAGTGTGTTAAAACCTGATTTAAGCCGTATTTTGTTTATCAGTTCTTAAAATCGCTTGAACAATATGCTTCTATCATTGGTTGTGGAAACGGGACAGCGGCTGGTCAAGAGTCTGAAGGAACTGAGATACCAACAGCCGTATGTATAATACAATATTTATTGTGTCACAACCAGTTTCGGCATTCCACTATGATATCTTCAGGTCCCTGTGTATTAAACAAACCTAATCAAGTGAATTGGATAATAAAATATTGCAACAGAGACTGAACATTTTTTAACTAATCAAGTGACTAAGGCAAAAAAAGTATTGTATGGTAGCACACTGAAAATACAATATAGGAATGAAACTACAATTCAATACCACATAAAGAATATGTACAAATGTAGTCAACAATAACATTCATTTTCCTTTTTTTAAATTATAGTATAATAGAGACATTGCAATCCCAAAGCTGACAAAGGGAATTATAGTAAACGACTAAAGAGTCAGTTCCTTCAGACATGCTTCTAGTACATTTTGCCGCTTGGTACGGCATGTAGCCACTTCTGAGGCATTAATCTGGGCATTGTGGAGGTTGTGTTGCGTTGCCGTCTGTACGTGGCTGTGAGTGTGACAGTGAGTGTGGTTCATGTTATTTTATTTCAGCAGTGAATTCTCATGTCTTTGGTGCTGTGACAAAGATTATGCTAACTTTATCAATCTGACAGTATCAACAATCAACAAAATAACGTCCAAGGTATTAAATACCTCGATACAAAAGTCTGTGAAGTGCATGAAATACATGACATAAAAACACAATAGCTCGATCAAATATTTTAAAATACATATTTTGATGTTTATTGCATTGCATTAATACAGAAAACACGAAATTTTAATTTTTCGAAAGATAAATTCAGAATGTGGAAATGAAAGGGTTTACCAGTATTTCGCATTTCAGGCAAGACTTACAATCGAATTATCCTCATTAAGAAAGGACCCACTGTATGGACAATTAGTGAAAAATTAGATTGTTTTCGTATTTTCTCAGCGTTACTTATTGTATGAAATTATTTTCCTGGACAGCTGGTTTTGTACTGTCACCATATAGGGGAGACAGCGACACGGAAATGATAAATGATCTGGAATGTGAATCATTACAACAATGGCTTGGTCTACTTACGACACTTCAATCGCAAACTTTCCCCTCCGAATGCCAGAATGTATTTTTGACTCCCACTTAAACAGTAGAAATTCTCATCACAATAAAATACGAGAAATCAGGGCTCGAACGGAGAAATTGAGGTGTTCCTTCTTCCCGCGCGTTTTTGGAGAATGGAATGGGATATAAGTATATAGGTGGTTCTATGAACCCTCTGCCATTTGATTTGCAGAGTATCCCCATGTAGAGTAGAAAACAGTTTTCAGACGTCGTGCTCATTCATGATTAACACTTTGTATTATAAAACAACCTATGACCTGTTCAGTTCATAATGGATATTACATAAAGAACTCCGTAATATTAATATTAATACCAGAATGGTCGTGTAAGATCGCACAGGTAAATATTTCCGAAATAGGCAACCCAAGCGTCAGCGGACCTAAATATTTTGTTGTCAATTTTCATTAAATAGACGTTCAGTCGCTACTTTTGTAATACATATCATGTTTTCCCCTTGTTTTGTTTACTTATTCACTACAAAATCTGATGTTAATTAAAGCAAATTGTTGAAAGTTGATCCTAAGTGCCACAGATACAACGCGACGACCTATACTACTCCAAGTGACGTGACCATTGCAGTTTCAAATAAATCTCTCTTAGATACGTTTTTCTGTTACTGAACCCCTAGTTACTTTACGGTGCAAGTACTTCTATCTGTGACGGCAACCCTCCAAGCGAGACTTCGCAACCCCCTTGGAGGTTGCAACACACAGACTGAAAAACGTCAGGCCTCGCGTGTTTATATTTACGTGTTTTGATGGTTTACTCACAGAATATCAAAATTCAAGGTGTTTCAGGTGGCAAAGTCAATATTTTAGAAGACTGTAGTGTGGATGAATTACGAGAGAAAAAAAGTTAAGTCTATGTAACGTGTATCCAATTTTTAGTGATAACAGAGCTATTTCTTTACTGTCTACATAGTGGTACCTTTCTTAATTCGCTGAAATAAGAAGAACTCGTTAACAAAATATATTTGTATTGTCTGTTCTTTCGGTGGGAGGCATGCTTGAGTAATTCCGAGCAGCTTTGGTGATCGTTGGGCCCCAGTGGTGGAGGAGTCAGCGCAACTGCCTATAAAGCAGGAGACCCAGATTAGAGTCCCGGCTGGGTACACATTTTCAACTTTACCCATTCGCAGTTAATGTCATACATTCCGTAAACATAAAATATATTTGTCTGTCGGAAATCACACTCAAATGTGCATAATTTCAATAGAAGTTCATTGCTTCTTCGTATCACAGAAAGACGATCTGCGAATAGCTACATCTGTCGTTATCAAGAAACGTTACCGTGCATATAAGTTGGTGGTGGAATTTTTCAAAATCAACTTCAAAAGCTGTCATTTGCCTTTGCTTTATGTTTATTTGCTTTTAGTACTAACACCTGTACCTCACCAATCAATAAAAATGGGACATTTATTATATGCTAGTTTTGTTGCAATTCATCTATATAGCCACCTTCTCAATTATTTACTACTAGCTGCAAAACCCCGTACTGCCCGGGAATATATGCATTTTTCCAGTCTTATAATAGAAATGAAATAAAAATTCGGAAAAGATTTCGTCTTCATGTATTCATGAAAACAGCCTAGAAATTATGAAAAAGTTAAACAAAAATATTTGTATAACGTACAAAATTATAACTTCAGTATCCAAAGAACGAAAAATAGTAATAAAATACTAATGATATATAACATTAATTTGATTCAAAACTTGACTATAGACAATATTTAGTCCATCTCGTTCTTCCATTTCTCTCCACTGGCTTCTACCTTACTATCTGTCCTTTTAAGTTTTGTTTTCATGCAGCTCAATACTTATGACTTCATATATCCTTGACTATGTGTCTAACAATTATATAGTTTTCCAGATTTGTAGAGCGTAATATTAGGAAACTGTTTGTGATGAATAAATGTGGGCGTTGGAAGTCTCATAAATCACGCGTGACGGTAAAGTTTATGTGACTCACTGTTAACGATTTCATATCTCCTGCACTATGTGCCATAGGTATTTTCTAACCCTAAATCGATTTCTGTCTGATAATAAGCAATATGAGTACCACGTTTAGTTGAAATCGGTCCATTATTTTAGGAGGATATGTGAAAAAATAGCGCATGATGTAGCAGTTATTCAGAAATCTCACTGTTTATGCGTCATATTTCCAGAAATATGCGTCATACTATAATGTAAATTTGAAGGTGCATTCAATGGTTTATGTGCCTAATGTCTGACAAATATGTCTTTAATAGTGTTAGTAGTAAAGACTTTAAAAAATTATACCTCTTGCATGATGATGAGGATTTTCATGAACCAAATTGTATATGATTTCACATCTCGTGCTATATGTCGATCTGTGGTGTAATATGAAAGGAACATTCAGTGCTATGTATGAGTACTGTCTGTGAAATGTTTCGCAAATACAATTTACAGTCTAGAAGTAACTACTTGTAACGTCATGCCAAATGCCGTAGATATACATCATGAACATCGGAATAGTAGTAAGTGATAAACTTTCTTCCTTTCATCATTTTGTTGAGGTTGTCAGCGAGAAAAAAGTTCGTAAACATTTGAAGATATGTTTAAAGTTACCGGCCGTTGTGGCCGAGCGGTCTGCGGCGCGCCAGTCACTTTCTGCACGGTCACTACGGTCGGGGGTTCGAATCCCCCCTCGGGAATGGATATTTGTGCCGTCCTTAGTATTAGCTAGTTCATAAGTAGTATGTAAGTTTAGGGACTGATGACCCCGTAGTTAAGTCCCATAAGCTCTACAAACATTTGATTGTAATTAAAGTTACAGCTTTCGCTCAGATTTCTGGTAATAGGAAGGGGAGGAAGCAACCATGGCCTCCTAAGGAACAATCCCTGCATTTGCCTGGAATGAGCAGAGAAACCGCGGAGAAAAAGGGTGGTGTAGAGGTCAGCGCAATTGCCTGGGAAGCAGAAGACCCGGCATAGAGTCCCGGCTGGGTACATACTTTCAACTTTACCCATTCGCAGTTAGTATCATTCGTTCCATGAATATCACTTTGTTTGTCTTTGTAAATAGTAAAATGTCATATTTTGGTGACCTATTTTCTGATTTTTTATAACGTGATAGAAGGAAGCTTGGAGTTTAACGTCCCGTCGACAGCGTGGTCATTAGAGACGGAGCTAACTCTCAGAAGGTTTAGGTAAGGATGCAGAAGGAAATCAGCCGTGCCCTTCAAAGGAACCATCCCGACATTTGCCTGGAGTGTTTTAGGGAAATCACGGAAAAACCTAAATCTGTATGGCCGGATGTGGATTTGAACCACCATCCTTCCGAATGCGAGTCCAGTGTGTTACCACTGCGCCACCTCGCTCGGTTTATAACGTGATAGAAAACAATTTTAGGTACGTACTTTAAATTTATTCTGGAACCTAAAGTCCGAGGTCTATTTACCATTTATGCTGCTATTCCCCACAAAACCGGTTAGAAATGTTCAAATGTTTGTTAAGCTTATGGGACTTAACTACCGAGTCATCAGTCCCTAAACTTACAAACTACTTATGAACTACTTACGAACTAGGACGGCACAAATATCCATGCCCGAGGGAGTATTCGAACTCCCGACCGTAGTGGCCGTGCAGACCGTGACTGAAGCGCCTTAGTCCCCTCGGCCACCGCGGCCGGCTGAACACAGCACTTATACTGAAAGCAGGTTTATCGTAAACTTAACATACAGGTTAGCGCAACTCCTGGAAAGCAGGAGACCCGGGCTGGGTACTCATTTTCAACTTTACCCATTTTCAATTAGTCTCATTCATTCCGTGAATATGACTTCGTTTATCTTTGTAAAGAGTAAAAATCAGATTTTGGTGACCTATTTTCTGATTTTTGTATCGTTATAGAACCTATTTTAGGTACCAAATTTAAATTTCTTTTAGAACGTACAAGTCCGATGTCTATTTACCATTTATGCTGCTGTTCCCCACAAAAACGTTTAGACTTGTTTCGGTGTGTGTCCGTCTTGGAGCCGCTGATATCAGCGCTAAGCAGCCTGCCTGTTCTGTTTAATAATTCATCTCAGTTAGGCGCAGGAGCAGAGTTTCAGCAGTGAACGTCAGCAGCAGACAGCGACGCCACTGTAACTGTTCGTCGCAAAGTAACAACCGCGCTGCTCACCTCCCGGTCGGCCTGTTTGTTGTCAGCCGGGAGGGAACAAAGGAGTGGCCGGTCTCGGCGTTCATTTTTTAGCCATTATAAGTTCGCCCCCGCCGACGCCGGGGCAACTATAGTCGTTAGTGTAGGGCGCGCGCTTCCTCCCTGCGGGCGTCCAATAATCATAATTCTCCGGCCGAACAGCGGCCGAGGTGACGCTGGCTGGCTCGCTCTCTCTCCAACCAACCTCTGCAGCCGCCGCCCGCCAGCTGACACGAGCAGGTAGCGGCAGGTAGGCGCGTTATGAAATCCCGCGCGACGGCTCCGGGGCCGGGCAAGAAAAGATTATGAGACAAGTCACAAAGCGGTAGGGAGGAGGGGGCCCTGCGGCGGCTGGAGAGGCCAGAAATTAATTCTCGGCTAGAGAGAAGCGTGGGCGGTGGTCGGGGGTAGACGTGGCATCATCTGCGGCATCGCCGTGACTAATGGCCGAGCGGGCCGGGAACACCTACGTGGATTTCAATTCTCGGCCGCGGGGGCCGCCCCAGACCCCGCCGCCACCCACCGATGCTGGTGACAAGAGGAGCTGCGGCGTGGAATCGGCAAAATCGACCAATCGAAACTGATTAAAAAGTTGCCCGCGGAATAACCCGCGCGTGTGATTAATGGTCGCGGGCGAAGGAAAGGGTCATTTATTAGAGGCGGTACGGGAAAGGGAGGATGGAAAAAGGGGGGGGGGGGTGCGGGGACGCGCGCTCATAGCCGACAGTCGCTTTTTAATTAGAAATCTTACCAGCCGCCGGCGGTTTTTCCTGTGGGAAGCGGGTTGCGGCTGCGTTCGATGAGTCTCTTTGTCGGCTAGCAACAGGATATGCTTCGGCGTGCGGTGGCTTCTTCGAAAAACCTCTCCTCAAAAGGAGAGGTCCTCAGACGTGGCCAACGAGTTCAGTTCATTCCTGACAGGTTGCTTCTGCACGACCAAAATCGAAGAGATCAACGGTAGGAATGGCATACTAAAAGTCGTCAACAATTTTCTTTATTTTTCTCGGATTTTTATTTTCTTTTACTATTCTTTTAAATAATATATATTTTAGGACAAATTAAGTACATGATTTAAATTTTTATTTGTTTATTTATTTTGCTGTCGTTTTCAATGACTAAAACGGAGGTGGTATCCGGCGTTCCACAGGGTAGTGTTATTGGTCCTCTTCATCTACATCTACATAGATACTCTGCAAATCATATTTAAGTACCTGGCAGAGGGTTCATTAACCACTTTCATAACTTTTCTCTACCGTTCCATTCTCTAACAGCGCGAGGGAATAAAGAACACCTAAATCGTTCCGTTTTCGATCTGATTTCTCTTATTTTATTGGGATGGTCATGTCTCCCTAAGTACGTGGGTGCTAGCAAAATATTTTCACATTCATTAGTAAAAGTCGGTGATTGAAACCTCGCAAACAGATCACGCCGCAATGAATAACGTCTTTCTTTTAATGATTTCCACCCCAGTACGTGTAACATTTCTGTGACGCTGCCCCCCCCCCCCCTCCCCCGTAACGTGATAAAACAAAACGAGCTGCCCTTCTCTGAACCTTCTCAATGTCTTCCGTCAGTCCCACCTGGTTAGGGTCCCACAAGGGGCAACAGTAATCCAGGAGAGAACGCACAAGGGTGATGTAGGCAGTCTCTTTGGTGGAGCTGGTGCATCTTCGAAGCTTTCTATCAATGAAACGTAACCTTTGGTTCGCATTCCCCACATTTTCTGTGTGTTCTCTCCAGTCAAAGTTGTTCGTAATTGTAACTCCTAGGTATTTGGTAGAATTTACGACCTTAATCTTTGACTGATTTATCGCGTAATTGAAGTTCAGTGGATTTCTTTTAGTGGTCATGTGTATTACTTCACACTTTTCTTTATTTAGTGTCAATTGCCAATTTTCGCACCAGGTAGAAATTTTGTCTAAATCGCTTTGCAGTTGCTTTTGATCCTCTGTTGAATTCACTAACCGATAAACGACAGCATCATCCGCGAACAATCTAAGGGAGCTATTCACATTGTTTCCTAAATCGTTTATAAACACGAGGAACAGTAGAGAACCTATAACGCTTCCCTGAGGAACGCCAGATATCACTTCTGTTTTACTGTATGACTTACCGTTAATTACAACGAACTGTGTCCTTTCTGATAGGAAATCGTGAATTCAATCGCACAATTTGGCAGGTATTCCATAAGCACGTAATTTCATTAGAAGCCGTTTGTGGGATACAGTGTCAAAAGCCTTCCAGAAATATAGAAGTATAGAATCGATTTGAGATTACTTGTTGACGGCACTAACACTTCATTTGAATAGAGGGAAAGCTGTGCTCCTTATTTACATAAACGATTTGGGAGAAAATCTAAGGAGCTCTCTTAGGTTGTTTGCAGATGACGCCGTCATTTATCGTCTAGTAAAGTTATCTGAAGATCAAAACCAACTGCAGAACGATCTAAAATCTAAATAATATATCACTATGGTGTAAAAATTGGCAATTGACTGTAAATAATGAGAAGTGTGAAGTCGTCCACATGAGTACGCAACGAAATCCGCTAAACTTTGTTTATAAAATAAATCAATCAAATGTGAAGGCCGTAAACTCCACTAAATATTTAGGAATTACTATTACATCAGACGTAAAGAATACGTAGATAATATCGTAGGAAAGGCGAAACAGAGAATCCGTTATATTGGTAGAACGCTTAAAAGATGCAACAGAACTACTAAAGAAACTGCATAGACTATGCTTGTCCGTCCTCATTTGGAGTTTTGCTGCCCAGTATGGGATCTTTAACAAGTGGGTTTGACAGAAGCCATCGAAATAGTCCAAAGAAGGGTAACACGTTTTGCATTGTCATGATACAGGACAGACAGCCTGACGGAAATGATACAGGATCTGGGATGGAAATCATTACAACAACGGCTGTTAGCGCTGTGGCGTGGTCTACTTACGAAACTCCAATCACACACTTTCTCCTCTGAATGCGAAAATGTATTGTTGACTCCCACCTATGCACGTAGAAATAATCATCGGAATAAAATACGAGAAATCAAGGTTCGAACGGAGAGATTCAGATGTTCTTTCTTCCCGCGCGCTATTCGAGAGTGGAATGATAGATGAATAGTATAAAGGTGGCTCGATGAAACCTCTGCTAGGCACTTAAATGTGATTTGCAGAGTATCCAATGTAGATGTAGAATGACCTGTCGTCTGGTTGCTAAAACAGGTCGTATTTGGCACAGTTAATTGGTTCTTTTGCACTGAATTATTTCTTCTTAAGTAAAACAATCAACAACCCGAAGATTGAACACTTCAGTGCTTTACGAGGCTTGGTCCTGATTGGAGGTAGTATGTTGTTGCCTTCCTCCGACCTTCGAACTGACTTACCTAGGCAGTTATTGGGGGTAGGGGGGGGGGCTAAATTTAACGTGGATTCCGAACCACGGTGGTACTCCACATTTTTCATGTCAGCAGCACTGTAAGAGATGAAAGAAGTGGAAAGTGACAGATAAAAATCCTAGAACGTTGTGGGGATCGAACCCGCGAACTTTGGATTCATAGTCTGCCACTCTACCACTGTGCTACCGAGCCGCACAATTTCTTCCTTTATCTATCAAGTCGTCAATCCTCAACAATCGTTAGTATTATCTGTATGTTACACTAACTACTAATTGAGATTACAGTAGTCGTTTGTTTTGTTATGATCTATTAACAGGTTTATAGTGCCGTTTTGCCGGTTACAAAAGCGACAATTCGCTACCACTTTCATATTTGTTCTTTCTAGTATATTTACACCTAATTATTGTCTATTAAATGACGATCACAGTCTGTGTTGGGGTCCGTGTTGATGTCCCTGTCGTGTCCTAGATTTCGGTTCTTTTGCTGTTGCACTCTATGAACTGTGTTTGCTCACTGCATAGGTTGTTGTCTTCCGTATGGTCTGTTTCGTTTGTATTTGTGATATGTCGCATACGAAATTTTATCTTTTTAGTATGCTGAGTATTGTCCACTTGTCCTCTTGTCTTATGGTCTCGTATATTTGTTGCTCTGTGTGAGTATGTAGGGCTGCCAATGTGTCATCTTAATCCACACACTTTACATTTCACCATTGTCTCCATTTCTTTGAAAGGTCGGTTGGGGTATCTGAGCCATGAGTTTACAGCGTGAGTGCGTAGTTCCTAACTTAATACTAGTCAAAGAAGTATTAATACGTTAAATTACCATTTAAAAGATATTTTAACTATTCTAACTATAAATATGTTACAACAGAATGTAATCTGCAAAAAATGTTCAAATGTTTGTATAGCTTATGGGACTTAACTACGGGGTCATCAGTCCCTAAACTTACAAACTGCGTGTGAACTAACTAATTCTAAGGACGGCACAAATATCCATGCCCGAGGGGGGATTCGACCCCCCGACCGTAGTGGCCGTGCAGACCGTTCAAAAAATGTTCAAATGTTTGTATAGTCTATGGGACTTAACTACGGGGTCATCAGTCCCTAAACTTACAAACTACTTATGAACTACTTACGAACTAGGACGGCACAAATATCCATGCCCAAGGGGGGATTCGAACCCCCGACCGTAGTGGCCGTGCAGACCGTGACTGAAGCGCCTCAGTCCCCTCGGCCACCGCGGCCGGCTGTAATCTGCAATATATTTGAACTTCAGAAGGGGAAAAGAAAAAAAATGCCCAATGGGCCCAGATACCCCCATAGAGTGGGGTAACTGGACCATAGGGGTTTTAGTTCCATACTAATTATTGCTGTCTCAATTGAGGTAATTGGGCCTTTTGCATAACATGTAAACTCCGTGAGAAAATTAAAACGAGTCATTTCAATGACAATGCAAGTGAACCTCTAGAGACTGACTGGGTGTGAAATTAATTCACATTTTTGAATAACTCAGCTTTTATTATGAAACAAGAGTTACAGATACACAAGTAAAGTTAATAAACCAAAATTCAGTTATTAACATTTAATTATATCTTGTTAAAAAAAGTACAATTCATTCGTTAAGTCACTCATATCATCAATGAAGCTGATCACGCCTTTGAATCTAGCAGAGCTGCTTTTAAGAGGCTTTGACAGCTTTCTTACTACATCATTTTCGGTAATACACGCCTCTTCTCCTGTTTCCTTAAAGTTCATGGTTTTTAAGTGTCATTTGAGTAACATGACTTCATTTCCAGCATTTGGTTGGATTGTCACTTTGGAATGTAAAGCCTAATATTTACTTTTTATTTTCCCCAGACTTTCACAGCACAATATTCACCCGCTTGTATTGAATTCACACCTTGTTCAGTTAGTTCTTCATTGGAAAAACTGATAAAATCATGATCATCGCCACTGTCACATACAGAAAACTGGTCATTTTTTTTCACTTGTCTCTTCATTATTACATTTCTTCTTTTTAGTTTTGCTGCTCACATTGGGCGTAGAAATGTTCAGCTTTGCCAGTTTTTTCTTCTTCTGTCTTGCAGCTTGTGTGAGTAACTTTCTGTTCACTTGTTCCTGATTACTTTTTCCTCTTTGACTTTCATTAATAGATATTCTTTTGGTGTAATAACCTCGCAAATGGTCACAAGTCTTTTATGTTTTTTATCAGCTGTTTTAGTTCTTTTTTCATTCTGAAGCATGTCTAAAAATAACTCTTCGAAACTTTTGTGATGCACTCTATTGATGTACTAGTTATTACTGGTGGTTTTACAAGTGTGGATGCATTGGTTATTTACTTAAAATATTTTAATATGTATTCGGAACTTACTATTATTTTATTTATAGTTCTAATGTATACCAATTGTAACTGCTATTTTATACTTTGACTGCTATTTTACACCTTGACTTTAGAAATGATTTTGTATATAAGTTAATAGTCACATATTGCGAGTAATTTAAACGAAAACGAATCCGCCAATCAGATGAATCGAAATACATTATATAAACCCTCAGAAGGCTACTGTATTTTAGTAACGCGACAGAATACTCTGTAACTTCATGGAATTGCTATGTTTGACATAGCTTTATTTTCCATTATCTTTTTCTTTTCTTTTGTACGTTGTAAACAGTAGCTTACAATTAATTAAAACATTTGTTAACAGACCTGAAGATGAGCAGCTGTCCCGAAACTGGTCATGTTATTCAAAATAAATGCGATCTACAGACGGATATTCAAGAATTTTATACTAGATAAAATTAACATAATTCACAAGGAAAAAATAAACAAATTGATTTCAGTAATGAATTAGAAAGAAGCAAGAATGATAATATACTTGGGGTAAATGGATGTGCTTGGGGTAAATGGGTCATAGGTGGGCCCAGATACCCCAAGCACCTGGCCCACTTACCCCAGTTTCGATTTTTTTAAATTTTTTAAATTTTTTTAATTTTTTTTTCTTATAATTGCTGCCTCTAAGGTACTCAGTCCCATCTCTCGCGCGCCGACTTTGTTGCCGATCGCAGTGCCGTCCTCAGAATGTTTGCATTATTCTCTGATTTTATACGCATGCCTATCCCAGTTTCTTTGCCGCTTCAGTGTAATTCCCGTTACTTTATTTTATTTCTTATTTTTAAGAAAAGTCAAATTTATGAGTAATAAACCATGCTAAGAACATAAGACGACGTAAGTCATTATATACAGGGTGAATCACCTAACACTTGCACCGCAAATATTGCGGAAACGGAAAGTGCGATTGATGTGCGGTTTTCACAGAATGGATTTATAGTCAACGACTCGTATTGTTAGTCAATAAATAGATTGCGAAAATGCATAGAAAGTGTATTTTTATGTAAACATACAATTTTTCAAATGGAACAATTGGTGTTTCTATCATGCACTGGAATTTTTGACACCAGATGTGTACGAATACTTTTGAATGACATTTTTATGACGTTTATATTGGCAGCTACAACCGTTCAAAGTTTTGGGGGCCGAGGTTGCGACAGCGTAGCTGACTGGCTGGTGGTCATGAGACAGTGGGCCGTGCCCCAGGGACTAGCCACACGGCCAGTCAGCTACGCTGTCGTAGCCTCGGCCCACAAAACTTTGAACGGTTGTAGCTGCCAAACTAAAAGTGATAAAAATGTCATTGAAAATTCTTGTACACAGCTGGTGTGAGAATTTCTAGTGCATGATAGAAACAACCATTGTTCCATTTGAAAATATTGTAGATTTGCTTAAAAAATACACTTTCTATGTATTTTTACAATCTGTTTATTGGATAACAATACGAGTCCTTGATTATCAATCCATTCTTTGAAAACCGCATATCAATCGCACTTTCCTTGTCCGCAATGTTTGCGGTGCAAGTGTTAGGTGATTCACAGGCGAAGGGCGTTAGGATTAAATACGATTGGAGAAGAAAATTACGTGAACTGCCTGACACTGAACGAAATATAAGGATGTTGTGACGGTACTTGTTATAAACATCTCTCATTTTGGAATACCAGAATTTGAAAGCTTTGCACTATACAGCATAAAGCAGAATATTCACAGGTCGTGACTTAATTCTTCAACATGTAAAAGAAGCACTTCACTTTAGTCTCACAAATGGCACGACTCAGTTCTGCGCATATTAATTCTGCAGCATTGTGCTGCCCTCGTTGCCATGCAGATTCCACCTTGCTTTGTTACACCGCCTGTCGTAATTAACTCTTCCGTGTTGTTGTTTCTCACCGACCCTTCCCCTCAAGATGAGACGTGCCCCTGTTGGCGGGAGTGTTGCCTCGGTCTGTGGGGCCGATGACTCACAAAGCGATCTGCCACTTGTCAACGCACGCTCTTTGGACGGAAACTACCCGAAACACTAATATGCCGCAAGCCATTCGCCTCATTTCATCCCCTTACCACAACCCCGTCTCTCTCTCTCTCTCTCTCTCTCTCTCTCTCTCTCACACACACACACACACACACACACACACACAGAGTGCCCTTCCCCCTCCACTACCCCTCCCGTCGGCTCTCTTGGCTCGTCATGGTCTGACGCACAATTAACATACATCGGGGCCAGACAAAGCCCTCATTACGGGAAACGAGGGGCTCACCTGGTGCAAATAAAGCACCAGCACTAGCCGGTCACCGTTGCCAGGGCTCAGGGCATACACAGCGCACCGCTAATGATTTTCGCCAACAGCGGTATCGCGCTGTTTTAAAGGCGAACTGTCGCCCTGCGCCGCTATCAAAACGAACGTGGCTCGCTCTCCTCTCGCCTGCCGTTCCTCTTTACATACCACTCCCCGTCCTTTACGCCTCATCCACCCCTTTCCTTCCCCTCCGCATACACACGCACCCCTTCAGCGGATCTCCCAAACACCCCCTCCTCCGCGGACCCATAGTGCATTTCTGGTATTTTGTAGCGCAGTGGCACGCCGCAAAATTATTCAACGATATAAATTAGCAGCGGAGGTTTTAATCTATGCGGAATACTAAACGGCTGATGCATATTAAAGGCACGCTCTCAGAGTCACACGCACTGTTCGGTACAAGGCAGCGTAGAGCGGAACAGCGAAGTGTAGAACTTCCCAGCGTCGAGTCCCTGTTTAGTGTACCGGCGATTTAATTCAACGCTCCCCGTTATTACCAGGTCTTTAATTATCATCATCGTTGTTTAGTCGTTTCTCTAAAATAAAACATCGTGACGAAGAACAATTTTTATTCGACTACGAGTACGGTACCGGATTACGAATTCACAACTAACCAACTGGCGGTATGCAGCCAGGTTTACGAAACGCAAACAATAAAACAACTCACTTCATCAGCGGAAGTGAAAACTATTCTTCGCTAATTGAACAACGATACCTACACCACCAGAAAAACACGGCGTAAGAACCTCACAAAGAATATTATTGCTATCATATGATTCTTGTAAGCTGCCATATTAAAATATTGTTGGTGCAGTTTATAGTATTCGAGTTCTGGAGGTATAATTATGTATATTTAGTTTCTCGTCCCACAGAGCCAAGTCCTGAAAGGTAAGGCATTCAACACCTGCTTGACTTGTCTTGTGAATACTGGTCAATCACTCGGAGAAACAACGCAGAGAGAAGTCTGTAACTATGTACTCCATGGTTGTGCACCATTATACGACTGATCGAGTGTCATTCTCCATATGTACTTCCAAAAACTGCATATACCCACTGTTGTACGGAAACGATTCTGCAAAGTAGATTCATGGCATCAACTACAGTGGAAGAATTGGAAACAGGGCAGTTGTTTATCCCTTTATATGTGTCCCATGAGCCTGCGCAGTTGGCGGTGGGCGAGAAATCCCCATACTGTTCACTGTGAAGCTGACTTGAGTCAGACAACGTTTTGCGGAAGATTTTTGTTGATGGGAGATAGGAAATAAACATTATTCTCTTTTAATCTCTGACTAATGCCTTTTGACGACGAATCTCTGGGGAGACATCTTTTAAGGAACTCAAAAAACAAGTTCAAATGTTTGTAGAGCTTATGGGACTTAACTACGGGGTCATTTGTCCCTAAACTTACTTATGAACTGGCTAATAATAAGAACGTCACAAACATCCATGCCCGATTGGGGATTCGAACGCCCGACCGTAGTGGCCGTGTAGAACGTGACTGGTGCGCCGCTGACCGCTCGGACACCGCGGCCGGCTGTAAGGAACTGACAATCACGAACGAGGTGTTTCCAAGAGGGACCAAGATGATTCCGAAGAAGTCGCTAGTATTAGCAGAAGTCCGTATAATTTTGACCAACGTGTAACCAAAACACATGCTACTATCAACTTTCTTCACGTCAGTACAAATCAGTACAAATGTCTGGACTGAGTCGGTGATGTGTTCTCACACAACGTGTTGCTAATAAAGAGTGACTATTAGTAGTGTATTGTTCACTTTATACCTCAAATCACGAAACAACTGTGCCTGGTTTTCGACATATCTGTGAAGTAAGTAATTTCACTATTATATTTAAAGTAGCTGAAAGCCCATCGTTACCAGGATATTAATTTATTCCAAACTCTTTTCAGTCCTTTTCCTTTCCCACTTCTCTCTGTCTCTTCCGGCCGCCTCACTCTGTTTATATCCCTCCTGTTCCTCCCTCTGCTCATCTCTTCCCTTTCCCCTCTTCGTCCGTTTCCTTCTCCTCTCGCTATTTCCACTACCTCAACCATCTGCTCCTACCTCCAGACGAAACTACCCGGCCAATATCAAATGTTCAAATGTTTGTGAAGCTTATGGGACTTAACTGCGGGGTCATCAGTCCCTAAACTTACAAACTACTTATGAACTAAATTATACCAAAGATAACACAAACATCCATGCCCATGGGAGGATTCGAACCTCCGACGCGGGCGCTCCAGACCGCTCAGCTACTCGCGCGCGGCCGGCCGAAATCCTTCATTATTTTGGTAATGGAATAGTATTCGTCCAATGATATTTCATCAAATGTTAGACTTGATTTTAAATAAGTGTTACGAAATGAATTAAAGAAAACACTATCTGTAATAAAATATTTTTAAATTATATCTATTTAATTTTACTTATTTCCGTTTCACAAAACTGGCTACTAATGGTGCAAAGTATTTGCACGGGTCACCTCGTATTTTAATACCGGATGATCAAAAAGTCAGCATAAATTTGAAAACTTAATAAATCGCGGAATAATGTAGATAGAGAGATAAAAATTGGCACACATGTTTAGAATGACATGGGGTTTTATTAGACCCAAAAAAATGTTCAAAAAATGTCTGACAGATGGCACTTCATCTGACCAGAAAAGCTATAATTAGCATAACAAATTAAGACAAAGCAAAGACGATGATCTTTACAGGAAATGCTCAAAATGTTCACCATCATTCCTCAACAAGTCGAGGAATAATGTGGTGAACAGCGCTGTAAAACATGTCCGGAGTTATGGTGAGGCATTGGCGTCGGATATTGTCTTTCGGCATTCCAAGAGATGTCGGTCGATTATGATACACTCAAGCAACATGGGGTAGGCGCCATCCTGCATAAAAATCGTACGTTCCAGCAGGTGTTTATCAGCCAGGCTAGGGATGATGCGATTCTGTAATATATCGGCGTACCTCTCACCCGTCACTGTAGAAATCACTGATGTTTTGCTGTCCTGCGCCATCTGTCAGACATTTTTGAATTATTTTTGTTTTATTTATTTTGTTCTAATGAAACCCCATGTCATTCCAAGCATGTATGTCAATTTTTACCTCTCTATCTACATTTTTCCGTGACTTATTAAGTTTTCAGTTTTATACTGACTTTTGATCATCCAGTATGTCCATTTTTGTTTTAGAGTACTTGATAATTGGATCAGGTAGTATTTGTCGTACTGATAAAAAAAATCTTAATGAAATTCACAACTGGGGCGTGGGTATGCACAACGCTCGAGAGAAATTATTGTTGGAACGTGGTTTCGAATATTTAGGAGAACACTAGCCGCAACAGTGGACCGTTTGATATTGCCCCGAGCTGCCGGGAGTCGCGAGTCGGTTCTGATTCTCCAGACAGATACGCTAAACATGAAAATAAAAGTCAATTCCGGCTGCGGCAGCTGCACCCGACGGCAACCCCTATCACGATAGACTCATCTCTCCGGAGCTATCCCAGCATCTGGGGTACAGGACCTCCGTATCGGAAGATGCGGTATCGGCCCATTCACTGACACTGGGGCGCATAATTCACGTGCTGAGCACCTGGAAGGAGCACCGTTCTCTTACACGATGTTATCGGCAGGTGATGTATGGCAGCGTGTTCGGCAACCCCACTCATCGTCCGAGCTATTATTACATACATTAGCCGCGCGGGCCACACATTATATCCCGAGGCGAATTATCGATCATTAATAAATTCTACAGTTGAAGCAGCCGCAGTAAATACCGACATTTTTTCTCCCCCTCCAGCGGTTTTATTGCCTTCGTTACCGGTAAGGAACAACCGAGAAACATTATACACCACTGACTGTGATAAAATGCTTTTAGTCACGGTCAAGGGGACTGCCACACAGCCGGTGTGTTAACACGGCCTGGTATTATAGCGATTACCCGTTTTCGGTCATCAGCGTTCGTGTCGCTGAAGGTAATAGCACGTGGGTGGAAGCGAGCAGGGCGTACGAGAATTGCCCTCCAGGATGCACGCTTAAGTACTTAGAAGAAATTATTACTGTAATTGACGGAATATGACGAGGCTATCTAGCGCACGTGACGTGTTGTAGGCTGTTTTCCGGAGAAAATTTAAAAACGTGAATTTGGTCGGCAATCGGCATCAATTGTTACAATTTAGTATTTAGTGCTTAGAATGTTTAATGATGAAACAGATAATGAGGATGACACCTATATAAGGTTGGAAATTGACCAATTTTGGTGTTGCTTATTTTGTTTTCCGAAACTTAAACGTATCTTATCCCACTCTTGACTATCGAGAACCAACCGACGGCGCGAATTAGCGAAATGGTTAACACACTGGACTTGCATTCCAGAGGATGACGATTCAACTCTGTATCCAGTCATCCAGAATTAGGTTTTCCGTGACTTCTCTAAATCACTCCAGGCAAATGCCAAAATAGTTCTTTGAAAGAGCACATTCGGTTTCCTTCCCAGTCCTTAATCAAACAATACGAGCATGTGTAAGCTTAACACCCTCCGCTTTCCTATCAGTTGCCACCCTGTTCTGGGTATAAAAAGATGTTAAAGCAGATCTTAGTGCCCTGATTAAATAAATGACGCGCAATGGAATTCGCCTTACCACGGAAAGTATGGCAACTAATTGGATAGTGGTGGCAGTAGCTTACCTTAGTGGATGTGCCTAACATGATTTCCTATATGAATATTTTGCATACATACCAGGACAGGGAATTAGTATAAAGAAACAACAAATTTAACAAATTTACATTTGTTTACTGATCTTGCAGAAACTCAATTAAGCAAGGAATATAGGACATTTCAGTTAAAATATTTAAAATATAATTAATATTTCGTGGAGGGATTAAGAAAGGGACCACAAGCTTTCACACTCTTTGTCTACTGGATTCCACAATCGTAGTGCCATGATGTACTACCCACGTGGCGACACACGTAAATTGAAAGTGCCACAAAGAAAATCCCCACAAAATAATTGATCACAAAGAAACTTATGTCACGGGTACCTACTACTCACTAGCTAGCTGTTGCAGTTACTTTAAATCCGATTAAGAGGGTTTTACGTCCACTTTTCTTTGTGTATCTTGCCCCACCAAGTCGCATGGTCACCAGCGCGTGAATCTAAATGGACGACATAACGATAAACGAAGCCACACGAGATTTCATTAATAAATTTCTTCCCTGCACACAGCAGAATCTCAAATCGACAAAGCGAACATCGTTCCACTTCCCACCCTAACTGTATTGAAATAAGCCAACTTGGTACAAAGAGATCCCCACATAACTGAGCATAATCCGCAAAGAACAGAACTCGTCCTAATTCCGTGAAAACGCTCCCAAAAATTCAGAAAATGGACTTCTCTTAAAACTATGCATTTACTGAACCATTTCCCTGCTAATCTGTTCCAAAATTGTCACAAATCACTCACATTTTCAAATATATTACCCTCGGAGACCAACATACGTCCGTCCTCAGCCAGCCCAGGAAACATTCTGCTGAAATATGGCTGCCCTCTAGCTTAACCGCCCTTCCCGTTCAACGTGGCCGGAGTCGTCCTGCAATTGGCCAGTATCCTAACGGGACTATCCTGCCAACCTGCGAATTGTGTAGCAATCGCAAATCACAGAAACCTGTCGACCACGTCCACCAAGGAGACCTCTCTGTCCGATACAGAAATGAAATTGGCTAACCTTCTATGAGCATCTCTGCCTTCGAAGCTATTTCGGCTTTTACGTCATTATACGGTATCCATTACAGAGATACAAACATACAGCTGACAGAGTTCAGGGTCAAAAACCTTAACCCTTCAATGCATGACGTTTTATTTGAAGATATAAAAACTACCACGTTAATATATAGCACGTACATATTGAGAAAAATGTTTAAAAAAGATTCCTTATAATAATTATGTACTATTAGCAACATAAAGTTCATAGCTGATGAGCTATATAGTGCTTGGATGATGTACCCGATGCAGTAAATGTCACTATTATGCATCTAATCTTTCCAGAAAGTAACTCGTAATGCAACAGTAGTATGTGATTGATTACTTTTACTTGTCAAAGATGGAATACAAAAGTAAACAAACGCTCATCTTAGCAGTAACTCAATGCAGCTAACTGTCGAACTGATTCAGAAGGCCGGCCGCGGTGACTAAGGCGCTCCAGTCACGGTCAGCACGGCCACTACGGTCGGGGGTTCGAATCCCCCCTCGGGCATGGATATTTGTGCCGTCCTAGTTCGTAAGTAGTTCATAAGTAGTTTGTAAGTTTAGGGACTGATGACCCCGTAGTTAAGTCCCATAAGCCTTACAAATATTTGATTCAGAAGCACTCTGCAATTTATATTTTTAAAACGAGCTACTTGGATGTGTAACACTATGTATAGAAGCAGCAACAGTTGCATTTGTGGTAAAATGTTGATCAGTTTGAGAGATTATGGAAAAGTAAGATATTAGGTAATCAGCTACACTATGCATTAAAGGGTTAAAATATCGTATTGAGAGTATGTCTGATCATTTTTAAAGATGGTAGGTGTTTATGGTTTAGAATTAAACAGAGAGTAAATATTCCATTGAAATTATAGCTTAAAACTACTGGACACAATTTGAAAATGTGACACATTTTCTGAAACGAATTAAAACACTTGTGATATATATATATATATAAAAAAAAAAAAAAAAAAAAAAAGAAAACACACAAATTAAAATAATAAGCTTTATTGCCCGATCCATCAAATTTCCTCGAAAGACAGACTTACTCCAATAGGTAAAAAGGTAAAATATTAGAAAGTAACCTAAATGAAATAGCTGTGATTATATAATTTTTTTAACTGATTGAATTATGCTTACTGGCTTAAATGACTTCAAATGTTCAAATGTTTATAGAGCTTATGGGACGTAATTACGGGGTCATCAGTCCCTAAAAAAACTACTTATGAACTAGCTAATATAAGGACGGCACAAATATCCATGCCCAAAGGGGGATTCGATCCTCCGACCGTAGTGGCCGTGCAGACCGTGACTGGCGCGCCGTAGTACGCTCGGCCACCGCGGCCGGAGCTTAAATGACTAGTATTCCAAATAAAATGCGTTATTACAAACAAAATAATGTTACAATTGCAACTAAGTAACTTACCAAACAATCGGGATTAAACAAAATAATTCTGTAATTACCTACAAAACTAAAGGTTTATAAACCCTTAATATCAGCTAATCTCGGTTATTATTTGGCTTCTCAAGACCGTGCCGAATAACGGGAACTTGTTGTAATACCAATTCCTCATGATACTAGTTTTCCTAATTTCACATCTCAGGGTTGACATTAACCGTATCCCTTAGGTCGCGGTAGCTTTGCGGCTATAGTGCTTGTCTGTTAAGCAGAAGCCCCTAGTTCGAGTCCCAGCCGTGACCAAAAATTTTATTTTACCAAATGTGTTAGTAAGAAGCTGAATGTTTACTTCACTATGAAAATGAAGTCGCTTGCAGAGTAGGAGTGCATCGCGATTCGTGACAGGTAACGCGTATAGTTCGCCTCTGGGCCAAAGTTCTGATTGGAGCATCAGGCACTTGTTCAAGAAAATCATTGCAATGTTAAACTCGGAGTCCGTGTGGCTCGTTTTTTGTTTAAGTAAATAGAGACAGCTGATCTTAGTTCTGAGTTGACTCGGTAATGTTTTGATTGCAATAGTACTAGTCATTTCCGGTTGGGGCTTTCCAGTATTGACTTGACATAACTCTGCTAGGACGGAATGATTAGAAGCAAACAGATGCTGTAATATCCTATAGTGTACAATAGAATAATCAACGTTTTAACTGCTCGTGCATTACTGATGGGTGTTAGTATTAATGCGGAACAAATTTGCATTCTCTGGATTCAGGGAAAATCATCTCATTTGTTAATAAAGACAATTTAAAGCCTTAATGTCATTTTTCGACCCGGGACTTTATGTAAATAATTAACAGGTTATTTATATTACCGCTATCAGTCACACATTGTGACCGTCAATTGTAATTGTTATTAAAGCCTGGCATTTTGCCGGTCATGAGGTGTCTACATTTCTTCAAATGAGTTCTGTTTTGGCACCAGAAGACAGAATTATTAGGTGAATTACATTTTAAATTTCAGATTGACGATTTCGCTTGGAACTTGCGGGTTAAGGTGACACTTGCTTTCGCTGTTCTGATTTCATTTTGCACAGTCACCTTGGAGATGACCTGAGGGAGAGATAATTTACCTTCTGGTTTCCTCGAGGTGAGGCCTGGAAAATTGTGGGGCGCCCAACTTTATTTGGATAACTTTGTGTAATTGAGGTAGTTATAAAAGTCCTTTCCTGTCGTGTTTCACCAGAACTTTGGCAGTGACAAAGCAATCCGAGTGCAAAATTAAACTCTGGACTCACATATCACTTAGGCTTCTTCATCATTCATTTACATTACTCTGGATTAATCAATTTAAGAGGTTAACTGATAACATGCTGTAGGAAGGGGTTGGGCATAACTGGCACCATAGCTAATTCACATTTTTCGCTCCAAGGGCAAGAACAAAGTCTCCTTCGGTCGTTTATATTGTGTCCCAGCCTCGTCGCCACTTTTTTATCTCGTCCGCCGGTTGTCGTAGATGTCGGTGGCCGAGTAGAAAGATACCGACAAAGGAATAAAGGATGCACGCGTGTGCAGGTACGGAGGTGACCAGCCAGTGGGACAACAGAAACTAGTAACACTAGAGTAAATTAGAACGAGATATATATTTCATAGAGACTTAGTAATACTTAACTTTTACATAGTTCTTGACTGCAGAATACTGATACATAGATTAGATAGAGGCCTGCCTACTGATGATTCCTAGTGCCTATCCGATAGCCAAGTGTTAACTGGTGCCTAGCTGATTCCGAAGTGTTTACTGGTTTCTATCTCAGTCCCAAGTGAACGATGTCGTCCAATGGTGGCCACGAGCGGAGTTGTAGCAAAGGGCTGACGTAAGAACGCCGCGCCGTGCGTGCATGGCGGCGCGCGACGTAAGTACGTGGCGCGCACTTTACACTTGTGCGACACCACAGTTTAATTTTTTTTTCAGTCTATCCTGTTATATATATTCTTGATATATATGATTCCACAACGGCAAATAGTTCATAAATTTGAATTTTAATCACACTTATTATCATATTCTTTTGATTGGCACATCTAAGTTGTTCATTACATTTGCCACAGATTGGAACCAATATGGATGTCTTTCTTTCGACTAGGGCCCACATTTCGTACTGTCTTTTAGAAATGTCCTGTCTCGGTTGAAACTAACGTTCTCTAAACAATATGGGTCAATTAGGATACTGGATACCACCCGTCGGCTTTGACCGATGACGCCATATGTTACGTCATTGTAAAGCTTTTACAGTGACTCGGTGTAGTGGAGGAATATTGTACTTGCTACATGTGTTCTAATAATATGAAGTTATTGTAATGAAAGTTCCGTATTGCTGCTTATATTTTATTCAATAGCGCTACATCTGTTTCAAGAGTTTGTCATTATCAAGCGGCTGCGTATATAACAATTACATTAATTACAGATGAAATAATACGAAAATATACATAAACATTGTTTTGTTATAAATTTTCCTTATAATTTACGTCAACTATGTTTGGACGTTATATGGTGACATCTTGTGTAACTGTTGTATAAACTGTCTGGAAATAATTACGTCTTTAGTAGTTGGATACGTTTTTTAACTGTCAGGTTTTATGCAGCTTTTTACGCTAAAACATTAAATTAAAGAAAACTTTTATATTTTGCATAATTAACAACAGCTCTGCCAAAGATGTTTACATACATATAGTAATCGACTAAGTTATCAGATACTTTTTTAACGTTGATATTGGTCAGAGAGATTTATTTAATTTTTAGATTCCTCTGGTCATTTAGTATATCTTTGCTTCTCAGCCTTTTTCATCGATAAAGTCAATAAAATAAACTAGATAATTTTTATGTTTGAAATCAGTGGCAGAGCTGTTGTTAATTACGCAAAATATAAAAGTTTTCTTTAATTTAACGTTTTAGCGTAAAAAGCTGCATAAAACCTGACAGCTAAAAACCGTATCCAACAACTAAATAGTGAATATTTCCATACAGTTTATACAAAAGTTACGCCAGATGTCAGCATATAAAGTCCAAACATCGTAAACGTAAGTTATAAGGAACATTTATAACAAAAAAATTATGTATATTTTCGTATTATTTGATTTGTAATTAATTAATGTCATTCTTATATACGCAGGCGCTTGATAACGACAAACTGTTGAAACAGCTGTAGCGCTATTGAATAAAATATAAGCTGCAATCCGGAACTTTCATTACAATGTCATTCAGTGACATTTATGATGCTGCAGGCCCAAAAATCATAAAATATGAAGTTCCTAAGGAAGAAAGTTCTAATGAATTTATGTTATATGATTGCCAGCAAGTAGTTACAGGGATACGAGACAAAAGTTAACGTTAGTGTTAGTGATTGATTAAATTTCCATTTGTAATCATCTGATATGGTGGAAACTAAAACTGTCCTTTCCACAGGGTGGTTTGACATCGACAACGACTTGATTTCTGTAGGTTAATGCTAAGTGCCGATACCGATCAAACATTCCTTTATTAAATTGAGATACAGGACATTTTTTTAGTAACTGAGAAACTGGTATCGACTGGAATTAACCTGTATAGGTTAATTGTGGTTGTCGGCACCGTCTGTATATTTTGATATGAAAGATTTTAAAAATCGGCATCGTCAACTAGAATTGACTGTATGTAACGTGTCTTTGCATTAGCTACCGCACTAGTCTCGTTTAATTCCAAGAATATATTTCGATGTTTTGTCGTGCCATGCTGTAAGTGGCGTACCTTTGCATTAACTATGACGTCATTAGTAAAAGCTGACGGGTGTTATCGAGTACGGAAATTTATACACAATATGTACTCGTCATTCTAGCTCATTGTTGAAAAAAATGTTGATACAACTTTGTCCTACCAGTAATGACGGCGCGTTCTATGTGATCACTGGTACAATAAGCCTCCGGAAAAAAGCTTGTCGTGAAAAAGTAAATACACAAATAACATAATATACGTTTTTAAACTTCCTTAGTTTAGTTCTTCTATCAGATAATTTTATCAGCACATTCAAAGTATTTTTACCGTATGAGAAACGTTTTCCGTCGCGGAGACAGAGCGTATACCAATCGTAGCGCAGCCGCTTAATACAGAGGGCAGTACCCGCAGCGTTACAATGCGCATGCGTGGCTGAGGTTCAAATTCTCTTCTGAACCCCCTGTAGGCAGCATATGGTCGCTTCCGCGGTTGGGAGGGGCGAGGGGAAACGCCGCTTTTAACATTGACGTTGGAGCTGGTAGAGACACCAGCTCATGTCTACTCGAACCGTGGCGGTTACACACAAATCGTCCAGAGGCAAAGACAATGGAGCTACTGCACACCTCGTCAAATCCTCCATTAAGGCAACATTCGCTGTTCATATTTGTTTGTGACGCAGTGAAGATTCATCAAAAACACGTCATATTAAGTAAAATATAACTATAAATTACAGTCGTATCAACTGTAAAAGCCTTCAGAAGATTCGATCACAAATAATATTGTAGTCACTGCTCTCCACCTAACAAGAATAGTCGTGTGGTTAGCGGCATAGCGCTGCGCCTGCGATGGTCGTGGGTTCGCGATAGCCCTCAAACAATTATTTTTAAACCCAGTCTTCTTTTTTAACAGTTACGGGAATAATTATGACATTTTTGATTGTTACTTGCCACATATTTTTGGACGTTTTATAAAATGTGACGCGACTTTGAGGGTTGTAACAAATTTTTCACTGTTTGAAAAGATTTGGAGGAGAAGAGCCTTTTCGCATGCGTGAGGTAGCTTGTCTCTTCATCGTAACAGATTTCTACATCTACCTCTACATCTACATGGGATACTCTGAAAATCACATTTAAGTGCCTGGCACAGGGTTCATAGAACAACCGTTATACTGTTTACCTCCCATTCCATTCTCGAATAGAGCGCTGGAAGAATGAACACCTGAATCTCTCCGATTGAGCTCTGATAACTCGCAGTTTGTTCTGATGGTCATTTCTACCTATGTAGTGGGAGTCAACAATATATTTTCGCATTTGGAGGGGAATGTTGGCGATTGGAGTTTCGTAAGTAGCACACGTCGCAGCGATAAGCGCTGTTGTAATGATTCTCATCCCAGATCCTGTGTCATTTCCATAACGCTGTCTCCCCAGTATCGAGACAATACGAAACGAGCTACCCTCCTTTGGACTCTTTCAATGTCCTCCGTCAAACCCACCTGATAAGGATCCCATACTGGGCAGCAATACTCCAAAACACAACAGACAAGCCTAGTGTATACAGTCTCTTTAGTAGTTCTGTCTCATCTTTCAAGGATTCTGCCAATAAAACGCAGTCTCTGGTTCGCCTTTCCCACGACATTATTTACGTGTTCTTTCCAGTTTACGTCTAAAGTAACAGTAATTCCTAGGTATTTTGTGGAGTTTACGGCCTTCACTTTTGATTGATTTATCTTATAAACAAAGTTTAACGTATTTCTTTTCGTACTCACGTGGAGAACTTCACATTATTTAGAATCAATTACCAATTTTTACACCATAGTGATATCTTATTCATATCGTTTTGCAGTTGGTTTTGATCTTCAGATGATTTTACTAGACGGTAACTGACGTCGTCATCTGCAAACAACCTAAGAGAGCTACTTAGATTTTCCCCTAAATTGTTTATGTAAATAAGGAATAGCAGATGACCAATAACAGTACCCTGTGGAACGCCCGATATCACTTCCGTCTTAGTCGATGCCTTACCATCGATTACTACCAACTGTGTCTTCTCTGACAGGAAATCCCCTATCCAGTCGCAAATTTAGGGCAATATACCATATCCACGTAATTTGATTAAAAGCCGTTTGTGAGGTACGGTGTCAAAAGCCTTCTGGAAATCAAGAAATACGGAATCGATTTGCGAATCCTTGTCGATAGCAGCCATCACTTCGTGTGACTAAAGAGCTCAACTTGTGTTTAGCAGGAACGATATTTTCTAAATCCGTGTTGACCTACTGTTGGAGTTAATTCATAAAATTTGAATACAGGATATGTTCCAAAACCTTGCTGCAAACTGTAGTCAGTGAAAGAGGCCTGTAGTATAATGGGTTACTCCTACTGCCTTTCTTAAATATAGGTATGACCTGTGCAACTTTCCAATCTTTTGGTGCTGATCCTTGTTTAAGAGAGTGGTTGTATATGGCTGTTAAGCCACCGTCACTTAACAGTTTAATCAGCTATTTACGGCGAACGGCCGCGCGCACTGCAGCACTGCGTCCCAGTGCGCACGGCTAATCCGCCGTGGATAAAAAGAAAATTAAATTCTTTCCTTTGCTACAGTTCGAAAGGAGGGTGGAGGCATCGCCAGACAATGCCGGCGACAGGTGTTTGGGGATGTACCTGGACAGGAACAGCGCTCGCGCCACAGACTGAGACGGCAGCAGTCGTGTGACGGGGCGGCAGCGAGTAGCGGCGGTGTGCGCTGTTAACACGGCCACGCCGGCGGTAGTGTCGACAGCGGGGGCGGAGGGGGGGGCGGCAAATTTGGACGCGGGCGCGGGAGGCGTGGGCAAACCGCGAACTGGCGCTGGGTGGCGCGGCGCGCGAGCCAACACGACGCCTGTTTGCGGAAAATTCTCGCCGGCACAATAACATTTTGTAGCGCGCGTATGGCGGCGTAAATTGGCAAAGTTGACAGCGTGCGGTTCTGGCAACAGGCGCCGCGGCGCAGGCCGACAGCTGCCGCCGAGCGGCCAGCGCCGCGGTCGCGTCGCGCCGCGTCGCGTCGCGCGGCCGTGCCTACCGCCTTTACACGCGCGTGATCCGCACAACACTGCCCAGCTGCCACTCGCCGTCTCCATACACTAGCAACACCACTGACACGTAGAGGACGCGCACTTCGTTGATTGGAATAAACTCTTTCAAGTTCTGAAGCAAGCAGGAGTAAAATATAGGCAGCGTAAGGTTATTTACAACTTGTACAAAAACCAGACAGCGGCTGTCAGAGTTGAAGGGCATGAAAGGGATGCAGTGGTTGGAAAGGGAGTAAGACAGGGTTGTAGCCTTTCTCCATTGTTATTCAATTTGTACATTGAGCAAGCTATAAAGGAAAGCAAGGAGAAATTTGGGGAAGGAATTAAAGTTCAGGGTGAAGAATTAAAACCATTGCGTTTTGCCGACGACATAGTAATTCTGTCAGATACAGCAAAGGACCTGGAAGAGCAATTGAACGGAATGGACAGTGTGCTGAAAGGTGCATATAAGATGAACATTAACAAGAGCAAAACTAGGGTAATGGAGTGCAGTGTAAGGAAATCAGATGATGCTGAAGGAATTAGATTGGGAAACGAAGCAATAAAGGAGGTAGATGAGTTCTGTTACTTGGGAAGTAAAATAACAAATGATGGTCGCAGTACAGAGGAAATAAAATGCAGAATGGCAATTGGTAGAAAAGCGTTCTTGAAAAAGAGAAATTTGTTAACATCGAATATTGATTTAAGCCTAAGAAAGTCCTTTCTGAAGGCATTTGTATGGAGTGTTGTCTTGTATGGGAGTGAGACATGGACTATAAACAGTGCGGACAGGAAGAGGATTGAGGCTTTTGAAATATGGTGCTACAGAAGAATGCTGAAGATTAGGTGGGTGGATCGCGTAACTAATGAGAAGGTACTCAACAGAATTGGGGAGAAAAGAAATTTCTGGCATACCTTGAGTAAAAGAAGGGATAGATTGGTAGGACACATTCTTAGACATCAAGGAATTGTGAATTTGGCGTTGGAGGGAAGTGTGTGGTGTAAAAACCGCAGAGGAAGACCAAGAGATGGATACAGTAAACAGATTCAGACAGATGTAGGTTGCCGTTCTTATGTGGAGATGAAGAGGTATTGTGGAGAGCTGCATCAAACCAGTCTCCGGACTGAAGACCACAACAACAACGTAGGGTGTCATGAGATATGAAAGTGCACCAATTGGCAACTCCAGATGGCTAAAGCCGTCGGCACACGGAGCGTGTGTCTGAACGTGTGTGCCGAGTTCAACATGCGGCTGAACGCTCGGAGACGGCGCGACTTGTGCATACGAGTAGACTTGCGCATAATACTTCCCGATCGGGAGCGCTCACTTTAGTTCGCGGCTCTGCCGCGAACTAGTTCGTTCTTTTAGTTCGTCCGCTCCCAGTGACGGCTGAGCGGCGTGGTCTGCGCATGCAGGTGGAGGCAGAAGTCCCTCCCCCCCCCCCAGCTGCTTCAAGCTCTTGCTGCTTGAGCCGGTAACGATATCACGCAAACCAAAAAGAGACAATTTGTGGATAATTTCTCACGTTTAAGTTCAGAGATGCCGACCGCGGTTGCCGAGGGGACTGAGGCACTCCAGTCACGGTCTGCACGGCCACTACGGTCGTGGGTTCGAATCCCCCCTCGGGCATGGGTATTTGTGCCGTCCTAGTTCGTAAGTAGTTCATAAGTAGTTTGTAACTTTAGGGACTGATGACCCCGTAGTTAAGTCCCATAGACTATACAAACATTTGAACATTTGAAATGATGCCGAAGACTAACGTAAATATCTCTTCCATTCACCGCGTGGTGGTTTGCGACAAGTCTTACGAAAAATAGGCCGTGGGTTACGTCAGATTATAATCCAAATCTACTGTTCCTGACTGCCTCTCTCTCTCTCTCTCTCTCTCTCTCTCTCTCTCTCACACACACACACACACACACACAGACACACACACAGACACACACGCATAAATGCACACACATGTTCACAAACTTTCCCATTTACGAGATATATGAGGATAAATAGACGTAGGCAGATGGGATGCACAAATTTCAGCCAGGGGTTTCAAATGTTCAAATGTTTGTAAATGTGTGAGTCTTAACTACTGTAATTGTCAGTCCCTAGTTATACAAACCACTTAAACTAGGCTAATGGTAATACACACACACCCAGGCCTGAAGGAGGACTCGAACCTCCAACGGGGAGCAACCGCGCGCTTCTCAGCAAGTCGCTTGGTCATGCTACAGCGGCTCAGCCAGGGGAGTTCTATAAAGACAGTAAAAACATCCAGTCGTCCTTCACCATTAAAATTGTCAAATCGTGATTAAAATGTCGACAATGTTCAGCCTTAGGATATAGTCAGGAAACGGGAGAGGAAAATACTTTATGTTTAATTTCAGTAGTTGCAACGTTCGTTTCCCTAGTGTTAACGTTAATATCAGTTAATATCAGTTCTGCTAAAATAGCTTCACTGAACTGTCCTTAATAACAGCGTGACTTCAATGCAACGATTACAGAAACAGATGCAGTACATAAAATTTCACTGGGCCCCTAAATTTGCGATCTGACTGCGTTCTCTAATCACTTCTTGCGATAATGAAAGTTTCGCCGCCCCTGGCATATAAAAATACAGAGAATAATCCACTACAATCAAGTCATAAAAATCATCACCCCCTGTTACATGTAATATTCACTAAATAAACGGGGAACATGCTATTCAATTAATTGGAAATTAAACTCCACATATTTCCTCAAACCTTTCAATATAACACGAAAAACGGCAAATTACTGGAAAAATAATTTCAAGATATATCCTGAAAACAAAATTACATTCACTGCGCCTCGTAATATTCCGATATCTAAAATGTCTGAATGAAGGAAAAACTATATGAATTTGAAATGTTATAACAGCACAGGGCGGAATTCCTGCTACGTGTCGGTATAGAGATGTTGGAACTTGTCGTCTCTCGGTGTTGTGAGAATTAACCTTTAAACAGAAACACCGGTCTGAGAGACCGTTATGGTTTTTATAATGTGGCTTGTGGCAACACTGTTCTGCTTGCGACCATCCCCTCCACAATACCTTGACATTGTTAAATAATATACGTTGCAGAAGCATTGTAGTCCATTTTGTGGCCTCTGGCTGTCAGGTAAGCATTTATTTTATAACACTTGCAGGTCTGTCGGACCGGATGTTTCAGATTACGTTTCCAATGGCTCGGTCTCTTAGACCGGAGGTTCCATACCTTTTATTTTTTTCTATTATGTCTTTCCTTGTGTGATATGTTTTTTTTTTTTTTTTTTTAAGAAGAGGCCATGATGGATAATGCTTCTTAAGGCACTCGTAAATCTACGAGAGGCCCAAGATATGAGAGAATGGGGTGTAGTGATGCCAACTTCGAGAAAAAAAATCAGAATGGTTGCAGGAGAGCGGTGAAGAATCCGAGATGGAAAATGATTTCTCAGATGCTGATTCTGACTTTACAATTACCGACGCAAGAGAAGACGATGAGAGAAGAAGGAACGATGGTAACAGGCTGATAGTGACAGTAGTGATGAAGATGATGATGACGACGATTTTTACAATCTATTGGAAGATGATCAAGAAGTAATTGGTGACAATACGCGTGGAGAACAAAAACGGTATGCCACTAATTTTTGTTGGGAGAAAGAACAAAAAAGATTTTCTATGGAAATCAGTGGAACCAACAAGAACAATAACCTCGTTAATTTTGAACAGGTAAAACTTATTTAATACTCAATTTGATGTTTCATTTCAAAACCACAAAATCCTAAACACATTAATAAATTATAAAAAATAATAAATATATGAAAAAATATTGAGGAAACAAAATCCGGTCTGTCAGACCGGATGTTTCTAATAAAGTACTATCGACCTATGTTTCCGTTTAAGGGTTAAAGATTGCACGTTTTTATTCGCTAGTTTACAGTGTTATCCTCTGGCTGTGGACGCTACTGCTGTCAAAACACGTGCAGCGTATAGTTCTGCTGAAGTCTGACGAACAGAATCAGTCGGCCGCCAACAGAAACACCAGAACTTGCAGTTGCGGTTCTCCTGCGGCTGCACTTGTTTCTGACAGTCACTCGCCGGCTAGAACATCGTCACAAAGCGCACACTGTCCCACCCTGTACAGTGATTGGGAACTTCGATCGCCCATATGATCATCCCGGCCTAATTAGGAGGGTAGGTCGTAACTCGAAGTGATGCCTGCAGTGCTGAACCGGAACATTGTTGTCCAATTTTTGACTTACCGCAAACAGCTGTTTGTTTGTAAATCTATCGGACCAAACTGCGCGGTCATCAGTCAGTAGCTTAAAAACTACTTAAAGTAAGGTAAACTAACCTAAGAACAAACACACACACCCGCACCCCAGGGAGGACTCGAACCTCCGAGTTGCCGAGTGGACGTCGACCAGTACGCACCTCTCCAGTGCCAGCACATTTTCAGTTGTAAGTAAAACCGGCTTCACTCTAGAAGCTACATATTTTGACTTTTCAGTGCGCTTTCCCTTCAATTCATTAAAGTTATTGTGTGCTCGCGTTTTTATTTGATTCATATTCACGTTAAATATCTGGTTAGTGTATTATTCCGCCGTGTGAATCGCGTCGCGACAGTCGTCTGTCTTTATTTTCTGATTAGAAGCGACATATAGTCTTTTGGTTTTTCGTCTGCGCATTCTCGTTCCAATTTGCAAATTTATACTGTGCTCTCGTGCATATTAGATTCAAATCCACGTTTTAACAAACAGTGTTGTCTTCCTTTGAACGCATCGCGACTGTTGGTACACAAAACAGGTCAGGACACTGATGCAAAAGCAAAGGAAAAGGCATACTAAATTTAAACGAACACAAAATCCTCAGGATTGGCGATCCTATAAAGTAGCTCGTACGGGATGCAGCCAGCTGCAGGTGGTGGCTCATGTCGGTACCAATGATGTGTGTCGCTTCGGATCTGAAGAGATCCTCTCAGGTTTTGAGCGGATATCTGAAGTGGTAAATACTGCCAGTTTTGCTTGCAAGATGAAAGCAGAGCTCACCATCTGCAACATAGTTGACAGGACCGACTGTGAACCTCTGGTGCAGAGCCGAGTGGAGGGTCTGAATCAGAGGCTCAGGCGGTTCTGCGACCGTGTAAGGCTGCAGATTCCTTGACTTGCGCCATCGGGTGGTGGGTTTTCGGGTTCCGCTGAATAGGTCAGGAGTACACTATACTCAGGAAGCGGCTGCACGGGTAGCGGGAGCTGTGTGGCATGGACTGCGCATTTTTTTAGGATAAAGAGCTTCGAGGAAAAACAAAATGGGCAAACTCAAAAGGTGCAGGTGGATCACAGGAGAAATGTAGATCTGAGAACTATCGGTAAAACATTTGTAAATTGTCGTAGCTGTGTCGAGAAAGTACCAGAACTCGAAGCGTTAATAGAAAGTACCGAAAGACACATCATAGTAGGCAATGAAAGTTGGCAATAAGTTCAGTAGAAGTATTTACAAAAGCTCTAACTGTGTTCAGAAAGGACAGATTAAACAAATTAGGTGGAGGCGTGTTTGACGCCGTCAATGGTAGTATTTCGTGTAGCGAAGTTGAAGTTGATAGTTCCTGTGAGCTGTTATGGGTAGAGGTTGTACCTGAAAATCGTAAGAAGTTATTAATTGGTTCCTTTTACCGGTCCCCGGCTTTGACGATACAATAGCAGAAAGATTCAAGGAAAACCTGAGTCTAATTACAAAAACGCACCCGACACACACGATAATAGTAGGCGGTAATTTAATTTACCCTCGATCTGTTGGCGAAATTATATTTTTAGCTCAGGAGGTACACATAAAAAATCGTGCGAAATTGTGCGCAACATAATCTCTGAGAATTACTTCGAACAATTAGTTCATGAACCAACTAGAATTGTAAATGTATGTGATCTCTTAGCAACAAATAATCCTGAGCTCATAACGAGCATAAAAACGGATACAGGTATTAGTGAACACTCAGTATATTTGTTCAGGAAAGCAGATAGGAATAAAATACATTGCTTCTTGAAAGACAGATTCCACTCGTTTCTAACACTAAATGTAGGTGTAGACCAGATATGGCACAAATTCAGAGAAGTGGTATCGACAGCAATTGACAGTTTTGTACCAAATAAACTAATAAAAGAAGGAGGCGATCCCCCTTGGTACACAAAACAAGCCAGGACACTGATGCAAAAGCCAAGGAAAAGGCATACTGAATTTAAACGAACACAAAATCCCCAGGATTGGCGATTCTACAAAGAAGCTCGAAATTTAGCGAGGATTTCAATGCGAGATGCTTACAACACTTATCACAACGTAACTCTTTCTCGAAATTTGACTGAAAACCCAAAGAGATTTTGGTCATATGTTAAATATACTAGGGGCAAAACACAAACAATACCCTCAATACGTGATAGTAATGGCGATCCTGCGGATGACAGCGCTACTAAAGCAGAGTTACAAAACATAGCTTTTAGTAACTCATTCACCAAAGAAGACGAAACCAATATTCCAGATTTCGAATTACGAACAGAGTGGGAATGACTAACGTAGCAGTAGATATCATCGGAGTAGTGAAGCAACTAAAGTCACTTAACAAGAACAAGTCTTCTGGTCCGAACTGTATACCCATTAGATTTCTATCTGATTATGCTGAAACGATAGCTCCTTACTTAACAGCCATATACAACCGCTCTCTCAAACAATGATCTGTACCAAAAGATTGGAAAGTTGGACAGATCATACCTATATTTAAGAAAGGCAGTAGGAGTAACCCATTAAACTACAGACCTATTTCATTGACGTCAATTTTCAAAAAAAAGTTCAAATGTTTGTTAAGCTTATGGGACTTAACTACGGGGTTATCAGTCCCTAAACTTACAAACTACTTATGGACTACTTACGAACTAGGACGGCACAAATATCCATGCCCGAGGGGAGATTCGAACCCCCGACCGTAGTGGCCGTGCTGACCGTCACTGGAGCGCCTCAGTCACGTCGGCCACCGCGGCCGGCGTCGATTTTCAGCAGGGTTTTGGAACATATCATGTATTCAAATATTATAAATTATCTCGAACAGGATGATCTATTGGTCCAAGGTCAACACGGATTTAGAAAATATCGTTCATGCGAAATACAACTAACTCTTTACGCGCACGAACAAGGGTTCAACAAGGGTTCGCAAATTAATTCCGTATTTCTTGATTTCCAAAAGGCTTATGACACCGTACCTCACAAACGGCTTTTAATCAAATTGCGTGGTTATAGTATATCGTCACAAACTTGCCACTGGATAGGGGATTCCCTGTCAGAGAGGACACAGTTCGTAGTAATCGATGGTAAGGCATCAACTAAAACAGACGTGATATCGGCCGTGCCAAAGAGTAGTGTTATTGGTCCTCTGTGTTCCTTATTTACGTAAACGATTTTGGAGAAAATCTAAGTAGCTCTCTTAGGTTGTTTGCAGATGACGCCGTCATTTACCGTCTAGTAAAATCATCTGAAGATCAAAACCAACTGCAGAACGATCTGAACAAGATATCAGTATGGTGTAAAAATTGGCAATTGAGAAGTGTGAAGTTATCCACATGAGTACGAAAATACATCCGTTAAACTTTGTTTACTAGATAAATCAATCGAATTTGAAGGCCATAAACTCCACTAAATACCTAGAAATTTCTATTACTTCAGACTTAAATTGGAAAGAACACTTAGATAAAAAAGGCGAACCAGAGACTACGTTTTATTGGTAGAAGCCTCAAAACATGCAACAGAACTACAAAAGAAACTGCATACACTATCCTTGTTCGTCCTTTTTTGGAGTATTGCAGCCCAGTGTGGGATCCTTATCAGGTGGGTTTGACGGAGGACATCGAAAGAGTCCGAAGAAGGGCAGCTCGTTTTGTATTGTCACGATACAGGAGAAACAGCGTTACGGAAATGATACAGGATCTGGGATGGGAATCATTACAACAACGGCGCTTATCGCTGCGGCGTAAGTTACTGACGAAACTACAATCACCAACATTCCCCTCTGAATGCGATAATTTATTGTTGACTCCCACTTACATAGGTAGAAATGATCATCAGAACAAAATACGAGAAATCAGAACTCTAACGGAGAGATTCAATTGTTGTTTCTTCCAGCGCGCTATTTGAGAATGGAATGGTCGATAAATAGTATAATGGTGGTTCGGTGAACCCTCTTCCAGGCACTTAAATGTGATTTGCAGACTATCCCATGCAGATGTAGATGTCGGACGTAGGCTTCAAGTTTATGACGTCAGTTGATCTCCCCTCTATAATACCTCGATAGTTGTTGTTCTCGTCAGTCATCAGTGCAATGCGACGGGCGTTAACACGTAAGTAGCAACTCGGACCTACTAGCCTTTGGTCATATCGGTGTGGTACAGCTTATGTTCGAGATGTACTGTGATACTGATACGACAATGTCACGGCCAAGTAATGATAATGGCATCGAGCACTATTGTTATGATCGCTCTCGATACCAGAGACCATCTCCCTAAGTGCTGCCCACTCATGGTATCTATGAGGTTGGCTGGTAGAATTTACACGAGGCAGTGTTCATTATGACCGAATGTGGACTGGATGTTTTCCCCTCTGTCAGCGATCCTATTGCTTTACATTTAGTCAACGATTAACTAACTGCATCGTCATGCCTCCAGTAAAGTAAGTTACGTTCGAAGTAAGAGCTCTTGCGCCATTGTACAGTGAGACAACGAATCGTTACGATCCTGCTCTTATAACGATATTCTGCCGCGTGCTTACCTTTCCTTCTTTTTGTTGCTTGTGCCGTACTGAATGTTTATTCACGCCTGGTACGACTCTGTCGCCATAGCAGTCCTGTATCGATGTTTAGTGCCCACAGGAACTTAAGAAAGTTTCACTTTCTTGCAGGTTGCTATTTTGCTGCTCAACAATATCACAGAATAATGTGCACGTTAGATGGAAATGAATACAGATCCCAGACTGATGTAAAATAAAATAATTCCAAGTCTTCTATTAGCTCAGCTACAGCTTCTGTTGACCCTGTAACCTGACCTTTTCTTATATTACCACCGTTCATATCCTCTGTCCTCTGGGTTGAAATGCTTCGTGTCGGCTGGAAAACTCAAATGGGGCATATTGTCTAAGACAATCTATAACACGAGTATCCTCCACTTACAACGCTAATTAATTCACGCAACAAAATATTCAATATATTATTTGGATATGACACTTTTTACTAGCACTTCGTTATGTAATAAAAAATGGTATTTACATTGAATATACTTGTTCCATTACAAACTTAATACTGAAGTATTAAATTCCTGATAAAATAGAATGCTTCTAAACCATGCCTTTGGGTCAGTCTCGAAATAATTGCGTTGCGATTTTAGATGACTAGGCTGCTATGTAGATAACTGTTGATGAAAGAATCGATCAGAGAGTCAAAGACGCGGACATTAAGATGTTCGATTCATTGTTTTATTTCACGCGTGATAATGACCTTTAATCACTAAGAGTTCTAGTCTAAATGTGTCTGACTTTCTAAGGGCAAAGTGTTTCGTATTATCGACTGTAATTAGCGAGCAGTATCTTATCATGGCTGGGACGGTTTGTTGCCAGAATTCACTTATAAAATATCTATTTCTAATTCGTCCTAAGTTTCAGCACAGTATTGATGTGATAAATTAAGCTGCGTTTTAATTATCAATGCAGGATATAAAAGGAACTCAAGTTTCTGTTAATTAGATCTACTGGATAATGTTCTTGCAAGGAAACTGTTCATGAGAGGCAAATATATGGTTTCGATTCCCACTCTTACTCGAATACTTCTCACTGAAAAAAATATATATCTATAGATAACGAGTAATGCGGCAGTAACGTAGACTTGATTCCACCAAGTTCGCATCGTTCGCTCTACGCTAGTCATAGTTATGGAGATTCACTTATTATCCCGAATTGGAAGTGAATTGCAGTAAATTCGATATCGCTTTCATGTTCTCACAGGAATTATAAACACAGCAATGGGTGCTGAGCAAAATCATTTAATTGGAATTTCTGTAGATTAAATTTAGTTATATTTCCAATATTATTTGTTTAAACTTCGACGTATGTCCTACATGAGTTATAGAAATATCATGCATTCCTTATCCATTGTTGAAAAATACTTATTTTCTTTTTTCCCTGTAATGTCAAGCAGAGCAAGAGTGTAGAAACAATTCAAATAAAGAGCCATCGCTTTTACATTTTACTGTTTAGTTTTTTTATTTATTTTTAAATTTAAGTTATTGATATCCAAGCAGAGTATTTTGTTCTGCTCCCCTTTCTCACCTATATGTTGGCTCAATGTGAATCGTACAGTTTAGCTCCCAACCACAAGTTTCTTTTGCTGTCTTTCGACAACAGAATGTGATGAAAGAATATCACTGTTCTTTTCCTGGTGATATTTCTTCCCTCCTCAATCTTTTATTAGCGTCATAAGATACATCGAATATTTATCACCGACACTTTTGTCTTGGTCTCTGATATTTCTTTGAGGCTTACAGTGGAGTCATTTGTGTTCTATTGAATTCTTAGCCTTATAACAGTCCAGTAGCCTTGTATCGTTTCTACCCTAACACACAGCCATTCAACCGCGACGAGTGAATCTAAATTACCCCGTTGATCACGTGTAGTTACACAGTTTCCTACAACTGAAGTTCTCCCAAAAATTTAAAAGTATCACTCTTCAAAAAACACGCTAATTATGACCTACATTTTAAGGAAAACTGTCTAAGTGTTAATAAAACAGTTTGTTCAGTGAAGTGAAAGCCGTCGGTCTGTTTTTGTCGAGTAAGGCTGTTGAAATTTTTTATTCCGGTACTTTAATCAAGGCTTCTTGTTGCTAATACGTCATGCAGCGCTGCTTAAATGAGTACAAACTTAATCCTGGATCATAATGAAATGCATTAAGAATCTACATCGTATACTGCCATATCAAAATTTATACTGACATACGTATTTTTGGTAAGTATTTTATATTGTGGGGCAAAAGGATTGTAATGGAACATATGAGCGTTCTTGTGGTAATTACATCTCCCCCCCCCCCCCCGACTCTCCCTTTTCCCCTATCTCTCTCTCTCTCTCTCTCTCTGTCACCCACTCTCTCTTCACAGACACACACAAACATACACACTTTGTAGGTCTTTGGTGTTTGAAAAATTAATTTGATTCTCAAATAATGTACCGGTACACGTTTTTAAGCAGTCAGTAATGGACGCTGGCAGTAACAATTTATTATACAAAGATATTGATTGTCACTGAATCGTGATAAAACATTTCTTTTCCTATTAAATGCGTACAATGTCCAAACTGAAGCTCACTACGTCGTCTGATGACTGTGGGTGCCTCCTGTCTGCGAAACTACAAAACAGTAAAGATTGTAATGATGTCGCTTGTGGTAAAAGTAATAACTTCACAAAAATTATAATTAGTTGCTAGCTGCAGGTTTTAAAGTAAGAGGAATCAGTTATTTGCAGTGTATACGTGGTCAATGCATTAAAACGGAATATTAATTCACTGAGGTTAGGCGGAGCCGCTTTCGTACTCAGGACCATAAAAAATTATAACCATTTTAAATTACTCAAAAACGGAATGCGAAATATTGAGAATAATCAACAAATAACTTGAAAACTAATTATTGGTCAGTGTAAACTAACATCAAGGTTGGGACATTAGTAGTTTCACGAACAACTGAGGGAAAAGTGGAGCTTCTACGAGAAGAAAATTATTTACTGCAATTAAAATTTAAGAGTTTTACAGCGACTTCCCACAGGTTTCTCATACACTTTATAAATTCCCTGCTGTAAGCAGTATCATCACAGGTATTTTCTGTTAATTTGTAGTACTTAGAACTGTCACTTGCTTGCATCTACTTGTTACGCTAAGATAATTACTTAAAAGTAAAAGTACGATCTACACTACACACACACAAATTTCTGCATAATGATTCTGTTTGAAACGGCACATCACTGCTTGGGCATAAAATCTCGTTAACGATGTTTTCTCTCCCCCTAATGGTTTTTAATACGTTTTTCCGTGTATGTTTCGCTGGACCCGTCAGGAGAATGAAGCCATTGCACCACTACAATACAAGTGCATGTAACAAAGTGTGGCCTCTACCCGGGAATAAATTAACAGTTGCAGACATGTCGGCTATTTTCAGGATGTCATGAAACATTGCGGTAAATGTTGTTGACACTGCGTAATGGACTCTGTCACCGAAGGTGTCACGCGATATAACACGCTGGAAGTTAATTTAAAATTAAAACTATTTGTCTTTCGACGTGTTTTCAATTTGCGCTCTAAGGGACGGGGAGGCTGTCAGGCGATCACAGTCCAGTGTCAGGCGGCCTGCGGCGAGTGGTGGCGCTAACGCAGTAATGACGTCACACATCTGTCGTCACTCCCAGTGCTGCAGTCACAGATGAGCGAGGTATTCTACTGACACGGAAGATTGCCTAATGAATTG
This sequence comes from Locusta migratoria, assembly GCA_026315105.1. Classification (NCBI taxonomy): domain Eukaryota; kingdom Metazoa; phylum Arthropoda; class Insecta; order Orthoptera; family Acrididae; genus Locusta; species Locusta migratoria. The sequence continues at coordinate 261,787,722 of CM048749.1, read as the reverse complement.
CAGTGTCCCTCTATTAAAGCTGAACTGTCATCTTGAGATGATTCAGTCACAAAGCTAGGAGTTCGTAGCTGTTTTCTCGCAAAGGTAGTCAACTGAAATTATAAGCAGTATACGAGGCGCGTCTAGAAAGTAAGTTCCGTTTGGATACATAAAACTAACGTGTAAAGATACTGAAAAAAATATTGATTGTACAAAAATCTACAACTGTTAAACTACTTTTCTACATAGCTTCTGAAATTTTGTAGGCAATTGTCATAGCATGGCTCAAGGTTTTGTGTGCCTTTTTCATAGAATGTTGCCGCCTGTGTATTCAACATGTTCCTTCAGTTCGTCATAATCGATGAAGTGTTGTCCACCAAGGACAGATTTTAGGTGTAAGAAGAGGATTATTGTCAAAAGATTTTTTTTTTCCCACGGTAATGCCTGACCTCACACACCGAATGTGACCAAACAATTCTTACGGAAATTTCAATGGGACCTGTTTGATCATCCTCCATACAGCTCGTACCTCTCTCCTAGCGTCTTTCATCTTTTCTTACACCGCCGGCCGCGGTGGCCGAGGAGACTGAGGCGCTTCAGTCACGGTCTGCACGGCCACTACGGTCGGGGTTTCGAATACCCTCTCGGGCATGGATATTTGTGCCGTCCTTAGTCTTAGCTAGTTCATAAGTAGTTTGTAAGTTTAGGGACTGATGACCCCGTAGTTAAGTCCCATAAGCTTAACAAACATTTGAAAATTTTTTCTTACACCTAAAATTTGTCCTTGGTGGTCAACACTTCAACGATGATAAAGAGCTGTTACCACATGGTTGAATACACAGGCGGCAACCTTCTGTGAATGATTCATGCAAAAACTTGTGGCACGCTATGACAAGTGCCTACAAATTTCGGCAGTTATGTGGAAAAGTAGTTCAAGAGTTGTAGAATATTGTGCAATAAAAATTTATTCTGTATCTGTGTACAATTTTATTTTATTACTAAACGGAACTTACTTTCTGGACGCGCCTCGTATTATGTATGCTTGTGCATTCCACTACATCTCCATTGGTATGGTTGGTAACTGGTTGAATCGAACGAAGGATCTGAAAACAGGTATTCCTTTCCTTGCAGTATTTATTATCCAGAAGCTAAGTGCCTCTTTAGCGTAGGCAGAAGCTGATTTAATTGCCACAATATTGGAAACTCCTTCTTGCAAATTGTTTCCCCGACACTGTTGGTAAATAGAGGAAAAAAACATTTTTTTCCAACGAGAACAGATTGAGGTGACAACAGTCATGGAATATGTGCATGGCAAACTTCATTTTTCTATGCGATCTACAACAACTGGACGTAGCATGGACTCAAAAAGTCGTTGCGAGTCCCCTAAGAAGATATACAGCCACACTGCAACTGTAGCCATCTGTAACTGCAAATGTGTTGCTGGTGCAAGATTCTGTGAACGAACAGACCAATTGATTATGTTGGACGATGTGGGTGACAAGAACATTCTCTGAAATTGTCCGTTACGTTCTTCACACCAACCCCGAACAAGTATAGCCGGTGACATGGCGCGATGTTGTTCAAATGTTTGTTAAGTCCCTTAACTTACAAACTACTTATGAACTACCTTATACTGAAGACGAGAGCTTACACCCAAAACCTTCAGATGTCAGACACTCAACTCGGTACCAAACGTTGTATATCGATAGAGTATCAATCGAAACTTCTGTATAATTCGTCTCATGTCCCGCCGTCTACAAGAACGTGCGTAAACTACAATAACAAGTAACACCTAATCTACAGAGTAAAGGAAAAGCATGACTGTGAGAGCTTATCACGTTGCGCTAGCGTGGGCTAGTTGGTAGAGAGTTAGTTCCTCGAACAAAGTGTCGTGTGTTGAAGCCCCGCCAAACGCCTTGTTTTTTGTTTATTATTTAAACTGCAGCACGTTGAAAATTGTTAAAAGAGATTGTCTGTAACGTTCCACGGGTTCATTTCGCAAAAAAGCACTGTCAGCTACAGTAGCAGTAGCGTGCGGACTGGACAGCAACGTCAGCGCCACTTGATGGCGCTCTAGCCACAACACCCACATCCGCTGAACGGCGGTGCTGTCTAACTAGCAGTCATTTATTATTATTATTATTGTTATTACTTTAATACTTCCGCACGTATAGTGCAATTGTTTCTTTCTTCTACGAATTACTCTACAGGTTTGCTACTTTCAAATAAAACGAAGCAGAAGCAAACTTCTATGTAATCCGAACAGTCCTTTTATATTTCAGGAATATGTTGTTGAAATGTTTAAATGTTTGTAAATCTATCGAACCAAACTGCGTGGTCATCAGTCCGTAGCTTACAAACTACTTAAACGAAGGTAAACTAACCTATATACAACACAGACACACACACTCATGCCCCAGGGAGAACTCGAACCTCCGACGCCGAGCAACTGCGCGCTCCGCAGCGAGGCGCCTTAGACCGCTCGGCTACTCCACCGCCACCATGTTGTTCCATGTAACACTCGGTGTACGCTTGTCGACATACAACAACTTTCAACGCCATACAGAAAAAAAGAGAAAGTCTTGCTACGAGGGTTTGAACGGAGAACCTTTCTAACGACAAAAATTCGCTCTTCCACAGGGAAGCGTTATACGTCCCCTACTCTCCTAGTGTTTATAAACGATTTACGAGACAATCTGAATAGTTCCCTTAGACTGTTCGCGGATGATGCTGTCGTTTATCGGTTAGTGAAGTCAACAGAGGATCAAAAGCAACTGCAAAGCGATTTAGACAAAATTTCTACTTGGTGCGAAATTTGGCAATTGATACTAAATAAAGAAAAGTGTGAAGTAATTCGCATGACCACTAAAAGAAATCCGCTTAACTTCAATTACGCGATAAATCAGTCAAACCTTAAGGTCGTAAATTCTACCAAATACCTAGGAGTTATAATAACGAACAACTTTGACTGGAGAGAACACATATAAAATATTATGGGGAAGGCGAACCAAAGGTTACTTTTTATTGGCAGAACGCTTCGAAGATGCACCAGCTCCATCAAAGAGACTGCCTACATCACACTTGTGCGTCCTCTCCTGGAGTACTATTGCCCCTTGTGGGACCCTCACCAGGTGGGACTGACGGAAGACATTGAGAAGGTTCAGAGAAGGGCAGCTCGTTTTGTTTTATCACGTTATGGGGCGGAAAGCGTCACGAAAATGTTGCACGAATTGGGGTGGAAATCATTAAAAGAAAGATGTTATTCATTGCGGCGTGATCTGTTTGCGAAATTTCAATCACCGACTTTTACTTCTGAATGTGAAAATATTTTGCTAGCACCCACCTACTTAGGGAGACATGATCATTCCAATAAAATAAGAGAAATCAGATCGAAAATGCCGGCCGCGGTGGCCGAGGGGACTGTGGAGCTTCAGTCACGGTCTGCAGGGCCACTACAGTCGGGGGTTCGAATCCCCCCCTCGGGCATGGATATTTGTGCCGTCCTTAGTTGTAGCTAGTTCATAAATAGTTTGTAAGTTTAGGGACTGATGACCCCGTAGTTAGGTCCATTAAGCTTAACAAACATTTCACTTTTTTCAGATCGAAAACGAAACGATTTAGGTGTTCTTTCTTCCCGCGCGCTATTAGAGAATGGGACGGTAGAGAAATGTTATGAAAGTGGTTAATGAACCCTATGCCAGGCACTTAAATGTGATTTGTAGAGTATCGGTGTAGATGTAGATGTCTATCAACTACCCCACATTTTATTTTATTTTATTTTATTTTATTTTATTTTATTTTATTATCATCATGTATATCTATGTTTTGCGGTCGTATGTTCTGTTCGTTCTTGTTCATTCGTTGAATATTTGGCTCAGCTTTTTTAGTACAGATATTTTTAGCCCTCTGACCGAGCGCGCTCCGCCAACATCGTCTAGATACAAGGCCTCACAGCGAGTCCGTGTCACGTCACACTGATAGGCTGCCCTCGCTAGCGCACTCCACCGTAAATATCAAACCATCGACAGAGCGCCGTCAAATCGAAAACAGACATATCGTAACGAGGGGATTGTTGGACCGGACAGAAGTGAACTGATTACTAAATTAAAATCAGATGTACCACAATACAAAGAGGTAACTCTAAAAAAGTGTTCAAATGTTTGTAAATCTTATGGGACTTAACTACGGGGTCATCAGTCCCTAAACGTACAAACTATTTACGAATTAGGACGGCACAAATATCCATGTCCGAGGGGGGATTCGAACCCCCGACCGTAGTGACCGTGTAGACCGTGACTGAAGCACCTCGGTCCCCTCGGGAACCGCGGCCGGCGAGGTAACTCTCCGTCTGAGGATTGAGACCTCCCTCGGTCATGTGTGTGTGTGTGTGTGTGTGTGTGTGTGTGTGTGTGTGTGTGTGTGTTGTCCTTAGGTAATTGGCTGGCTGCTGGTGCACAGCCCACTGCCTCGTAGCTTCACCCAGAGAGCTCGCGAGGGCAGTCTATCGGTGTGACGTGACACGGACTTGCTGTGAGGCCTTGTATCTAGACGATGTTGGCTGTGCCACGGCGCCTGGCAGCGCGACAAACGCCTACAAACACGCTTTTGCTTTGCTCCGTAGGATCGGTGTTACATATTATTTTCCGTTTACGCACGTTCTCGTGGACGGCAGCACGTAGAACGGATTATATAGAAGCTTCAGCTGAAACCCCATCGATATACAACGTTTGGTAGCGATCTGAGTGCCTGACATCTGAAGGTTTGTGTTTTCGAGCAACCGCCAGCAGAGCGCGTCGCAGCAGCGTCCGGCAGTGGGCGGCGTTCGCCCAGTGGCCGGCCTGGGAGGAGCGTGCGGCGTGGCGGCGCGCCGCGCATACGCACGGCCTATTAAGCGCGCACGCACGGTCACACGCAGGCACGCACCGCGGCTCCGTTAGCGCTTCATAAAAGGAACGCGCCGGCGTGACGCCCGCAGGCGCTGCCAGAGTCCAGGGGGAGAGGGGGGCGGCGGCGGGAAAGGAAGAGGCTCTTGCCAGGCCGGCACCACACAACAGTCTTACCGCTTTTGTTTCCTTCCTCTAGCAGCCACGTGCTGGGACAGGGAAAACGACCTCGCCTCCAAATGTTTCTTGCATGGCACGAGGCAATAGATGCCGCCACCCAGGTTGATAATGTCAACCTTGAGATCAGAATCGCACTAGGTACGGGCGAACGTAATATCAGGTCAGCTGCGGTGATTTCGAATAGTCGACTTCCGGACCGGTACCCCATCGTCAGTTCAGTTTGCAAAAAATGTTTGTATAGTCTATGGGACTTAGCTACGGGGTCATCAGTCCCTAAACTTACAAACTACTTATGAACTACTTACGAACTAGGGTGACACAAATATCCATACCCGAGGGGGGATTCGAACCCCCGACCGCAGTGGCCGTGCAGACCATGACTGGAGTGCCTTAGTCTCCTCGGCCACCGCGGCCGGCAGTTCAATTTGCAGAGACGGTTTTGTGTTCAGGGCAACCGCAGCCGAAGTGAGCCATATTTACAATTGAGAAATTTCGGCGTCTGTTCTGTCGGACGTGTCCGAAAGAGCATATGCCGCTGTTTCTTAATTGTCAAGTCTCTGTGTCTATGAGTGATGTGTATTTCAGTGCGGATGAATACGAGGGTCAGAATACGGGAATACGGAGCCAGCTCTGTGCTGTGTAGTTTCTATGGTCGAAGTAGAAGTGCATATGGAAGTGTGGGGTTCGTGCTTCTGTAATAAGCGCATGTGTGTTAAGCTCTTGCGCCTGGGACAACTGCCTACTGAGAGGGACGTCCCGAATTCGAAGAGGCCAATGCTGAAGTGATTGTCAGTGGCCGCTTAGTGGGGCTTCTATGTATTACGAGATCAGACAAGCGTACCCTGTGTCCACCATCATATATGCACTAGTCCTTGTACCAGTCATAAGCGATCTCCGTCAACAACCAACAGGACCAAGGATACGAGACCAAACATTTCAGTGCAAGACATGTTTTAGTGCTGGGGAACGGTCACGACGTAAATGCAACGTTCGGTTGGATCAACAGACACGGTGACACTACGGGTAGTTTTGAATATTCGTACTGGACCTTCCGCTGATAGCGTTACACCAATTCAAGTACGGGACAGGATAGAGAGTCTCGCAGGGTTGTATATAACGATCACTTTGAACGAAATCTACCTTCGGAATGGTGTAGAAAAGCCTTGTCACGTTTTGTTGAATGTCAGGAATATTTTCATATCTCCTTCCTTTCAAAGCGAGTTTGACTTGATGGAATAGGAAGAAGTCTGGATGATTGATTTTCGGGGAGTGTGCTGGATGTTCAGGTTGAACGACAAAGCTCGCCCACACACACCCAATATCATCTTACAGTTTCTGTTATATATATAAAAACTTGTGTTGCAACTTGAAAATCCACCATACTCGCTGTATCTCAATCCTCCAGATTTCCTCATATTCCCTCGACTCAAGCTCACTTTGGAAGGAAACAGATTTGACGATATTCCTGACATACAACGAAACGTCACGAGGCTTTTGAACACCATCCCAAAGGAACACTTCGTGAAAAGTTTCCAGGACATGTATCACAGAGTTCAGCAGTGCGAATTTATGAGAGATGACGATTTCGAAGGACAGTAAGATAACTGTAGTTCATAGTTCATCTACGTTAGTGTTGCAGGGCTATTCATTGAACTTCATTGAATGAGGTTGTGTTTCAATACAAACACACTTAAAATGTTTACAAGTTTTGTACGGAATGTCATTTTCGATTGGTCTTCGTAATATTACTGATTTTGATTGTAAGCGGCTGCCTTGAGCCGCGGTGGAGTAGCCGAGCGGTCTAAAACGTCTCGCTGCGGAGCGCGTGGTTGCTCGCCGTCGGAGGTTCGAGTCCTCCCTGGGGCATGGGTGTGTGTGTTTGTCCTTAGGTTAGTTTACCTAGCTTTAAGTAGTTTGTAAGCTACGGACTGATGACCACGCAGTTTGGTCCGATACATTTACAAACATTTGAACATTTTTGAATCTGTAAATCTCGTCATTTCTTCATTAGTTGTTAGTAAAGAAATCAGTAGTATTTTAATTTTTCAAAAACAGTTGAAATATTTATACACATAATGTCCAATCTACTATGACATCAGTCCCGTCACGATGGAGTGGTCCAGCGTTCTAAGGCGCCTTGCTGCGTAGCGCGCGGTTGCTCGCCGTCGGGGGTTCGAGTCCTCCCTCGAGCATGGGTCTTTTTGTTGTCTTTAGCTTAAGTTACTTTACGTTAGGCTAGGGAATTATGACCAGCGTATTTAATTCCCTTAGATTTAAAAAAAATTGAACATCATCAGTCCCTGAACTTACAAAATACCTACTCAAACTTACACTAAGGGCAACAAACACGCTCATGCCCGAGGGAGAACTCGAACCTCCGAGGAGAACGGCCACCCAGTCCGTAGCATGGCTCCTTAGATCACGGGGTTATTTCCACTGACAGTACTAATGACTTATGAAAACAAGATGGATAAAACGAAATATCACAGTATTTTGTTCAAAGCATATATTTATAATTAAGGTATTACGTAGACAGTGCCGACATGTTAAGCGAACTCAAACGTGTTCGTATTTCAAGTCTACTGAGAAAGAGGGCAGGGAGGGAGTGCAGATTTTTTTTCCTCCAGAGAATGAGAGGAGTTCTAGCTACGGACCAGTTGGCAGAACAATAGGAAAGAGTACTATGCTGGATAATGCTGTCATGATCCAACAGAGAAGTTGCAGAGTGCGCGACTGCTCCCCGTTGGAGGTTCGAGTCCTCCCTCGTGCGTGGGTGTGAGTGTTGTCCTTATCATAAGTTAGTTAAGGAAGTTGGTAATTCTAGGCACTGATGAGCACTGCAGTTTCGTCCCGTAGCTTTCCAAACAACAATATTAACCTCCAAAATGAAACTTTCACTCTGCAGCGGAGAGTGTGCTGATATGAAACTTCCTGGCAGATTAAAATTGTGTGCCGGAACCGGGACTTGAACCTGGACCCTCTGCCTTTGGCCGGCAAGCGCTCTACCACTAAGCTATCCTGACACGACTTACTCACGGTCCGTCCTCACAACTTTACTACTGCCAGTACCTGGCCTCCTATTTTCCAAACTTCACAGAAGTTATCCTGCAGCACTTGTTAGCTTAAGGGGGGACGTAGGCAAAATTTGTCAAAAATGATTTTAAAAAATTTGCCTCCATATAATTGTGTAGCATGTTAAAAATACTGTCTCCAGTTTTTACAGATTAATTCAAACTATAAATGATAAAAAAGCTGTTTTGTTTCAATCACTGCGCAGCGCAACGCCCACTTTTCTCGACGACACTCTCCTTGTTTGCAACGTTTTATTACTTTCTGCTGTCATAAAAGCATCGGCAGAGTATAGAAGGCTGTTGACCCATTTATATCGTGCACCATAAAGCCAACATACCAGTTTCTAGCTCATCCAGATTAGTTAAAGAAATGTACCCATGGTGGAACACAAAACCCGAATGAGAGCTTCAACAGTCTCATTTGGAAGAGATGCCCCGAAACAACATTTAGCTCATCTACTGTTGTTAAAATTGCCACGTATGATGCATGTCTGGTGTTTAATGATGGTAACACTGGAAGAATAAGGAACCTTACTGGACTAAGATTTGTTGCTCCTTGCTTGACCGAGAAGCTATTGAAGAAGATAGATAATGCGCGTGTTCCAACATCTGAAATGTCTGTGAAGGATATAGCCAAAAGGGCATGCCAGAAACATCAGTTAGAAAGGAAACAAGTCTAAGTAGAGCAAGATGACCAAATGTATGGTTGCAACAACATTAAGGTACTATTTTATGGTGTAAATCTTTATAAAAGATTTTATTTCCCGTAACTTTCATTTTTCGGTGTGTAAGGAACATTTTTTCCTGAACCACTGAAGGTACATAAGTGAAATTTTCTGCAGACTTTGTTCATAGTATAATACAACTTCCTGTGGTACAATTTTTTTTAGTATATCTCTGTCAAAATTGTTTACATTCTTGTGAAATTGAAATTACTTTGTTTCATACACATAATTTTTAAAAATAAATTGTGTAAGAGCTCTAAAAGTGATATTAAAAAAACTGTTCCAAATGTTTGCTTATCTGATTACTAAGAATTATCTACCACAATATGAAAGTTGTAAGTGAAGTAATTTTCGTGAAAATGTTCCTTGTGTGACAGCATGTGTTGCGAAAATGTCCTACTATGCCATGATCAATTTTATTGAGAAAAAAAAATTGCAAAAATTCCCGAATGTAGTCCATAACAATTAGCTCAAGTACAAAATTTGGTTCTATTATCTTCCAAACACCGAAAGCTGTTTGGATTATGTAATCACGTCCATTTTCTCCTACGTCCCACCTTAAGAAGATCTCATCAAATAATTATATATTTTGGACGACGTACAGCGTTGAATGAACGAAATAAATCGCAAATTGCGATGTTATGGCTTCACTGTACTAGGTTTGGATGAAATACCAATGTGCGGCGAATGATAATTTGTGCCCGGCCGGGACTCGAACCTAGGATCTGCTACTTACTAGGCAGACGAGTTGACCATTCCGCCACCGAAGACACAGTGACCAGTTCGACTGCAGAGGACTTTTCTCTGAACGTTTCTCGCCACATCCAAATCTCCATTCGCCACGCTGTCTCTTTCCCGTTACCACAGTCCATATGTTCTGTAATGCTCGCAGCCACAATACTGTTTCCCCGCATCAGGGAGAACAGACCATGAGGTATCGAGACACAATTAATTGTCGTCAGGAGCGATCAATTTGCGATTTATTTCATTCACTTAACGCTGTAAGTCGTAAAAAATACATAATTGTATACAAGCCGAGGCTGGGCTCCTCAAGACAATTAACTGTGTCTCGATACCTCATGGTCTTTTCTCCCTGATGCGGGAATACAGTATTGTGGCTGCGAGCATTACAGAACATATAGGCTGTGGTAACGGGAAAGATACAGCGTGGCGAATGGAGATTTGGGTGTGGCGGAGCCGGCTGCGGTGGCCGAGGGGACTGAGGCGCTCCAGTCACAGTATGCACGGGCACTACGGTCGGGGGTTCGAATCCCCCCTCGGGCATGGATATTTGTGCCGTCCTTAGTGTTAGCTAGTTCATAAGTAGTTTGTAAGTATGGGGGACTGATGACCCCGTAGTTAAGTCCCATAAGCTATACAAATATCTGAAACATTTGAAACACTTGGTGTGGTGGGAAACGTGAAGGGAAAAGTCCTCTTCAATCAGGCTGGTCACTGTGTCTTCGGTGGCGGAATGGTCAACGCGTCTGCCTAGTAAGCATGGAGATCCAGGTTTCGAATCCCGGCAAGGCACAAATTTTCATTCGCCGCACTTTGGTATTCCATCCAAAGCTACTCCAGTGAAGCCACAACTGATCGCAATTTGCGATTTATTTCAACGGTTCAGCAAATGTTCCAACTATTTGTAAACCTACTGGACGAAACTGATGACTTCAGTCCCCAGACGTATAATCTACTTAAACTAACTCAACATTAAGGACAACACCCACCCACACAAACACAAAAAACACGAGCCCGAAGGAGGACCCGAACCTCCAGCGGCTAAGGCCGAAAGTCACAGCCCTCCTGGGAAACACAGTGTGCTGTCTAACGAGTGCACGGTCACTTTACACGCTGATGAAGCAAAGCTCTGTATCGTCACAATTAGTCAGTGGTAACAGTAATGGTCCTCAGCGGAGTATCTAACGTAACACGACTGATCGACGCGTCCGACTGCTAATGGAGCGGTACCGAGATAAGCTCGTCAGGGAAGAAAATGCGGCTGGGTTTCCCCAGGGAATCGTGTCGGCCCCGTCACGCAGCCGCAGTAAAGCAACGGCGTAATGGGAAGGGCTGCGGAGCCGGCGGCTGGGCCGTGCCTCGCAAGTGTTTACGGCGCTGCTGGCCCACGAGAGGGCGTCGCCCGCGGCAGGTGTCGAAGGCCCGGCCGCTCTATCTGGACCACAAATCCGGCCCCACACCTGCCAGCCGCGCACCTGCCGCCCACTGCACAGCGGAACGCTCGCGTACCGCACTGCTGCACAGTGGTCCCACATACCAAAAGGCTGGTCGAAAACGTTATGATATCGGCTGAAACACTCCAGTATTCAATCCAAGAACAGTTGCCAGCATGCGAAACTTAGAAGGACATGTTCCTGGAGTAGTAAAACAACTTAAGTCACTAAACAAAAATAAATCTTACGGGCCAGATTGTATACCAACTAGATTCCTCTCAGAGTATGCTGATGCAAACGCTCCGTACTTAGCTATAATTTACAACCGACCACTCAGTGAAAGATCCGTATCCAAAGATTGGAAAGTTGCCCAAGTTACTCCAATATTCAAGAAAGGCAATAGCAGTGTTTCCCAAAATTACAGGCCTATCTCATGGACGTCGATTTGCAGTAGGATTTTGGAACGTATACTTTGTTCGAACATTATGAACTACCTCGAAGAGAACAGCCTATTTATCAGTAGTCAACACGGATTCAGAAAGTATCGCTCTTACGAAACACAGCTTGCCCTTTATTCACATGAAGTGTTAAGTGCCATCGACAAGGGATCTCAAATCAATTCCATATTTCTGGATTTCAGGAAGGCTTTTGACACACTACCCCACAAGCAGCTTCTTATGAAATTGCGTGCTGGATTCACGATTTCCTATCAGAAAGAACACAGTTCGTTGTAATTGACGATAAGTCATCGAGTAAAACAGAAGTGATATCTGACGTTCCACAGGGAAGCGTTATAGGTCCCCTACTCTTCCTCGTGTTTGTAAACGATTAAGGAGACAATCTGAATACCTCCCTTAGATTGTTCGTGGATGATGCTGTCGTTTATCGGTTAGTGAAGTCAACAGAGGATCAAAAGCAACTTCAAAGCGATTTAGACAAAATTTCTGCATGTTGCGAAAATTAGCAATTGACACTAAATAAAGAAAAGTGTGAAGTAATACACATGACTACTAAAAGAAATCCGCTGAACTTCAATTACGGGATAAATCAGTCAAACCTTAAGGTCGTAGATTCTACCAAATACCCAGGAGTTACAATTACGAACAACTTTGACTGGAGAGAACTCATAGAAAACATTGTGGGGAAGGCGAACCAAAGGTTACGTTTCATCGGCAGAACGCTTCGAAGATGCACCAGCTCCACCAAAGAGACTGCCTAAATCACACTTGTGCGTCCTCTACTGGAGTACCGTTGCCCCTTGTGGGATCCTCAAAATGTTCAAATTTTTGTTAAGCTTATGGGACTTAACTACGGGGTCATCAGTCCCTAAACTTACAAACTACTTACTTACGAACTAGGACGGCACAAATATCCATGCCCGAGGGGGGATTCGAACCCCCGACTGCACTGGCCGTGCAGACCGTGACTGGAGCGCCTCAGTCCCCGCGGGCACCGCGGCCGGCTGGGATCCTCACCAGGTGGGACTGACGGAAGGCATTGAGAAGGTTCAGAGAAGGGCAGCTTGTTTTGTTCTATCAAGTTACGGGGGGGGGGGGGGGGAAAGCGTCACGGAAATGTTGCACGAATTGGGGTGGAAAACATTGAAAGAAAGACGTTGTTCATTGCTGCGTGATCTGTTTGCGAAGTTTCAATCACCGACTTTTAGTTCTGAATGTGAAAATATTTTGCTAGCACCCACCTACTTAGGGAGACATGACCATCCCAATAAAATAAGAGAAATCAGGTCGAAAACGGAACGATTTAGGTGTTCTTTAATCCCCCGCGCTATTGGAGAATGGAACGGTAGGGAAAAGTTATGAAAGTGGTCAATGAATGTGATTTGCAGAGTATCTATGTAGATGTCGATGAAACTTTGCTCTCGGTGGTTTTCGGGATTGCTGATTACGAATTCGAAGACAAAATTTAGAAAAAAATGGCGGATAAATTACGACTAGGGTTGCGAAATATCCAAATGAAAAAACCGGGTGAATTACAAACAATCTTTATGTGAAACAAAATGCCTTACTTTTCCACTAAAGATTTGTGTCTCGTTTCCGCCGGTTGTCCTTGGTGTCGGTGGCCGAGTAGAGAGAGAGACCGACACAGGGAAACAGGATGCACGCGTGTGCGCGTACAGAGACTGAAGTGACCAGCCAGTGGGACAGCAGAAACTAGAAACACTAAGCTAGAGTAGAACAAGTTGTATATTTCGTAGAGATAGTACAATACTTAACTTTGTTAACTGAAGACTAGTGGAATGCAGATACATACTTTAACTAGACAGAGGCCTGCCTACTGATGACAGACTGTTCTAGTGCCTGTCCTATTGCCAAGTGGCCGATCCAGTTCAGTGGTGGCCACGAGCTGAATTGCAGCAGAGGGCGCTTGTGGCCGACGTCGAAAGAACGCCGCGCCGTGTTTGCATGGCGGCGCGCGGCGAAAGTACGCGGCGCACACTTCAGACTTGTGCTACACTACCAAACGAATATTTGTCGCTTCCTCGAACCCTAAGTTAACTTATTTTTGGATCTGATGTTATCAAATTTTGGATGACCAGTGTGATTTTAATAGCTATAACTGACGATCAAAAAAATTCTTTACACATAAGTCTATTTGACTAGGAAAATACCCTTTCCACAGCTGCACTGTGGACAGGGGTTACAAAAAATTAGTGCACAATTCTCAAAAGTCATGAACATTAATATGCTGACCGATTTTCATGAACTCACACCGTTTTCCAGTACAGTTTTCTCCAAAAATGTTGATGCGGTTTTCGACATGAGTTGCTCACTTACAAACAGAAATATATTTAAACTGTCTACTTCACCAAAAAATTCCATAAGAATATTTCTATTTCTCAAATAGGCCGCGACATTTTTTTCACTATCCCAATCAACTTGTATGTTCGGAGTTCATACTGGAATAAAGTTAATTCGTCCTGTTGTCTCATCCTATGCAATTTCCCTGAATCGCTCCAGGCAAATGCCAGGATGGTTCCTTTCAAATGGAACAGTCGATTTCCTCTCTCATGTCTGAGAAAAAAAAAAAAAAAAAAAAAAAAAAAAAAAAAAAAAAAAAAAAAAAACCATCTCTAATGATAACGAAGAGTACGGGACCTTAAATCCCAATCTTCCTCCTGTCGCATACATTTTCTAAAGTAATCGTTGTAATTGGAATAAAAAAACATTCATATATTTTGTGAACACAATAACATGTTAAGTCATTGTCCAATTAAATGATGAAGCGTTTAAGTTTAGGTTAACGAAATAATTTCTAGACCTGTGTTGCTAATTGGACGCTTACGACAGCTTACACTTTCAATACAGTATTTTTTCGCCAAGACATGAAAATGCAAAATTGGGGGCGGGGCGGGGGGTGTTTCTGTTTTATGAATTTGCAACCAGCATTTGAAATAGAACATTAAAAACCAGGTGCAACCCGGATAAACCGGGTGGTTTAGTAACCCTAAGTACGATGGAAAATCTCTTCAAAAACGTATTCGAGTGAAATCCGGGAATCGACGCCCCAGTTGTGTCTTCCATGGAAGTTTCCGGACATTCTTTTTCAATTTTGAAAGAAAAAGAAATGTTGAGCCCCGGTCAAATTTTAGGATGAATTTGATTTCGTTCCAGGTCACTTGTTGTCACCTCTTCTTGATGTTAATGTCTGTAAACTCTATGGGACTTAACTATGGGGCTATCAGTCCCTAAACTTACAAACTACTTACGAACTAGGACGGCACAAATATCCATGCCCGAGGGGGGATTCGAACCCCCGACCGTAGTGGCCGTGCGGACCGTGACTGGAGCGCCTTAGTCCCCTCGGCCACCGCGGCCGGCCCTCTTCTTGAATACCGATACCAATTTAGTCGTGGCATCTTTCAAAATGTATTGAAGCTTCAATTTGTTTGTCACCTCCATCTCAACAATGTCAGTGACCACATTGATATTCTCGTTCAATACCGATTTCACAAATATAAAAATTTCCTATCTCGTGAAAGAAAATTCTTCGGTATTATCCAGAGGTTCTGTAGAAAATGAAGGAATAATATTAATAGGAGAATTGTTTTGACTGTTTTCCCATAAAAAATTATTTCAGGCGGTAAAATTACGAGAAACTACAAAGAGAGCACACATCATCGCATAAAACTTATAACTCAAACCGAAGTCGCAGCTAATTTTTTTATATGTTCTGAATAAATGTCTAAGGAACAATTTCCATTTGGTTTATGAGCAGAAGTCGAGAAGAGTATTCACTTCTTGCTTTTCTCAACAGGACTTCTCGGAACGCAACCAAGAAAAATACCACTACTTTCATTAATGATTCACTATTTCATACATTGTCAGTAACAATTTCGTTCAAATTGTACTTAACTTCTGGAGAAGACTCCATTTTTTCAGAATCCAAATCTGTTAACTTTTCGCGATTGTACACACGTCTGAACTTTGTGCTGCTTTCTACGATCGACGAGTAAAGAGTGCGGCAGGCCCGATGCTCGCCGGCCGCAGTGACCGAAGGGACAGTCGCTCCAGTCACGGTCTGCACGGCCACTACGGTTGGGGGTTCGAACCCCCCTCGGGCAAGGATATTTGTGCCGTCCTACTCAAATGTTTGTATAGTCTATGGGACTTAACTACGGGGTTATCAGTCCCTAAACTTACAAACTACTTATGAACTAACTAAGACTAAGGACGGCACAAATATCCATGCCCGAGGGGGGATTCGAACCCCCGTCCGTAGTGGCCGTGCAGACCGTGACTGGAGCGCCTCAGTCTCCTCGGCCACCGCATTTCACGTATTGCATTTTACACATTCTTAACATTCTTCTGCTGAATAGTAATATTGACCGTGGGAAAATGACTAAGTTTCACTAAAAAGCGAGACTGTTGAAATGATGTTTGCCTCATGTGAAGGCCTTTTCTAATTCTATATCGCACAGTTTGTCAAGAAACTTTTATAATTCGCAGCACTTATTGGCATAACATGCAACTTTTATAAGAGTCTTTATGTTCATAGATATTTTGTTGTTACTTACGTAGGCCTACATCACAGAACATAACAAACATATGCACAAGCTCGGAAATGAGCGATTTAATAGAGTTAAAGCAGGAATTGCACTCTTTTCATTTCGTAAACAGTGTGATTACAGAAGCTGATGCCGCCGACGACTGTCGCTGGTGCGCGCTGCGGTCGCGAGTAGCTGGTTGAGGCACAAGTCTCGTATGCACAAGTCGCGCCGTCTCCGAGCGTTCAGCCGCACGTTGACCACACATCTTGAGACACACGCTCCGTGTCTCCTCTGTGTCTCTCGCAGGTGTGGTTGCCATGCGCCCCGGAGCACTTTACGCATTTGGGAACAATGCGGCAGTGTTTTGCCACACAGCCATTCTCTTGACACTTGAAGTTTTGGGGCTTCAAGTCCATACTGGGTGGGAGAGCTCCTGTCGTCACTGGGAATCCCAAGAGCTTCTTCTGTTCGTAGACGTCTCCGCTTCCATCCCCGATTTCAACAGAGTCCGAGAAGAGCGGTGGCCTCTTCCTGTTGGTCTTGTTGTGCAGCTTGTAATGTAACAACAAGAGCCACTGTCTACTGAAGTACAGGATACCTTTTTTCTATAGTGAAGCTCAGGATACCAGTTTTCTTCCTTTCTATCTTATATCAACCACGTACCACATTGTTTCTACCTCTAAGAATCCCTTTCCTTTTATTCCCTTTATTAAATTCCAATAAAATTCGCAGTATTTATGGCATTACCAGATTTCAGTACATCTAGTAAATTAAACAATTATTCACTATTGATTGTCAAGCATTATTTACAAATTTTAAATAACAATATAGTATGTTCTAGGATTTCGATTATTTAATACATTCCTAATGTTAAATATTGCTTTAATTTACCTATTTCTTGTAACATAAAACAATTTTGTCTTGCGTTTTCTATCCAGTTAAAGATCTAGTATCGATTTTATAGTTTACATTTCATTAAACTATTGTATTTTGAAAAATTTAATAATATACCAATAATTACAAGTCATTGTTATGCCAATGTTGATTGTCATTAAGTCTATACAAGTCAGACGAACAGATGATTTGGGTGGTTGTTGACGAGTTATTGTGCTGAAGCTGTTGTACATTATGAACCTGTGATAGAAATAAAAATTCTTCAAAGTGAACTCGTATCTAAGTTTCAAATTAAATAACCAAAATAAATTCATATTTATGACGGTAGCCCAGATTAAATGGGGATCATCATAAGCTTCACTGCTTTTGCACTGAAGACTGCAGGTCGCAGGCCTCCGTGGACTGCGCCTTCCTTCACTACCCAGAGTAGTTCTCTGAGGAGCACCTTGTAGATCTTCTTGATGTTTGCGTCTTCTCTTCTTGAGGTGTATTGTGACCTTAAGAAAATTTAAAAATATGTGTTGTTGTTAATGGCCAGAAAAACAGCTCTTCGCTCGATAGAGAAATACAGAAATAATTCCAGCCGGAAACAGGGACAGATAAGGCTGCTGAGACGACAACCACGAGTTGTTGATCAAATAAGTCAGATCTGATAGCTTTCCAGAGTACACAGCTTGTGACGAGCTTGCCGGGAGCACGTGCTGATAAGTTTCCTGTAAGATCGATAGGCTTGCTTACGACATCAGAACATTAGAAATAATAGTGTCGTGTGGAACAATAGGTGTTCTTGTGCAACGATTACCAGGGTCGTGTGAAATTAAGAGCCATAAAACGGGGAATGTGTGTATAGTTCCACACGATCCCGAATCTTCACGTCAGAGGAGAACAGGTGCAAGGAAGATAAGATAGACTAGAAATCGAATAAAAGGGACACATGCCGGAGGGCTAGAGACAGAGGAGTGGAGAGTCAGTTGCCGTGGCTGGCCGAGAATAGCTTACGTTGACCTTACAGATCTAGGTCCTTGTAAATGGTTGCAAATAAGCTAAGTTAGGCCGCCGATGCAGTTCGATGACAGTAGCAACGGCTACTGGTGGACACATAACTCTTCAACAACGAGAAGACGGTGATAGGCTCTGGTGGACACACAGTAACTAGAAGGAAATGGGAAACTCAAAGCCTCTGTGGAGACTATCAGTCTCTGTCTCAAATGTTTAGAGAAATCCCAAGAAGTCCAGAGACCAAGTGAATGCTGGACACTTGTTTTTAAGGCTCTCAAACTTTAGAAGAACCATTCCAAAATCATTATGAGTAGGTAACAATAGATATTCCTAACGGGTATATGGTTCAACACCTCACATAAATAATAGTTAAATAAATATGATAACCTCCAACTAGACACTTTTGATTTTTCACTTAAACACCCATATTCAGTATTTAACTGCTTCAGCCCTAGGAAATTCTCTCCCTCTCATCTCCTGAATACAGGCTGGTAACAAGTTTTAAGTAACCCTTGTCGTTAACGTCCTGATTGCGCCACGCAGGTCACACTTACTCCAATCTAGGGTAGTGAGCCTGTGCCGGGAAGCGAATTCGTGCTTTGACGTTGCCAAAACCGGAGTCCATAGACTCGATGCTAACTTCAGACTGAAAGCATTCCAGGATCTTGTCATACAGCTCGATCCATTCCGAATCTTCATATTGTATGAAGAACGGAGGGATCGGCGTAGGTTCTTCTTCTTGTTCCTTCTGCTGCTCTTTTTCTTGCTGCTTCTTTCTTCTTGCTTCGTCAACAAGTTCCGTTAGTTGAACCACTGAAGATCCCTTCGTCTCGTAGCATATAGCAAGCCTGAGACAAATTGATAAGTGTAAAAGTGTGCCTGATCTTCATTATGTGTGATACTCATCTCCGAAAGAACAGGCACTACGTTGA
Organism: Locusta migratoria; assembly: GCA_026315105.1. Classification (NCBI taxonomy): domain Eukaryota; kingdom Metazoa; phylum Arthropoda; class Insecta; order Orthoptera; family Acrididae; genus Locusta; species Locusta migratoria. The sequence goes on along the minus strand of CM048749.1, from coordinate 261,768,877 downwards.
CACAAAATTTAGTTTTACTTTGCGACTTCTGGAAGAATATTGTAATTCCAATTCCAAAGAAAGCCAGTTCAGACAAGTGTGAAAATTACAGAACTATCAGTTTAATAAGTCATGGGTGCAAGATACAGACACAAATTATTTACAGACTAATGGAAAAACTTGTGAAATCTGACCTCGGGGAAGATCAGTTTGGATTTAGGAGAAATGTAGGAACACGGGAGGCAATATTGGCATTACGACTTATTTTAGAAGATAGGCTACGGAAAGGGAAACCTACATTTCTAGCGTTTGTCGATTTGGAGAAAGCTTCTGACAATGTGGACTGGAATACACTCTTCCAAATTCTGAAGGTATCAGGGGTGAAATATAGGGAGCGAAGAATTTTATTCAACCTATACGAAAACCAGACAACGGTTATTAGAGTCGAAGGGCAAGAAAAGGACGCAGGGGTTAGGAAGGGAGTAAGACAGGGTTGTAGCCTTTCCCAAATGTTGTTCAATCTGTAAGATGAACATTAACAAGAGTAAAACGAAGGTAATGGAATGCAGTGTCAGAAAATCAGGCGATGCTGAAGGAATTAGATTAGATAATGAGACAATAAAAGTAGTAGATGAATTTTGTTATTTGGGTAGCAAGATAGCTTCTGATGGCCGAAGTAAAGAAGATATAAAATCCAGAATTGCTATGGGAAGAAATGATTTTCTAAAGAAGCGAAACTTGTTAACATCCAATATTAATTTAAATGTTATGAAGTCCTTTCTGAAAGCATTTGTCTGGAGTGTAGCATTGTATGGGAGTGAAACATGGACGATAAAGAGTTCAGATAGAAAGATGATAGCAGCTTTCGAAATGTGGCGCTACAGACGAATAATGAAAATTTGATGGGTAGATCACGTAACTAATGTGTAGGTGCTTAATCGAATCGGGGAGAAAAGGAGTTTCTGGCCTATCCTGACTAAGAGAAGGGATAGATTGGTTGGACATAGTCTGAGACATCAAGGAATTGAAAACTTAGCATTAGAAGGAAGCGTATGAGGTAAAAATCGTAGAGGGAGACCGAGGGACGAATATAGTAAGCAGATTCAAAAGGATGTAGGTTGCCGAACGTATTCTCAGATGAAGAGACTTGTACAGGACAGGGTAGCGTGGAGAGCTGCATCGAACCAGTCTGCGGACTGAAGACCACAACAACACAACTTTGCGTCAGACCTGAAGCTGCTCCAGAGAGATCAAAATATACCGTGGCTATAAAGGAAATACACTCCTGGAAAATGAACAAGGAACACCATATCGCCGGCCGCGGTGGCCGAGCGTACTGTGGCGCGCCAGTCACGGTCTGCACGCCCACTACGGTTGGGGATTCGAATCCCCCTCAGGCATGGATATTTGTGCCGTCCTTAGTATTAGCTCGTTCATAAGTAGTTTAAGTTTAGGGACTGATGACCCCGTAGTTAAGTCCCTTAAGCTCTACAAACATTCGAACATTTTTATCTTGAATACCATATCTTCGTCAACTCAGCAGAGGGAAATTTTATTGACACATTCTTGAAGACTAAAACCATCATTCATCCCGTCTTGCCATCTCTCACGCACCAACACGGCGATATGATTTCCTGTACCACCCAACGTTCTCTTCAAGGTGTACGTCAACTACCCTGTCCAGCACGATCCCCAGATCTGACCCAGATTGAGCATGTTTGGGTCTGCATGAAACGTCATGTTGGGCTGTCTGCATGAGCGGCACGAAATGTGGCCCAACTGAGGCACCAAGTGGAAATTTCATGCCAGGCCATTCCACAAGACCGCTTTCGGCAGCTCTACGATCGTCTCTGTGGAAGGAGAGTATATACGGTACTAACGCCGACATTGTGCACGCTCTGATGATTGTACTCATGTGCGTATGGCTATGCCTGTGTCATCGTGCGTTGTATACATCCTGAAAACTGTGTCAATAAAATTTCCCTGTGCTGGCTCGACGATTTCATAATGTTCTTTTTTCATTTTCCGTGAGTGTAGATTGTTTTCATTTGTAATCTAGATATTCCCTTCATGTCACATAATCCCGATCATATATTTAATCCACAGTGACCCTATATGAAGAATGCGTATGCAAGATACGAGTGCTATGTAAATGCACATGTTTCACAATAGAGATACATTAATATATCTTGACATTTTTGCCTTGACGTCGCGAACCACCATTGGTTTCTAGTGAAGCAATTATCCGTAGCGGTAAAAACGTATTTGAGAAAACAAAACAATCCAGTGCTTTCAGTATTAATAAACTCTGTACAGCGGCTGACTCTTTGACTGTTTATGTTTCAGTGAGTGTGTTTGTGTCCTCTGTCTACCTTTCTGTTCGTTCTCCTCATGTTTTTTCCGCGCACGTACCAGCGTACATTTTATTAAAAATAGCTGGGCTCCATCAAAGAAATCGGAACGGTGCACTTCTATTAGACATATTTGTGCGCCAAAAAATAAATTATACCTGTGCTTTCATTGGAATTAATTCAGGTTCTTTCATCTATGAAAGAGATCGAATACGAATTAGGAAACGTAGACGGTACCTGTTTCATGTAATTACAGTCTGTTTGGAGTGCTTAGATTGCATAGCTTTCTACGAAACGAAACCCCAGCAACATAGCTTCGTTTATCTACTTGCAATAATAGAAGCAATTAGACTATATTGAAATCCTCTAGCGGAGAAGTACAAGTTTCCATACGACGGTATGTCAGACTATACTGTTTCACTGAAGGTTATCTTTCACGCTGACAATGGAGCTCTAATTAACGATCGTCCTCACATTACAGAGGACTCAGTTGTACAATTTTCGAATTTCGAGAGTGCTGGCGCGGAAGATGAAATTCTAGGACTGTGACGCCTGCAGCAGTTACTGAATACTACCTTTCGACCTTCAACTAAAAGCCTTTGCCTCACAAAACACGTGCATTAAAATATACAATATAGTGTACGTTCTTTCGAACATGCCTGACTAAATTAAATCATTGAGAGAAGTTGATAATTTGTGCCCAACTTGAATTCGAAGCCGGGACTCTTTGCTTACTAGGCACTTGCACTGACCACTTTCCACTGGGACACAGTGAACACTGATCACTACTATTTTCGTTACTGTAGTAAAACTTCTGACAGGCGCAAAGTTTCGACCTATCCACTCACTACTGACGTAGTTACCCTACCCATTTTAACTCGTTACGTGCTGCATTTCGTTAACTCCCGTAAGAGCTAAGGCCTGTTGTGTAGCCACACTAAAGAAAGAATCATGTGTCATACGACGTCTCTTATTTCGGACACCGCCACAACATATCCCCCAATTATATACACGGTGTTTCACTAAGTGTGTTTGCCTCTGTAACCTATAAAATAATAGGTAACGGGAAATTTTGATGCGGTAGGTCAACACAAGAAATGTTACACTTTCTGCGGAGCTATGAACATAGTTTATTGTATCATTTTCCAAAGATTTACAGCACAAAGATATAATTTTTAATGGAACAATAGTTTTTTCTATCGTGCATTGGATTCGTTAAAGCCAGCTACATCCAAATCAATTTAAACTACATTCCCATCACTGTTAGTTTGGGAGCTACAACCCTTCAGAGTTTCAGGGGCAGATACCACATACTGTACATAATGGCTGTATTGTGGATGTTGGATGTTATGGCGGTGGGAAGTTGATTTACATAGGATGTTCAAATGTGTGTCCATGTTCCTCAATGCATAATGCTATGCGCCGTCGAAAGGATCTGCGTACGAGATGTAACATCGCCGGCGTGACGAAGCGACATGCGTCCTCAAATGTTCAAATGTTTGTAAAGTCTATGGGACTCAAATACGGGGTCATCAGTCCCTAAACTTACAAACTACTTATGAACTACTTACGAACTAGGACGGCACAAATATCCATGCCCGAGGGGGGATTCGAACCCACGACCGTAGTGGCCGTGCAGACCGTGACTGGAGCGCCTTAGTCTCCTCGGCCACCGCGGCCGGCTCATGCGTCCTCGATGCGCCGTTTTAGTTCATATGGGGATGTGGGCTCAGTGACATAAACATGATCCTTTAGGTATCCCCACGAAAAGAAATCTACTGGTGTTAATTCGATCGAACTTGCGGGCCATGAATGAAGACCATGCCGCCCCAACCATCTTCCTGCAAACCAGTTGTTTAGTTCTTCCACAACAGCAAGCGCAGAATGGGCTGGGTGACCATCGTGCTGCATCCACATATGGTCTCTCGTGTGTAGACACACATGTTGAAGGAGACCACCCAAACTGACGGCTATAAAAGCGCGATATAACGCACCTCTCAGTGTACCTGGGAAGTAGTGTGGACCGATGATTTCATCCTCAAGGATTCCACACCACACATTAATAGACCACCTACTTTGACGGTCGACAGGTCGTACCCACCGAGGATTGTCTGCGGCCCAGTAGTGCATGTTATGGCGATTCACTGCACCATAATTTGTGAACGTGGACTCAGCAGAGAACATAACACTTTATTAAGACTCCAGCGTGAAATTACGCATGGCCCACTCACAGAATGTCACTCTTGCACGGAAACTGTTCCTATGCAGCTCCTGGGTCAGTGACAGGCGGTACGGGTGAAACCTGTGGCCGTGTACTATACGCCACACAGATGTGAGACTGACACCAGCGACTGCAGCAACGGCTCGTAAGCTGACGTGAGGATCGTGATGTAGTGCAGCTAAAACAAACACCTCCGTCTCCTCACTTCTTGCAGGTCTTCGTCTGTTACTGCGGCGCATTACCAAGCTGCCTGTTTCCCGAAGTCGTTGTTCGGCACATAAGAACGTAATTGCTGCCGGGGCTCTTCGCCTAGGATATCTCACTGCATACGCCGTGGCTGCTTCAGTGGCATCGTGTCGGCACTCGCCGAGCATCAGCAACATGTCAACGTACTCGTTGTTCGTGTATGCCATCGTCATCTGATGTCAGTAACTGTGGTATATTGAATCCCGGTTGTTTGTGTGACTCCAAGTGTCGGGTATACGGCCGTGTGCGGCGACAGTCGGCAGTCTAATTTGAGGAAACTTCTCACTCCGTGACACCGGCGACGTTACAACTCGGCCGCACCACATTTAGAAGGCGCATTGCATTATGCGCAGCGTTTGTGGTATCTCCACTGAAACTTTGAAGGGTTGTAGCTCCCAAACTAACAGTGATAGGAATGTAGTTTAAATTGATTTGGACGCAGCTGGTTTCAACGAATCCAACGCACGATAAGAAAACTATTATTCCATTTAAAAAAATTATATCTTTGTGCTGTAACTCTTTGGAAAATTATACAATAAACTATGTTCATGGCTCCGCAGAAAGTGTAACAGTTCTTGTGTTGACCTGCGGCATTAAAATTTCCCGTCACCTAACATTTTGGAAGTTACAGAGGTAAACACACTTAGTTAAACACCCTATATATGGTGTTTGTTGCGGATATGTCCGAAATAACGGGTACTGCATATACACTACGTGATCGAATATTTGTTGTTTCGAGATGACATTGTAATTATGTCAAAGACAGTAAAGGACGAGGATGAGCAATTGGACAGGATTGACAGCGTCTTGAAAGGGGGGTATCACGTGAAGATGAACAAGGGTAAAAAAGGGTACTGGAATGTAATGTTAGGACATCAGGCATCCTAAATGAATTAAGTTAGATAATGTCACAATAAAAGTAGTAGAAGAGTTTCGTTATTTAGGTACCAAAATAACTTCTGATGATCGAAGTAAAGTAGATACATAATGCAGAATAGCTATGGGACGAAAGCATTTGTAAAGAAGCGATATTTGTTGACATACAGTATTAATTTAAATATTAGGAATTCTTTATCTGAAAGTACTTGTCTGGAGTGTAGCGATGCAACGTAGTCGATAAGGACTTCAGATAGAAATTGGATAAAAACGTTTGAAATGTGATGTTACAGACGAAAGCTGAAGATTAGATAGGTAGATGACGTAACAAATGATGAGGTATAGAACAGAATTTGGGAGGAAAGAAGTTTCTGGTGTGTCTCGGCTAAGAAAAGGGACAGATTAGTGGTACCCATTTTGAGATATCAAAGAATCGTCAGTTTAACATTAGAGGGACGTGTATGAGGTAAAAATCGTAGAGAGAGACCGAGAGATGGATACAGTAAGCAGGTTCAAGTGTATGTAGGTTGCTGTTCTTTTTTTTTTTTTTTTTTTTTCAAAGATAAAGAGACTTGTGCAGGACAGGGTAGCTGGTGAGATAGATCAAACCAGTCTGCAGACTTAAGACCACAACAGGGAAACAACCTGTATAATATTCGCCCGTTGTTAGCTCACTGAATCTTATTCACACTTAGAAAAGATACGTAGTTTCTTCGTTGAATTCTTTGGTGCCAGAATGAATCTACATATCTGTCGAAGTTTATGTAGCTTTCCAGGAGCGCAAAGCTCTACATTATTAGGGTATTCTCATTGCAGCGGATCTCACTCATACTCACAAGGAAAATACTTGGGCTCGAACAAACACATATATACCAAAATCGTATGAGAGATAATGTAAGGATCCCTTATTGCACTAGTGATCCTCCCGCATCTGCAAAACTCTGCAGTCGTCCGTTAGAGGCCTCTGCGTGTGCCATGCCGCATTGCACTTTGACCTGTCGGTTCGCCAGTAGGGACGGTGCAGTGTGCCTCCGAAGTTGCGTATTGTGATGTTATTTGTGCGGTGAAGCGTCAGTTCGGGCGGCGATTGCTAATCAATCCTGCTAATGTACTGCGATTAGTTGAGATGAAGTTACGAAGAACCCTTATTCGTGAAGATGGTATTAGTGTAGAAGATGAATCATTTGCATGCTTTCTCGTATCTGTTATAGTACAGAAATATGAGCATAACTTAGATACTGTTGTTACAAAGCCGGCCGCAGTGGCCGAGGGGACTGAGGTGCTCCAGTCACGGTCTGCGCGGCCACTGCTGTCGGGGGTTCGAATCCCCCTTCGGGCATGGATATTTTGGCCGTCCTTAGTATTAGCTTGCTCATAACTAGTTTGTAAGTTTAGTGACTGATGACCCCGTAGTTAAGTCCCATAAGCTATACAAACATTTGAATTTTTAATAACAATGATAATGATAATAGGGATGATAATAACGAACAACTCATTGCAAGCGGTAGTGCTACGGTAAGTGCGGGAAGTGACAATGGAAGCAGTGGCAGTGAATACCAACAGTCTTTCGGGAGTCTAAGGCGTCTCGCTGCGGAGCGCGCGGTTGCTCGCCGTGAAGGTTCGAGTCCTCCCTGTGGCATGGGTGTGTGTGTGTTTGTCCTTAGGTTAGTTTACCTAGGTTTAAGTAGTTTGTAAGCTACGGACTGATGACCACGCAGTTTGGTCCGATAGATTTACAAACATTTCAACATTTCAGTCTTTCGGGAAGAAGGTTAAAGTTGCAACTATCATCACGGTTTTTGATGACAATTCGCTAGAGCACATGTACGATGATTATTACATAAGTTATAGTTAAGATACTTGTATTACGTATGGCGTCTACAATTACATCTACAGTGCTATCTAGAGCATGGTTGCAGAGCTTTGCAGAAAAACGACACCCACCAGCACTTTGATGTGTACGTAGAGATCCTGTAATCAAACGTCCATACAGATATGTTTGTTCGAGCCCATGTACTTTCCTTGTCAGTATGTTCAAATGTTTGTAAATCTAACGGACCAAACTGCGTGGTCATCAGTCCGAAACTTACAAACTACTTAAACCTAGGTAAACTAACCTACGGACAAACACACACACCCATGCCCCATGGAGGACTCGAACCTCCACGGCAAGCAACCGCGTGCTCCGCAGCGAGGTGCTTTAGACCGCTCGGCTACTCCACCGCGGCCACCAAGGACAGATTTTAGGTGTAAGAAGAGGTGAAAGTCGCTAGGACAGAGGTCCGAGCTGTATGGACGATGATCAAACAGGTCCCATTGAAATTTCCGTAAGAATTGTTTGGTCACATTCGGTGTGTGAGGTCAGGCATTATCGAAAAAAAAAAAAAAAAAATAAATAAATAAATAAATAAATCTTTTGTCAGTAATCCTCTTCTTACACCTAAAATCTGTCCTTGGTGGACAACACTTCAACGATGATGGCGAGCAGAAAGAACACGTTACCACATGGTTGAATACACAGGCGGTAACATTCTACGAACAAGGCACACAAAACTTTATGCCATGCTATGACAATTGCCTACAAAATTTCGGAAGCTATGTATAAAAGTAGTTTAACAGTTGTAGATTTTTGTACAATCAATATTTTTTTCTGTATCTGTACCCGTTCGTTTTATATAACCAAACGGAATTTACTTTCTGGACATGCCTCGTACATATCTGTCAAAGTTTATGTACCTTTCCAGGAGCGCAAAGTTCTACATTATTTGGGTATTCTAATTGCAGCGGATCTAGCCCATACTCAGTATAAGTGTTATCTCCTTCGTGGAAGAGCATAACTTCGGTGTGAACAACAGTTTACGTTTGTGTCGGTGTACTGGCGTCTCCCGCCTCCGCCGGAGCACTGACCTCCACAATATTCGGCTATTGTTAGCCCGGCGGAGCGCTGCTTTTTGGCACCGCCGCACTGTTTTTCCGTGAGACACTTTCCGGAGCTGCTCGGCGGGTCGTGCCTATTAAAACAGACCGCGGGCCCAGACGACGGAAGAGGGCGTTGGTCGGAGGCTTGGTGGGAGGAGGGGGGGGCGCGACGGTCGTGTTTAGGCTGCGACGCCGTAAATCTGGGGCCGGCTCGGCAGCGGCAGCCGTTTGTTATCTTTAGCCCCACCAGGCAGCAGCACCAGCGCCAGCGCCGCCCCGCTTCCTGCCTGCTCGCCCCGGGGGTTCTCCGCCCGGCAGCCGGCAGCCGGCAGCCGGCACCAGAAATGCCCGGCATGCTTCTTATTTGCTCGCCTGCCGAGGAACACATCAAAGAATGAGGGAGGTGCGACAAGAAATGCTGCTGCTCCCTCTGCGGCACCTCGGCCCGACGAAGCACTGATGGTTGTCGGTCCCCAGCGGCCGGAATTCCTCGGGTCTTAATTGCTGCCAGAGTTGCCGCGTGATGAATGAACTCACCCCAACCCCACAACCACCCCCCGCCTTCCGACGATTCTCCTTTTTCCTCTTTCAGAAAAGGCATCTGTCGCAGTGCCTTGGAAGCAATGCTATTTAGGGATGTACATGAGCCACTTCTTGTGTCATACTCTGTTTGTTGTTACTAAGCAGGGCGGTGAGCCAGCTGCAAGTCTAGCAGCGGTGTCTGGACCTGGGCGAACGCAAACACTTTCTACCCCAGAATTTTGGGTTGGTTTTTTAAAATAATTTCTTACTTTTGTGCTACACAATAACCCATCAACTAAGTAATTTTAATAAGTGATTTATATGCTAAGTATAACTTTCAGTGTTTCTTGTTTGTGCCGCATATAATATGCAGCTACTATATTATAAGGAAGGACTCTGACATGTACTCGGCTTGCACATGATTCACTGTCTTCAATGACGCTTTATTAAAAACAGATATAAACAGGAGATTTCTTAGGATAATTTGTGGTCTAGGCATTGAGCTATTCCACCGGTCCCTACGGCGCAACTGCCGTCGAAGTCACGTACCCACTGAAGCGTACAAAGATCCATACGGAGTCCGAGCAAAGATAAACAAATGTGTTCAAATGTTTGTGAAGCTTATGGGACTTAACTATGGGGTCATAAGTCCCTAAACTTACAAACTACTTATGAACTAATACTAAAGACGGCACAAATATCCATGTCCGAGGGGGGATTAGAAAGATAAACAGCCGATCGCTGAAAGTCGACCTGCGATCCGGCTCATTATTGTTCTGCAATCATATCTAAAACTAATTTACTACTGTTAGAAGTTTGTGGAAATTAGTTGACTATCTCTAACTTCTAAAACCCTGCAGTTTGCTACAGATTGTGCCAGATGGAAGTACAAACCTACTACTTACATAAGTGGCCGTTGTCCAGAGAGCTACATGCTGTGGATGTGCCCCTGGTACTGAAATTCAGTGTGTATAGTATTATTCCCCCTTTACTTATCTTCACCTAAGAACTAGGAATTGCTACTACAGGATACTAATAAACTAACCATCATTTGGGTATGAGGACCGCCTGATATGCAAAACACTGTTTTTACTTTACACTCACACATGTTTCAGCACCTCTGTGCCAGCGTCAAATAGTTTATCATTTATTCAGTGCTGAGAGAAAGAAACTATGTCGGTTTTAATACTATGCTATTTGTAAATTTACGCCTCAAAGTCGTATATCGTATTTTGGTTATTACCTCGTTTTTACAATATGTGGTCATACATAATTACATGTTGGAAGCTTTGTCATCGGCAACCAAATAATCAATCTGAATCTTGAACCTCGTGAGGATTTAAAACGCCGTTTCTAGTGTGGAAACATAAATTTTGTAAGTGGCGATACTACAACTGTCAGCCTATTCTCTATTATTTGGTTGTAGATGACAAGGCCATCATAATGTAACTATATAGAAAAAGTCCTACGCGAGTACAGAATGTAAGAAGGTATAAACCAAAATAAGACATATGACTTTTGGCCTAAATTTATATATAGTATAGCCACTGATGATGGCACAGATATGCTGAAACGTTTGGGTGTAAAGTAAAAGTAGTGTTTTGGTATATCATTCGGCCCTCACACGCAGAATTCTTACTACAAACAAGAAAAATATAAGAGATGTGAATTAAAAACAAAAAAAGAAAATAAATAAAAATAATAAAAAAAGATGAATGAGCACTGCCGCACTCGTCCCGCTGGAGCAGATTGCGCCATTTCCCGGCCAAAAAATTCAAATGTTTGTATAGCTTATGGGACTTAACTACGGGGTTATTAGTCCCATTTCCCGGCCAATGCTGACAGCCATCCACGCCCCTGTGGCGTGATCAGGTGCAACAGGACGAATCCCACTGTTGGCGTTCTGGAATAAAATTTTGACTTATTATGTTAGTATCGGTTAATTATTTAATGAGAAAAACGTTGCTTCGTCTGTAACTGTAATCTTGGCGACGAAATTCGGGAGTTGGCACCGCTTATCGGCTTCTACAGTATCGTATATGGGGCATTACAATACAGCGTGTTCAACGGCGCCCTCACGTGCATCACAACCACACAATGATTTAGCCTGTTTTCCCAGCTGATACAGATAATCGTGATAAGGGCCGTACCAGTGCGGCGTAGGCTACTTACGAAACTCCAATCGCCAACATTCTCCCACTAATACATGTAGAAATAACCATCAGAAGCCGCGATGGAGTAGCCGAGCGGTCTAAAGCACCTCGCTGCGGACCGCGCGGTTGCTCGCCGTGGAGGTTCGAGTTCTCCCTGGGGCATGGTGTGTGTGTTTGTCCGAAGGTTAGTTTACCTAGGTTTAAGTAGTTTGTGAGCTACGGACTGATGACCACGTAGTTTGGTCCGATAGATTTACAGACATTTGAACATTTGACCATCAGAATGAAATACGAGAAACCAGAGCTCGAACGAAGAGCTTCAGGTGTTTTTTTTTCCCGCGCGCTATTCGAGAATGGAATAGGAGATAAATAGTATAACGGTGGTTCGATGAACCTTCTGCCAGACACTTAAATGTGATTTGCAGAGTATCACATGTAGATGTATGACGAGGTCTGCTACAGTTTCTTATGTAAATGTTTATTATCTAACAGATTTATTAATAACGCCAACATCACTGATGAGTAAGTTCATGACTGCAGTAATTATAGCACACTTCATAATTATCTAATAATTAACAGTTTGCCACGTTAACAGAAATTAAGAAATAGACAGGAAAAACATTCTGATTGGGTAATACAAATCAGCCAATAGCGTGTTAACTACAGAATTCAAGTGCAAAGTAACACTCGTGACTTGACCACTAGTCGCTGGAGGGCCTGAATGGAGGTGAAGCGTATTTTGTGGTGTAGCTTGTAAAACTGTAAAAGGACGTGAAACTGTTTTAATTACTTGTTTTGTGATGATAAATTGAGAGCTATTAATGCTACAAATGTTCAAATGTGTGGTGTAACCAAGATCCGTGAAGTTTGATAATATGTGCAACCTCAAGTACTTAAAACATCACGACTGGGAAAAATTTCGTAACAAAGACAGATATTTCGTATTCATCCAAAGGTGCTCAGCAAAGTTGACTGATCGGTACCGCAACAGTAAAATGATTGTGCATCTGACTTCGTACTTGACTGCCGTTCAGATATAATAAACCGAACGTTACTTAGTAAAAACGACTATCATTTCAAGTATACAGAACCAACTCCCTATTAAGCCATTTTTTTCAGCAACACATACTGCAATCCACATATCGATAGAGTCCACGAACTAAGGAGAGGACCTTAAATAGGACATTTCCAACTACATTGAGGTAAACAATCTTGAATTGGATATTACGTGGGAGAGGGCAAACGCAACAGAGGAGAAAAGGATTTGCAACTGTCGTTTCTAATCGGCGTGTGTGTCCACAATACGGCTTTACGCGGCTATTATTTAGGTCCTACACATCACAGATATAGGTGGCACCCCTGACGAGCTAACATTTTTAGTTAGCATCTTGAGGTGGAGAGTCTATAACATATTGCCATATTAAGTGACTCACAGCAAATTTACAGTCCCAATGCTGTACCATGTCCCTACAAAGTCCTTTCTTCCAACAGTGCTAGTCCTGCACGTTTTGCAGGAGGACTTCTGTGAAGTTTGGAAGATAGTAGGCGAGATACAGGTGGATCAAATAACTTTGAGGACAGGTCGTGAAGTGTACCGGGGTACCTCCGTCGGAAGAGTGCTTGCCCGCGGAAGACAAAAGTCTCAGGTTCTAATCCCAGCTCGGCATACGGTTCTAATATGCCAGTAAGTTTCATATCAACGCACGCTCTGCTGAAGAGCTAAAATATCATTCTAGAAAAATTAGTCATTTCTAAGTGTGAGAACGTCAAGAGCTTGGCAGCGAACAGACGTAACAGATGCAGGTCTGTAATCTGTGTGGTTTGGTTTCCGTTCCTCCCTGTTTCGAACCACATGCATTAGTCAGTGTGTGACCTCGATCCAAACACGGAGGCTGCAGGAAGTAAGGCGTACACAGCAGCGTTACACGTTCGCATAAAGTTTGTCTTACGTGGAGTTCACAGGACTCTCCATCCGGCCATGTCGCCAGAGGCACATAAGCACAATGTTTCTATAACGCGGCAAAACACGCGCCGGTAAATATTTACCAAACGCGCGAGATGTTTTAAATGCAAATGTTTGTGTATGTTTTCAGGGTGCAGCGCAGGTTGTTAGCCACAATGAATGGTGATAACAGTCTGCAGAGCTACGCTTCAAAATAGAATCCACACGTTGACTTTTGTTTGACCATACTTGGGCCAATGCTTGCCGACCTTCTTTTCTCAAATAGCGAGTCTTTGTGACGTAGGGAAACATCACACTCAGCTCGTGCACAGCAAAACATCCTCATGGCCCAAGTGCAGGCGAAGGAAAATAATGCCATTATAAGCAGCAGCACGAAAATTATCCTTGGGTCGATGCCTCTGCTCTTTTTTGAAAAACGGTGTGGAGTTTGCACTTGACTATAAAATTAACCGTAGTAGAATGGCTAGCTAATTTTGTTAGAAAATATAAACTGATATTATGGCCCTCCGCTACCTTTCCTCCGAACCATGGTTTCGTTTCTTCCCTTCATCCTTTGTAGAAGTTGGGGCGTTTCTTAGGTATGAAATTTTAACAACAAAATTGTAATGATCTCTAGTGCAACTGTATGAAGTTTTAACAATATATTACACTATTTGCGAGTGTCAGACACTTTTACTTTAGACATTTTGAAATTTTTTACTTTGTTTACAAAAATTCGTAGATTGAAAACAACATTTATGTCTTATGGTAACCGTAGCTATAATTTAAACTGAAACAACAATTAAATCGTTACCAATAACTTTTTATTTCAGTTACACGTTTTAATTGTTTAAAAATCCAACTTTAATCGAATTTATGTCAAGAAGCGGATCATGTATGTGTTGTCTGTACGATTGTCAGTTATCTGTACGACAGTTTAACATCGACCAGGATAAGGCATTTTTCATTTATTTTGAGACTGCTCGAAAAGAGACGGCAGCAGAGATGTATTTGTTAAAGTAAGTATCTAATAGACAGGAAAAGATAGTTTGATGAGAAAATTAATGACGAAAACGCTGTGGGGTCTGGGGCACCATGCTACGAAATGCGTAGCAACTGCCGTCAGAGGCTCGATTCCTCCCTCGAGCATATAAATATATATTAATAACAGCCGACATTTGTCGATAGGAGAGTGATCTTAAAAGGTTAGAATGAAACACTTCTTAAAGAAGAGTAGCCTAAATCACATTTAAAGCAAAATTACTTTATTTCACTACTAGTTTCCGCAGTACTTGTTGCCATTATCAAGTGACAGACCTACATTAAAAAATACAGTGGACATGTGCAGGAAATGACTTCTCGAATTCGTGGTTTACCAAATGACCGACCAATAGCAAAGGGGTGGGGGTTGAGACAACTGTTGGACATGTCGCACAATTGCTGCTGGTAACTTCAAATCAGCTGTTGTTACATGTTCAGTGGTGGTTCTCTTGATGTTAAGTGAAACACACACCATAATGTGTATTGTCAAAAATTGACTTTTATTTGAATGTAACCGCTTCTGGCCTGTTGTTGCATTTACTGAGTACAGTTGTTCGCTGTCTGTCAATGAGGACTTGCTTGGCACTAAAGCAGTGGTGTGTCACCCCTGAACATGTAACAACAGCTGATTTGAAGTTGCCAGCAGCAATTGTACGACATTTCCAACAGTTGTTTCATCCCCCCCCCCCCTTTGCTACTGGTCGGCCATTTGGTAAACCACGAATTCGAGAAGTCTTTTTCTGCACATCTGCACTGTAGTTTTTAATGTAGGCCTGTCACTTGATAATAGCAACAAGTATTGCCGAAACTAGTAGTGTAATAAAGTAATTTTGCTTTATATGTGATCTAGGCTACTCTTCTTTAGGAAGTGTTTCATATCTGTAAACAAGTTGGACCGAACTACTTGGTCATCAGTCCCTAGACTTATAAACCACTTAAACTAACTTACACTAAGGACAAGACACACTCCCATACCGAGGGACGACTCGAACCTCCGACAAGAGCAGCCGCCCAGTCCGTAACACGATACCTTAGAGTGTTAGACCATGCGGCAACTCCCGTGGGGCTAGTAATTTGTAAGTGTAGGAACCGATGCAGTGGCGTAACTATGGGGAGGGGGATGAGGGGGATAGAACCCCCCCCCCAGACCCCGAAGCGAGAAAAAAAAAGAAGAAAAAAGAAATCGTATAACAGCAATCTGGTAAAGGTAAAGATTGGAAACTTGGGGTGTTTTATCATAAGCTTTCATTGGATGGGGGTGAATTAGTTTCAACGGGAGTGGAAGATGGTAGTCTGTTTGGAAACTGACTAAAATTTTGCTCGTCAAGCAGATCTATCTCCCCCCTCCCCCCCCCCCCCCAAAGCCAAGTCCTAGTTACGCCACTGGACCGATGATCTTACCAGTTTGGTCTCTGAGGAATACTAGCATATGAATATTTGAAAACACTCCGTACAACTACGAAAGTAAACAGAATCGATGTTTTAACTGCTAACGATGTAAGATTACAACTTGGACGTATAAAACTTTGGTACAGCCCGTATTAGAAAGCTTCCTCTTTGTCAGTGTATGATTGAATAAATGCTCTCTTGGATGCAAACCGTGTATTACCGTTTATAACTCCATTAGATCTTTCCTGTTCTCCATCCTCTACTACACCAGTCGCTAGAGTTTCTACACAGTGAGAAAAACTCATGCTGTATAGGTGCGTAATTTGATTAAATGTCGCCTGTGAAGAACTGGGCTCTACACGGTGGAAAAAACTAACGTTGTACAGGCACGTAATTTGATTAAATGGCGCCTGTGAGGAACTGGGACAAAAGTTTTGGAAATTCCATGTCGAGAATTTCAATTAGTTACAGAGAATAAAGAACTAGTTGTGTTGCACAAGAACTATATTTTCTGAAACCGTATTGGGTATGTACCTATAGATACTTTCCTTGAAGGTGATTCCTAATGTTCGAATACAGTATATGGTCTACAACCCTACTGCGTATCAATATCCTCCTTTTTCTAACATATATCTAATTATTTCTCTATTTATCTTTAAAAATTGTTAAAAAAAAAAAAAAAAAAAAAAAAAAAAAAAAAAAAAAAAAAAAAAAACTATAGAGAGGTATTCATTTAATACACCGAGCGATGTGGCGCAGTGGTAACGCACTGGACTTGTATTTCGGAGGGCGGTGGTTCGAATCCACACTCGGCTATCGAGATTTAGGTTTTCAGTGATTTCCCTAAATGACCCCAGGCAAATGTCGGGATGGTTCCTTTCAAAGGGCACGGCCGATTTCTTCCCCATCCTTACCCAAAAACTAAGAGCGTTAGCTCCGTCTCTAATGACCAAGCTGTCGTCGGGACGTTAAACCCTAAGCTTCCTTCCTTCCTTTTTCATTTAATGCTACTTAAGACTGAAAAACGTTAAACGACAAAGTGTTTATAAAAGTGTGTAAAAAGCGAAATTGTATCCGAAGACCTGCTTAGGTTCTTTAAAAAACTCCTAGAAAGTATTTCGAACCGACTGGTAGCTACGTAAGTGATGTTCTTGCTTTTCTGTTCTAACAACTTGAGTCTAACTGGGGCTTCTTGTTGATTTGTTGATATCTAATGTCATTGACTAAAGTAGCTTTCATCACACCTTAATGAACTTGCCTATTTTGTAACTGATACTGATGACTCTTGTGCCGCAAGGCAGACAGTTACATCGCATGACGGTAGATTTTATTCGATATGTAGTGTCCGTTACTTGCAGATCCAGCATATTTTCTATAGCTTGGTCCGAACCAATCGAGTGTATAGCGATGGGCCACATGATATGAATAACGGTGAATATTTTGTAATGTCGACGCCATTATTATGCTTAACGGATGGATTCCATAAATGTAAGCAAATGAAAAGGAGCAATTCGTGTAGACACCGACAGGCGCCAGCACCTACAATTTTGACGCTCTGTAGCGCCGTTGGGTGATGTTCCCGTACACGGTTCACTAACTCATTTTGTCCCTCAAGCCATTCTCTACCACCCCACTAAGTTCGTCTGCATCATTTAGAAACACCCTGTATTTATTTCACGGAAAATGTGAAATGTAAGAACTGTATCTAACATGAAACCGAGGTTATTATTATATCAAAATGCTTTGCTGAGTAAGACTTTAAAAACTGCTGAATCGAAAATTAATATGCAAAACAACTTTTTCCACAATTTAAAATTATATTAAGCAAATTAAATGGTAAATTGAATGATAGTAGCGGTAGTGTGTTATCTTACTGTAACAATACTTCCATATCTGGATTAAAACTTGTTAGTGTTAGACATAAATCGTTTACCATGCAATGTTTGTTTCAATTTTTTTTTTTAATTTAAGAGAAAACAAGAAAATGATCGGTTGAATAACACTCTGTACTCTACCTCGCCACTCTATACGGATGATCCAGTCATAATCCAAGCAACGATAGTTGAATAAATGGAAAATATAAACGTAGTATAAAATAAAACCAACCACGACTATAAACTAGATACAGACGCTAATCAACAAACAAATATGGTACGATATCGCAGTCGCAGAAAGAACAAACCAGTGGAAGCATACTCATACGTATGACACTTTTCGTAAGTGGCTGACGAACCAGCGTTGCCATGTCTCAGTTGTGAACTAATTCTACGGTTTCGCTCATCTGGCATGACCATGAGTACGTTATCATCCACATTGCTTTCTTGTTCAGAAATGTTTCTGTAGATACTTTTTCAGATTACAAAGCTTTGTCGTTTAATAGAATTAAATATTTCGTCCTTAGGTAACCGAGTGGTTACAACGAGACTTTCCCTATTTAACAAGTAATGATACGGAAAGTTACCGTACGAGTACCAAACACTGGAGCATCATTGTCCTGGGTATGAGGTGCATGAATTCCATGCGTCACAGTGCACCGTCTAGTTCCACCAGGTGCCGTGATCGGTCATCTTGATTCACAGTCTCACACATCTAAACAGTCGCAGTGCAGTTGTGGACGTGTCATCATGAGTTTGCGCAAAAGGAGCAGGGCCTTACTAGTGAAGTTCTTTTATGAAAAGAGTAGTAATTCTGCAGCTGCATTTCGAGAATATCACCGGCTGAAAGGATAATGGAAGGGTCCTGTTTCTTCACCAGCTTTGCGGAGCATGATGAAGAAGTCCGGATGAAATGGTGATTTCAGTGTTGATAGGGTAAGCGGGCGACGACCAGTTGCACCACAGGTGGTTGACGAAGATGCATTTGCTGTGATAGAACAACGCTGCGAGCAGTTCCCGATCGTCAAGCAGTACGCGTGGTTGTGTCACGACAGCTAAACATGGTCCACTATCAAGGGTTTAACGTCCCGACGACATCTTGGTCATTAGAGACGGAGCTAACGCTTGGAGCTTTGGGTAAAGATGGGGAAGGAATCGGCCGTGCCCTTTGAAAGGAACCATCCCGGCATTTGCCTGGAGTCATTTAGGGAAATCACGGAAGGTGCTTTGAACCACTCTTAAATGGTATCCATACAAGATCCATATCGTGCAGCTGCTAGCGCCACAGAACGCACAACGATGTATTGACATCGCTCTCCACTTTCTTGCAAGGATTGAATATGAGATGGGTGGCCATGGAACGCCCAATTGTCAGAAGAAACTCAGTTTTCTCTGACAGGTGAAGTGAACAAACAGAATCCCAAAGTGTTGGGATCTTCACTTCCAGTCACTGTGCATGAAGTGCTGTATAGTAACGTGTCATTGTATGGTGTGGCTTCAGGGCTACGTTCATCATTCTTTTTTTGAACAGGTTGGCGCTGAAAGAGGACAGACGTGAATTGTGAATGACCAGCGCTACTGCGATATGCGTCGTCAGCATGTCATCACCCACCACCGCACTTACAGGATAGATTTGAAATTGACCGAACAGTATTCATGCAAGATGGGATTCTAGCGCACATCGCTTGAGAAGTTTAACTGCTTCTCCGTAACACATTTGGAAACGAACGAATTATCAGCCGATAATCACTCCTTGTGATTTCTGGTTGAGGGGTTACCTGAAGAACAACGTTTACCAGGACAAAATTAACACATGTGTTGATTTGAAGAGCAGTAACTAGCATACCTACGGACAAGTTTCTTTCTGTTGTGCAGAATGCAATCCTTCACTTTCAGACTCTTCTGGACACTGGTGGGAACCTAGTTGTATTCCTTTTGTAGCAGCAATGGTTCCGGTATGTGATGGTATAAAGTACCGTAGTGTCACATTAAAAGCGTTTCATTAGATGGAATTGATTCCGCATGATTTTATTCTCCATGTCGATGACATTAATGCCACCAAATCTGGTAAACGATCGGTAATTACTTTCCGTGTTATAAGGTGTTAAGTAGGGAAACTGTAATCTTAAGCATCCGGTATATTACAGTCGTTCAGCGAATCACTGCGATACACGCACGACCTTGAAGTTGGTCGCAACCAGGTCAGTTTGGTTACCCCTGTGTTATTATAAGAGAATACTATGAAAGGGATCTAGATCGTATAAAATCTGAATTCAAATACCTGCACTTACACGGTGATTTGAGCTCCTTCGCAACTCCACTTTGTATTGTTCCTTCTAACAGCCATTCTTGTTTCGAATTCTGTAATATTTACTTCGCCTCATTCCGTGAATGCATTTCGTAACATCGTGCTGTTGTTGTGATCTTCAATCCGGAGATCGGTTTGATGGAGCTCTCCACGCTACTCTATCCTGAGCGAGCCTCTTCATCTCCTCAAAAGAACGGTAACCCACAGACATCTCAATCTGCTTTCTGTATTCGTCTCTTGGTCTCCCTCGGCGATTTTTACCCCAAACACTTCCTTCAAGTGCTAAATTTACGATTCCTTGATGTCTAAGAATGTGTCCTACCAATATATCCCTTCTTTTAGTCAACGTATGCCAAAAATTCCTGTTTCCCCGAATTCTGTTCGGTACATCTTCATTAGTTACGCGATCTACCCACTTAATCATCAACATTCTTCTGTAGCGCCACATTTCAAAAGCCTCTACCAGACTCTTCCTCTCTAAATTGTTTATCGTCCAAATTTCACTCCCATAAATGGCAACACACTACAGAAATACCTTCAGAAAAGACTTTCTTACACTTGAATTACGATTCAATTTTAGCAAATTTCTCTTTTTCGAAAACGCTACCTTCCATTGCCATTCTGAATTTTATATCCTCTATATTGTGAACATCATATTTTACTGTCCAAGTAACAAAACTCACTTAATACCTTTATTACTTCGTTACGTATTATGTCTTCAGCATCGCATGATTTTCTAATATTGCATTCCAACATCCTTGATTTGCTCTTATTGATGTTCAACCTACACGCTCATTTCAGCACACTGTCCATTCCGTACAATTGCTCTACCACATCCTTCGCTGTCACTAACAGAATTACAAAGTCATGAGCAAAAAGCAATGTTTTTATTTCTTCACCCTGAACTCTAATTCCTTCTCCAAATATGACTTTGTTTACTTCACAGAATTCTCAGTGTACAAATTGAATTACATTGGAGAAAGGCTACAACCCTGTCTTACTCCCTTCCCAACCACTGCATCTCTTTTATGTCCTCCAACTCTAATAACAGCTGTTTGGTTAATGTACAAGTTGTAAATAATGCTCTGTTTCGTATATTTTAACCCTGCTGACTTCAGAATTTGAAAGAGTGTATTACAATCAACATTGTCAAATCTACAAAAGCCAAAAATGTAGGTTAGCGATTTCTAAACTATCTTCTAAGATAAGTCGTAAGGTAAGTATTGCCTTCCATATTTCTACATTGTTTTCTGAATTCGAACTGATCTTTCCCGAGATCAGAATCTATTAGCCTTTCCATCCTTCTTTAAATAATTCATTCGTGTTAAATTTTTTCACTGAAACTGGTGGTTCTGTAATGTACACACCTGTCTACACCTACATTCTTTGGAATGGCGATTATTACATTTTTCTTAAGACTTTCGCTGCGGCTGACCCCTATAAGCGTCCGCGCTCACTGTAGGATACCGTCAGCTGCAGCGAAAGTGTTAAAGTCTGAAAGTGTTTCTCCTGTCTCATACATCTTACGCACCAGGTGAAGTAGTTTTGTCATGGCTAGCTCTCCTAGAGGCTTCAGTATTTCTGAGGGAATGTCGTTCACTCCAGGTGCCTTGTTTCGACTGAGGTCTTTCAGTGCCCTGTCAAATTCTTCTCTCAGTATAGTATTATTTCATCTTAAGCTACTTCATCTTCCCTTCTTACAACATTATCTCCAATTCCATTTCCTTTGAAGAGCTCCTCCTTATAACATTCCAAACTGTCAGTTTCTCCTTCTTTACTCAGGACTGGTTTTCTTTCTGAATTCTTCAAATTCATACAGCTATTTTTCTTGCCTCCAAATGTCTATTTTTTCCTGTAGGTGATATCTATTTTTCCCCTCGTTATACATTTTTCTACAGATTTGCGTTTTCCTTCTAGCTACACCTGCTTAGCAATTTTTCACTTGGCATCAATCTAATTTCTTAGTCGTCTGTACACCATTTTACTTCCTTCATTTACTGCATTATTATATCTTCTCCTTTTATCAATTAAAGTTGGTGTTTCCTGTGATATCAAAGGAATTTTTTGGTAGCTCTTGCCTTTCTGCCTATTTGGTCCTCCGCTGGCTTGACTATTTCATCTCATATCAAACAACAATATTGGAGACTGTAATCAATATATTGGTCATGTGCACAGGTTAGATGTCTGCTAGAAAGCCGTTTTCCTTATTCAAAACTTCATTTTCACCCCTCAATTCCGCGTCAGATATTCTCGAATGCTTTTTAAGAACATCGCAGAAGTGAGCCATTTTTTGTACCGCAGCGGACGTAAATCTGGAACTAAGCCCTCATCCTGCCTGGCCCAGACGGCAGCATGGAAGAGTAGTCCGTTTATCAAGCGCGAGTGTAGTGCCGTCCCGGCGACCAGTTAGGCAACGTCAACAGCTGTAAAACTCGGGTGTCGCCGGCGGCGCATCCGGACTGCAGCGGGGCGGCGTGGCGGGCTGTTTGCGCAGCTGTTGGCGTTGTGGGGCCGCCAGCTGGGAACGTAATTCACGGGCCGCGTGGCTCGCCTCCTGAAAACAAATAGGAGCTGGTGTCAGCGCGAATGCCGGCCGCGGCGCGGCTCACGCGTTCCTCTGGTGGGCTGCATGCGCGTCCCACGCCCAGACGACCTTACGACTATCCACTGTCGCGTGGAAGAGTCAAACCGCACAGTGTTACGACCGTGAATTCAAAGAGATTGTCAAGACACCTACGTACATAATCGAAACTTTTGTATGTTTAAAGACAACAGTTGGTGTCTTTTCTTTCGGGAAGGTCGTAAAGAAAATGTTCAAATGTTTGTCAATCTAAGGGGACTTAACAGCTTTGTTATTAGTCACTGTGGCGTGGGAGAGTCCTCAGCTGTCAAACCGCACAGTTTCACGACCGTGCCGGCCGCGGTGGCCGAGGTGACTGAGGCGCTCCAGTCACGGTCAGCACGGCCACTACGGTCGGGGGTTCGAATCCCCCCTCGGGCATGGATATTTGTGCCGTCCTAGTTCGTAAGTAGTTCATAAGTAGTTTGTAAGTTTAGGGACTGATGACCCCGTAGTTAAGTCCAATAAGCTTAACAAACATTTGAACATTTTGAATTTTGTTACGACCGTGAATTCAAAGAGATTGTCAAGACACCTACGTATATAATCGAAACTTTTGTATGTTTAAAGACGACAGGTGGTGTCTGTTGTTTCGGGAAGGTCGAAAAGAAAATGTTGAAATGTTTGTAGAACTTATGGGACTTAACTACGGCGTCATCAGTCCCTAAACTTACAAACTACCTATGAACTAACTAATACTAAGGACAGCACAAATATCCATGCCCGAGGGGGGATTCGAACCCCCGACCGTAGTGGCCGTGCAGACCGTGACTGGAGCGCCTCAATCCCCTCGGCCACCGCGGCCGGCGTAAAGAAAATATTCAAGTGTTGTCAATCTAAAGGGACTTAACAGCTTTGTTATTAATCACTGTGGCGTGGGAGAGTCCTTAGCTGTAAAACCGCACAGCGTTACGACCGTGAATTCAAAGAGATTGTCAAGACATCTACGTACATAATCGAAACATTTGTATGTTTAAAGACAACAGGTGGTATCTGTTCTTTCGGGAAGGTCGTAAAGAAAATGTTCAAATGCAAACGTAGGCTTCCGCGGCAGTTGTCACTATCAATAAATTCTTATGGGTATGACACCGCGTCGTCATTTTATAAACTGTACCGACGTTTCGGCCATTGTTGCAGGCGGCCTTCATCAGGGTCTGTGTCTGACACAGCCACAGACACAGACCCTGATGAAGGCCGCCTGCAACAGTGGCCGAAACGTCGGTACAGTTTATAATATGACGACGCGGTGTCACACCCAGAAGAATTTTATTGATAAAATGTTCAAATGTTTGTAAATCTAAGGGAACTTAAAAGCTTTGTTATTAGTCACTGTGGCGTGGGAGAGTCCTCAGCTGTCAAACCGCACAGTGTTGCGACCGTCAATTCAAAGAGATTGTCAAGACACCTACGTACATAATCGAAACTTTTGTATGTTTAAAGACAACAGTTGGTGTCTTTTCTTTCGGGAAGGTCGTAAAGAAAATGTTCAAATGTTTGTCAATCTAAGGGGACTTAACAGCTTTGTTATTAGTCACTGTGGCGTGGGAGAGTCCTCAGCTGTCAAACCGCACAGTGTTGCGACCGTCAATTCAAAGAGATTGTCAAGACACCTACGTACATAATCGAAACTTTTGTATGTTTAAAGACAACAGGTGGTGTCTGTTCTTTCGGGAAGGTCGTAAAGAAAATGTTCAAATGTTTGTCAATCTAAGGGGACTTAACAGCTTTGTTATTAGTCACTGTGGCGTGGGAGAGTCCTCAGCTGTCAAACCGCACAGTGTTGCGACCGTCAATTCAAAGAGATTGTCAAGACACCTACGTACATAATCGAAACTTTTGTATGTTTAAAGACAACAGGTGGTTTCTGTCCTTTCGGGAAGGTCGTAAAGAAAATGTTCAAATGTTTGTAAATCTAAGAGGACTTTACAGCTTTGTTATTAGTCCCTAGGTTACAAACTAGTTAAACTAATATAAACTATTCTAAGGGCAACATACACACATCCATGCCCAAGGGAGGATTCGAACCTCCGACGCGGGAGGCCTAGCGATCCGCAACGTGGCGCTCCAGACCGCTCAGCTACTTCCGCGCGGCGTAGGTGGTAAAGAGCGGACACAATACACAGGTATGAGGTGGGGTATGGCACGGTGGGGTTTAAGTGATGAAAGCCACGTGGAAAGAGCTTTAGATAAAAGTCAGTTGGCCTTCACCTAAATTCTGTCCCTTTCTCTCACTCCAACACTTCCCTCGGCGATATTGCTACCACACTCGGGCCAATGACGCGAGATATAATCGCTTAGCACTGCATCGTCAGTGCGTGTAGTAAAATTTTCTGGTCACTAACCTGGCTTCTTCGTTATATCTTATGTCCCCACTCAGAAGCAGCGCAGAGGTCGTGGATCTTCTTCTCTTGAAGTAATGTGCTGTGGAGGCTTTGGAACTGGAGACTAGGCTCGTAGTTAATATTTCAAAAAGTCGGGATGCCAGTTACTTCATAATTTATTATTATGCCGCGAAACAACAAACGACATATATCACACTGTTCCTTGTTATACACTTGTGCAAACATTTCATTGGAACATAACTGTTAATCTCCCTAATTCCATACGTGCTGACCTGTCGTGCGGAACTCTCTCTCTGAACTCTCGCTCGGTACTGCCTGCTACCTTGCAGTACCGGTCCCGCGTACTCTTACTTTTCGCGGGAAGCGCCACTTCTCCAACATGGTTATTCATTTGTTTTACACAATTAAAGCTTTTCTAAATAAACAAAACACACCATAATAAACTTTACTCTAGACATAATATTTACAATAAATCAGATCAATTTCTATACATTAGTTTATCTAATTTTTATTACTAAAGAAACGTAGAAGGGACTTTACACAGAGGTGGTGCGGGCAGCCAATGAGAATGTTTCTGGGTAGCATTGGCGCAATTTCTCACAGTAATGCAGTATGCTACACCATCTGTTATGTTTTCCAAATGTTCAAATGTTTGTAGAGCTTATGGGACTTAACTACGTGGTCATGAGTCCCTAAACTTACAAACTACTTATGAATTAGCACAAATATCCATGCCCGAGGGGGATTCGAACCCCCGACCGTAGTGGCCGTGTAGACCGTGACTGAAGCGCCGCAGTGCCCTCGGCCACCGCGGCCGGCTTATGTTTTCCCACCCGTTCCACTTCGACGTGTCCTCCCAGCTACAACATTTCTTATCACGTGGTACTTTATGGCCCTAAGCCAGCCTTCCTACGTACAATGGGTATAAACATTTCATTTGACTGAAAATGAAGATAAATGACCATCATTTGTATTTTTAAACTCGAAAAATATCGATGAAAGATCGTAACTGTCTGTCAACTTTGCACATACAAAATACAGGTAACTTCTAAATTTATGCCCTGTTACTATCGAAGAGTTTAATTAGTCCAATAATTACCTGTACAAGTTGATTAATAATTATGATTTTTGTGCATCTGATTGTTTCAACGAAAATTCTACTTACCACCCCACGTCATAATCTATCCAGAGGATATATTGTGATGCAAACTGGATTAGCTGTGATTGTGTTAACACAAGGGAGAAATTCTGTGCCCTTCCCCCTCTTTTTTTATCGTGACTGAAAATGTACAACTTTCACTATCGTTTTGAAAGTAACTGACTTTTATCTTTGCTGTGGGTTTTGTTATACCATGACAATTGCAATACACACACACACACACACGCACGCACGCACATATATATCTGTGTGTGTGTTTGTGTGTGTCTGTGCTGCAATTGTCATGTGACACTAGGAAAAAGGAATTATTGGATTGGTTCACCCAAGTAATTTAGAAAAAGATGGGGAAGCTCAAGGTATTCTGGATAAGAGACACGGTGTTCAAAAGTCCTTACATATCTCAAATGATCCCCTGATTGTTTGGACCACTGTATGATTTCGACTAAAGAATAAATTTGTTTCAGCGCCTAGCCTCCCAATGTTTTGGGGCCACTTTCCCCACGAGAATAGTACCGACAGTACCACCTGTTATTGGTAGCTCATACCAACCTGGGTCAGCTGCGCTCTGAGTAAAGTGAAAATGATGGATGTAAACCAGAAATATAACACCGCTCACATGTGAAATTTGAGCTACATTTGTCAGTATATTGAGAAGCTACTACCACTGCTGTATTATTACGGCACGGTCCTTGTATATTCCCCACGGGCAGGTACATTTGCGCAGTGAAGCAATGCGACCGAGGAGATAAAACTGTCACCATTAACACTGGTTTACGCCACTGCTTCGCCTTATTGAATCAATGATTGATTGTGGTGGAACTGCAACTGGTCAAAGATTACATAGGAAGTAGAATACCAACAGCCGTATGTTTAAATGCAACATTTATTCCTTTACTACCAATTTCGGCATTCCATTATGTCATCTTCAAGCCCGTATATCGCAGTATTATGTCCATTAAATTGGGATGAAAACTAGTTGCGTGGATTTCTTGCTTTCGGTAAGATCGAACAACCACAACTGTTTTGGCATTCCATTGTGTCATCTTCAGGCCCCTATATCGGAGTGTTATGCGCATTAAACGAGGATCAAAGCTGGTTGCGTGGATTTCTTGCTCTTGGTAAGAACCAAGAACCACTACTGTTTCGGCATTCCATTATGCCATCCTTAGGCCCCTACATATGACTATTATGTCCATTAAATGAGGATCAAAACTGATTGTGTGGATTTGTTGCTCTCGGCAAGAACCAACGGGCGCAGGATCCATTCCTCCCGCGGTCAGAAAAATAGGACTGAATCCTCCCAAGCCTGCAAGGGTGTGGGAAAGGACGGGACTGAATCCTCCCATAACCTGTTCAAGCAGGTAGTCGGTGGCAGGGCGACGTCGAAGCACCGACTACAGAAAACACACCAGCCCTCCCATGCACCACATCAACAGCTGTACAAACGGCCGAAACCACCACCAATGCCACACAGGCCGACACCAACAACTACCCAACATTTGAGAGCTTTTGGCAATCAATATTCTCCGGCCTCACGTTTACCTCGGTCTTGAAAAAGATCTTGGAATTCGTCACACCACACATACAACGCTTCTTTCCGGCCAGCGGCATGGGAGGAGTGTTCATACAATCACTACTCACAGGACTGAACACATGCTTTCATGAATAACACACCACACCCTCCCGCCCACGCAAACAACACCACACCATCACAGATCCTGTTCTGGAATGCAGACGGGATCCGCAACAAGAAGGCTGAGCTCGCCGCGTTACTCGAGCGTAGGAATATCCGTATTGCTATGGTTAATGAAACCAAGCTCAAGCCTGAACACAGACTGAACTTCACCGGCTACACCGTCTATCGTACCGACCGAGCAAACGGAGACGGAGGGGGCGGAACAGCGATCATCATACACCACACAGTTGAACACACAAATATCGAGCTCCCTGCACTTGAAAGATTAGAGGCCACGGCCGTTAGGGTCAAGTACAACGGAGCATACACTGCACTGATATCGCTCTACAACCGTCCTGGTAACATTGTAACACGCGATATCAGCACAGTACTCAACATAGCACCGCGAGTAATAGCCGCTGGCGATCTTAACGCTAAACACCCCGACTGGAACTCACGAATACGCAACGCCAACGGCCGAAAACTGTACGAACATTCACTAGGCCGCAACTACATCACACTTGCACCGGTTGAACCGACGTACATCCCTTACCAAAGGGGACAAAGGCCAGACGTAATAGACATGGCCCTCATCAAGGGCATAACAGTAACCCTCAACCTCGAGGTTGTAAACGATCTGCCTTCAAACCACACTCCTGTTATACTATACACGGAAGAAACACTGCAGAACAATGAACCACGCAGGATACTGAACTACAAGCGCGCAAATTGGACACTGTTCAAGGAAACGCTTGATAGTCGTATTCCTGAAATCCACGAAATTACGCAAACCGCACAAATAGATGACGCTGTAGAAGCCCTCACAGCCGCCGTGCAGGACGCTGTAGCCGACGCTATCCCAGAACTCACAATACAACACCATTCAGCGGCTCTGCCCCAGGAGGTCCTGGGGCTTATCTCAATGAGAAACCGTCTCAGGAGATACTGGCAGCGCACCAGGCGTCCGTTCTATAAACAGCACATGAACAGGCTCCAGGGAATCATACGGGAGAAAATACAAACATTTAAAACATCACAGTGGGACCAGAAACTCGCAGGGCTGGATACCACACGTCCTGGAGTGTGGCAACTCGCTCGACACTTCACCAGGGAGAAACACTACACACCCACATTACAAGGGCCGGACGGACCTGCATACTCTGCGGAAGAGAAGGCGGAACTAATGGCTCGCACACTAGCAGCGTCTTTCACACCGAATCTGGTTCCCTCAGACCCAGAATTCACACTTGAAACGGATCAGGAGGTCACACGACTTATAGCCCAGCCTATCCGCGACGCAATCCGACATACTAGCACAAATGAAATTACATGGGCAATTAAGCACACCACTGCTAGAAAAGCTCCTGGTCCTGATGGCATTCAAAACCGTGTCCTCCAGGAGTTCACGGATAAAGCTGTAGAGTTCTTCACACATATCACGAATGCCATCCTTCAACACCAACACTTCCCTGCCTTTTGGAAAGCGGCCAAGGTCCTGATGTTCAGGAAGCCGGGGAAAGACCACTCCCTCCCACAAAATTACCGACCCATCAGCTTACTGAGCTCGCTCAGCAAGATTGTTGAAAAGGTAATTCTCAAACGACTCACTAGGCACTGCATAAGCAATGACACCCTGAGACCGGAGCAATTCGGCTTCAGGAACCACCACTCAACAACACAACAACTCCTTCGCGTAGTGGAACACATAACACACGGATACAACACAGGCAAAGCCACCGGGGCGGTGTTCCTGGACATCGAAAAAGCCTTCGATCGTCTGTGGCACAACGGCCTTATACGCAAACTGAACGATGCTGGGTTTCCCGACGGACTCGTACGTCTCATAAACTCATACCTCACAGACAGATGTTTCAACACCGACATTCAGGGCAAACAGTCAACACGACACGGTATACAAGCGGGAGTACCCCAAGGCAGCATCCTGGGGCCCCTCCTGTTTAACCTCTACATCAACGACCTTCCAACCACACATAACACGACGGTCGCAATCTACGCGGATGACACCGCCATCCTAGCGCAAGATTGGAAGCCGTCAAACATTAACTCACGATTACAGACCGCACTCAATACTGCAGAGCCTTGGCTGGAGAAATGGCGTGTAAAAGTAAACGTCGGCAAGTGCGAAGCAGTATTGTTCACTAGAAGACCGAAACACCTGCACAAACACCAACATTGCAGACCAGTTACACTACATACACGTCCAATACGTTTCTGCGAGAAAGTCAAATACCTAGGTGTCTGGCTGGACCGGAAACTCACATGGGGGGACCACATACAACACATGACCAACCGGGCAAACGCGAGGCTCAAACAACTCTACCCAATGCTCAACAGGCAGAGTAAACTAAACAGACGGGTGTCGAGGAACACATACATGACACTTGTTAGACCGCTGATGACGTACGGTGCTCCGTGCTGGGCTTACGCAGCACCGACACGACTGCACCGCTTGCAGCTCATTCAGAACAAGGTACTACGCATCATAAGCAATGCTCCACGCTACACGCGCACAGCGGACCTTCACCGAGAATACCGCCTTGATACTCTCACGGAGGTATTCAAAAAACACGCCGCACGACTGTACAAAAATGCTAGACACTCGAACAACCCCTTCATCCTCAATCTGGGCAACTACGACCACAACCATAGGTGGAAACACAACCGACCAAAAACACTCTTTGTCAGGAATAGATAAACACCTATGGTAAACCTTATAGACACAAACCAAATCATCGCTCACAGAACCCCTGCTTCGCAGCAAAACTGACTGGCAATGCCAGATGAGCAATTACCGCCGACAAACCGGCAGCCGCAGGGAACGTGAACAAACACGAAACACAAACAAATCCCACACTAAACCTATAAACTTAGAGGCCGATCACAAAAATCGACCACTTGCCTGCCAATCTTGATTGTTGCAGCCAGCCGCCGCTGATGATGGACCAGGAGACACCGCCAGTTCCAGCTGCAGAGGGGCGACTCAGCAAACCGGATTGACAAACTTATGACAAACACGCAATGAAAATGGTACCGAGCTTACCGATACCCAAAACTAACATAACCAAACCCTTGCATGATCTGTCGCAGATAGCAAGAATCCGCTACTGCTCTTACTACCCGCTCCTGACTATCGCAGAGGTTTTTTTCCCTTGGCACTTGCCTTGGCACTTTTTTCCCTCTGCCCTTAAAACCGCTCTTGTTTCAAAAGCTTTCGACCACTTCTATCATCCAGATGGACCGTATTAATGGGTAACCTTACCCACACGTACGGCATACATCACAGTACCCGCTCCTGTGACTCCTACATTTAAAACATTAACACATGCAGAGGTGACAGTAGAACTATTGAGTTGGTCACCATGCTAGTGCGAGCGTGGAGGGGCTCCACTCTTTCTTTCTTAGTCGGTGGCGGACCGAGACCAGAGTGTGTGGCCAGGCCTTTATGCATATTCCAGGCAAGCAAAGCTAGCTAGCATATGTTCCAGTGTACGTTCCTACATTGTACAGTAAAGTAAGGGTGAGAATTAAGCCCCAGTTAACTTAAGAGTCAGAGTAAACGTACAGTAATATCACTTTGGTTCTTACAGTTTAAAGATTACGTGTTACTCGCAATTGATAAATCTGTGCAACATTTTCAGCAGTTGGTATACAAGTTTATTTGATACAGCGTCGAATTATAAACAGAGGACAATGCAGGCTAATTTTTTTTTTTTTTTCCTAAGGAAGAAGAAATTCTGCTTTCAACGGGAGGGCGGGACATGAGTCTCATTGAACTGGCTTGACTTAACGTTAATAGAAGCAAGTTATGAACATCTGTAGTTTCTAATAAAACTTGCCTTAATAGGAGATCGGAAAATAGGAAATACTCCTGAAAGACGTTCGCGGATATTGTATGTTTTATGAGCAATACTGTTAAATTTGGTGCTGGGACATAGTAGGTAAGCTAACAGACTGCTATTTTTGCGACTCGGGTTCGATTCCCACTAGAAGCTTAATTTCATTTATTAAATTTCTTGCCAAATTAAACTTTTAATTATAAAAAGACTATCTTCAAATTTGGAGGTAATGAGTAGAAAAAGGTAAGACGAAAAAAAAAATTCCATTAATCAACGCCGAAACGTGGAAGAGATGTAAGAAAGCATGAGGCCGTTATAAACAAGTACTACGAAAACATTACAACAATGGAGAATGACAGTTGTATTCGCGTATTTTTCACAAAAATACCTGGGTAAAAAGCTTCCAACGTAAACATTCCATAAGACAACAACAACAACAAAAATTGACCAAATTCGTCAGCACGAATGATGTTAGAACTCTGGAAGAAACGGTAGGAGCAGTAGGGAACTTACACATGGAGACGAGATATATAATGCCAAACTTCAAGACTTGTTATGTGATCAACAAAAAAAATGTTCAAATGTTTGTTAAGCTTATGGGACTTAACTACGGGGTTATCAGTCCCTAAACTTACAAACTACTTATGAACTACTTACAAACTAGGACGGCACAAATATCCATGCCCGAGGGGGGATTCGAACCCCCAACCGTAGTGGCCGTGCTGACCGTGACTGGAGCGCCTCAGTCACCTCGGCCACTGCGGCCGGCTATGTGATCAACACTGACCATACCGGATGACAGTATGAATCAACGCTGAACACTGGTTGGTGGGGGTGGGTGCTGGGGGCTGGTACCTGCAGGAGGCGTCACTGTGCTAGAATAGTTCGGGAGGATTCAGTCCTGTCCCCTGCTCGCCTATCTGCTGTTGGGAGGATTTCGTCCTGCGCCCGAACCAACAACCAAACTGTTTGGCATTCTGTTATGCCATCTTCAGGCCAGTATGTAGGTGTATCATATCCTTTAAATGAGGATCAAAACTGGTTACGCAAGCAGTTTTAATTCCCAATTAATGGACATAATACTCCAATATAGGGGCCTGAAGATGGCGTACTGGAATACCGAAACAGGTAGTAAAGGAATAAATGTTTCTGATAAGCCTACGGCTGTTGGTATCCTATTTCCCACGTAACTGACTCGTCTCGTCGGAAGCGTCGGCCTCTGAACTGGAACAGCAGTGCGCCAGCACCGCCGGCCGGGCGCCACTTTGTACAACCCCGGCGCGTGACACACGGCCAGACGGCCGGAAGCGAGCGCGCGTATCAGTCGCGAGCGCGCGGCGCGGCAATTAGCCCGCGTCGGCCCGGCCGCCGCCTCCGCTTCCGCCCCCGCCATAACTCAGCATCCCCTTTTTCCGCCCCGCGCGCCACCCACACGTCCCGCCTTGTCCGACACCCGAGACGTTTTGTTTGTGGCGCCACGACGACTTCATCTCGAGCGCACTTCTTTTGTACGCGCCGTTACCCCTCCCGCCGCTGCGCTGATTAATAACGCCCTCGGCCCGGCGTGCGGCGACGGTCCATCTCCCTCTGTGGGGCCGCTCCCGTGTAGTGTGTCGAGAGCAGAAGCGATCACCACTAACCATTTTTTTTCCCCCGCTCGCCACCCAGTGCCTCCTCCGCAGGTCCCGATTCATCCCGGCGGTGAAAAGCACAGTAGCTGCGGCGCCGCCCCTTCTGACGGCATTTTTCCCGCCGGTAGTGCTGCGTCATTACCGGGACCTCGCTGATTATATATAGCTACAGATTAAGTGCGTGCCGGCCTCGACTTGAAACGCGCCGTCATTCAGAGGGGTGGGGGGGGCTGCCAGAAATTTCGATAGAGTCCGGGCAGATGCGCTCTCCCAATTACCGGTAAAGCCTCGCCTCGCCTCGCCTCGATCGGCCGGCCCAGAGATAGGCCTGTGAAAGGCGAGGCGGGCGGCGCCATGCTAACGAGAGACGCGTCTGAGGCCGAGACTAATGAGGCGATATGCGGCTCGGAGAAGGGCTGCCCACCGTGATCACCATCTACTGCCAGGAACAGTGGACTTGGGTGTGATGGAAGTTTGGTCCTATTCCTTCACTCTGCCAAGAGAGCAAAACAGTCGTCGTTCTGCAATTCCTTAAGTTAGTTTCTTGATGGACAGCACTGGATGCAGTTGTAACAAGTTGTTGTTGTTGTTTGCATTATTCTTTCAATTCATATTTTCCCAGCAGAATGCAAGAATACTTTATAGAGAATTGTAATCTTCTCGGGTTGGCGGCCGGATACTAAAGTCAATTTGACACAATATTTCAGCGGCGCACCTGCCCGCTAAATGTTCAAATGTTTGTAGATCTATCGGACCAAACTGCGTGGTCATCAGTCCATAGCTTACAAACTACTTATACCTAAGTAAACTAACCTACGGACAACACACACACCCATGCCCCAGGGAGGACTCGAACCTCCACGGCGAGCAACCGCGCGCTCCGCAGCGAGACGCCTTACACCGCTCGGCTACTCCACCGCGGTCACCTGCCCGCCATCTTCAGCTGAGCGTGATATGATTTGATTTTCTCAGGGAAGCCAAAACAGTCTTGATCCAGCCCACCACTGCCCGCACCGAAACTAAGTTTATTGTGCGGTATCGCTCCCTGTATATTTAGTAAAGCCAACCAATGCCCTTGAACAGTGCAGGGAGTCCCTTACCAGACACAATTTCTTCGGGCCTGGTTGTCCCAAATATTCTATGCCTTTTACTCTCCAATGCAATGCATTCGAAGATTAGATGTGATACAGTTTCATCACTGTCATCACAGATTCTACATTTATGATCCTCTTCTGCTATTCCCATTGTATGTAGGTGTTTTTTGAAATTCCCATGGCCTGTCAGCAATCCAACCATGAGTCTAATCTCTCTCCTGTTCAGGCCGAGGATTGCAGAGCTTCTTTTAAAACATGGCTGTGGCAGCATTACCTTGCCATGTTTTGTTGATAGACAGCTGAGCATACTGGTACACAATCTCGCCGGAACTGAGTTACCAGTGCAGTCGGCGGCTCCTTTATACATCGCGGGAGACCCATAGCGTGAAGCTTGATGTTCTGGTTTACAGAAGAGATGATGGGAAACTGGGACATAGTGTTTATCGAAAATCTACGCACACGGACCGCTACCTGCATGCCTCGAGTTGTCATCCTCCGGCCCATCCTAAGGGCGTTCTTCTGACATTAACTAGACGAGATTACGTAATTTCTGATGCAGAAAGTTTGACGCAGAACTAGATCATCTCAAAGTTGTGATTAAACAGAATGGCTGCACAGATAAGCAGATCCGCTGTGCTTTTCAGTTTTTTCCCTTCACCTGAACCATTAAATGAGACACACAAATCAGTTGCTTTCCTACCTTTTGCCGAGAGTATTTAATCGAAGAAGAAGGGGAAAAAAAGATAAACACGCATGACATTAAGAGTGTTTTTGGTCCGCCAGTAAAGACGAGAGCACTTGTCGAATCTGTAAAGTATGATTTGGGTCTGAGGAAGCCAGGGGTATATAAGATTCCCTGCCAATGTGGGAAAACGTATATTGGTCAGACGATCTATACCATTCAGGACCGATGTGTTGAATATCAACGCCACACACGTTTGCTGCAGCCCGAGAAGTCGGCGGTAGCTGAGCATTGTCTCGATGAAGGACATAGAATGTTGTATAACGAAACTCACATGGTTGCCTCAGCGTCTCGTTGCTGGGACTGTGTCTTAAAGGAATCCATAGAGATTCGATTATCTGACAATCTGATTAACAGAGACAAATGCTACCTTCTTAGTAAATCTTGGAAACCTGTGTTATCAGATGTTAAAAAACAACGGTTGGTACTTTAGCAATTTGAATAATAATTTTCTTCATCATCGATTATCGATTTCGCCGGATTCTACCACCGGGGCGCTGTATGTCTTGTGCGCCAGAGGGCAGTTGTTGTCACTTCTTGCGCACGCGCTATGGGTCTTCCGCGATGTATAAAGGAGCCGCCGATTGCACTGGGAACTCAGTTCCGGCGAGATTGACTATCAGCAAGCTCACCTGAGGATGCCGGGCAGCTGCACCGCTGAAATATTGTGTCAAGTTGACTTTAGTATCCGGCTGCAAACCCGAGAAGATTACAAACAGTTATTACGCCGTGAAAACGTTTGTGGTCACATTATAGAGAATTGTTGGATTGCAAATCCATATTCTGTATAGAAAAAGCTAATCTCTCTGACATTACAGCAATACGATTTCTCCCTTGATTTGACGTAAGATTCCCAGATAACAACAAAGTTTCAAAGTAAGTAATCGCTTCTGGATTTCTGGAGTATACTAAACGATGAGTTTAAAATCTTATCAGATCTCAAGCTGAATATATTCAGGGTGAATGGCCTAACACTTGCCCCTCAAATATTGCGGAAACGGAAAGTGCGCTTGATGTACGGTTTTCACAGAATGAATTGGTAGTCAGGGGCTCGTATTTTTAGCCAACAAACAGATTGTAATATTACTTCAAAAGTGTATCTTTATGCAAACATACAGTTCATTTTTAATAGAACAATGGTTGTTTCTATCATGCACTGGAATTTTTGACACCAGCTGTGTGTGCGATGGTATACGCAACGACGAACCTGGGTGCACGAATGGCAAAACGTCATGTTTTATGATGAATCCAGGTTCTGTTTACAGCATCATGATGGTCGCATCCGTGTTTGACGACAATGCGGTGAACGCACATTGGAAGCATGTATTCGTCATGGCTATCCTGGCGTATCAACCGGCGTGATGGTATAGGGTGCCATTGGTTACAAGTCTCGGTCACATCTTGTTCGCATCGACGACACTTTGAACAGTGGCCGTTACATTTCAGATGTTTTACGACCCATCGCCCTCTCCTTCATTCGATCTAAATGTTTCAAATGTTTGTATAGCTTATGGGAATTAACTACGGGGTCATCAGTCCCTAAACTTACAAACTACTTATGAACTAACTAATACTAAGGACAGCACAAATATCCATGCCCGAGGGGGGATTCGAACCCCCGACCGTAGTGGCCGTGCAGACCGTGACTGGAGCGCCTCAGTCCCCTCGGCCACCGCGGCCGGCTTCATTCGATCCCTGCGCAACCGTACCTTTCAGCAGGATAATGCACGACCTCATGTTGCAGGTCCTGTACGAGCCTTTCTGGATACGGAAAATGTTCGACTGCTGCCCTTGCCAGCACATTCTCCAGATCTCTCACCAACTGAAAACGTCTAATTAACGGTGACCGAGCAACTGGCTTGTCACAATACGCCAGTCACTACTATTGATGAACTGTGGTGTCGTGTTGAAGCTGTTTGGGCATCTGTACCTGTACACACCATTCAAGCTTCGTTTGGCGTATGAAGGCCGTTATTACGGCAAGAGGTGATTGTTCTGGATAATGATTTCTCAGGAGCTATGCAGCCAAATTGCGTGAAAATGTAATCACATGTCAGTTCTCGTATAATATATTTATCCAATGAATACCCGTTTTTCATCTGCATTTCTTCTTGGTGTAGCAATTTTAATGGCCAGTAGTGTAACTATCGTAAGGAAGCGTCGACCGTAACGTGAATATTATTCATCACTGCACTCGTCGCTGCTCTTATAGGGACGTAGGAGGCTTACGTTCGGCGTGAGGTGCGAGTGGAATTTCGTGTTGTTTTTCTTGTGGACATCCTCTCTGGTCGCGGCTTTTGCTTCAGTGGTCACCGAAGCCCCAGAGCGGCCATTCCAATAAAAGCTTACGTCAGCGGGCTGGGCGGCCGCTAATTGGCCAGGATTCGCAAAGCGTGTTCCGCGCAGCTGCTTCATTAAACCGAGAAGCCCACACACGCCCGTCACGCCGAATTGGAAACAACGGTAGTCCGTGGGCGCCCGTTTGCGACCGTGCCCAGTGGAGCCGGCGATACAGCAGGCATTAAACGGGTCACCCGGCCGGAACGATTTACCTGTTGCCCGTGGGAATGCGCGCGAGCAGTCACACGAGCATATCCCGTGTGGCATCAAACGTTCATTAACGGCAAACGGTAGCTCGAGTTCTTCGATGCTAAGTGAGTGGCAGGATCGTTGCCGGCAGCTTTCCCATATCTGCACTCCACGTCCCCCGCTCTTCGCTCGTCCCGTACAATCGTCTCATTTTCTCTCTCTCTCACACACACACACACCTCCCTTCATCTCCCCGACCTTCTCTCGTTGCCAACCATTGCCTCTCTACACCCTACCGAGCTAAGTATCGCAGTGGTTTGACAAACTGCTTTTGCGTTTCGAAGGATTGCCTTTCAGGTCACAGTCTTTTGTGTCCCAGCCTCGTCGCCGCTTTTGTGTCTCGTTTCCGTCTTAGGTGTCGGTGGCCGAGTAGAAAGAGACCGACACAGGAATAAAGGATGCACGCTTGTGCAGGTAGGAGGTGACCAGCCAGTGTGACAGCAGAAACTAGAAACTCTACAGTAAATTAGAACGAGATATATATTTCTTAGAGACTTAGTAATACTTAACTTTTACATAGCTCAGTACTGCAGAATGCTGATACATAGTTGAGCTAGAGGCCTGCCTAGTGCCTATCCCATAGCCAAGTTTTCACTAGTGCCTATCTGATTCCGAAGGTCTTAAGTGGTTCCTATCTCAGTCCCAAGTGAACGATGTCGTTCAGTGGTGGCCACGAGCGGAGTTGTAGCAGAGGGTGCTCTTGGCTGATGTCGTAAGAACTCCGCGTCGTGCGTGCATGGCGGCGCGCGGCGAAGGTAGGTGGCGCGCACTTTATACTTGTG
Source organism: Locusta migratoria (assembly GCA_026315105.1). Lineage (NCBI taxonomy): Eukaryota > Metazoa > Arthropoda > Insecta > Orthoptera > Acrididae > Locusta > Locusta migratoria. Next base: position 261,730,565 of record CM048749.1, on the reverse strand, counting down.
CGACCCCACACAGTCTATCACAGACAGTCGCAAAACTCTCTAGGAAAATAAATGATGCTGAAGCGAAACTAGCGCTCCAAGCGGCCACTACGGAATAATTGTGGAATGACGTGATACAAACTGAGAGGTTGCTTTTTTAATGCTGTTACTTTCATATTTCCTTGTCACTGAACGTTGCTGTGAACTTTCGAATACAAATATGTTCAAAAAATGTTTGTAGAGCTTAAGGGACTTAACTACGGGGTCATCAGTCCGTAAACTTACAAACTACTTAATACTACTTAAGTATCCATGCCCGAGGGGGGATTCAAACCCTCGACCGTAGTGGCCGTGCAGCCCGTGACTGGCGCACCTCAGTCAGCTCGGCCATCGTGACCGGCAATACAAATATGAAAACATTAAAATAACAGCATTGCTTGTGTTAATGGCAGTCTATAATAACACATTGTCATTGCAGTGTAATTCTTACAGTTCATAATACTCGAGTCGTAATCATATCCTACAAAAACTTTTTGAAAACAGAAATAAATCGCAACCTGATGTGTTCAAATGTGCCGCGGTGGAGCAGCCGAGCGGTGTAAAGCGTCTCGCTGTTGCTCGCCGTGGAGGTTCGAGTCCTCCCTGGGGCATGGGTGTGGGTGTTGTCCTTAGATTAGTTTACCTAGGTTTAAGTAGTTTGTAAGCTACGGACTGATTACCACGCAGTTTGGTCCGATAGATTGACAAACATTTTATGTTCAAATGTAAAAGTAACTTATTATGATTATGTTCGCATGCTCGGTACGTACTAACATGTTGTGCGCATTTTGTTTTAGGGGATTTTGCACACTGTAATATTTTCAAAACTATGCACGATTTTTACATTGTATGGGACTAGACACTACTACGTTTTTAAACCCTCTTTTCACCTTGTCTTTGCTTCTGTGCCTTTCGTGTACGTATTATTCTTTTTAGCTCCTTGGTTGGTATCCAACTGAATATCTTCAAGATTGGGACGTCGTAAAATTAACAGTTTATATATGGACGTATTATTTATTTGTAGCTACGCATTCACTTTATCAAACTTGTAGGTAACCGCCAAAACATGTTGGTATACAGGCTCCCGAGATATTTAATTTTGAAATCAGGGAGTCATTTTCTGGACAACTGAGCTGTTTGTTGGGAAAAGGGATATATCATTTATGACAAATTTCTTTAAGGAATAAATATACAGAGAGACAGTAGTTAATATACCCAGTTCTTTGAAGAGGCTTCTGCAGGATGTCCGTGAATTTACACCATAAATAATAAATATTACACGCTTTTGGACTCTAAAAATCTTTTGCTTGACTTGAAGGGTTACCCCAAAATATTATACAATTTGAGATTATGGAATGAAAGTAAGCAAAGTATGCAAGAATTTTTATTTTTGTGTCTCCTATGTCTGATACCAATCGTATTACAAGTACAGATATGTTAAGTCGTTTCTGCAGTTTTGTGGTGTGCTCATCACGTCTGAATATATTATCAAGCTGTAATACCAGGAATTTTATACTGTCAACCTTTTCTATCTGCTCTTCCTCATACTTTATATGTATACTGGATGGGAATCTCTTACATGTTCTGAACTGCATGGAGTGAATCTTTTCAAAGTTTAATGTCCATGAGTTGGCTTTAAACCATTTATTAATGTTGTTAAAAAATCTTTATCAGACGTCTCTAGAACTATGCTGACATGCTATTTATTGCCATACTTGTATCACCTGAAAACAAAACAAACTCTTCTTCTGGTAGTATAACTAAGGAGAGGTCATTAATGTACACAAGAAAAAGCAAAGGCCCTAAGATGGATTCTTGTGGAACACCACATTTATTTCTACCCAATCTGATGACTTTTGGCTTAACTCACTAGTCTTTTCCACTGTCACCCTTTGTTTCCTGATAGCAAGGTACGACTTGAACTATTTTGCAGCAATTCTCCTGACAATGTATAATTTTAATTTTCTTAAAACGATGGTATGCTTCACACAATCAAATGCCTTTGATAAATCACAAAAAATACCTGCTGCTTGTATTCTATTATCTAAAGAATTAAGTACATTCTCACTGTAGGAGTAAATAGCCTTCTCGATATCGGAACCTTTCAGAAATCCAAACTGTGGTGTGGAGTATATGTCTTTTGAGGTTAGGTGGTTGAGAAGTTGCTTGTACATTACCTTTTTGAGGATGCCGGTAAAAGTTAAATCGGTCTGTATTTGGACAAATTCACAAGAACAAGAACACGCTTTAATTAACTTTGTTGATATTTCATCTTAACCACTAGAATGCTTTTTTTATGATTTTATTATGGAAATTATTTCTTGTGGTGAAGTGAGTGATATATTCATGTTCCTGAAGTTATTCGTAAATGCTAGTTTGAAATATTCTAGGGCATTATTTACTGACCCTGCCAATCCCATACCATCAGTAACAGATATAAAGTACATAGATCCGCCAAACTTCACAGAAGTTCTCCTGTGAACCTTGTAGAAGGTGATTTTTCCAAAGGGATGTTTCGAAAATAAAACTTTCACTCTGCAGCGAGGTGTGCGCTGATATAAAACTTCCTGGCAGATAGCTCAGACTGTAGAGCGCTTGCCCGTGAAAGGCAAAGGACCCAGGTTCGAATGCCGGTTCCGGACAAAATTTTAATTTCCCAGGAAGTTCATTTCAGCATGCAGAGTGGAAGTTTCATTCCAGTTGGTCTGATATTCCGTACGCTCGTATTTTTTCGAATAGGAGAAACTGCGGAGCCGTATCGAACGCTCTGAAGAAGTCAAGAAACTCGGCATCTAACTGGGAGCCTATAAATACTGCCATCACGGCCTCGTAGATTAATAGCGCAAGCTGGATTCCACAAAACAGTTGGTTTATTTATTTATTTTTCTGCTTTTTACAATGTCCTGTTATCTAGATGCTACAACGGGTCGTATTTTGCTCAGGTAACTGATTTTTTACACTGAATATTTTCTTCTTATAACTAGCTAAATTTAACAATATACAGCTTAACTAACTTATGAAATAAAAAAAATAAATAATAATTAGAAAAAATTGTTAAATAATACATATTCATTGAAGAAGAATAAGTGAAGGCTAGAGCAAATACAGACGTTTATGTTAAAAAACACAGTGAAAAAATAACATGAATTTATTTAATAGAAGAAGATGATGGGAGAGAGAAAGATGGAGAAGATAGAGTTCGACACATTGTGGTGCTTGAGGGTCGAGGATGTGGCATTCCCATCAAGTAGTCAACCCTCAACCATAGTTAGTATTATCTATAACAGTTTAACAGATTTATAGTGCTGTTTTGGCGGTGACAAAGACCGACAATTTCATACTTGTCTTTACTACTATAGTTACACTAATTATTGCCAATTAAATGGTGATCACTGTCGGCGTCCGTGTCCGTGTCGGTGTCTGTGTTGGGGTCCGTATTGTTGTCCCTGTTGTTTTCTCGATTTAGGTTTCTTTGCTGGTACACTCTATGTACTGTGTTTGCTCGCTGCATACGTTGTGTCTTCTGTATGGTCTGTTTCCTTTGTATTTGTCATATGTCGCGTGAGAGATTTTATCTGTTAATATACGGAGTGTGGTCCATTGGTCCTCTTGTCTTTTGGCCTCGTATATGTGTTTTTCTGTGTGAGCATGTAGTGCTGGTGATGTCTCTGAAGTGATTGTAGGTCCCGCAGAATAAGACAATGTTCGGGAGAACTCCTCTCCCCACATGTGCAGTATGGTGGTTTCTCTAAGACTGACGCGGTGTAAGTGCGTAGGATAAGCACCGTGTCTCGTCAAGAAGTGAACCATGCCGCTGCTGGGATCGACATTTTTCATTCTTTGTCTCTCCGCTATGTGGGGGAAGAATGAATGGACCCTCCGACCCTTATCACTTGCCTCCGATTCCTGCTGCCAGGAGTAAATTCTCCAGCGTCTCAGTTGTTTTTTTCAGAGCCGAACCAGTTACTAAATTCACCAGGTCTAGTGTGCCCTTCTTTAACCAGTAAATCACAGCACGATATCTGATGGTTATACCAATCGGGACGATCCCCAGCACCACACACAGTGCCTCCCGTAGGTGGTCCGGAAAGCTCCCGATAGTCTAAGTAGTGAGCTCTTCTTTCCGCGCCTTACCGCCGTGGCGTTAGTGGCTAGCATCAGACGGTGCGCCCAGCTACTTTCTGCAAAGCACAGTACTGATTCGAGAAGTGCACAGTGGTAGGTCCGTGTAACTGAAAAAGAAGTTTGTACTGTTCTGTGTTTAGCCTTGCCAGATTGTGTAGAATATCCTCTGCCATGTCTGTTTGTATCCTGATGTGTTCCTTGTAATTTAGGCCGTCCGCACACGGGTCTATTCGCACTCGTTGTGGCTACGACTCGTTCTCGACGCGATTACGTCCCCATGCGACTGCCCACGTAACTAAGTGGGATGCCGCCAACGGGTCGGATCCCACGCGTCTCGTAATCGTCTCGAAGTCGTCGCGAGCGACGCTCGTCTCTTGCGACCTGCAGCGCACGGCAAAGTTCGAGCGTGACGAGCAGATCGTACATCATGTAGGTAATTTACCTTGTATTTTTTTCTGTATTCCCAGTGCAAAAAACACTTTAGAGCCCATGAGATCTATATGCCATCACTGTAATGAACTTTTAATGAATAAATAAGTACATAATGTATAAATATGAGGCGCGTCCAGTAAGTAAGTTCGGTTTGGTAATAAAATGAAATTGTACACATATACAGAAGAAATTTTTATTGCACAAAATTCTACGACTCTTAAACTACTTTTCCACATAACTGCCGATATTTTGCAGGCATTTGTCATAGCGTGGCACCAGGTTTTGTATACCTTCTTCATAGAAATCTGCCGCCTGTGTCTTCAACCAGTTGGAAACATCAGTGAAAGTGAAATTTGGGGGAAGTCCATAATGAGAGCACTAATTGTAAACCTACGGTTTTCCTGGATCTTCTCATCAATCGCGTGAACCAGTTATTCCGTAACCAAAGGTGGACGACCACTTCGTTCTTCATCGTGCACATCACTACGCCCGCCATTGAACTGTCGGACCCATCTTCTTACCATCGAATCACTCATCGCTTTTGGTCCGTAAACATCTCCAATTTGCCGATAAATTTCACTTTGTTTCACTTTCCTCGCAGTCAGAAACCGAATCACCGACCTGATTTCACAGGCAGCGGGATTTTCAATCAACGCCTACATTTAAAACAAGCACAGCAAAGCGTACGTAACTGACAGTGATCTCCAAATGACGCACGTTCTTCTCTTTGATACACATCGTCTACAGCGCATGTGCCGAACTGCAGTCGTAGCGCTGCAGGGGATATAAATTGAAACGAAACTTACTTTCTGGACGCGCCTCGTATTTTCAGTATGTCGTGTCTTGCAGCAAATATTCAAGAAAAGAGTCTTTTTTTTATATCTCAAACAGAGTTGCTGATGTATATTTGCTTTTTTATTGGCTACTAGTTTCGGGCATATCCCATTGTCTCACGCCATTTTATTTATATTTTTAGAGTGCTAAATTTTTGTAACAGTCTCTTGCAGTTGTCTAGCACCAACGAACAGCCGATGCTAAAAATTCCGCTCTATGGATGCACCCATAACACTCTTTCTGTCTTCCTTTTCTTGCACTGGTACCAGTGAAATATGAAAACGTCCCCCTAATCACTAGAAACGTCCATTATAGGGTAATTATTGGAGGAAATAACCAACACCTTTTTGTAGCTTCCCGTTGGATGTCGCCAGCTGAGTGAAGCAAATTTTCAAATGTCTGTAAATCTATCGGACCAAACTGCGAGGTCATCAGTCCGTAGCTTACAAACTACTTAATCCTCGGTAAACTAACCTACGGACAAACACACACACCCATGCCCCAGGGAGGACTCGAACCTCCACGGCGAGCAACCGCGCGCTCCGCAGCGAGGTGCTTTAGACCGCTCGGCTTCTCCACCGCGGCTGAGTGAAGCAAAGTCGCGCCCGCGACGAGTGCCAGTCGACCCGTGTGCGGACGGCTTTAATTTCTCGTCAATGTATACTCCTAGATAGCGCGTGACTTTACTTCGTTTGATGTTTGTTTCCCAGGTTTTGATTGCTGGATCTCTTTTTAGAGCCCGTTTTAGAAAAGTGCATGTTGTTTTATTTTTTGCTATCTGGAGTTTGTTTATGGTGCAGCATTGCGTGATTGTGTTGAGTAAGCCGTTGGTTTCTGTTCCCGTTTCGATTTCCGCTGAGGGGCTCCTCGGTCTGTATAGAAGTCATCCCTAATACGAGAGTCCGTTGTCTTACAAGGGGAGGCCGCCAATTGTGAAATTCAGATTCGATTCATACTGCGCATAATGAAAGCTCATGGCCACTTCTCAGCCGTTGTCGAGAAAATCGACAATAAAAAAAAAAAGCCGTTGCGGTGAAATACCGTCTATGATCTCTGCGACTAGTAATATTGTACAGAGGCGTGGCGTAGCGGTAAGCGCTCGCGTTCGTAATCCGATGGTCTGTGGATCGAATTTCGCGGCATGCACCTTTTTTATTATTTTTTTTTTTTTTTTTTTTTTTTTTTTTTTTTTTTTTTTTTTTTTGTACATACACACTCACACACACACACACACTTGATGTTCGAAGTCACCAGATTTTCCATGACAAACGACTTTCAAACAACTTATTATATGCAACTGGCAACTTCGAACATCATTATGTTTTCCGCAAACAAAGCAGTATTTCACAAATGCTATTAATTGTCATCATAATGTTTACCACGTATAGTTAACGGAAGAAGTATAAACCTAAACGAATACTTATAGTGTAAGTCAAACCTGACGAACGATAGAACATTTTTCAGAATGTCAATCAGGTGTGTTTCCCAACAGATAGATTAAAAAACAATTGTTCTTGTAAAAACGCATCGTTTAGCAGATGTGCTCGATGTCGTGCTGTTCTCTGCTTTTCATATTTCTATGAAAACTATCACTCTGGTTCGTGAATTACAAAGATACAAATAATAAAAAAGTTGCATGCCGCGAGATTCGATCCGGTAACCTTCGGATTACCAACACGACCGCTTACCGCTTCAGGCTTTCACCGCAACGGCTTTTTATAATTGTCGATTTTCTCAACAACGGCTGAGAAGTGCATCTAGGTGCTTCGCCAAATTACACCTCTGGCCATGAGCTTTCATTATGCGCAGTATGAATCGAATCTGAATTTCACAATTGGCGGCCTCCCCTTGTTGGTGGGGCACCACCAAAATCAAATGTTGATATGTTTGTAGAGGTTATGCGACTTAACTACAGGTCATCAGTCCCTAAACTGGTAAAACTCCGGGACACAGTCCAAGACGTGCTGTACTTACGTCTCATAGTGCTGCGATGTTGGCAGCAGTAGTGCGGCATGCTGCTACGTAGCAGCGTATTTTACGTTTCGTAAATAACACATCTCCACGAAAATTTCCATCGAAAATGATCAGTGTTGTAAATGATTAGTTTTTTTTTTTTTATTAAAACATGGGGCTCGGTAGGTGGATGTGCGAATTTAAATGGATACCTAGGAATTATAATTACTTCAGACTTAAACTGGAAAGAACACGTAGATAATATCGTGGGAAAGGCGAACCAGAGACTGCGTTTTATTGGCAGAAACCTTAAAAGATGCAACAGAACTACTAAAGAAACAGCATACACTGCGCTTGTCCGTCCATTTTTGGAGTATTGCATCCCAGTGTGGGATCCTAATCAGGTGTGTTTGACGGAGGACATCGAAAGAGTCCAAAGAAGGGCAGCTCGTTTTGTATTGTCACGATACAGGGGAGACAGCGTTACGGAAATGATACAAGATCTGGGATGGGAATCATTACAACAACGGCGCTTATCGCTGCGGCGTGGGCTACTTGCGAAACTCCAATCGCCAACATTCTCCTCCGAATGCGAAAATATATTGTTGACTACCACTTACATAGGTAGAAATGATCATCAGAATAAAATAAGAGAAATCAGAGCTCGAACGGAGAGATTCAGGTGTTATTTCTTCACGCGCGCTATTCGAGAATGGAATGGGAGATAAATAGTATAATTGTGGTTCGATGAACCCTCTGCCAGGCACTTAAATGTGATTTGCAGAATATCCCATGTAGATGTAGATGTAGATGGCACTCGGAATTAGCGGCATATTTTTGAATAATTAATTAATTAATGCTGTCCTTGCTCTATGGTAGAAAGGTTCTCTTGTGTTTGAAGATTAAAATGCGAAGTGATTTGTGTTTCTATTTAATTTAAGGAAAAAACCTCACGAGATAGATAAGTGAATACTGCGTTGCCAACGTAAGAAGCTAAACTTACAAACTACTTAAGAACTACCTAATACTAAGGACAGAACAACGCGGTGGAGTAGCCGAGCGGTCTAAAGCGTCTCGCTGCGGAGCTCACAGTTGCTCGCCGTGGAGGTTCGAGTCCTCCCTGGGTCATGGGTGTGTGTGTTGTCCTTAGGTTAGTTTACCTAGGTTTAAGCAGTTTGTAAGATACGGACTGATGACCATGCAGTTTGGTCCGATAGAATTACAAACACTTGAAAGGACGGCACAAATATCCATGCCCGAGGGGGGATTCGAACCCACGACCGTAGTGGCGGCGCCAGCACGCCAGGTGACGTCCATCAGGATGTAATGAGCGCGCGCTTGGGTGGGTGTACGCGCGTGTGTGTGTGTGTGTGTTTGTGCGGGCGCGTATCTCACTCCGCGCTGGAGGCGACGAGCGGGATTAACTCGGCGCGGGCAAACTGCCGCCACGTATGGCGCCGCGGACACTAATTGAAATTTCAGTCGCCGCGTGCGAGCTGCCTCCGTCACGCGTCACCGGCCCGAATTTACGCAGCGGGACTGCCAGCAGCGACGTCGTCGACGCAGCGCTGGGAAGGGAACCTGCCAGGAGGCGCGCCGGCCGTCTAGACCCGCAGACGCTCACGAGACGGATTTATGGCGGCGTGTGTGCGCGCGCGCCTGCAGAATTTCACTTATGAAGTGTCTCTCCTTTGCGCGGCAGTAGTTGAAATTAATTAATATTTCTCGCGGACGCGCCCGCTGCGAATTCCTTACGTCCTTAATTAAAGCGGCAGCGCGGACGAGGTGGCGGCGGACCGCGCGCGGCCTTAAATCATTACTTAAAAGGACATTAATCTGTAGCGGCGGCTCGCTTTAATAACGGCGCGGCTGGCGCGGCGCGGCTTTGCCGGCTGCGGTGCGGTGCCTGGCCGGCCGGCTGATCGTTAGCCAGGCCGCATCGTTAACGCTGGACCAGCGCAGCGCCGCGATAAACTCGCCAGCACTGGCCGCGCTGGCCGCCGCCACCGCCCAGACGCCGCCGCTGCCGCTGCCGCTGCCGCTGCTGCTGCGGCACTTGCGCAACTCTGCCGGCTACTGAACACCTGCGGTACCATCCAGCAACGTCAAAACTACCGTTTACCTACACCAGGTATGGCGAGTCAGAGGCACGCGTCGTTCCATTACTGGCACGCGACCAAACACTTTGCGCACGACATACGTTTTAAGAATTTATTGAAAAGGTTGTGCGCCCCGGTTGCACAGTGGTAGAGTGTCAGTCTACCAACCCAATGACCGCGGGTTCGATCCTCACCAGGACCTAGGATTTTTATCCGTCACTTTCCACTTCTTTCACCTCTGGCAGTATTGCTGGCGTGAGAAATACCGAGTAGCACCGTGCGTCGGAGCCCACGTTAATCTGAAGGTCCCCGTATAACTGGCTGCGTAAGTCACTTCGAAGGTCGGAGGAAGGCAACGGCATACCACCTCCAGACAGGACCATGCCTAGTAAAGCACTGTGTTGTTCAAACCAATCTTCGGATTGTTGACCACATAATTACATATTGGTAGCTTCGTCAACTGCAACCAAATAATCAGTCTGAATCTTGAATCTTGTGAGGATTTAAAAGCCACGGCGAAGCAGCCGAGCGCATTGAGGCGCTTGCTACGGTGCTGTAGACCGCTTCCCGTCGGGGGTACGAATGGCCCCCTCGGGCATGGATGTTTGTAAATTTAGGGACTGATGACCCCACAGTTCAGTACCTTAAGCTCTACAATGATTGGAACATTTGATTTTTGTACGCGTGCTACCATCAGCAACGTCAAAACTACCATAAAGGCTAGTCTACATGTGTATCTGACGCCAATACTATACACTTCAGTTTCGTTGTTTTGTGAGTGCCGTAGAATTAAAGTTTTGGTAGCTCTAAGAGTTGTGGAGGAGCTATTGCTTCTCTGTGTGAAGTCACTGCATAAGACTAAACATAAAAAGAATAAAGAACGTGTTTGGGTTTGTGACTGGATTAAAGAAAGACGTCAGTTCGCTTGCTTAGCGGCCTTGCTGAAAGAAATTGTGGTTGAAACCCTAGAAGTTATTTTAATCAACTTAGAATGTCACCAGTGCTGTTCACGTTCCTTTGAAACAGAGTTATTAACGCAATAAAGAAACAAGATACTGTTATGCGTGAAGCATTGTTACCTGAACTGAAATTACATACTGCATTACGTGTCTTATGAAGCAGATATTCGTCTCTACAGTACCTGTACCGTGTTTCCAAATCCACAATTGCCATAATTCGTTTTTATAGGTATTTGGAATTGAATGTATTTTAGTCTGCAATTCATTAATCATCAATCCTTAAATAATTACTTCACGAATAATTGCTTCAAGAAAACTAACACGACGGTGCTTAAAATCGCACAAACACCTATGCATCACATATATGTTCATAAAACCGAATTATTTCCTCTGTTCTCCCCTTTATGTTGTATTTCGTTCTGTATTGGTTATAACCTAACCTAAAAACACGCGCAATCAGTTTCGCCAAAGTTGGAAGGTGCCGAAACTGTTTAGTTTCGCCAACGAGTTGCGCGCTGACCAGTAGCGCAGTTTCATGAAACCTAGTGTCATCGTGTAAACTAGCCTTTACCTACACCAGGTACGCCGAGCCAGAGGCACGCGTCCCATTGCTGGCAACCGACCAAACAATTTGCGCACGGCCCACATTTTAAGAATTTACTCTAAAGGTTGTGCGCCTCGGTTTCACAGTGGTAGAGTGCCAGTCTACAAACCCAAACATCGCAGGTTCGATCCTGTGGTGTCCTATAGTAAGTATAGTGCGTGTGTGTGGTTTTTGTGCTTGTACCATTGTATAAGAATAAGAATGTTTTAGTGGTGTACCTGACATGTACCAAACCTTTTATGTCTCGTCCTCTTCGGCACTTTTGTGTCTCGTTTCCGCCAGTTGTCGTAGGTGTCGGTGGCCGAGTAGAGAGACCGACACAGGAAGATAGGATGCACGCGTGTGCAGGTACGGAGGTGACCAGCCAGTGGGACAGCAGAAACTAGAACACTAGGCTAAATTAGAACAAGATATATATTTCGTCAGATATTAGAGCCAACACAGAGGCATAACGACAATCTTTCTTTCTGCGAACAATACTTTACTGGAATAGGAGGGAGGAGGCGAGTGGCTAGCCCCTGGGGCACGGCCCACTGTCTCTACGCCCACAAAACTTTGAATAGTTGTAGGTGCCAAGCTAAACGGGGTAAAAATTTCATTCAAAATTCTTTTTACACAGCTGGTGTCACAAATTCCAGTGCATGATAGAAACAACCATTGTTCTATTTAAAAAGCTGTATGTTTGCATAAGAAATACACTTTCTAAGTAATATTACAATCTGTTTTTTGGTCAAAAATACGAGTCCCTGACTACTAATCCATCCTGTGAAAACTGCACATCAATCGCACTTTCCGTTTCCGCAATATTTGCATTACAAGTGTTAGGTGATTCACCCTGTATATTACCTTTTTCGCCGATGCACGTGGAGAAGTGACTGATATATGTACTGTTACAAATACCTATGAACCTAATTCATATAACAACGATAATGAACAATACGAGATACCAATTGAGATTTGCTATCGTCTTGTTCTTATTTTATGGTACAAACGTGTTCCCCCCCCCCCCCCCCATAGGTGCCGGATTTATTCAACATATTTGAGCGCCGTGATAAGTCTACATTCCTGCTTCAAAATTGTGTAACTGGCACTCTAATTTTTCATGCGTCCATTGTCTGTAGCATGTCGGAATTTATTCTGCCTATTTGTAATATTTTTTATCAACCTTTTCCCTAATGTTATTGTATTTATCAAGCTAAAGGTAAAGGGTCACAATTTTATTTAATAGGCTGTCTTCCATCTCGAAGTTTTGTTATGTTATTCTTAGGATAGTTATTTCTTTTGCTTGTAAAAGGTGTGTAAATGACTGTAAAATCGAAAGTAGTCAACTCTTTGTAAGATTTTAAGTTTTTCAGCGGTCTAGCCCTTGAAAAAAGTAATGATTGTTTTTAATTAAAAATTTACCGTCTCTACTTTCTAGTCCTCAGTATAGATCTATAATACATGTCACTCTATTTAAAACTTTAAATTTAATGAGTACTATTAATATCTGTGTTTGGTTGTTTTGTTTCGCATCCTCGTCGCCACTTTTGTGTCTCGGTTCCGCCGGTTGTCGTAGGTGTCGGTGGAGAGTAGAGAGACCGACACAGGAAGATAGGATGCACGCGTGTGCAGGTACGAAGGTGACCAGCCAGTGGGACAGCAGAAACTAGAAACACTAGAGTAAATTAGAACAAGATATATATTTCGTGGAGTCTTGGTAATACTTAACTTTTACATAGTTCTCGACTGCAGAATGCTGATACATAGTTGAAGTAGATAGAGGTCTGCCTACTGATGATTCCTAGTGACTATCCGATAGCCAAGTCTTAACTGGTGCCTATCTGATTCCCAAGTGAACGATGTCGTAAGAACGCCGCACCGTGCGTGCATCGCGGCGCGCGGCGAAAGTATGGCGCGCACTTTAGACTTGTGCGACACCACAGGTTGTGTGGCCATCTTCCGCAGCAGCTGTTGAAATTGATTATAAGAGGTAATACGCCTTGTGCTGACTGCAATTGACTTATTTCACACCAGGCGCGTTTCGCTTATTATGTGGTAGTGTTGTTATTTTTTCTTTACATCTCACTGCTGTTTCTCCGTCTTGTTGGCTGTAGTTGGTTTGTTCATGGCATGTGTTTTTCGGTTCTTTACTGCATTTTCGTCTGTTTTTGTGTCGTTTCTTCCGTTTCATCACAGCACATCACATCGCTACACTTATTTGAACTGCATACAATTTGCATATCACCTATTTTACGCGGAAGTGATAAACAAATCGAAGTGATAAACAAATCGAAAGTCATTCCGCAGTTTATTGATTCCAGAGACACGTAAAATTGCTTCTGTGTCTTCCTTTAAACCGATCTGGTGGGGATCCGAAATACTTGAGCAATACTCGACACGTGGTCGCACAAGCATTTTGTATGTGGTCTCCATACAGACGAATCACATCTTCCCAAAATTTTCCCTATGAACCTACATGGTGTTATAGAATTTGCCTCAATTTTTTTCCTTTGATATTTTCCGATATCTTAAGGCAGTTTGAAAGCAGTGTGATTCCTCGGTAGGTGGTGCGTTTCTTTCTACTACGTTCCTTGAACAATGGTATTATAATTCCTTTTTCTCATTCTTCGGGCATTTTATTCTCTTTCCATATCACCCCCAGCATTCGGTGTAAGCATTGTATGCCACGGATTGTTGCTGCTTTAATCATATCCTCTGTCACCTCGTATACTCCAGTTTCCGTACAATAATGTCTGAATACGAGGGCCATTCAGAAAGTAGGGAAGGTTTTGGCACTAAAAGAACTAAGTGCAAGAAAACATTTTATCAAAGACACCTGAAAGAGCGAATACTAGTTTTCCACATAGTCAACAAACAAATTCAGGCACTTATCATAGCAGTGGACAAGCGTTGAAATTCCTTCGTCTATATCTAGATTTACATGGGATACTCTGGAAATCACATTTAAGTACCTGGCAGAAAGCATTCATCGAAACACCTTTATTCTATTTATCTCTCCGTTCGAGATCTGATTTCTCTTATATCATTCTGATGATCATTTCTGCCTAAGTAACTGCAAGTCAACGATATATTTTCGCATTCGGAGGAGAATCTTGGCGACAGGACTTTCATAAAACGATAAACGCCATTATTGTAATGATTTCTATCTCAGATCCTGTATCATTTCCGCCGTCTCCCCTGTATCATGACAATACAAAACGAGCTGCCCTTCGATGTCCTCCGTCAAACCTACCTGATAAGGATCCCAAACCGGTAGCAATACTCCAAAAAAGGACGGACAATCTGTAATGTATGCAATTTCTTTAGTAATTTTGTTCCATCATTTAAGGGTTCTGCGAATAAAACGCAGTCTCTGGTTCGCCTTTCCCACGATATTATCTATGTGATATTTCCAGTTTAAGTCCGATGTAATAGTAATTCCTATATATTCAGAGTAATTCACGGCCTTCACATTTCATTGATTTATCTTGTAAACAAAGTTTATTCGATTTCTTTTCGAACTCGTCATAGAGTTCTGCCGCCTGAGACGTCAGCCAGTGAGTCACACCCGCATGGAGGTCCGCGTCGTCATCAAATGTCGGTGAAACTTGTGGAAAAGAAAGCGAAAGCTCTGTTATTGTGAAGCTAAGGTTTCACGAAACCTTTCATCAATTTCAGCGACAAGATCGTCAGGCACAAGGCACGGGCGTCCATTCTTCTCTTCATAATGAACGTCGGTTGGGCCACTTTTAAACCGAATGCACCATTTTTGGATGGGACATTGACTCATTACGCTGCTTCCGTACACTTCGCAGAGTTCACGATAAATTGCTATAGGTTTAAGTTGTTTTACCAACAAAAACCGTATCACATGCCGCACCCCACAACTGGCGGGATTTTCGATTGTTCGAATATCGAAAAATCCAGAAGGATTGAGATGTTCCTGTTATTACGACTGGATGCTGACTGACCTGCCGAGCTGCAGTATAACTGTTCTTTGTATCTCAATGAAGCACCACAGGGCTTTGCCCCGTCTGACTTCAAAATGTTCAAATCTTTGTAAATCTATCGGACCAAACTGCGTGGTCATTAGTCCGTAGCTTACAAACTACGTAAACCTAGGTAAACTAACCTAAGGACAACACACATACCCATGCCTCAGCGAGAACTCGAACCTCCACGGCGAGCAACCGCGCGCTCCGCAGCGAGACGCTTTAGACCGCTCAGCTACTCCACCGCGGCCGTCTGACTTCTAGCAGGGCTTAATGATGAAAGAAAATGGCTTTTATGTGGTATCTAAACAGTCTTTGTGTGTGTGTAACTGTTGTGTCTCTCACATGTCTGTGTTAGTCGCTACAAATGGAAGCCGTTTCGTAAAGAGCTTCAGACTTACTTTTAATGAGAGCGGGTGTAGATGGTTGTCGTAACTTCTCTTTTATGTGTGTATTTGGCGTATAATGGTCTGCGCCGGAAATAGTTCTCAATATTTTGTTCTGCAAGGTCTGGAGCTTGTCCAAGTGTGTGTCTGGTTCCAAGGACCAGACCTCAGTACCATAAAAAATAGAGGGTAGAATCGAGGACATGTATAGTCTAATCTTGGTCCTTTTATCCAAACCTTGACCTTTGAGAAGTGGGTACAGTTGAAGGTATACTGTTTTGCCTTTGCTGTTTGCGCTAGTCAGTTGTTTTACAAATGTTAATCTCCTGTCTAGGACTAGTCCGAGATATGTGACAGAGCTGCTCCAGTCTAGCTGTCTTCCCGCTACTGTTATCTTATTGGTTGGGGGAGTGGTTTTGTTGGTAAATATAACTGCTACCGAATTGTCTGCGTTTATTTTAATCTTCCAAGCATCACACCAGTTAGCTCTGTCGTTTAGGTGTACTTGCAGCTTCCGTGTGATGAAGTTGAGGTTGTTACTGCTTTTGTACACCGCGGTGTCGTCGGCATAAAGAGCCAGTTCATTTCCTGCCAGTTTCGGCATGTCATTGGTGTAAATTGAGTATAGTGACGGGCAGAAAGCCGACCCTTCTGGGACCCCTGCCACGACCTGCTTGACCGTACTTGCCGCGCGGTAGTAGCTGAGCGGTGTGGAGAACCAAGTTACGGATCGCGCGGCCTCTCGCGTTCGAGGTTCGAACCCTCCCTCGGGCATGGATGTGTGTGTTGTCCTTAAGTTAGTTTAACTTGGTTTAAGTAGTTTGTAAGACTAGGGACTGATAATCAACGTAGTTTGCTCCCATGGGATTACAAACATTAGAAACAACCCGACCGTACTTGTGAGCCGAGGCGCAGCGGCCGAGAGCATTCAGGCGCTATGCTACGACGCGCGAGGCAGTTCCCCGTTATGGCAATTGTGGTGCAAAAGAATTATTTGGTCTTGAACCATTGGGCAGTCCTGATTTGGAGTCTCCACACCTATGTGGGCCATACATACCTCTTTCTCATTTCATGTGTTAGGGACTGATGACCCCGTAGTTAAGTCCCATAAGCTGTACAAACATTAGAACACATTGCAGTTCCCCGTCGGGGGTTCGAATCCCCCCTCGGGCATTAAAAAAAAGTTCAAATGTTTGTAAATCTATCTGACCAAACTGCGTGGTCATCAGCCCGTAGCTCACAAACTGCTTAAAGTAAGGTAAACTAACCTAAGGACAAACACACACACCCATGCCCCATGGAGGACTCGAAACTCCTACGGCGAGCAACCGCGCGCTCTGCAGCGAGGCGCCTTAGACCACTCGGCTACTCCACCGCGGCTCGGGCATAGGTGTTTGTGCCGTCTTTAGTATAAAGTATTTCATAAGTAGTTTGTAAGTTTAGGGACTGATGACCCCGCAGCTAAGTCCCATAAGCTCTACAAACATTTGAACATTTGACGGTACTTGTATGCTTGCCGCACCTGAAAGAATTTCCTCTCTGACAGGAGCGTGTCACTCATCCTAATCATGTGTCCTTGAATGTGTAACTGGGCCATTTTGTATATTAAGCAATCGTGCCAGACCTTATCGAATGCTTTTTTCATGTCGAGAAAGATGACCTGCCAAGCATGCACATCGCAAAATATATACGATCGGCGCGCGCATAGCGGTCTCAGTCGAAAACGTTCGCTATTTTCTGAATATCCCCCGTAAGGAACGGTTACTTATAACAGCCCGTTATATCCAAAAAATCGATGTGGAAACTGCAGCGGTATTTGCGGGTAACTTCTTAATGCCTGGTTGTGCAGCTAGTATAAAGTGCGTAAGCCTTTCTTTGGTGTGTGTGTGTGTGTGTGTGTCAAATGAAATCCTAAACGGTCGAAACAAAGTTGTTAAGCGCGCTCGCGCGCATAGCCGTCAGAGAGAGCCGATGCGACGGTCGCAACAGGGCGTAAAGTGAAAGAAAAATGTGTCGGACGGCGCGGCAAAGCTGCCGTTTACCCAAAGAGCGCAGCTACGATGTGACGCAGGGCAGGCCACGGGCGGCGTGCGGCATGCGGCGCTGTAAGCCCCGACGATTAACGCAGGCCGCTTAGCCGACCGGTGATCGGCAAAGCCGCGGACTTTGCGCACGGGCCGCGCACTATAACCGTTATCGTTTGCAGATCGATAGGTGACGGCGCGCGAGTGCGCTGTAACGGCGCGAGGTGACGGCTAATGACGTCACTAAGCCCCCGGTAATGGCGCAATATACGGCGGCTGACGGGGAGCCCACCGCGCAACGAAATTGCTGCGGCTTGGACTGCACTGAGCTATCGCGCTCGTATGTAGCGGCGGCAGGTGCAGCGCTGCGCTCCAGAGAAGCACCATGCACGAGCTGCGACCCGGGTCAGCTGGCTGTCGCCCAAGAGCGCGGCGTGGGGTACTGGCGCGACGGCACCTGCTGTCCTGCGTTATGTCCGTGTCGACAGCCTGGTAGACGAGCGGACTGAGGCGATGCGGTGAAGAAGGACACCGAAGAGCCAAATAAACTGGTAGAGGCGTGCGTATGCAAACACAGCGATATTTAATCATTCAGAGGACGGCGCTACGGTGGGCAAAATCTACACAGGGCGGTCCATTGATAGTGACAGGACGAAATATCTCACGAAATAAGCATCAAACGAAAAAACTACAAAGAACAAAACTTTTCTAGCTTGAAGGGGGACCACAGATGGCACTATGGTTGGCCCGCTAGATGGCGCTGCCATAGGTCAAACGGATATCAACTGCATTTTTTTTTAATAGGTACCCCCAGTTCTTATTTCATAATCAACTTCAATGCATTTGGCAATACGCGTAACGAAATTCCTCTCAACAGCGAGTAATTAGCCTTAGCACCGACGAAGCGCTGACGCATGTTTTCAGGCGTTTTCGGTGAATTACGATAGCAAATATTCTTCAGTTTCCCCCACAGAAAGTAATCCTGGGATGTAAGATGCGGTGAACGTGCGGACCATGGTCTGGTGCTTCTACGACGAATCCACCTGTCATTAACACTAGCAGCACCAAGGTCATTTAGGTTACTCGGAGCTCCAACCAAGGGCATATTTCGGGCGTATTACAATAAGCTGCGAATCCTGTAAATTGCATTTATTTTTTTGTCTTAACAATCAGCAGTTGTCTGCCAAACATACGTACATACGTATCCTTATTGCAGTATTCAGTCTTGGATTACCTGCAGATATAGGACCGAAAAACCTAGTTTAGCAATTTTGTGAGATTTTGTTTATGTACTACTATTTACAATAATTTCAGCAGTTATTATGTCTGTTAGGCTTGTAAATAGCTGGGATATATAGAAATTAGAGGTGATGGACACTGATTTTACAATAACTTTTTTTCTCCATGCTTGACTTTTGTTCGGAATATACTAAGAATTATGGTCACATGGAGTAACTTCCCCGGGCAAAATGTGCCCTTGGCCTTAAGATGTTTATATTTTATATGCAGTTTTTAAAATCGTAACCGTAGAAATGTACGGTGTAGCACTTTATAAGGTTAGAGACAAATAGAAAATGCCCAAAAAAAAGGACATTTACTATAATTTTTAATAAAAGAATGTTCGGGCAATTTTTGCCCGTGCTTGGTGCTTGCTAGGTTAAATATTCCATTTAAGACCGCTTCAACCGCACTCGAGCCATGTGTCGGACATCCCTCATGTTGAAAGTACATAGCCATTCTGACATGCAGTGAAACATCTTGTAGTAAAATGGGTAGAACATTATGTAAGAAATCAGCATACATTGCACCATTTAGATTGCCGTCGATAAAATAGGGGCCAATTATCCTTCCTCCAATAATGCCGCACCATACATTTACCCGCCAAGGTCGCTGATGTTCCACTTGTCGCAGCCATCGTGGATTTTCCGTTGCCAATATTGCATATTATGCCTATTTACGTTACCTCTGATTGTAAATGACGCTTCGTCGCTAAAAAGAACGCGTGAAAAAAATCTATTATCGTGCCGTCCCAGTGACAAAACTGTACACGACGTTCAAAGTCTTCGCCAGGTAAATCCTGGTGCATAGAAATATGGTACGCTTGAAATTTATGTTAATGTAAAATCCTCAAGACCATTCTCGTTCAGTATGGCTGCTACTGAAGTGCGGATTAGCCGCAACTGCTGCTAAATAACTTACTTGGGCATCATCACTTGTTGCAGGTCGTAGCTGACGTTTCACTTGTGGCTGAACACTTCCTGTCTATTTAAATAACGTAACTATCCGACGAAAGGTCCGGTCACTTGGATCATGTTTCCAGGATAACGATTTACATACATAGCACAGGCCCGTTGGGCATTTTGCTCACAATAGCCATACCTAAATACCATATCGACCTTTTCTGCAATTGGTAAATGATCCATTTTAACACGAGTAATGTTTCACGAAGCAAATGGTGAAATGTTATGCGATACCACGTACTTAAACGTTTGTGACTATTGAAGCGCCATCTATCACAAAGTGACAAAGAGGTTTCAAATAAAACATTAATATTTATTTACGTACTAGACGAATATGTAATAAAATGGGGGGTACCTGTTTAAAAAATAGCAGTTGATATCCGTTTCACCTATGGCAGGGCCATCTAGCGGGACAACCAAATCGGTATCTGTTTTCCCCCTTCAAGCGAGGAAAGTTTTGTTCTGTGTAGCTTTTTCATTTGATGCTTATTTCGTGAGGTATTTGGCCCGGGCAGTATCAATGGACTGGCCTGTATAAGGTAACAGGTGTCTCGCGAAAGGCGTTAGATCGGTCACTGCTGCTGCCATGGCATGTTATCACGATTTAAGTGAGTTTCAACGCGGTGATATAGTCGGCGCACATGAGATGGGATACAGTAACGATGAGGTGGGGATTAAACCGCATAACCATTTCACGAGTGCACCGCGAATACGGGGAATCTAGTAAAACATCAAATCTCCGACTTCGATACGGCCAGAAAACGATCCTACAAGAACGGGAGCAACGACAATTGGAGAGCATCGTTCATCATCAAAGAAATGGAATCTTTCCACAAACTTCTGCAGATTTCAATGCTAGGTAATCAACCATTTAACGAAACATAATCGATTTGGGCTTCCGGAGTCGAAGGCCCACTCGCGTAACCTTGCTGACCGCGCGACAGAAGGATTTATACGCCTCGCTTGGGCGTGTCAACACCGACATTGGATTGTTCATTACTGTAAACATGTGGCCAGGTCTGACGAGTCCTGTTTCCCTTTGTATGGAGTGAATGGACGAGAACGGGTATAGAGGACTCTCCATGTCAGCAAGGGAATGTTCAAACAGGTGGAGGTATCTGTAATGGTGTGAGTGTGTGCATTTGGAGTTATATCGGACCCCTGATACACAACTGTGACAGATGACACACATGTACGTAACCTTGCCGATCACCGGCTTGCATTCAAACCGTTGTGCATTCCGACCAACTTGGGTAATTCCAGCAAGACAATGCTACACCTCAACACCCAGAACTGTTACAGAGTGGCTCCAGACATAGTCTTCTGCAATTAAGTACCTCCGCCGGCTACCAAACTCCCCAGGCATGAACATTATTTAGCATAGCTGCAATGTTCTGTGCGGTAGAGGTCTCCACCCCCTGGTACTCTTATGGACTTATGGATTTATGGTCAGCCCTGCAGGATGCACGGTACCAATTCCCTCCAGCAGTACTTCAGATAATTGTTGGGCCCATTCCACGCCCTGCTCCTGCACTTCTGCGTGCTCGTAGGGACTCTACTCGGTATTGGGAAAGTTTACCAGTTTCTTTCCCCCTTCAGTGTATAAAGCACAACACAAGCGGGCGTCAGAAAGGGTAGCTTAACAACTGACAAAATATTCACGCTAAATTCTTGGGCACACAGGATGTGAACTGTCGTGGTGTGTAGCCATCGTGTCTTCTTGTCGGCGGTCGGCGATACGGCTACGTCAGATTCAGGCCGATATCTGTTTGTTCGATCCAATGTTCCAATAGTACTACGCAGAGCACGCTCGCAGCAGTTTTTTCCATTAGTACAAATGTTTGCGGTGTTTTTTTCTGGAAAATGAGTATCCCCGATGCAGAATACCTATTGCTTCCTTCATAGGCAGACTGGCTGTGAAATGGAGTGTACTTAGAAAGGTGGCAGAGAAGCGATAAATATCTTCACGGCTGTTTGCGGCTCTGTCCCCATCTGCTTCTCTCCATCTATCTGACCCCGTCTCCTCCTCCTCCTTCTTCTATCCATCGCCTCTGCATTTGTTCACTTCCTCCGCCCCTCCTTTTGATGAAAAAGGTATTTTTTTATTGCAGCAATAATTGCAACATTATGTACTTTTCAAATCTCCCACTACTCCATCTCCTCCTCCCCACTCTCTGTTCAAATGTTCCAAATCGTCCCCTCTCTTTTCGTCTCTTCCACCCCTATCTCTGTTCATCTCTCTCTCCCATGTGTCCAACAGCTCTCCACTTCCTTCTGTGTCAATCTGCTTCTTTCCCCTCTCTCTGCCATTTGCTCCTCCCCTTTTCCTTAACCATCTCCTTCTGTCCTCTCTGCCTAGTTCCTCGTCCTATTCTTTCTCTCCATCACCTCAACTACTCTTTTACCTCTGTTAGCCCATGTCATAGCCCCCTTTCCCTGTAAAGCATTACGTGTGTGCTTCTGTCAGTAGGTTCTGAGACTGCCGCATGACGGCTCTGTGGTGCGCTATAGCACATCAGTGACGCCGCGTTATGGTACCATGTCAGTTAGTCTCTCGTCCCTACAAGAAACAGTCGCGTGCGTGCACTGTACGCTGACATACGGTCGTTGTTCCGACGGTGAGTTGAATGCGCCAGTCGGACCTAGAAATGTCTTACTTTGAGCAACGTCGCAAATGTCACGTTCTGCCGGAAATCAGGCAAAACCACTGCAGAAACGTTTGAAATGATGCAGCAAGTGTGCGGTGAAGACGCATAGAGTCGCAGTGTCCTGTTTAAGTGGCACCGGCGTTTTGTGAAAGCATGGGATAGTTTGAAAGATGATTTATGTATTGGTCGGTCACGAACAGATGGAACAGAACACAAGATCCACAACGTAGCAAGTTGTACTTGCTAGCCGCACCCAGTCGGTAAACGCTCTCGCTGCAACAGTAGAGGTCAGCCATGGCACTTTCCACAAAATTTCTCAAGAACGACCTCAACGTGTTTCGTGTTACCTAGCCCACTGTCACAAATTCTGTCGCAAGACCAAGACGTTTGGGCTGAAATCTTTTGTTGTGTGGATGATGCTTCTACGTTTCACGACCGCGTAATAACTGAAGACGAAAAATTAAGTTTCTTTCACGATCCGCAACTGAAACGAAAATCAGCCACCTGGAATGAGGCAGGATGTGGAACATACAGAGTCGTGCAGGTGCCTATACTGCAGGCGTCCAGTCTCAGAACTATTATGACAGTCTGTCGAACGGTTTCGAAATCTGTGGGAAAGGACCTTTTACCATAAAATGAACTATGGTTTGAGGATATAAAAACTTTTTCCATTAAAATGTGCGAACTTTCATGATGATCAGACAAACTGTACTCAAACGTATTGTAAGGTCCCATACAATGGTTTACCAAAGGGAGCTTACTTTTACATTTACGGCGTAGCTTGGGGCTATTCTTTCTTCCACGTAGCCTAAGACTCCATAGCTATCGGCATATTTTGCGGGTGACATTGCCTTCCTCGCTGGGAGAAGTACCATTGATGAATCGAAGATTTATGAGGCTGCTATATAACGGTGCTCCAGCCAATTTCGCTGTGAACGTTCGGACGCAAATCGTTCGTGTCTTCCGTGGTCGATGGATCGGTCGAGAACGTCTGGTTACACTGGTGCGAATTCTGGTTATGGGTCGTCTAAAAAGTATTGTGTTTGCGAGACCCTTTCCAGATGTGAAGACACTGGAGCAGCCTATTCATGTTGCCTTTGATACTGTTCCAATGTAATCTGGCCACTGTGAACCTGCGAGACAAGTACATGCTACAGTGCAAACACGCATGTGTTGAGGCACATGGAAACTATTTTAAACACATACTGTGTGGCTTATTAGTGCAGTGGTAGAGTGCCACACTATGGATCGGAGGGTCACAGGTTCAATACACGCCAGGTCCTGGGACTTTTATCTGTCACTTTTCACTTCTTTCACCTCTGGCAGTGTTGTTGATGTGAAAAATAACGACTAGATCTGCACAGGATAAGGTGGACAATGTGGAGAGACGAGGTTTCATCCAAAGCACTGGGCGAGTTTATCCCTTTGTTCCACTTCTGCCTGCCAGTCAGTGTGCTGGGCACTTCCCCTCCAACACTCGCTCACTTCTCCAACCGCTACTCCCAACACTTCCGCTCGCCACATGCTTGCTCAGCAGCCTGCGCATCTACCGGCCAATTTATCCTGCGTGCATTCTAGCACCGAGGCTCGGAATCCACGTTAAACTGTAGGTCCCCCTATGACTGCCTGGGTAAGTCAGTTCGAAAGTCAGAGGAAGACAACTGCATACTGTCTCCAAACAGGACAATGTCTAGTAAAGCATTGTGCTGTTCAAACCAATCTTCGGATTAAAGGAATCAGGAAATTCAGCAACCAGTCACCTTTCTTATGTATTTATTTACCACGAGAGGTTTCGAACTGCCTGGCAGTTCATCATCAGGTGGTATAAATTTTTATAGGTTGTTCACAAAATTGTGGAACTCGTTTGGAGTTGGTTCACACTGCTGTTGACGATCGGTGGTTTTTCATGCATTTCTGATATTATGAAGTGCTCAGAAGAAGCTAACCACAACACACACTTCACCACAACATTCGCTTTCCACATGTTTTACAAACGTAAACAATGGAGTGCTGTGGTGAAGTGTGTCTTGTGGTCAGATCCTGAGCACTTTATAATATCTGAAATGCATGAAAAACAACCGATCGTCAAACAGCAGTGTGAACCAACTCCAAACGAGTTCCGCAATTTTGTGAACAACCTATAAAAATTTATACCACCTGATGATGAACTGCCAGGCAGTTCGAAACCTCTCGTGGTAAATAAATACATTATAAAGGTGACTGGTTGTTGTATTTCCTGATTCCTTTAATCATCACAGTCGCAGGTTCCACACATCCAGAATGGATACTGTGGTGTCACACAAGTCTGAAGTGCGCGCCACGTACTTTCGCCGCGCGCCGCCAGGCAAGTACGGTGCGGCGTTCTTACGACGTCGGCCACGAGCGCCCTCTGCTACAACCCCGCTCGTGGTCACCACTGAACTGCATCGGTCACTTGGGATTAAGACAGGCACTAGGAGAGTCTCTCGTCAGTAGGCAGGCCTCTATTGACTTAAACTCTGTATCTGCATTCCATTAGACTTCAGTTAACAAAGCTAAGTATTATACTCTCTCTCTTCGAAATATATCTTGTACTAATCTAGCTCAGTGTTTCTAATTTCTGCTGTCCCACCGGCTGGTCACCTCAGACTCTGTACCCGCACACGTGTGCGTCCTACTTCCCTGTGTCGGTCTCTTTCTACTCGGCCACCGACACCTAGGACAACCGGCGGTAACGAGACACAAGAGTGGCGACGAGGATGGAATAGAAAAGTGGCGACGAGGATGGGATACAACCGGCCGCGGTGGCCGAGGGGACTGAGGCGCTCCAGTCACGGTCTGCACGGCCACTACGGTCGGGGATTCGAATCCCCCCTCGGGCATGGATATTTGTGCCGTCTTTAGTATAAGGTAGTTGATAAGTAGTTTGTAAGTTTAGGGACTGATGACCCCGTAGTTAAGTCCTATATGCTTAACAAACATTTGAACATTTTGATGGGATACAAAAGATACTAGTTCTAATCTTTGGATTGTTGACTGCTTTACTTTTTACTGTAATTGTGATTGCATGTTACTGCACCTATTAGACGCCGGCCGCGGTGGCCGAGGGGACTGAGGCGCACCAGTCACAGTCTGCACGGCCACTACTGTCGGGGGTTCGAATCCCCCCTCGGTCATGGATATTTGTGCCGTCTTAGTTAGTTCATAAGTAGTTTGTAAGTTTAGGGACTAATAACCCCGTAGTTAAGTCCCATAGACTATACAAACATACAACATACATACCCATTAGACTGCTGTCGCTGTAACAAAGTGTGACTGAATAAATGGTCTCTAGCATGGAACCCAAACATTTCCGAACATTAAATTTATTACAAGCTTTTGCTTCGTATTCTCTCCTCGATGAATCCCCAAAGTTTGCACACGGTGGAAAAAAAATTACCCTGTATACTCCAGATCGTGAACTTGTACTGTGTGCTACCAGTGAATGGCGAGAGTGGACTAATGAATCAGTTACTCGAGTCACGAGCCCACGGTCTGAAGCGAGAATCGGCGTGCGGAAGAGCGCTGCGATCGAGTGTGGGAGGAGCCGGGAGCCGGACAAAAGCGCGCGGCTGGCCATTTTAATTCGGCGCAAATTGTGAACTCAGCTGATTAAATTGTTGTTGCAGCGGCGGCGGGCGCTGATTGGGCGCCGGCAAATACGAGTGGCGTCCGCCGTCATTAAGGCCCGGCCCTCAAATATTTGCGCGCCCGCCATTATTAATACACACACTGGCCGCCAGCGGCGGGCCCGGCCCTGCCCGCTTACCGGGTTAGCGGGGCGAGCGCGTGGCGTAGCCTGGCCTTCTCCAGCGCAAATCTGCGAGCCGTGTACCGATAGCAGTGCGCATTGGCAGAGGCAGGTTTCCAGGAGGAGTATGTACACTCTTCAAAACAATTATGGGATCACGTGAGATACAATACACAATATACATGTGGTAACGTACAATGGCGTAACTAGGACTTGGCTTTTTTTTTTGGGGGGGGGGGGGGTGCATAGGTCTGCTTGACGAGCAAAATTTTAGTCAGTTTGCAGACAGACTACCATCTTCCACTCCCGTTGAAGAAACTAATTCACTCCCATACAATGAAAGATTCAATCTTTACCTTTACCAGATTGCTGTTATACGATTTCTTTTCCTTTTTTTTTCCGAGTTTGGGGATGGGGTTCTATCCCCCTCATCCCCCCCACATAGTTACGCCACTGGTAACGTATTTTATTCAGATATTGGTTACAGTTGCAATTTCTGTATGTTGTTGTTGTTGTGGTCTTCAGTCCGCAGACTGGTTTGATGCAGCTCTCCACGCTATCCTGTCCTGTGCAAATCTCTTCATCTGAGAATACGTTCGGCAACCTACATCCTTTTGAATCTGCTTACTGTATTCGTCCCTCGGTCTGCCCCTGCGCCGCGGTGGAGTAGCCGAGCAGTCTAAAGCGTCTCGCTGCGGAGAGCGCGGTTGCTCGCCGTGGAGGTTCGAGTCCTCCCTGGGGCATGGGTGTGTGTGTTTGTCCTTAGGTTACTTTACCTAGGATTAAGTAGATTGTAAGCTACGGACTGATGACCACGCAGTTTGGTCCGATAGATTTACAGACAATTGAACATTTCAGATATTGGTTGCAATTGCAATTTCTTTATGATACAACTAGCTGAAAACCCGGCGTTGCCCGGGATGTTAAATATCTGTCAGGCTGCATGTGAAACTGCAGTTGGTGCAGATGGAAAGCACATATTATAAATATCAGGTTCCAGGCTTCCGATTCTATCCAGATATACACCAATTTCAAACCAAAGGTTTATTGACATTACTTATTCTTCGATTTCTTTTTAAATTATAAAGTAAATAATTTTATCATTTCACTATACTTGAATTTCGTCAAGAAATAAGTTGACTCGCCGGCCGCGGTGGCCGAGGAGACTGAGGCGCTCCAGTCACGGTCTGCACGGCCACTACGGTCGGGGGTTCGAATCCCCCCTCGGGCATGGATATTTGTGCCGTCCTTAGGATAAGCTAGTTGATAAGTAGTTTAGGGACTGATGACCCCGTAGTTAAGTCCCATAAGCTAAACAAACATTTAAATAAGTTGATTCTGAAAATAATAAGGTTCGAATCCCCCCCTCGGGCATGGATGCTTCTGCTGTCTTTGGTATAAGGTAGTTCATAAGTTGTGTATAAGTTTAGGGACTGATCACCCCGCAGTTAAGTCCCATAACCTTAACAAACATTGAAAATTTTGAAGTAAAAGAACTTTTAAGATTTCTTTTTTCCTAATGCAATAACCTTTCCCCCTCTATATAACACACACAACATATGTATATCTTCCAGGCTATAATATGAATAAATTCTTTGGTGATCCCGCCCCTGAGATGAAGATGCCAAATCCATTCCGAAGTATTTAATAGACTGCCCTGTAATTTATTAACCGTAATAGAAAATGCAAGTTCCAATGGAAACTGCAGTCTCTTGAAGGTAGATTTGTGGGATATAATCGGCATTCGTTGGGTTTACTCTGTTTCATCCTGTTCCTTTTCTTGTAGCTCTATGAAAGTAAACTGCTTTCGCTTCCAGCCGGATGGAGCAATTTTCCATGAACGTTACTGTTTACGTGCTCATATCTCATGAACTACATGTAGGAATGTGATACAATTTAGAAGCTACATTCAACTATATATGTGTATACTGTATGTAAAATTTCCTGATGCTACAATTTCTAGTGTTCAAATTATAAATTGTAACGTCATACCGAGAGCCGTAGTTTTACTCCATAAACAGCGGAAAAGTAGTAAGCGAGAAACTTTTTTCCTTTCATCATTTGACTATGGTTTCCAGCGAGAAAAAGTTTGATAAAGGTTGGAAATTAAGTTTAAAGTGTGTTGCAAGTCGCTAAGTACTGTCATTCACATACAGTGTATTTAGAAAGCCTCGCCGCATTATGTGATAGTTTTTGCGATTCCTATTGTTTCTGACGTTACATCTTCTGAACCATGTGTCTTATGTGATTCTTAACGCTGCAGCAGTTGTTACCTCACCTTAAGGAATGAGCGTACCAAATTTGGTTGAAATCGGTCCGCTGGTTTAGGAGAAAATGAGCAGCGATGTCGCTAAATGCAGCAGTTTTTCGCACATCTCATTGTTTATGACGTCATATCTCGTGAACTACGTAACGTACTTGATTCTTCCCCTACGGCGACCGTCTTCATGGATTGAAGGTTACGTGTACGAAATTTCATATAGACTGGAACAAAACTGTAGATTTGTATGCAACACGTACAAACATACGGACACTCTGCTTTATGTATTACAAGATACGAAATTTCGCTTTGTCAACTCTATTTAAAGTTAACATGGTATTTACTAGAGCGAAGCACTGTGGGGTTACCATGATAGTGAAAGTCATTCTCGGTGCCCTCTAATATGGGGTGTGATCACCTCGGACTGTCGGTACAGTTACAGACTTGCGTGACATGGACGGTATGAGGTTATCAACCAGCTCCTGAAGGATATTTGGCCATTCTTCCATGAGTACAATATCCAACTCTGTAACAGTTAACCCTTTCAAACCCAAAGTTGCAGATGACGTGACATTAATACGAGAGGAACGGGAGTTGTGTTCAACAAATAGTCAGTCTGTCCGGCCGTTATTACCA
Organism: Locusta migratoria; assembly: GCA_026315105.1. Classification (NCBI taxonomy): domain Eukaryota; kingdom Metazoa; phylum Arthropoda; class Insecta; order Orthoptera; family Acrididae; genus Locusta; species Locusta migratoria. The sequence goes on along the minus strand of CM048749.1, from coordinate 261,701,604 downwards.
ACTGATCAGTCCTCATGACGTCGCTGCTATTGTGTTCAAGCTCCTACTTATTCGGCCTTAAGAGGCAGAGTTAACTACATTCCATACCCCGTCAGACAAATCCGATTAAGTACCATTAGTCCAACACGGATACTTGTGTACTGAAACTACAGACACACCTTATGGGTATTCGAAAGGCTACAAATATTAGTACTGAATCATAATGAAATTCAGAATTGAAAACTCGGAGAATCTGTTTCAAGTTTACGAGAAAAATCGCCAGATGTGCAAGTTTCTGTGTACACCAAACATGTGATACTGTTATGAAGCAATTCCTCGCTTGTATTTAGTTATCACGAAGTACTTCGGGCCAGTGAATACCGAATATTGTATGATTACTAGTGCGCGAAGAACCACCAACCTAATGGGGAAAAAATTGGCAAATAAACACATTCTTATTGAAAATCAAATGTTTGTAAATCTACTGGACTCAACTGCTAGGTTCTTAGTCCCTATATTACAAACTACTTAAACTAAGCTAAAATAATCGAAGGAAACCACATACACCCATGCCCGAGGGAGGCCTCGAACCCCCGACGGTGAACGGCCGCGCATACCGCAGCACGGAGCCTCGGTGCGCACGGCAAATCCGCCGCGGCATTGCGAGAAATAAGTCATCAAATGTGAAGTTATTCCATCATCTTTTAAAATGAAAGTTGCATACTCAGCGATGAGAGGAATAATTAAAAAAGAACGTTCGTCCGTAAACGTTAAAGCAAATTAAATGCAGAACTATACGGACAACTATTTCTCCTTTACCGCAGGTACCATTACACCATTACACCGGGAAATCACCTTTATGATTTTTTTTTTTTTTTTTTTCGTTTTTACACATAATAAATTTTATACTTTGTATGTGGGTGACACAAAAATAAGCGTTGTTGCCGAAAAACATTAAAAATTGAGAAAAATGGAAGTAAACCAAAATCTGTATCTTACTGTAATTACAGCTTTTGTGCACTAGTTTTGTTATGATGCATAACGAAGGGCAGTTTTATTTGCTCCTCACAAATTACAAATATTTCCTAAAGTATTAATTTTAAATAAAAGAAAAACTATAACTAATAGTCAGGAAAAATTATACCTTTCTAGAAATGGTACTTTTTTACTTGAGTTACTCAATGATTCCGCCTTTGAAGTGAAGTTTACCAGTTCTGTCACATAATGCAATTCGTTTTCAACGACGTGCAACCTAAAGTGTAGTTTTATGAACTTTCATTTCCTGAAACGTTTTATGTCAGAGATTCTTTGGTACTAGAATAACGACAAAACAAGTAATAGATCTGGAATACCTGTTCCTGATTTTTTTTAAGAGGTGCTTGGGCTATGCAACCGATGATCAGTGACAGAATGCTCGTGTACAGCAGAATTCGGCTCAGATCAACAAAAATAGATGTCTACAAGTACAATGAATACTCCTGCAATGTTATTAACCAGGCACAGAAGGCTTATTCTTGATTTGTGTTATATTCAGATGTATCGTACGAACCGAAATTGCGGACAACCATAGTACTGGCTAGAGGGAGAAAGTCTCCTTCCCATTTCATTTATTTATTTACTTTGCTTGTTTTCTCTACCCGTGCGGGTCTTCCAGTCCTCAGTTGGTAGAACTAGACAAAAAGAGGAAACCTTCGATCGAACGACTTATACTCCGTTCACCGAGACGAGAGACAGGGTCGACCCCTCAGTTTCGCTGCATCCGTTTCAGGCGTGAGGTCGTTGTGTGTTTTGTTATATAGCAGTGCTATTAGAAGACAAACATTTTAATTTCATTTCTTTTAATACATTATAAAATGTGATGTTCTCCGAAAATTTCCCAATTTTGCGTCTTCGCTTACAACAACAAGCAATTGTTCAAGAATTGGAAATTTCTTACCAAAAACTATTCTTCATATCGCATTTCAATCAAAGTCATCAAGCCGTTCTGAAAGCTTTGTCGTAATTTTTTTTTTCATGGAGGCTTCAAAGAGTGCGTGGCTTTTTATTGACTGCTGTCATAACAATATCAGTCATTGACTGTTCTCGAGACAACTGCTGTGTTTTATACACACTAGGAACTCTCTTTCTCTAAAGAACTTTATTATTTCTTCTTTGAACGCTTTCTGGGTGGACTCAAATTGAACGTGATGTAATGAGGTTACTCTTACGTGATACCAATGAGGGATAAAAAGAGACACACAGACTATGAATGCTGTATGTTATTGTAAACACAAATGCGTTACTATTCAGCAACTGGTCCTTTAAGATGAAGGTCACAGTTAACACCTATTATCACTGCTATATAACAAAACACAAAGGCCCTGAAACGGATGCAGCGAGCAAACCTGTTTTGTCCATCCCTGGTCACGCGCCTCAGTGTGTTTACAGTACATCTCTCGTCTCGGTGAACGGAGTATAGTTGCCTCAGCACCTGTTCGCAGAAATGTAAGATTCGATAATACCGTAGCGAAATAACTACGAGATCACTACTACTGAGCGATCTGTGACGAAGGCAGCCAGGAGTACTGTTTCCACATAAATCACATACTCGGTGAGCGTTAATTACCTGCTAGTTACTTATTTGTAATGCTGGTTAGGAAAATTTATATCTTACAAGTAACACTAGGGGAAGGCAAAATGTGTAGTCCTGCAGATTACCTGTTTTAGTACTACTTGTTAACGCGCCAATATAACTGCAGTGACATCTGCCCAGTTGTGTGTAACTTCATTGGGTGTTGTACGATCCCTTGAACCGTGACACAGTGGAACTGTACGCAATGGCGCCCCACACATAACGCTGAGTCAGCCTTCATAATTCTACAATCTTCGAAGCAGTTCCTTCCGACTAAATTTACGCTCTCGATTGTTTTTTCAGCGCCGGCGTCTTCTAATTTTATAATTCTAGTGCGTGGTAATGGGCAGTTCTTCAGGCTCACGTTAACAAGTAAATGTACAGTGGAAGCCGACATTATTAATTTCCAAATAGATATGATTAAATCTACTTAACATAATCCTTTCTTCGGATTTCTTCTTCGTACCTCATGCCGTGTGTATTCTTTTTCACTGAACTACTTCCACTTTCTCTCTTTATTGTACTGCGCCAGTAAACAAGTAATCGTTTGTATTTCGCGATACAGGTGCCCCTGTTCTTTCCTTCGCATAGACAGTAGGATGTTTTTGTGTTTGAATTCTTGGTAAAGCCATAGCGGTGTAGTAAGTGGCATTGTAGAATTTTCCCTTTCACAAAGATATCAGCGCACATGAACAGTTCCATTTTCTAAAATCTATAAAATGGTATCCAGGGCTGCTTTTTCTTATAGTTAATTTTTAACGAGAGTGTAATTCCTAGCTTGGAAGTACTCTTTCTTACACACTGTTCTAAAGTAGTTGTACTCTGTCACCTGCTGCAGTGGCTTGTTGCAGATTAAAAACGAAAGAATTTCTATCGACATTAACTTTTATATTTTATGTGATGTACATGAGTGAGTCCCCAGACATTAAAATACTGTACTGAAGCAGGTCAATCACTGACGAAAATCGATATACAGTATTTATAAATAAATCTTTTTATTAGAAATACTAATTCTGAAATTCCTATAAAAAAGAGAGAGAGAGAGACAAAGGATACACTTCTAATATGTATAGTTGCACAATGCTTTGTGAATGGGTCATTGATGTACATGGACATATATCCTACAGCCTCTGTTCGCTTAACTCTGTCCCTTTTTCTGTTTCACCCAATCTGCTCTACTTTCCTTTGTCCATCCTACCTCCTTCACCCTCTTTCTGTTGATCTCCACCCTCCTCCTTCTTGTCCGTCTCCTCATCACACTCTCCCTGTTCATCTCCTCTCTACATCAATTACCTCTCCCACATGTATCTCCTTTTACAAATCAGTCTAACGTAAAGCCTACTTAATTCCGGGAAGGATCTTACCCGAATGGTTCGAAATTTTGACACAACGTTACAACGGAATAAGCGCGTGCTTTTATATACCAGTTTTTAAAGTAAGTCACATACGAATTTATACGAATTTTGTAATGGGCGGATAATGACGTGGGTACATGTTCCGGCCAGTGAGGTTGTGGTTCTTAGACGGTTTTCCACATCTAAGTATGTAAATACTGGACTGGTATCCCAGTGGCACCTCAGCTACCCGACTCACGAACATCAAGTAAATTTTCGCACACATTTACGTGGATAGCACTGAACGCTGATCTTTGGAGTATACAGTTTAACTCCGAGAATAACAGAGTGCCCACAACAAGTGTATCGAGTCACTCGTTGAATTAACATGCCGAATCCGCAGCAACTATGCCAACCTCGCGATGATGCGAGATAAAGGCTAAAGGATAAGAGGAGGACGAAGAAAAGCGTAAATCACAACATCCACAGGTTAATCAGCATCTCTAACCTCAAATGAAAGAATCGAGTTCATTAAACACTGTATTACCTCGAAAAATCGTTATATAAATAAAACACGAAAACTGAAGTACCTGTTTTTAAAATTGGTTATGCAAGGAGGCGAAGGAAACTTATATGGTTCGAAGCGGCTTTGCCATAGACGTGCACTAAACAAAAACCATGTGCATACACAGGCGTTAAAAGTGGTAAAAGCAAGCAAATGTTTACATATCTAAAGGAGGTATTAAACTACGATACGCCGCAAAAGGTAGAGGTCCAGCACAACAACCGTCAAATGGTAGAATGAGTGAAACTACAAGGTGAAGTTTACAGAAATGAGAGATTGACATTATTTCTTGGTGTCGCTACATCGCGTATTATCCTGAAAGAATAATTTGTCGCAATCTGCTATTTCTAACAGAGAGTTCACATAATTTCCTAATTTGTAATTACTTTATTCTGAATGGCTACGTCCTACTTTCCTTATTATAAAGAAACTATTTAACCAAGTTCAACACGTATTTAGAAACTATCGTTCATGTGAAACATAACTTGCTCTTTAGTCACACGAAGTGTTGATTACTATCGACAAGGGTTCTCAAATTAATTGCGTATTTCTAGATTTCCAGAAGGTTTTCGACACCGTACCTCACAAACGGCTTTTAATCAAATTGCGTGGTTATGGTATATCGCCACAAATTTGCGACTGGATAGGATTTCCTGTCAAAGAGGACTCCGTTTGTAGTAATCGATGGTAAGGAATCGCCTAAAACAGAGATGATATCGGGCGTTCCTCAGGGTAGTGTTATTGATCCTCTGCTGTTCCTTATCTACATAAACGATTTAGGAGAAAATTCGAGCAGCTCATTTAGGTTATTTGCAGACGACGCCGTCATTTATCTTCTAGTAAAGTCATTTGAAGCTCAAAAACAATTGCAGAACGATTTAAATAAGATATCAGTACGGTGTAGTAACTGTCAATTGACTCTATACAATGAAAAGTGTGAAGTGGTCCACATGAGTACGAAAAGAAATACGTTAAACTATGTTTACAAGATAAATCAATCGAATGGTAAGGCCGTAAGCTCCACTAAATACCTAGGAATTACTGTTGCATCAGACTTAAACCGGAAAGAACATGTAGATAATGTCGTAGGAAAGGCGAACCAGATACTGCGTTTTATTGGCAGATTGAAATGATGCAACATAACTACTAAAGAGACTGCATAAACTACGCTTGTCCATCCTCATTTGGAATATTGCTGCCCGGTGTGGGATCTTCATTAGGTGGGTTTGACGGAGGTCTTCGAAAGAGTCCAAAAAAGGGCAGCTCGGTTTGTATTGTCACGGTAGAGGTGAGACAGCGTCACGGAAATGATACAGGACCTGGGATGGGAATCATTACAACAACGGCGGTTATCGCTGCTGCGTGGTCTACTTACGATTCTCCATTCACCAACATTCTCTTCCGAATGCGAAAATATATTGTTAACTCCCACCTACAAAGGTAGAAATGATCATCAGAATAAAATAAGAGAAATCAGAACTCGAACGGAGAGATTCAGATGTTCTTTGTTCCCGCGCGCTGTTAGAAAGTGGAATGGGAGATGAATAGTGCAAAGGTGGTTCGATTAACCCATTGTCAGGCACTTGAATGTGATTTGCAGAATATATGTATATGTTGATGTCCCGCTTAAAAGTTTCACGCCGGCCACACACGTTCAGAAACAAGATCCGCCGGCCTTGGTGGCCGAGGGGACTGAGGCGCTTCAGTCACGGTCTGCACGGTCACTACGGTCGGGGGTTAGAATCCCCCCTTGGGCATGGATATTTGTGCCGTCCTTAGTTGTAGGTAGTTCATAAGTAGTTTGTAAGTTTATGGACTGGTGACCCCTTAGTTAAGTCCCTTAAGCTTAACAAACATTTGAAAATTTTTTTGAAAAGTTTCACCTCAAATATCTCTGACACATTAGCGGATATTGGAAAACTACTTTTTTTTTTCTTTATTGTAATTTTATTGTCGGTTTCACCGGGTAGCCTGGCAGCAGCATGCTATACCACTATTTAGGAATAGATTTTGTACAATGGACAAGATGAATAGTTAAAATGCAATGGAGGTTAGAAACAGGTGAATTTAAAACAGACATGGTGAAACATTGGAGAATAAAACATAGTCACAGGCGATAAAAGACACACAGTCATTAGAAACTGTTGCCACAGTGGCGTAGAAACAATGACGATCACAAACACTGGTCACGAAGAACAAAACCGAGACACTGGATAAAACACTTAGGCGACTCTGGTACATTCTGCGATGGTCGCAAGGAGTTGAAATAGGCACTGAATGGACGCAGTGCACAACAATGTTACGACGAAACACCAGTTAAATATTTGTTGCACTTTGGGCCCTGTAGAGGGAAGGAATTAAGGGAGAGGAAGAAATGGGGATGGGGGACAGGGAAGGGAGAGGGGGAAAGGAAGTGCGTAAGGACTCCTTGGGAGGGGAAGGATGGGTGAACATAGAAGGAGAGGGTGGAGAGGAGGGAGCGATGAATCTTTGGTGAATTGAGTGGGAAGGATTAGGGTTGGTAGAATGGGTAAATATCAGGACGAAGGGTATCATCCAGAAGGGGAAGGTAGCGGAAGTTACCCTGGGAGAGGATGTGGAGAGTGTGAAGGTGGAGTGGGGAGGGATGCAATGGTATAGGCGTGGCAGAGGCTCAGGATTGGTGAGCTGGGGGTAAACTAGTGGCTTGCGGGAATCTATTTTGCGAGTGGTGTAAAGGCTCCGGATGTGCTCTAAGAACTGCAGGAGGCGAGGCAATGGGATTAAGTCGTAAAGGATCGCTTGGGGGAGGAGAGACGGATACGATTAGCATATAAACGTACTGCAGGGGCTTATGCAACACCACCTAGAAGACAAGGCCTCACAACAGGCGGTATATCACGTCACACCGTGATGCCGCGACTGCTAGCTCTTTGACTGGCCGCTACTAGGCGGTGGGCTATACCAATGCCACCTAGATACAAGGCCTGTGCACTGCCTGCTAAGAGTAGTCATGTAGTCATAATGAAAGAAAACTATATGTTTTACGTAGCCATGTACTGAGTTTAGGAATACGTGCACTTGGTACAGTGGGTTTCAGAATGTTAATGATGCGATTCAGAGACAAATTTGTGTAGGTATAAGTTATTTATGAACTATTAGTAAGACCTCTTACTGGTGTTGGCATCGGACGATTCATATTAGTCATTTTGCCTCATACCAGCAAAAATCTGCACGGAGAATCAAATACATAACATTAAGAACATTCTGAAACACCGCATGCAAAGTGCACGTATTCCCAAAATCACATAATGCTACGTACGACAAAGCGTTTTCTTTTATTGTGACTACCCTTGGCGCACAGACCTTGTATTCAGGTGGCGTTGGCTGTTCCCCAGCGGCCAGCCAGTCAGGAACCTCTCGGTGTGACGTGGCACCGACTGTTGGGAGGCCTTGTCTACTGGGTGGTGTTGACTTATGAAAGTAAGTACTACGATACATTCAAAAATATATATTATTTTCAACAGAAACTTATGTTTTCTTTAAATGAGCACCTCATATTATTACTAATGCAAAGAATAGAATGAGATATCACTGAGAAAATGGCTTTGGTTGCATCCCAATAAGACAATTACATCCCGAGAAACTGCGAAGCGAATTGCATGCAGCGTGCAGATGGCACCCTATTGCGGGCAGTGTGATCTTTGGGACTTGCGCTACCAAAGCGTTGCGTCCATTTCAAGCGTCAAATTCGCTTCACAATTTCTCGCAATGTAACTGACGTATTGGGATTCAACCAACACCATTCTTTCTGTGTTTTCTCGTCCTGTTGACGACGTCATCGGAAAGAATATGTAGTGTCCATTTAAAAATCATATTTGTTTACTCTAAATAAATAAATAAGTAAATAAATAATAAAAAACGGAATCGGTGTAGTTAAAAATGTAATAGACTGCTGATGGTTGCCAATATGCATTTTTTTAAGTATACTACGGCTGCTACCCCACATCTCAGTAATAATTTGAATATTTATTTACGTTTTAGAATGTTTAATTGTACTTATTGTCATAAAACCCAGTCGCACGCTCATGTAGTTGAAAGTCACTTTTACGTTAGATTAGATGTACTTTTAGTTCCAGTTGCTCCAAATTGAGGTGATCCTCTTGGATGTAAAATGTCAGAAAACACGATTCACAATAAATACTTACAAAATGAGGTCAGATGTGTTACTGTATCTTCCACAGACCCACAAATGTAATCGCCTTTTTAATTTTTTATACACTCCTTTTCATATTTTTTAAATTGAAAATGTGTATTGCTGAATAGTGGACACCTTTCTGAGCCAAAGTATGTGGATTCAATTCTTTGTGAAATGTAGTTTCTAGTATAGATTCCATGAACTGAGCTATTAGTTTGAAATTAAAGACATCATTTGAATGACAAATTTCATTAGAGAGTAAATGTATTGGGAAGCTGTAATTAGTATCCCCATTTCTTTAAATAACCCTCAGCAGGATGTTCTTGAGTTGACTCTGTAAATTATTTGTATCGCACGTTTTTGGGCTCTCAAACTTTAGCCAGAAAATGATCCCGTATACCATTCTTGAGTTAAAGTACCCATAATACGCTCTGATTTTTATTTTTATATTTCATATGTCGCATAGTAACTGAACAATTTCCATTGTTATAAGTTCGTAGGCTTCCACGGCCGGTGTCATTTTGAATAAAACAATTAGGCAGCGTCATATTTAAACATTTAGCAAAGGAATAGATTTTGACCACTGTGCAGTGGTTGTCTTCAGGGCGGTTAACTGTTGGTTGCTGCTGGATGTATACCCCTATATATTGCAAATTTTCGGTTGTCTGATACCGACGTCATATATCATAGATGGTGATTACTTGGCAGTAGCGTTTGCTACCCTGGTAAGTGATTGGTAGGCACAATCTTTTATCGGATTGGAAGACAATAGACAATAACAAGTAGCTCCCTGAGGATTGGGTTTCCTGCAACGAACGTTCAGGCCGCGCGTCAGTTCTACTGTGGCCGACGTTTACGCTGGAGAACTCGGGTCAAGTAGTGCCGCTGGCTGGCGCACACACCCGATCCGCTGAGCAGGGATTTTGTGGCAACCACGTCGAAGGTAAGTTGTAGCCATCCTCCCTATACATGTTGTTAGGTCGTTTAATTACTTCGATAGCTTCTCTTATTTTACATTGTTGCACTCACGGTTCCCGAGCAAGTACGCGAGGTTCTCGCATTCTTTCTGGTGTTCTGCCACAGCTGACTTGTTGACTTGTCCCAGTCGTATGTAAGGTTCATGTTCCGAAATGCGAGTGCTGATGGGTCTCCAGGTTGCACGAACATTAACTTCAATTTGGAGATTTTGTCTACGAATCACTTATCAGGTTAACAAACGTAGGAGCCTACTGATACGGTGTTGCCATACTAGATGTATGACGTCCGTATAAGATAACTGAAAATTCACAGTATATATGGGAATACATCCAGCAGCATCCATCAGTTAACCACCCTGAAAAGAACTACTGCACAGTGGTCGAAACGTCGGCAATTCCTTTGCTGTTTTTAAAAAATGACGCTGCCTCATCCCCAGAACTGTTTTATTAAAAATAGCCATGCGGGAGTAGCCGAGCGGTCCGGAGGGCCACGTTACGGATCGCGCAGCCTCCCTCGTCGGAGGTTCGAATCCTTCCTTGGGCATAGATGTGTGTGTTATCATTGGGTTAGTTTAACTTAGTTTAAGTACTTTGTAAGTCTAGGAACTGATACCAACGTAGTTTCGTCCCATAGAATTACAAATATTTGAACATTTTTTATTCAGAATATCCATTGTTATTACAGAGATATTTAGGGTGAAAAATTTAAGTGGGAGAAAAATCTTCAAATGCTTGTAGAGCTTATGGAACTCAACTACGGGTTCATCAGTCCCTAAACTAGCTTATACTAAAGACGGCACAAACATCCATGCCGGAGGGGGGATTCGAATCCCAGACGGAAAACGCCCTAGCGTATCGTAGCATAGCGCCTCAATGCGCTCGGCCGCTCCGTCGCGGTTGAGTGGACACCTTGTATGTAAATGCAGTGTTCAGGTAAGAACTACAATTCTGCATACAAATAAACTGCACTTAAATTTGAAAATAATTTGAGGACGGACCACATGCGTAAGAATAAAAGCACAGCCGATGAAGTTGTTATGACACGCACTATGGAGCTGGGCCCCTCATAACAGTACGAGTAAAGCGTTAACGCCGGAATGACCTAAAAATGAGCGTCATGCCGCGGCGTGCCATTCGTCACACGGAGGCCTTCCGGCGGACGTGCCACTCGCAGCGGCCATCCATCCGTCCGTCGTCGGCAGAAGCCGCGATAAACAGGTATTTAAGTGCCATATAAATAAGCCGCGGGCTCAGCGGCCCGGGGCCCGCCGTCAGTTAAGTGCCGCGGTAATTCTTTAAGTCTGCCGTAATCCGGCGCGCGTCGTTATGGCTTTTATCGCCCGCGAAACAACACTCGTCGGCCGGGCCGGCGTTATTGTGGTAAGCGGTAAGCGCGCACTCCTTTACTGCCCGGCCAGACTTAACTGCCCAGCGAGCGCCCGCCGTTCTGCCGGACGCCACTCGCCAGCATTTCGACGTCGCCCGAGCAGATTTACACCTGCTTCGTGCCCGGCGGGTCGTTTTCGTTACAACGAGAACACGCTTGCACTTCTCTGGCTCCGGCGCTGCCTCAGGCCGACACCACCCAGAGGGAAGGCCGCGTGGCTCTCGTGTGAAGTCATGCAGAGTAGGCCTCGATCACGTATCTGACTGGGTAGCCGCTGGGGCACGGCCCGCTATGTTGTAGCGGCTATCCAGTCTTCAAATGTTTGTAGAGCTTATGGGACTTAACTACGGGGTCATCAGTCCCTAAACTTACAAACTACTTATGAACTAGCTTATCCTAAGGACGGCACAAATATCCATGCCCGAGGGGGGATTCGAACCCCCGACCGTAGTGGCCGTGCAGACCGTGACTGAAGCGCCTCAGTCCCCTATTATTTATTTGTGACAAAATATCATAAAGACGCTCCTTTGATAGACTGGGGTTGAACCGTAGCATGGGAAAGATATTCTGTCATGGTGTACAAATTATAACACTGACTGACGTTAAATACTATATCCTTTAAAGCTATGAATATATAGTTTTCGGTAATGTATTATAACAAATAATGTCTAAAATGATGTGTTTTCAAAAGTTCTTCAATTTCTGGCCCTTTAAAAAGATTATATTTATACATCGTACGCTAAAACGTTTGCAATATGGCGGATTAAATGTTCTGCTTGTCACGTGAAAACCAGGTCGCTTTTCATTGGCCACGTTCCACTCTACGAAGCAAAAATCCAACATGCTGGATCCTTCATTCCACGCTTCGCAGGGCAGTGGAACGTGGATTCCACGGTGCAACGGCACCACGTCCTCCTCCACGTGCGTTTCCACGTCCCGTGAGAGGACGGCATAAGGCCGTGTTCACACTGCCGGCCGGGCTGAGCCGACACCACCTAAAGGCCGCGACGCTCTCCCTCATGCAGCTTAAGCTGCACGCACGTACCTGACTGGCTGGCTGCTTCGGCATAGTGGGCCATGCCCCAGCGGCTACCCAGTCAGCTACGCTCATGCAGCCTATTCTGCACGACGTCACACGAGAGCACCTCGGCCTTCTCTCTAACTGAGAAGCCGAGCTGAGTCGAGACATTAAACATGTTGATTTCAATTGCACTGTTCGCACTGCCGGCCGCTCCGTGACGACTCCGCTTCAGCCGGCTTACACCGAGCCGATGATATTCAGAATGTTTAATATTTCCGGCGCTAGCCGATTGGGCTATGATATTGCTTCTGCAGAACAAGTGTCTCACGTCTCCAACCCATTTTCAATACAAGTCTCTCTGCCTGATAGCTTTTTTAAAAAACACTTGTGGAGATATATTCTGTTGATTTTCTCTTGTACTACTATTAATTCTGCAAAATGAATACAAAATTCAGAAATGTTTTAGCTGTTCTCACCAGGAAAATCTCTTTCAAATGTCTGTCGAATTTCATAAAATAAAATAACAGAATCGATGAACAGTTAGCTGGCTCTCAGTAGACGGCAGTTAACAAGTTTTGGCCACCACCATGTTTGCTTCGATCTTCAGCTGACAGTGCGTTAGGATAATATCTTTTATTTTAACTGAAAGAAAAATGCGCTGATTTAGTTTAGCCTCCGACACTACAGGTCAGCTCAGTAAAGTATGAGAAGCGTGTTAAGTGTTGTTGCTTAGGCCCCGAAGGTCTGTTCTACACGGAGGATGAATTATGTTTCTTTACGTACGCGATGAGTTTCCTCTGCCAAGGGGACATTACAGGGTCTTTCTCCAAGTTCAAATGTTCAGATGTTTGTAAAGCTAAGGAAACAAACTGATGAGTCTATTGTTTCTTGTATTTGCACTGTACGTAAAGCAACTTGCGCTAAGAACAACACAAATACCCTTGCCCGAGGGAGGACTCGAAACTGCGACAGGAATGGCAGTGTAATCAGTGCAAGGCGCCTTAGACCTCATGGCTATTCTAGTGTGACGGAGTTGCTCCCTTTAATTTTCCTCGTTGTAATATCAGAATCCTAATATCAATTTCACAAAGCGACCTGTTCGGTTAGGCGTGTGGTCTAACGCACCGCTTTCCGAGATGGGGAAGCGTACCGGCTCTGGTTCCAATCCATCAGGCGGATTAACAAAGGGGGTCAGAGTGCCGGCTAGCCTGGATGTGGTTTTTAGGCTGTTTTCCACATCCCCCTAGGTGAATATCGGTCTGGTCCCCAAGTCCTGTCTCAGTTGCATGATTCTCAAACATTTTGTAACACTTTACAGTTTCATACATATAACACTATCTACAGACATTTGGAGTACACACTTCCGGGCGCATAGGGTAACGGCAGAAAGGGCATTCGGCCACCCCGTAAATACTAACACGCCAAATCTGATTAACAAAGCCGACCCTGCGTGTGCGGGAACATGGCTAAAGAGAAAAAAGAAGAGTATCAATTTCACGAAGTAGTAAAATTTAGTCAAAAGCAAAACACTCTAAAAATGGCCTTGGAGATCAAAAGTTTTTCCAGGAGCTACGAAGGACAAAAGATTTGCACCTTTAGAAAGTATTCTGGTAATTAAAAATCCCTTAGCTGTATTTGAAAGGTATATATCTTGTAATGACAATTTGCTTCCCTCTCTCTCTTTTTTTCACTAAGACTACAGTTAAATTTGCAAAAATGAATCTGTTGTAATGGTAGTCTGCGTTTCTATGCTTCCCGGTAACTAAATCCAGCGCTGGAATTGACTACTACACGGAAAAACACCATTTAAAAGTTTAACGAGATGTATGTCTATACAAATAAAAGTTAATAATTGTATGTGTTACTAACCATAATACTGTAGAACAGCTACACCAAGTCAGTTTTTTCCCTCCCCTTAATATTCGTTGAAGTCCGAAGAAGATTCTTATGAAAGGACCAAAGGGAAAATTACATTGGAAAAAGTAAAACCTATGAGGACTGGAACTTAAATAGTGGAAACAATGCTGTGGAGACATTATTCAATGGAGTCTACTATTGTCGCTGATAACACACGTTTCTGACATACCTAACTTACCTACAAGCAAATGGACTCGTCCGTCCACGTCTGTGGTATGCGCACAATCAAGGGAAACACAGTTACTTGTGAGCGAGCAGTCCAACGTAACGGTGTCACTATGTTTTCAACACAACAACGGAGTTATATCCAGATTTAATGGAGCATCACCTGTGATCAGGGAGCATCACCTGTTATTAGCTTTATGAAAGAAGCGGCAAGACTTTCTGCGCAACTCCAACAATCATTGTTCACAACATTGCGCAGGCACATCAGCGAAAGCCATGGCTTCTCTGTTTGGTCGATGGGACTGGGAAGTACTGCACCATCCACCATACATCTCGGACTTAAATCCTTATGAATTTGATTTGATTCCGAATACGAAGAAACCACTTCGAGACAGTCGCTTCAGAAATGTCCCAGAAATTCGACAGGCAGAAGACCACACCATTGGCACCATCAGCAGAACAGGCTGTGCTAACGGTATACTACGCCTTCCACATCGCTGTCAACGGGTTCTACACAACGCTGATGACTACTTTGAAGGATAGTAACAGGTGTAAACATGTAACGCTTTTGTATCGGTTGTGAATAAATAGTTGACACTATTTAAGTTCCAACCCTCGTATTTTCATATCCATTTATACTTTTATACAGGAGTCTATTACTGAAGTAATTCTAAATCGCAGACCGATTTTGATGAAATTTGTTGTGTGTCTCAGTGTGCCTGTCAGTTGTTTAGCTTCACAATTCATAATACACAACAAAAAAGGTAAAAAATTCTGATGAGACTAAGAATTTAATAAAGAAGCAAACAACTTGTTAAGAAGCAAGATGATGCAAGTGAAGGAAAGAAAAATAGATGCTTACTCATGCATGAATTTCTGGAGCAGAGAATAAAAGTACATTAGTTGAAAATCATGGTCTCCACTACCTCCAGCCCTCGCTCAGATCAAAAGATATGGAGGCACGGCAACAGCACAAATTACTATAGTCCGCCGCATGTAGGAAGGCGGCCCAGATTTCAGTCGTTCTGTGCATCCCCCTCTATTACTGCATTGACAGCCAATAATGTTCATCCTCTAAGCGCGTGGCTGGCCGTGAGTTACACAGTGTTTCTCGCGCAAGCTCCACTATTGGCGCTCCATGCTTCCCATACAGGTCTGCCTCTATGCTAGGAAGCGCTTTCTTAAACGACGCCAACTGTAATAAAAGAAACTTGCAACCAAATGGAACATATTTATTAGGAGGTAATGCTGAATACATTTATTCTCAACATTTCTCATTCCAATCCTCTGCCCCTCCCCTTCTCCCCCTACTCTCCAATCTAGCCTATTCTCTTACCCCATGTTGTGTGCATAATATGGCAGGGAGTGTTATTCTTTACAGATCACTTGTTTTACGGTGTATCACTAAATTACTTACGTACTTAGGTACAAGTAAGGAGGTACTTAGGTACAAGTAAGGAGCTGGAAAATAAAAAAACTATTACCTCGATAAAACCTAGCAATTATTGCTGGACATATAAAAATGATACGTAACTATAGCGACAGTCGGTATTGTCCACAACAGGTCGAGGTTAACGCAGGGGCGAGTTCGTATTCGAATCACGTTAGCAGCAGCAGAAACATGTGGGAGGTCAAGTGGCTTGACCCGGAGCTAACGAGATGATTGACTCGGAACCAATTTTAACTGTGGTTGTGAGTGATGTCATGCGTCCGCCGGCGGCCGACGTCGGCATAGGACTAACACTGCTGGTGGGCGAGAGCGGCTCTTGAAGAGCCAGTGTGATTTAGTGGCTTAACCTTAGTGTACCATGGAGACTTGGCATTGGTTTCGAATTTCTACTTATGAAAATCAATCCTACGAACTTCCTTCCATTGTTTATCCAGGTCTAACATTGTTTCAGACCAGGCGTAGGTAACCTTTCGCCAAGCGCGAACTGGGACCACATACTGACTTTCCTCGTCTTAGAGATTGGCGAACTGATATAAATCACTCCCTTTTCCCGATACGGCACGCCAAAAAATTACGTCTCAAAACGCACCTTTTTTGAGAGGACATTTCTTAAGTTGGCGCATCCCACAGTGTAGGATGCAGAAGATAGCTTCGCTGGGTGCAAACCGTCACCCCTCGACTTCCGCAATAGCACTGTATCCCCCTTTCCTTACGCGCGTGTCGCTCGATCGGCCTGTCTCGTTCTTTTCAAAACCTTCACCTATGTTTCATTCGCCACTGCCATACGTTTTTATGTGCAATGGGCGGAGAGGTTAATTTCGTGGGTCAAGATTGCAGATGTTCAAATGTGTGTAAATTTGTAAACCTAAGGGACGAAAGTGATGAGATCATCGATCCCTAGACTTACATGCGACAACAGCAAACCTAAAGTAACTTATGATAATGACCACACATACACCCATTCGAGAGGGAGGATTAGAACCTCCGACGGGATCGGCCGCTCATTCCGCAAAATAGCGCGTTAGCCCGCGCGGCCTTACCCGCTCTGCGATTGCAGATGTAAAAGAGAAGTAAATAGCAGTACATATTATTATTATTATTAAAACTAGGAAGAGGTAAAGAAAAATTGAACATCCCTTATTTAGCATTTGCAGATGACCTAGCAATTATAACTAACAGTGAAGAAACCGCAATGAAACAAACTGAGATCCTGAAAATATGTTCAGAGAAGGTTGGCCTGCAAATCTCCTTTGATACCTACACAGATTACCTGGAAACAGGTTAACTAAACGTCTATTGGACTATGTGGCATCACTTAAAGCAACAATACCCTGGGTAACTGAAGTTAAGAAGGATTTGACAAATGCAAAAATTGATATAACAAACACATCAGACAGAGATACATTCAGAAGAAAAGGTTTACTTCAAAGATGGCACCAAAACCATACCGACCAAAGTGAACCGGAGGAAGAGAGAAGGCCTTTGGGGAGAAAATGAAGAAATATTGGGAAAATAGGAAGAACCTTAAGAAACATTGATAAATCACCTGCTTATCGTTCTCCAAATTCAAAAATGTTCAAATGTTTGTATAGCTTATGCGACTTAACTACGGGGTCATCAGTCCCTAAACTTACAAACTACTTATGAACTAGCTAACACTAAGGACGGCACAAATATTCATGCCCGAGGGGGGATTCAGAACCCCGACCGTAGTGGCCGTGCAGACCGTGACTGGTGCGCCTCAGTTCCCTAGGCCACCGCGGCCGGCTTATCGTTTTCCCATGGGGACAATCGCTAATAATAATAATAAATCCGAAATAAATTTCGGATTTCTGAAGTGTGGAAAGTGGCTCTTATCAATTCTTAAAAAAAAAAAAAAATAAATAAATAAAAAAAAATAAATAAATAAAGTGTGGTAGAGGCGATGCATTGAAAATTGCGCGACGGTCGGGATTCAAACCGAGGACCGGCTGCTCACTTGGCAGACGCTTATTTTCATTCTATAATGTATATATGGTATAATATTTTTGAATAACTCTTCAAGTCAAGCTAAAGTTTTTAGAGTCCAATAGCGTGTATATGTATTATTTGTGGAGTAAGTTCACGGATACCTTGTAGAAGCCTCTTCAAAAAACTTGGTTTACTAACTACTGTCTTTCATTACATTTATTCCCATATGAAATTTTCCATAAACAATATATCCCTTAATATAATAGCGTATGCTTCCGCTGCCTAAGTCAGTGGACATAAAAGGTTTTTTGGTGATGTACCGCGTCATGATGTAATATGGCTATTACTTTTATAACCGACATTTTGGCCAATGTTACAGTGACCTCCTTCTGGGTATACTGATGTGAGCTGGTTGTTAGGCGTCACTATAATTTGTCATCACTGTTAACTGTGACTTTACGTCAGAATTTTAAAATCTTCGGAGTTATTGGTAATTTTTTGCCGGAAGATTGGAAACTTTATTACGAGGAGGAAGGAGTGGGGAGTAGCTGTTTTCTATTGCTTCGTGCATAGAGAGACATTATTGGTTGTCTTCGGCGAATGAGGTGCGGGCTTCCGTGTCTCTCCTACTATCCGCTTTTCCCAACAAACAGCTCATTTCATACATATAATACTAGGAACAAAAACGATCTACACAAGGACTTAAAAGCACTTAGTTTAGTTCAACAAGGGGTCTACTACTCACGGACATACTTCTTCTTTATCGTTTGTCCCGCATGCTGGCGGGGTCCGCAGTTTTGGCTCGTTGTCATTTCCTACGATCTTGTGCCTTGTCAGGGTAGAGAGCTGAGATCTTGAAGTCTTCATGCAGGGTATCAAGCCATCGCTGCCTTGGTCTTCCTACTGGCCGTTTCCCATTTATATTTAAGTCAAAAGCAACTTTTGCTACTGACGTTTCATCCACTCTAACGACACGCCTGTACCTGCGTAGGCGGTTTTCACTCGTCTTATTTACTGTTGGTGTAACACCGTATTGCCTACGAACTTCACTGTTTGTGACGTGGTCGTGCAGCGTTAATCCTGGTGTCCACCTGAGCATCTTTGTTTCCATTACAGCAAGTCTTTGTTCCACTTCTTTTGTCGAAGATCAGCATTAAGCCCTTTATAGTTCAACTGGGATGATGCCGATCGGTAAATTTTGGATTTTAGCTTGTTGGTAATTTTCCTGTCACACAGTACTCCAGTAGCAGAACGCCACTGCTCAGGCGGTTGGAAGTTTCTACACTAAGATTTTCATCAGCTTCAATTGTCGATCCGAGATACTTTAAGTTTATTGCTGTTGGGAGATAAACACCATTGATTTTATTCCTAACAGAGTCTTCTAAATCTGCAGAAATGTTTTCATAACATTGAGCCGTAGTCCTACTTCTGCAAGGTGGTCATTCCAGGTTTGGACTTCAAGTTCAGTCTTGTCCTCCGAGGGCAGTAGTGCATCATCAGCGTATAGTAACGCCCAGGATGCGGTTTTTTGCAGATCACTCGTGACGATATCCGTGACTGTAATGAATAGGAGGGGTGAAAGGGCAGATCCCTGGTGAATTCCCACGGGAAGAGGGAAGACGTCAGATAGCCCGGCAGCTGACTGTACCCGGCTCTTTGGGTCATGGTATAGCAGTCTGACCCATCCAACCAGTTCTTCAGGAACTCCATACTCTCGCAGGGCAAGCCAGATTAACTCATGTGGCACTTGGTCAAAGGCCTTTTCGAGGACAAGGAAGGCAAGGTGTAGGAGCTTTGACTTTTCACGGTGTTTTTCGACGAGCATGCGAACACTATTGATAGCATCTGTCGTCGCACAGCCCTTTACAAATCCGCATTGTTTAGTGGAGACACTGATAATTTGTCGGATCCTTATATCGATGATGCGCTCAAATAATTTCATGGTGTGTGACTGAAGGCATCTTGGGTGGCAGTTGTTACATTCAGCTGGGCTACCCTTCTGCTTCCAAATTGAAAGAAGTGTGCTACATGTCCAGTTAGCTGGAATATGTCCCTCCTCAATAATTTTGTTAAAGTAGTCCATCAACCATTCAGTTGAATCCCAGGGATTTGACTTTCACAGCTCTGCCAGCAGATCATGGGGCCCCATTGCCTACTCAGGAACATACACTCCTGGCCATTAAAATTGCTATACCACGAAGATGAGATGCTACAGACGCGAAATTTAACCGTCAGGAAGAAGATGCTGTGATATGCAAATTATTAGCTTTTCAAAGCAGTCACACAAGGTTGGCGCCGGTGGCGACACCTACAACGTGCTGATATGAGGAAAGTTTCCAACCGATTTCTCATAAACAAACAGGAGTTGACCGGCGTTGTCTGGTGAAACGCTGTTGTGATGCCTCGTGTAAGGAGGAGAAATGCGTACCATCACGTTTCCGACTTTGATAAAGGTCGGATTGTAGCATATCGCGATTGCGGTTTATCGTACCGCGACATTGCTGCTCACGTTGGTCGCGATCCAATGACTGTTAGCAGAATATGAAATCGATGGGTTCAGGGGGGGGGGGAGGCAATACGGAACGCCGTGCTGGATCCCAACTGCCTCATATCACTAGCAATCGAGATGACAAGCACCTTATCCGCATGGCTCTAACGGATCGCGCAGCCACGTCTCTATCGCTGACTCAACAGATGGGGACGTTAGCAAGACAACAACCATCTGCACGAACAGTTCGACGACGTCTGCAGCAGCATCAACATCAGTTCGGAGACCATGGCTGCGGTGACCCTTGACGCTGCATCACAGACAGAAGCGCCTGCGATGTTGTACGCAACGACGAACCTGGGTGCACGAAAGGCAAAACGACATTTTTTCGGATAAATCCAGGTTCTGTTTACAGCATCATGGTGGTCGTACTTGTGCGTGGCGACTTCGCCGTGAACGCACATTGGAATCGTGTTTCCGTCATTGCCATACTGGCGTATCACCAGGCGTGATAGTATGGCGTGCCATTGGTTACACGTCTCGGCCACCTGTTGTTCGCATCGACGGCACTTTGAACAGTGGGCGTTACATTTCGGATGTGTTATGACCCGTGGCTCTACCCTTCATTGGATCCCTGCGCAACCCTACATTTCAGCAGGATAATTCACGACCGCATGTTGCAGGTCCTGTATGGGCCTTTCTGGATACGGAAAATATTCGACTGCTGCCCTGGCCATCACATTCTTCAGATCTCTCACCAACTGTAAACGAGTGGTCAATGGTGGCCGAGCAACTGGCTCGTCACAAAACGCCAGTCACTACTCTTCATGCACTGTAGTATCATGTTGAAGCTGCATAGGCATCTGTACGTGTACACGCCATCCAAGCTGTGTTTAACTCAATGCCCAGGCTATCAAGACCGATATTACGGCCTTAGGTGGTTGTTCTGGGTACTAGTTTCTCAGGACCTATGCACCCAAATTGTGCGAAAATGTAATCACATGTCAGTTCTAGTGTAATATCTTTGTCCAATGAATACCCGTTTATCATCTGCATATCTTGTTGGTGTAGCAATTTTAAGGGCCAGTGTACATTTTCATTAGTTTGCCAGCAACCACACAAAATTTAGCTACAAATAAAGATCAGTTTAAGAGGAGCCTCACGACTTATAAGAGACCAACTCCCCCTATTAATATTTGAATAGAACCAAATGATGTACGTATGGGTATTGATACAATCAGTTTTATTATATCAGCTTGTAAAAAATGAAATAAAATAAAAATAAAATAAAATATTTTTACAACTTCCACATCCACGATGGATCTATGGAATGAACAAGTAACGTAATGTAATCCTCTAGCCACTCCTGCTCAGCCAGTTGTATTGATTAAGTGTTTGGTTAGTCTCCTTTGTCCATGAACCAGCACACGCTCTTTGTTCTGTCGTCACCCTCGCTGTGGGCTCGCAGCTAACATCCACGATGATCTCCTCCACATGGATCTCTGGAATGAACAAGTAATGTTAAGTTTTGAATAAAACCAAATGATGTATGTATGAGTATAGTTACGATCAGTTCGCTTGTAAAAAGTAATTAAATAAAAATAAAATAAAAGTAAATATTTTTTACAAATTCCACATCCACTATGATCTCCCCCACATGGATCTATGGAGTCAATCGTAACGTTGTCACCATGTTCTCAACACAACAACGGAGTTACATCCAGATTGAATGGACCATCACTTCTGATCAGCTTTGCGAAAGAAGCGACAAGAATTTCTGCGCAACCCCTCCAATCATTTTTCACAACAATGCGCAGGTGCATCAGTGGAAGTCATGGCTTCTCTGTTTGGTCGTAATGTAATGTAATCCTCTAGCCACTCCTGCTCAGCTGGTTGTATTGATTAAGTGTATTGATTAAGTGTTTGGTTAGCCTCCTTTGTCCATGAGCCAGCACACGCCCCTTGTTCTGCCGTCGTCGCCCACTCTGTGGGCTCGCAGCTAGACACCTTGCGCGATGGCACCTGAGAGCCCGCCGCCTCCTCCTCTAGGGAGCAGCCTGCCCCACCGCCCCCGGCGGCCGCCGATGGGTTTTTGCTTCATTTCCTTTCTGTCCATCAAACACTGGCGGGGCCTCCAACTACCCTGCCGCGCCGCCGCCCTCACCCCGCCGTGGCACACCTCGCTAAAGAGGGCGCGCTCTCCCGTGAAAGCCACCGACGTCTTTATAAGCGCTGCCCAGGGCCCTGTCCAGCGCCGAATCATTCATCACAGAAGCAATACCATCACCGACATCTTCACATATAAAGAGGTGTGTCCTTTTGTAATTCGTACAAATATACATATTATTCCTATTGTCGTCGAATTTTCCATAGTTGAAGCTTCTACATCTACATCTACATGAGATACTCTGCAAATCACATTTAAGTGCCTAGCAGAGGGTTCATCGAACCGCCATCATACTATTTATCTTCCATTCCATTCTCGATTAACGCGCGGGAAGAAAGCACACCTGAATCTCTCCATTCGAGCTCTGATTTCTCGTATTTTATTCTGAAGATCATTTCTACCTATGTAAGTGGGAGTTCAACAATATATTTCCGCATTCGGAGGAGAATGTTAGCTATTGGAGTTTCGTAAGAGCCCACGCCGAGCAATAACCGCCGTGGTTCTAATGATTCCCTTCCCAGATCCTGTACAATTTCCGTCACGCTGTCTCCCCTGTATCGTGACAATACGAAACGAGCTGCCGTTCTTTGGACTCTTTCGATGTCCTCCGTCAAACCCACCTGATTAGGATCCCACACTGGGCAGCAATACTCCAAAATTGGACGGAAAACCGTAGGGTATGCAGTTTTTTAAGGGGATTTCCTGTTAGAGAGTTCACATGTTCAAATGTTTGTATAGATTATGGGACGTAACTACGGGGTCATCAGTCCCTAAACTTACAAACTACTTATGAACTAACTACCACTAAGGACGGCACAAATATCCATGCTCGAGGGGGATTCGAACCCCCGACCGTAGTGGCCGTGGAGTCCGTTACTGAAGCGCCTCAGTCCCCTGGGCCACCACAGCTGGCCTTTCAGAGAGGACTCAGTTTGTAGTAATCGATGGTAAGGAATCCACTAAAACGGAGGTGATATCTGGCGTTTCTCAGGGTAGTGTTATTGGTCCTCTTCTGTTCCTTATCTACATAAACGATTTAGGAGAAAATCTGTGCAGCAATACTCCAAAAATGGATGGACAAGCGTAGTGTATGCAGTTTCTTTTGTAGTTCTGATGCATCTCTTAAGGGTTCTGTCAATAAAACGCAGTCTCTGGTTCTCCTTTCCCACGACATTGTCTACGTGTTCTTTCCAATTTAAGTCAGAAGTAATAGTAATTCCTAGGTATTTTGTGGAGTTTACAGCCCTTACTTTTGATTGATTTATCTTGTAAACAAAGTTTAATGGATTTCTTTTCGTATTCAAGTAGACGACTTCACACTTCTCATTATATAGAGTCAATTGCCAATTTTTACACCATAGTGATATCTTATTCAGATCGTTCTGCAGTTGCTTTTGATCTTCAGATGATTTCACTAGACTGCAAATGACGGCGTCATCTGCAAAAAAACGTAAGAGAGCTACTTGTAAGAATGATTCCAGGAAATCACGGAAAACGTAAGCCTGGTTGGCCGGAGGCGGATTTCAACCGCAGTCCTCCCACATTCGAGTCCAAAGTGTGGCTGATACGTACTATGCGCGTAGTGTGTACACAGAACAGAACGTCGCCTACTTTTCAGCCCATCGCGGAC
The DNA here is from genome assembly GCA_026315105.1 of Locusta migratoria. Lineage (NCBI taxonomy): Eukaryota > Metazoa > Arthropoda > Insecta > Orthoptera > Acrididae > Locusta > Locusta migratoria. Next base: position 261,677,786 of record CM048749.1, on the reverse strand, counting down.
GCGTCGGTGGGATCGAGCCCGTGGGCCGGCGTGCGCTCGGACACGCGTGCCGAGTAACACGGAGTTTTACTAAGCCGGCTAATTGCTGCGACACATCGGGCACGCGAGTAAGGGGTTAAATCGGACGACACATAAATGCGTAAACGGCCATCTGCAGCTGGCGGTGGGGGACATGTGAAATATGCAGCGGCCGCGCGGCCGCTAAAAGGATTCTGCGTGCGGCCTGCGGCTGCCGCGTGGCGGATGGCGGATGGCGTCAGCCCCCACGGGGGCGGAAGGGATTCCGGCGCTCGCCGCCGCGCCGGAAACGCGAAGCTCCATTAGGGCGAGCGGCGGCCGCGGGAATTCCGATACTGACGGACGCCGACGCCGCTACCTGTCACTCGACTCTCTGACTGACGTTTCTCTGTCCTGCTGACTCGCTTCCGGCCAGGCGCCACTCATTAACCTAAGAGGAGCTCATATATCCCACACAAACATATCTTTCACACCAACGCATGACCACCTGGAAACTGACGTTAAATATTTGTAAACATATGGGACGAAACTTTTTGTGTCCCAGCCTCGTCGCCGCTTTTGTGTCTTGTTTCCGTCGTAGGTGTCGGTGGCCGAGTAGAATTTAACCGACACAGGAATAAAGGATGCATGCTTGTGCAGGTAGGAGGTGACCAGCCAGTCGGACAGCAGAAACTAGAAACACTAGAGTAAATTAGAACGAGATCTATATTTCTTAGAGACTTAGTAATACTTAACTTTTACACAGCTCAGTACTGCAGAATGCTGATACATAGTTGAGCTAGAGGCCTGCCTAGTGCCTATCCGATAGCCAAGTCTTCACTGGTGCCTATCTGATTCACAAGTGTTAGCTGGTTCCTATCTCAGTCCCAAGTGAACGATGTCGTTCAGTGGTGCCCACGAGCGGAGTTGTAGCAGAGGGCGCTCGTGGATGACGTCGTAAGAACGCCGCGCCGTGCGTGCATGGCGGCGCGCGGTGAAAGTAGGTGGCGCGCACTTTAGACTTGTGCGACACCACAAAACTACTTCGGCCATCAGTCCCTAGGCTTACAAACCTTGGCGGAATTAGCCGACACAGTGCAGTTTGACTTGTTATCTGCAAATTTCAGGCTTACAATTCTTGATAATATTTAATTCTGAACTGCTGATATCGTTAGGAGGGCCAGTCGGGAAAAAATTGTATCACCTGGTATGCAAGATGTGGCTAGAGGACAAATGCAGAAACGTAGAAGAATGCATAACTAGGGGAAAGATAGATACCGCCTATAGGAAAATAAAAGAAATATTTCGAGACAGAAAAACCAGCTGTATGAATATCAAGAACTCAGACGGAAAACCAGTATTAAGCAAAGAGGGGAAAGCTGAACTGTGGAAGGTATATATAGAGCGCCTATACAAAGAAAATAAAATTGAAGGCAGTATTCTAGAAATGGAAGATGAAGTGGAGGAAGACGAGATAGGATATATAATACTGCGAGAAGAATTTGTAAGAGCGCTGAAGAACTTGAGTCAAACAGTGCCCCTCATAGAGTAGATGATATTCCGTCTGAACTGCTGATATCGTTCAGAGAGCCAGTCGTGAAAAAATTGTATCACATGGTATGCAAGATGTATAATACAGAGGAAATACCCTCAGACTTCAAGAAGAATTTCGTAATTCCAATTCCAAAGAAAGCAAGTGCAGACAAGTGCGAAATTTACAGAACTATCATTCTAATAAGTCATGGTTGCAAAATACTTACACGAATTATTTACAGACTAAGGGAAAAACTTTTGGAATCCGTCCCCGGGGAAGATCAGTTTCGATTTAGGAGAAATGTAGGAACACTGGAGGCAATACTCACATTACGACTTATCTTAGAAGATAGGCTAAGGAAAGGCAAACCTACTTTTTTTAGCGTTTGTCGATTTGGAGAAATCTTTTGACAATGTCGACTGGAATACACTTTCCAAATTCTGAAGGTAGCAGGGGTAAAATATAGGGAGCAAATGGTTATATTCAACCTATACAAAAACCAGACATCGCATATTAGAGTGGAAGGGCAAGAAAGGGACACAGAGGTTGGGAACGGTGTAAGACAGGGTTGTAGAGTTTCTCCAATGTTGTTCAATCTGTACAATGAGCAGGCAGTGAAGGAATGGAAGGAGAAATTTGAAGAGGGCATTAAATTGCAGGAAGAAGAAATAAAAACACTGCGGTTTGCCGATGACATAGTAATTCTGTCAGAGACTGCAAAAGATCTGGAAGAGCAACTGAATAGAATGGACAGTGCCTTGAAAGGAAGATATAAGATGAACATTAACAAGAGGAAAACGAAGGTAATGGAAGGCAAAGACAAAAAATCAGGCGATGCTGTTGGAATTAGATTAGGTAGTGAGACAATAAAAGCAGTAAATGAATTTTGTTATTTGGGTAGCAAGATAACTTCTGATGGCCGAAGTGGAAAAGATATAAAAGGCAGAATGGCTTTGGGAAGAAAAGCATTTCTAAAGAAGCGAAACTTGTTAACATCCAATATTAATTTAAATTATAGGAAGTCCTTTCTGAAAGCATTTGTCTGGATGTAGCATTGTATGGTAGCATTATATGGGAGTGAAACGTGGAAGATAAGAAGTTAAGATAAAAAGATGATAGATTCTTTTGAAATGTGGTGCTACAGATGAATGATGAAAATTAGATGGGTAGATCACGTAACGAATGAGGAGGTGCTTAACCGAATCGGGGAGAAAAGGAGTTTCTGACATATCCTGAATAAGAGAAGGGATAGGTTGGTTGGACATTTTCTGAGACATCAAGGAATTGTCAACTTAGCATTAGAAGGAAGCGTTTGGGGTAAAAATCGTAGAGGGAGACCGAGGCACGGATACAGTAAAGCAGATTCAAAAGGATGTAGATTGCCGAATGTATTGTCAGTTGAAGAGACTTACACAGGACAGGGTAGCGTGGAGAGCTGCATCAAAGCAGTCTGCGGACTGAAGACCACAACAACAACAACATTTAATGTGCTAATTATACTGCATACTATATATACATGTACAACAAAGCTGTGTCTAATGTTGCTTTTCTTATCTTTTCAGGTGAGAGAAATGATTTTTTAACAACATGCCCTGAAGCCCCTATCCGAACTTCAGTCTACAATATCGGTATGTCCAGCATTCAGCTATCTACATTTATATACTTATTTTTCTGCTTTACTTGGACCATAGGTCATGACTGATGTAAGAGAGGTCAGCCTTATTCTCTTGCTAATCAAATAATAAGATTAAAGAATAGTAAGAAGTTCACTTATACACTGCTCAATACAATTACGGGATCTGTTGAGATATCAAGGTTTTGAAGTATTTTCATTGGCAGATTGAAATAAAGTGGTTCTACGTCTATCTGTCGATTCTGTGGAGTCGAGACAACGACATTATGACAACCGAGATACTAGTAACAACAGAAAGTAGTTCCAGGGAGGTTGGTTTTGACTTGTGTTTACTCTACCAAACCAGTTAAACAGAACGTTGGTTTCAGATAGCACAGTGAGCCTGTAGTGCAATGCAACAACAATGTTGAAAGAATATATCGTTTAATCAGACAATAAAAGTAGTTTATTTTAAAGTTACTCATTCAAAACCTGATCTGATATTAGTTACAGTCCAAATAATTGTCATATATTGATGTTTAAGACTCAAGATCGTTACGTCATCAAATAACTTCATCAATATTTAACTGAACACGGACATTGTTCATTAACTAAGTAATTTGGTTTAATTATGGCCCTGATAAAGATGTATATACTGTTAAATGAGAAACAGTGCGTTAAACTGATCATGTGCGCAACGGATCTTTTAACGAAGCATCTGTGACTTGTAACCTGCATGAAACACACACTGACGATACTCAAAAAATTTGACTGGGAGAAAGATATTAAAAACACAAACCACTTTCTTAATGTTCGACTACGAGAATTTTATGCAGATCATTACCTGATTATCAAAACTCAGTATCATACTCAATTAACTGCAGTTTTGCATAACAATCATTTACTACGTTGACAATAAAAAAATCTGTTCAACAAGATTACCAAAATCAATACTGCACTTTAAATCCACAAATAACTAATTATCACATAAAGGAAGTAGGTTAATCTTCTAACTACGTAAATTAAACAGAAAAGAAAGGTCAACTATGTTACTTATTATTAATAATCACCATTACATTACCTAATATTACCTTCATTCCAGAGATGGTACAACCTTTTTCACAATTATATGAAATGCAATATATTCCGAATACTATCAGCCAACTCGCTGGCACTGCAGACTCTTCTCTACATCGGAGTCACGTACACAACTGCTCTCTAAGCGAGCTGAACCAGAAGTCTGACTCTCTGCACGAGCTACAATGCTGCGCGGTACATAATCTTTGCCAAAGATGAATCTTCACGACTTCACAGATTTATGTACACATATCGATACACACAGGAGATGCAATATTATACATTTTTTGCGAGCAGATTACTCGACACAAAACAGGAGACCCAATATTAGACATTTTCTTACAAATTCAGGAATATACATTTCCTATGGACACGTTTCAACGCGACTTAACCGAATCTATGGCATCGAAAGCCATAGGAAGTTTGGAAGCGGGACAGACACAGAGCGAGGTGGCTGCAGCTATTGTAGTAACCCAAAACGTAATTTACAGGGCCTGGACGCAATTTCAGACAGCCGGAATTGTCAAAAGAAGGCAAGACCAAGGTCGTCCACGGGTGAAATCAGCAAGAGATGACCTTTATCTCCGGTTAACAGCCCGTCGAAACAGGAGGCTGAATGCAACTCTGCTGCAACGCACCCTCCAGGCAGGAACAAGACGCGAAATATCAGCACAGTCATCCTTCCAAAATCGCCTTCGGGAATGTGGCCTCTACGCACAGAGGCCAATGGTGTCCCAGTAAAACAACGACATCGCTTAGCCCGCAAAAAATGGGTTGAGAAACATCGGGATCCGAGTGCTAACGAATGGCGCCGGGTTCTGTTCACAGATGGTGAAGATTTTGTCTTCAGCAGGACAATCGTCGATGCCTCATCTGGAGAGAACTCAGAACAATTATCCTTGTGTGAAGGAGACATCACCATATCATGGTGGGGGACGAATTGTGTGGGCAGGAGTCAGTATTGAGGGACGGACGGATCTCTATCTCGTTCAGAATGGGGCTTTGACTGCTCGAAGGTACACAGACGAGATCCTTCAACTTTTTCTTCTGCCCTACGCTGGTGCCATAGGCGATGGTTTCCTTGTGGTGGGTGATAACTCTCGTCCTCACAGAGCTGCACTGGAAGACAACTTGCTTGCAGCTGAGGGAACTCAATCTTCTTCACTGGACTTAAACCCTACAGAGCGTGTCTGAGATACACTTGGCAGACGAACTGCAGCCATATTAGTATATCCCACAACGAAGGCACAGTAGGAAATTGCGCTCATGGAAGAATGGCTAAATATGGCCTGATTGATAACCTCGTACTATCCATGCAACGCAAGTGGTGTTGTGCCCTATGCTGGTACCACAGAACATGGGCTCGTTCTCGAGGACGACAAGTCCGACCCACGCAGCTACACTGGTGGACAACATGCTTGCAGCTAAGGGATTTGAACGAATGGCGTGGTCTGCTTGTCTGGGATGGTTTGGGCAGGCGCATTGCAGCCAGAACAGCACCTCACACTACGGTTGGAGAGCTGGATATTGCACTGCTCGAAGAATGGCCAAATATCGCTGAAGAGCTGATTGATAACCTAATATTGTCCATGCTAGGCTCGTGTGCAACTGTACTGGGCGTCCGAGGTGATCACATACGCTATTAGAGAGCAACGAGAATGACTTTCTCACAATTGTTGTATTCCCATGATGCTTCACTCTCAGTACACGCTATGTAAACCTCAAGTAAAAAGACAGCAAAATCGTGCTTTATCACACACAAATCACAAATCACAGTTTCATATCAGCGCACACTCCGCTGCAGAGTGAAAGTTTCATTCTGGAAACATCCCTTAGGCTGTGGCTAAGCCATGTCTCCACCATATCCTTTCTTCCAGGAGTGCTAGTCTTGCGTGTTTGCAAGAGAGCTTCTGTGAAGTTTGGAAAGTAGGAGGCGAGGTACTGGCGGAAGTAAAGTTGTGAGGCGGCATCGTGAGTCGTGTCGGGGTAGCTCAGTCGGTAGAGCGCTTGCCCGCGAAAGGCAAAGGTCCCAGGTTCGAGTCCCGGTTCCGGCACACAATTTTAATCTGCCAGGAAGTTTCACAATTATTGTAATCAGAATCTGAATAAAATACGTAACTGTAAGTATATAGTGTATGATATCTCACCTGATCACCTAACTGTTTTGAGCAGTATACTTAACTTCAACTAACCTAACGAAAATAGACACTCCCATGCCCGAAGGAGGACGCTATGCTACGATGCGTGACGCTGTTCCCCCTCGGGGGTTCCAATTCCCCTTCTGCCATGGATGTTTGTGCCGGATGGAGTGTAAGGTAGTTCATACGCAGTTTGTAAGTATAGGGACTGATGACCCATCAGTAAAGTCTCTTAAGCTTGACAAACATTTGAAGGACTCGAACCTCTGGCTGCAGCAGCTTCTTAGTCACTGACAAGGCGCTTTGACCCGCTCGGTCCCGCGCGGCGAAAATGACGTCAAGACAACATTCACTTGTCCCTTCCATGTGACACGTCATCTTGATTTGTCGTATATTTAACAGTTTTGGTACTACTTGCAGTAAGCCGTTTCATGGCAACAGCACATTAAACATGAATCTCTAAGCTCATCTTTGGCTCTATTTCTTATCACTAAATGTAAATAAAAATACATGAACAGCGAAACCCCTATGAGAATGATATATAAGTTACAAGAAGTGTTGTTACCAGGGAGTTGTCGTAGCCGGCCGCAGTGGCCGAGTGGTGTGCGGCGCGCCAGTCACAGTCTGCACGGCCGCTACGGTCGGGGGTTCGAGTCCCTCCTCGGGCATGGATGTTTGTGTCGTCTTTAGTATAAGCTAGTTCATACGTAGTTTGTAAGTTTAGGGACTGATGACCCCGCAGTTAAGTCCCATAAGCTATAAAACATTTGAACATTTGATTTAGTTGTCGTAGCGCAATAGTTAGTGTCATAGGACTCCTCATAAGAAGTATTGCGATTGAAACTACCTCTATGAAATTTTCTTTTACTTTATAGTTTGCAGCACATTGTAGGACTTGCTTATTCATGACACATTGTGTGATTTTCTTATTCATATAACAGTAGTATGTTATCAAATACTCGATGTTTTTGTAAGAGAGTGCTTTCTCAAAAATGAGTAACATAGATTGTGTGATCTCAGTGTTATTGTGAAAAAGAATTTGAAATTTCTGCAAGTGTTACGACCACCAACGATATTACTGTTCTTCCTCCTTACAAATATTTGACATTTGATATAAATACGTTGCGATTTCCGAGAATATCGTTTCCTATTGGAAACGTTTCAATCGCTAGTAAGCGAAATGAGAACCAATAACGTTTCCAATATTCGCTGGTCAGAAATATTTGGCTGCTTTTTTTTTTCTCTCTCTCTTTTTTTTTTTTTTTTTTTTTTTTTTCCTCGTAAATCTTGTAATTTCCTAGGGTGTGGTTAGGCCGGTATTCCTTGCTTGTCCCCATTATTTTCGAATACGCTGCGATTTCGGAGAGTGTGCTTGGACCAATATTCCTTACTTATCATTAATATTTGGTAGTTTATGCCTGAAGATGTCACTATTGTGGAGTATGTGGTTCACCAAGATCCTAAAAGCATAACTTTAATTTCATTTAGAAATGCATACGGCGTACTCAAAACAACGTCGTCTGTTGGCCTCTTTATATCCGTACTGCATGTAGATCTTTGAGTAATGGCAACAGCTACCTGTTGCCTATCTCTGGTAAAGATTATTATTTTTTTTTTTTTTTTTTTTTTTTGCTTGAGGTTCAAGCGCACGCCTCACTAAGACTCCCATAAGGCCGAGCTGCATTTTTCTCGAAACTGTGGGAGTCGCTACGTTCGACGCAAAGTTCCTGCAAATTTTGCATCACATTCAACTCAGTCAATTCAGTTCCTTAGCTTGTGAAGTGACCACACTCTCACCACCTTTAATTTCGTAGGCTTCCCGCATAATTCATCTAGTTATAACTGGTAACTCTTCCGTTCTGTTACTGCTACGTGAGAAACTCACGTCTATTACTGCTTGAAAATGGAGTTGCCGCTTCGAAACGCGTTGGACAACAAATGATGAAATTAACATTCGTCAGTGATGACTGAATACTGATATTTCCATTAATAATTCTCTAACTACACATTTATTCACTGATAAAATTTATACTTCTTTGAATAATGCGATAGATAATGAACTTTTACGTATTAAGCATCAGGCAAAATATTCTCGTCTTTGCTTGTAATCATCTGCTACTCCTAACTGTTTCGGATATGAGATATTTAAATCTGACATCTTCGTAGGTGCTCGCTCTCCGGAATGAGTTAACTACACAAAATTAATGTTCTCCTTCCAAGTCTAAATTAAAAATTCAATGTCTTAGGGTAATTTCTTTCGCAGCAGCATTTGGTGTAATATGCTCCAAACTCAATATTATAGCAACACCTATTATACATTGCAAACCTCTCCAAATTTAGCGCAGTCTCTAATTTCAATACAAATAACAGTAAAATTTTGACTATTGATGAAATGATGGGCACTTAACCATGAAGCTGACATATGAATATACAAGTAACGTAGAAATCAAAATTTTTATCGAATAGTTTCTGTGAAACTTCTAGGCTGAATTGCCGTGGTCAAACCTCCTGAATACTGGGGTCCTCTAAATACAGCTATTGCTAATTTATTCAGTGAATCTTTTGAACAACACGCGCTGCGATCGGCCATTAAATCCCTTAAAGGTGGTGTCGGCACGTGGATGAAACCTTTCTGATAAGGAGTCAGGATGAGGACAATCTGAATGACTTTCTGGTGCATCCAAATCGTATTAATCTGGAGATCAATTTACCATGGAGAAAGACTTAATTTTTTTTTATTAATCCGTAATCGAACGGGTTGTGGGCACAAAGCCTATATAAAAAAGTACACACCCCGATCGTTACCACCATAAGAGCAGGAACCATCATCCTAGGCAAAACAGAGTTTATAATAACATTGGTGAATATTGAAGCAACGAAAAGAATCGTTAATACACGATTAGTGGAAGGAACTGTCGACTGTGATATGTCGAGATATCAGCCGTAGCGGAAGATGTCTATAAAAAAGGTGATGATGGAATAAAATTTAGTGAGTCAAGCGCGATAACGAGGACATCTCATAAGCTATTTATACACTTAAGTTTAGAGAAGCTGTAGAAATTAAGAAAAGCCACAACAATTTTAACAAAAAAGATGAAGGTCTAAAATTATACAAGATACGGCGGTTGACTTTGCACCAACCATGTAACCATAGATTACCTTCTGCACCTCCAATGCTTAGCAACCATTTGTCGGCTCACCTCGGCAGTTCTCAGCAAAACGTAAAGAGGAAGACATTTTATGACTCGACCCGGCAATTCAGCACGGACTTTTAATTAACGAAGACAAAGGGCTTGAAGCCTACACGTAAAGAATACCAGAAGAAATTCATTAAATAAGAGGCAGTCAATAAGAGGCCCCATGCGCATATAAAATGTAACTACAGGTATCTAAATTCCATTCTCGAAATAGTGCTGGCAAAAAATTATGCTACACTCTGCGCCGGCCAGCAGAAGCGTACTGCACGGCCTGTTTACGTGTTTATAGAGAGTCAAACAACGGAAGGCGTTTCACATGTGTAAAACATAGGATTGAGGAAAATACCGAGATTAAAAATTAAACACGCCCTCATTTGTTCCTACGCCCTGTGACACAAACGCTTTAGTTGTTTTTATTCGTCAGGAATTCCTTCAGATTGCTTGTCTAGACTCCCTCTGAATCCCAGCGGTAGGTTGTTAAAAATTATTTTCTCGTAACACACACCAAGGGGGTTTGCTGATAATATTCGTGTAATTACCCATTTATATCACACTGGCAGTAAGTACGTAAGTTTTGCGTATTCCTTTCTCGAGGTTAAGTTCAGAAATGCTCTAGAATGTCTTTTATCATTCGGACGTTTATCTTTTCAGTATCATGGTTACGATTTTATTAGCTTCTGAAACAGTAATAACCTCTCCCTTTGATTCTGATCTACTAAGTGCAATACTCTGATTCGTATTGGCTCCAGATAGGACTTCTCATTAACATTGTTTTGCACGTGAGTACGAAGGAAAGAAAGAATACACATTTATTGGTACATTGCTTCTGAATGCATTTATTATAAACATTTAAAGTTTAGATTGGCCAAAACACTTAGTGTCCATAAATGTCCTTGATACAGACCAGCTGCCTTTGGGTATATAGCTGGTCGTAATTAGACCAAGTGTGGATTTTGTTGTCTTTTACATTTTAATAACGTTAAGTTTAAATAAATAATGATAGTAACAATTAGATAAGTTAATGGTGAAATTCATGTGTTACATATTTTATTTAGTTATTTATACAATTTTAAATTTAATTCGAGTACTATCTATGAACAATGGATATAATAAATTATAAGGAAAAGGAAGGGCGACTCAAAAATCATCATTATTAAGAAGAATAAATAAAAGAAGATAGGAAAGGATAGGTAAATTAAAAGTTGTTGGGAAGAGTCTACTAAGGTGGAAGGCCTCGGAATGAACATCGAGCCCTGCCATCATGGAGTTCCCTCCATAGGTGGTAGTCATTCATTTCATGTACATTAAGAGCTAAAGGGGTTTTGACTCTAGGGTTAGTAGTTCTTAATTGTTGTGGAATAAGTCATCTTCTGTGCTGGGGTTGTCATCTGTTTCGTTATCCATATCACTTGTACTTACACTGCTTGTCTCGTTCCATGTGTCCTGTGTTATGGTGTTGGTGTTATGTACGATGTGTTTCCGTATTCTTCCTGCTTTAGTGATGAGACCTCATTGGTCAGTCTATTTAGTGTGTCCCAGCCACCCTTATCTCTTATCGGTACGTTTAAGTCTTATGTGTTGTTCAAAATACAGTGTGTGTGTGTTGTGTATAACTGACAATGTAATACTGTGTGTTCTGGGGACCCAGTCTCTCCAAATGTACGCTTACGGCTGAACAGCTGACAAATATGGAAATTACTTCACGTTATTTCACTCAAACTCATACACACACACACACACACACACACACACACACACACACACACATTCTTGAAATCAGTGGCGGACTAAGGGGTAGGGGCGGCTCAACTTGGTGGCCTACAAACGCCTCAAAAGAACGTGTTTTTATTTTATTTTATTTTATTTATTTATTTTTGAGCTTTTTTATCGATCTGAGGCCTACAAATCTCGAGAGCTATTTTTTTTTTCATGCTGACACGTGCCTGTCTACCTGGGGGGCCTCCAAATCTCAAAATTTTCTTTCTTATAGTAATGCATCTATTTCCAAGTGGACGGTGGGCCTCATTTTGGTTTGCCGCCACCCAGGGCCTTCGAGAAATCACAATGTTTGTAATTCTATGGGGCCAAACTATGTTGGTCATCAGTCCCTAGACTTACAAACTACTTAAACTATGATAAACTAACCTAAGGACAATACACACACACACACACACACACACACACACACACACACACACACAAACACATGCCCGAGGGAGGATTTGAACCTCCGACGCGGGAGGCCAGACCTCCGACAGCCTTAGGCCGTCACTGCTTGAAATAAAAGAGATACAAGTAATGGACAAAATTTTATGAACACCGACATTATACTACTTCTTTTTGCAAGTTGGCATAACTGCTAACGTGTTAACGATGAGATGCTACCGCAGTACATTATATGCTTTTGTTCTGCGTCGGTCAACACAAACGATCGGGAAATGCACTCGCAGACTTCCAAAATGGCCAAATAAATAGTCTGCAGTCGGTGACAGTGTCTGTGACGAAAACGGCTGCATTGTTCAACGTTTCACTACCGACACTATCGTCTGCAATGACACCGTACACAAAACAAGGTGAAACATCTTTGGCGAAGACGAATAGTGGGCGTAGCGTGAAGTTACACGACAATGGCCAACGATCATCAAGGATATTTGCTGCCAGCCAACATAAAACTACCAAGACGAAAGTGACAGCATAAGTTAGCACTCTCTTGAATGCCAGTGTTTCGATGAAAACAGTATGAATGGAACATAACATTCGTGAAAGTGCTGCGTCCGCGAAACCTGAGTAACATAAGACAATGCAATGCTGGGAATTGAATAGTGCCTTAATCATAAGAAACGGGTACCTGATGACTGGAAGCATTTATATTAGTCCAATAAACCATCGATTACGTTGCTATGTAATCACAACTGGGCTTATGCATCAAAACCACAACAGAAGTCTACGATCCGGCCTACCTTCTTCCTACAGTCAAGCGTGGAAGGGAATCCGTCATGTTTGAGGCACCTATATCGTGGTATTCAATTGTATCTACCATTACCCTCACTCGTCGGATAACTTTGAATGTATATCGCACTGCCCTCGACAACGAACTGCTTACTATGACTAACACATTTCTAACAAACACTAGCATATTCCAATGCACCCTTACGTTCAGCCAGAAGGTTCAAGGCCACTTACAGCCTCCGAAAATTCTGAAACAACTATTTAAATGTTTATAGAGCTTATGGGACCTAACTACAGGGTCATCAGTCCCTAAACCTACAAACTACTTATGTACTAGCTTATATAAAGACGGCACAAACATTCATGACCGAGGAAGGATTCGAACCCCCGACGGGGAACGGCCTCGCGCATCGTAGCATAGCGCCTTAATGCGCTCGGCCGCTCCGCCGCGGCGAAACAACTGTCCTTGACAGTAAAATCGGCATAACTCAACCGTTATGAAGAGTTTTAGACCAGGGAGTGAGGCCTAGATTTACATCTTCTGTAGTGGCGGGTATTTTGGTACAAGATTTGATAAAATCCGTTTAGAAACTTAAGAATTGTTCCTGGAAGAAATGGAGCTCTCCTCAAAGTCAATGAAGGACCAACTCCTTACTAATAAATAAATGTTGTGTCTATTGATGTGACTTATGTATCGTGTCGTATTGGTGTGTTGAAAATTTGTAAGCTAAAGAGCATAACGTTTACAAGACAGCAGTAAAGACGGGTCCTGCCTCAAGGCAACATCAGTCGGAGGAGAGCAATTACTATCCGATCAGAATGAAAAGAAATATTAAAAAATCTGGACACTTGTCTCAATTTCAAATTCGGTATTTTTTTTTTTTTTTAATTTATACTTCAAAAAGGAGAGAGCACAGTTAAATGCAGTGGCGTGGTTCTATGTGCTGTCTTCCGCTATATGGACTGGATATACGGCTTCTCTGGAGTTCTTTCGGAAAACTAGGGTCGGGCACTATCACCCTAGATTTTCGGTAACAGTTATATGTTACATACTGTTAATTTCACTGTCAGAACTATTCGATTTGTCTTACATATCCAAGTGGAGATACAACGTTTCTCTCAGCACCCGCGTGGGATTCCCAGGTGTCGAAATCGGGAAAAGCAGGCTCCTCCATAAGATGATAGTTCGGTAAGAAACTTCGACAGATTGCAAGCGTGTTGACTGGTCTTTACGGGCGTCGTCGATAAGCTAGGGACTGAACGCTGGTTGTTCCAAACAATCTCTACATGAAACTTCCTGGCAGATTAAAACTCCGTGCCGGAACCGGGACTCGAACCTGGGACCTTTGCCTTTCGCGGATGAGCGCTCTACCGACTGAGCTATCCCGACACGACTCACGATCCTGCCTCACAACTTTACCTCCGCCAGTTCCTCGCCTTCAGCTACTGGCGAAAGTAAAGTTGTGAGGCAGGATCGTGAGTCGTGTCGGGATAGCTCAGTCGGTAGAGCGCTTGCCCGCGAAAGGCAAAGTTCCCAATTTCGAGTCCCGGTTCCAGCACGCAATTTTAATCTGCCAGGAAGTTTCATATCAGCGCAAACTCCGCTGCAGAGTGAAAGTTTCATTCTGGAATCTTTACATGCCTCACCTGCACGGGATCTCCTGAACAACAAATCTGTAGACGCCATTCTTTTGTATGCAGTTATGCATTTGAAGATGGGTTTAACCTGATACTATGTTTGTGTATTCGATTTCATCCGAATAAAGGAATTCTCCATTTTACCTGCTTTGGAGTTATTCTTAATGAACCATTTTAGCAACAGCTGCTGATGTCTCGCAATGAGTATGAGCGTCATATGCAGCAGCAAAGAGTATACAGGGTTTTCGGAAATTCCGTTTCGAACTTCGAGGTCTTTTAGAGGGGAGTAAGTACATAATATTTTTACAGGGTAAAGATGTTCAGAAAAGTCATCCAATGACTATTTCTTTATCTTTGAAATGTTGAAACAGATGTGCTTTCCGTATTAGCGAAGGAGGTATTATCGACCAAAACAGCGACAAAATATGCAGTAAATATGGTCTCTAAAATGCAAACTTTAACGAGCTAAGAGCACGTCTTCATCTTCGCTAATGTGTACACGTCCCTTCAACTGGTCAAGTGCTTACAGCTCTTCAGGTATGCATTATATAGACCACGTTTACTATACTTTTTTTTCTTGATTTCGTCCATATTACCTCTTGCCAAAATATAAAAAGCAGCGTATTTAGAGTATAAGAGTTTAGTGTAACGGTGTCAAAGATAAGTGCTCATGGCATCACTGCTAACATTATGAGACACGGGACGTTTGTCAAAACGTTATGTACTCTACAATACCTCGAAGTTTGTAACGGGAATTTCCAAACGTTTTAATGGACTTCGTGCACTATGAGTGCTTCTCCCCCTTGTCGGAAAAGGGTGCATGCGTAGGTTCGAATCCCCAGGGATGGGAGGAACAGCCGCGCGTGCGTGTCCCTTTTTACTTGATATGCTGCGCTGATCCACGGGAACCCCTGAGTGAACACTGGGCGTCCACGAAATGAAACTGAAGCTACTGTTTCATATAGCCTCTATTGCAAAGTATTGCGATCTTAGTCTTATTTACCGTATTGTTAACGGGCTCAATTTGTGTATAAGGGCGGAGGGGAGGGGGGGTAGTTATGTGTGGGGAAGTACATAACAGATATAAAAAGCAATACATATAATTATACGTGTCACATCTACCCTCCCGTAGTATCAAAAAATAATGGAACTAAGACATATGTAACAAATAATAACAGAACAATTCAAATAACTGTGAAAAACTTTACATACAATTCAACTTACAGCCAATAAAAGAGTATTAAGGTACCCATACAACAGAAATGTCGAATAAACATGTGTTATAAAATGTTTAAGTCTTCAGCATTATAACAGAAAATTGATAATAAAATAAAATGAAATAAAATAAATAATTTAAAAAAATCCTGATGAAAATTAATAAACATAGTACACAAATACTAAAAATCCCTTTAACAGGGACACTGAAATCCACACAGACACACGTGACAATAACACTCAAGCAGACTAACAAAACCAAATAGTGCACTTCAACATGTAAACAATAATTACCAAACACAATAATAAATATACTGAAGAAACAACGATTACAAACAGCTTACACTGCAAGAAACGCACTCCAGCCACATACACAAACTGCAGGCAAACCACACTAAGATACAGCAGCAAGAAGGTCCCGTATTTAAATCCAAGAATTAAATCACTCTATCACCTTTGAAATTACTAATACATTTAGACTGAGTAGGCCATGGGAAAAGAGAAATTCTCGCGAAATATATCCGATTCTGGAGATATAGTGCAGGAACATAAAATGTTAGTTTACATGGCTCTTCTCATACAGTTTGATCCAAATTGGTGAGACCCATCCAGTAACTACAATCAGGTACTGTACAATTGAATCCTGCTACCTCTGTCCTAGTTTTCATGGTTCGAAGTACATGTGGTAATTGGAAGCAACAAATTACCTAACATTTCACAACACCAGATATGAAATGAGTTGTTTGTGAAATATTTTAAAGACAATATAGTATTAACTAGAGAATTTATGAATGGCAAGACTTTATTAATTCCGCTTAATCATACCGTGCAGTGAATTCTGATTCAACATTTTATGCACTTTTATTCTTGTGTTGATTAAAAGTTGGCAGTTATTGAGTCACATGTTTTTAATCACTGCTAAATGGTTTTACTGATTATTGCACGTTACTAGGACTGACAAAACCCTGGTTACTTTCCTGCTGCGGCGGAGTCACCGAGCGCATTGAGGCGCTATGCTCGGTTGCGCGATGCCGTTCCCCGTCGGAGGTTCGAAACCTCTCTCGGGCATTTAGTATAAGTTGGTTTATAATTATTTTTAAGTTTGGGTACTGATTATCCCGCAGTTAAGTCCCATAAGCTTAACAAACATTTGAACATTTAATTTTGTTAGTTTCCTCATCCGATTTCGTGTGTTTTTGTATTAAATGTTTCTAGTTTTGTTGTAATTAGGTTCCAGAACATAGTGTGAAATGTAGAAGAGCAACAGGAAAGGTCGCTTCCTTCCAAAAAAAATGTTCCAAATGTTTGTTAAATTTAAGGGCCTTATCTGCGGGGTCATCAGTTCTTAAATTTACAAACTACTTATGAACTACTTTATACTAAAGGCAGCACAAGCATCCATGCCCGAGGGGGGATTCGAACCCCGGACGGCAGCGCGCACCGCAACACGGCGCTCCAGTACGCGCGGCTCATCCGCCGCGGCCGCTTCCTTCCGTTAAATTTTTCATTTAGTCGGTCAGACTAGTCCGACATAGTAATATTGTCTATTTAGAGCAGTAGCAGTAAGTAGCAATCGCTTGGCGTTTACTCTGTTTCAACATAATTTCCAGAATGAAGTGTGTACTCAGCTACAGCTGAATATTCTGTTTTTCCTAGCCGACTAGGTTTCGTTTACAAATCAAACACATATATCCGAAACTGTCAACATAAACTGAAATCTAGTAAGTGCTATCGTATCAAATGTTCAAATGTTTGTAAAGCTTATGGGACTTAACTACGGGGTCATCAGTCCCTAAACTTACAAACTACTTATGAACTACTTACGAACTAGGACGGCACAAATATCGATGCCCGAGGGGGGGATTCGAACCCCCGACCGTAGTGGCCGAGCAGACCATGACTGGAGCGCCTTAGTCCCCTCGGCCACCGCGGCCGGCGCTATCGTATCCCAGGGAACTGTTATAGCATCCCTACTCTTCCTTCTCTTTGTAAACTGTTTAGGAGACATTGTGATCAACTCTCTCAGACTGTTCACAAATGATAGTGTTAAAAAAAATTCAAATGTTTGTAAATCTATCGGACTCAAATGTGTGGTTATTAGTCTGTAGATTACAAACTACTTACATTAAGGCAAACTAACCTAGGGAAAACACGAACACCCATTCCCGAGGGTGGTTCGAACCCCCAACGGCGAACGGCCGCGCGCACCGCTGCAAGGCGCTCCAGTACGCACGGCTAATCCGCTGCGGAAATAATGGTGTCATGTATCCGTTGGTAAAGTGGTCAGAAGAATAAAATCAACTGCAAAATGATTTAGATACGATATCTGCATGGTGCAAGACATTGTAATTTACCATAAACCATACATGTGAAGTCATCCATATGATCAGTGAAAGAAATCTGTTAAATTACGTTTACACGATAAATCAGTCAAGTCTGAAGGCCGTAAATTCAACTAAATACGTAGGATTAACTATTACGAACAACTTAAATTGGAAAGAACACACAGAAAATATTGTAAGGAAGATGAACCAACGGCTACGTTTCCATAGCAGAAACATAGTGGATGCAACAGCTGCCTACGATACACGTGTGTGCCCTATTTTAGAGTACTGCTGCGCATTGTGGGATTCCCACCAAGTGGGACTGACGGAGGATATAGAGAAAGTTCAGAGAACGGCAGCTCGTTTTGTATTGTCGCTATGTAGGGAGATAGTGCCAATAAAATGATGCACGAGTTGGGGTGGAGACCATTAAAACCAAGGCGTTATTCGTTGGGACTGGATTAATTTTCGAAATTTCTTTCAACAACTTTCTCTTCCAAATGCGAACATATTTTGGTAGCACCTATCTACATAGGCAGATATGATCTTCTTTTTCCTCTGTTTCTCTTGGGCCTTTCTCTTCCAAATGCGAACATATTTTGGTAGCACCTATCTACATAGGCAGATATGATCTTCTTTTTCCTCTGTTTCTCTTGGGCCATGTTCCCGCACATGCAGAGTCGGCTTTGTTAATTCGTATTTAGCGCGGATTAATATTTACATGGGTGGCCGAATGCCCTTCTTGTCACCATCCAATGTCCCCCGAGACGAAATGTGTACTCCGAATGTCTGCGTATAGTGTCATAGGCGTGAAAGTGTAAAGTGCTACGAAATGTTTGTGAATCGGGATTTGAGGACAAGCCCGGTATTCACCTAGGGGAATGTGGAAAACCGCCTAAAACCACATTCAGGCTGGCTGGCACTACGACCCCCTTCGTTAATCTGCCGGACGGGTTCGAAACCAGGACCTGTACGCCTCCCCGTCTCGGAAACCGGTGCGTAAAGCCGTCGGCACACGGAGCTAGTATCTGAACGATTGAGACCAACGTGGCGAGTTTCTGACGTCTCAACGAGTGAACCGCACGTTGGAGAGGCTTTCCCAAAGTGCCGGGCAGTATCAAGCATGACAGATACTCTCAACGTATGTCTGAATGATCACCAATCAGGTGGGAGAGCGCCATCGATGTCACACCACGTGGCTATCCATAGGAAGGGGGCCGGCTCTTTTCGGTAGAGAGAAGAAGACGCCATCTTGACCGTCGTATTTCATGGTTTTTATGTATATAATTTCGGCCTTATGAATGTGTATTACAAAACAAGTAGCTGAGTAAATTGAGAATATCTCGAAAACCGATTATAGGTACTAATTGTTGGAATAAATGACTGGAAAAGTCCCATATGTAGTTAATAAATTACCATATTACAGTAATCTGCCGCTTCAAGGCAAGTCGAACTGAAGATCTACCAATACGAATTGTTCTTCACATCATTTGTTGTAATTACTTGTCAGAAACCGATATATCTACCAGTAGTGTATGCAAAACATCTAATACTTTCGCCGATGCTTGACAGTCATGTTGGTGGCAGTAGTGTAGCCATATATATACATGTGGCGTCTGTTCCGAGAGAACAGACGACACTTCTGATCCTGCAGTTGTTATTATTCAACATTCATAGAATATATGACATCAACTGCGATTGGGCAAAGCTGAAAATGTGTACCCAGCCGGGATTCGAACCCGGGTCTCCTGCTTTCTAGGCAGTTGCGCTGACCCCTACACCACTGGGGACGCAGTGATCACCGCACCTGCAAGGACTACCTAAGCACGTCTCCCGTCAGATACAAATTCCCTGCTACTGTGGGCAGGGCGAAGCTGGGAATTGGTATCTGACAGGAGACGTACTTAGGTAGTCCTTGCAGGTGCGGTGATCACAGCGTCCCCAGTGGTGTAGGGGTCAGCGCAACTGCCTAGAAAGCAGGAGACCCGGGTTCGTATCCCGGCTGGGTACACATTTTCAGCTTTGCCCAATCGCAGTTGATGTCATATATTCTATGAATGTTGAGTAGTGTAGCCATTACAGCGAACAACCCCGAACGAACTGAACGAACGACCGCGAACCATAGATCTACTGGATGACAAAAAAAAAAAAAAAAAAAAAAAAAAAAAAAAAAGTCGTGGTGTGTTAAATGGGAGCTGTACCACTGTGCAGGTTCAACGTTCCTCGGAAACAAATATTTTTTCTTCTTATATTATGGTTTTCTTATAGACTCGAAAGACTTTCCTATAAATTTCATAGAAGAATACTGCATAATATTCGATGTTATGAAAACATAAATGCGCATCCACTGAGGAGTGAGTTTGTTGGATTAGTTTTATTAACAGGACAGTGTGCACCTTATGTAGAGTAAAATACGAACTTTATTGTTTCACGTATTGCAATTTACACGTTCGTAACGTTCTTCTGCTGAATAGTAACACTGACCCTGGAAGAACGACTTTTAAGTTTTACTAAAAAGCGAGACTGTTGCAATAATGTTATATTCGCTAAACTTATTGATATAACATGGAAATTTTAAGACATATGTTCATAGATATTTTGTTGTTTCTTATGTAGGTGTCACAGAACATGACCAACATACGCACAAGCGCGAAAATAACGGATTTAATAGATGTAAAGCAGGATTTACATTAGTTTGATTTCGTGAATAGTGTGATTCCACAACCTGATGCCGCCGATGTCACTGGAGCGCGCTGCGATAGCGTGTTGCTCGTTTAAGCACTCGTTCCTGTGTTATCGGCTACCACGCCGCCGCCGGCCGACAACCCAGCAGCCGGCGCCACGCCAAGTAGACGGCCTGCAGCACAAGCCACACGAGGAAGTAAGGCGCGCAGACCGAAGGCTCGCCGGCCGGCCGCACGGTACAGTTCGACTGGACCGCTAGAGGGCTAGTGTTGCGAGATGGAAGCGAGTCTACACTAAACGTCCACGGCGCCACCGCCTGGCTCACACCCGAACTACCAGAACCGAATATAGGCGGCCGCACCTGCCTAAGCAGCCCAGTGTACTCTCGCCTTCGCCAGTGATACCTTCGCTTATTGTTTATTGACGTGCCGAACGTTGTGCTACGAGGACTTCAATAGTGAGCTGCCACTTCCGGCTCTAGATTCCTGGGGCATTTCTACGAGATTTGGCGTGCCGTACCAAGGAATACCTACCGATGTATGACTTGTCTAAACTGTGCGTTTGTGAAAGTGCTGTGTAAATAAATTGTTGGAAGCTTGGATTTTGCTTTTATTGTGTTAACGTTATAACAGTTCCGTATGCACAAGTTGCGCCGTCCCCGAGCGTTCAGCCGCACGGTGGACTCGGCACGTGGACCGCACGCGTTCAGACACACGCTTCGTGTGCAGACGGCTTTAGACTACACGGCTAACCGAGCGGGTCATGTGAAGATATGACCACTATAACAAAAATAGGAAAATCGGATAGAAAACGAAAAGATTTAGACGTTCTCTTTTTCCGCGCGCTATTAGAGAATGGAACGGTAGAGAAATTTGTAGAGAAATTTTATAAAAGTGGTTCGATGAATCCTCTGTCATGCACTTCAGCGTGATGTAAGCTTCGAACCCCGGTGCGACACGGTAATTTTAATTTTCCACATTTATGAATACTAGTATTGCCTGTGGTCGAAAATCGACCAGTTGTGTTTACAATGGTCACTGGGGGTAAAATTTTAGTATCTTGTCGGCGGCCCCGCTTGATTATGTTGGCAACATCAACAACACGATAGAAAATCTTTGCCCATTTATTCGTACCACATTGAATGACTCGATTAGTGTATCGTACAGACCATGAAGTAAACAAATAATGCTGTTCCTGCTTTAAGGTTGACAAGTTCTTGTATGTACCCTCGTAAGCTCAGTAAAAATAATTGCACTCGTAAAGCGAAGATTCCATGAGAAAACATCGGCGTTGTCAAGCGATTGGCTAAAATGAAGACATGAAGACTCACAGGATTCTCACTATTCAGCATCTGTTGCCAACATTATCAAATGTTCAAATGTTTGTTAAGCTTAAGGGACTTAACTGCGGGGTCATCAGTCCCTAAACTTACAAACTACTTATCAACTACCTTATCCTAAGGACGGCACAAATATCCATGCCCGAGGGGGGAATCGAACCCCCAACCGTAGTGGACGTGCAGACCGTGACTGAAGCGCCTCAGTCTCATCGGCCACCGCGGCCGACGCCAACATTATCATAGGAGGCCGCTGGGATATTTGGTAAAATTTAACCGGCAGTGGGAGGTATGAAACGGTACCTTTTACGTATTAAGGAAAATGCCTGACACAATAACAACAAATAAAAACAGAAATATATACTTCTCATGCCATTTTAAAATTATATCACTTTCATTAGCCTAATATTTGAAATGGAACTACAATTTCGGTGTTCGTATATTTATACAACGCCAAGAAATAATTTTATTTCGATACTGCGATATTCAGAATTCCAGAGCTGACAACATGTCGACTTCGTAGTTTCACCCGTACACCGCTACATGCCTCTCCCGACGCATCATCATTTATATCGGCATTCTCGACTTCGTAGTTTCACCCGAGCACCGTTAGATGCCTCTCCCGGCGCAACATCCTTTATATCGGCATTCATATGAAAACATCCATTTCCTTTATCCACTCTTAATCACCGCGAAAATGAAGCATTTGAACGACACAAGGAAGTAGTAAGTTAGGAGCACTCCATGTTTCGATATTCACATATTCGAATACGTTATCTTAATACGGCACATGCGCTGCTTAACAGGGTCTTTGGTCGAGACGAATAGCCAATCAGTGAGCAGATTGTTGGGCAATGTAGAACTTGATCCAAGCTGTAGATAGGAAAATTTCTACTTCCTTTTACCACTTTTAATGGGTAAATGCACACATAATATTTAAATTCGTGAAATCTACGACAAACAATCTTCCGAATTATCTAACTTTCATTGGCCTTCTTGTACGAATAAATTAGTAATCTGTACCACAATTTTCGTGTTAGCGTATTTATATAATGATGTTATCAACAGTCAGCTACCTTCAGCCGCGGTGGAGTAGCCGCGCGGTCTAAAGCGTCTCGCTGCGGAGCGCTCGGTTGCTCGCCGTGGAGGTTCGAGCCCTCCCTGGGGTGTGTGTGTTGTCCTTAGGTTAGTTTACCTTAGGTTAGTTAGTTTTTAAGCTACGGACTGATGACCACGCAGTTTGGTCCGATATATCTACAAACAAAAAAATGTTCAAATGTTTGTTAAGCTTATTGGACTTAACTACGGGGTCATCAGTCCCTGAACTTACAAACTACTTATGAACTACTTACGAACTAGGTCGGCACAAATATCCATGCCCGAGGGGGGATTCGAACCGCCGACCGTAGCGGCCGTGCTGACCGTGACTGGAGCGCCTCATTCACCTCGGCCACCGCGGCCGGCGATCTACAAACATTTGAACATTTTAGCTACCTTCATTAATTCATTCTTGTCGAGATGCGGATTGTTGTCGATTATAGATCTGCAGGCCACGTGCCGCGCCTCGTGTGGAGGCACCTTGCGGGGCGTGACGCGGTGTGCGGATGACACATGGTGGTAGCCGTGTTGCGCACCTGGCGGTGAGGCGCGCAGCGGCGACCACTGGGTCACCGGCCGGGGCGCTCCCCTCGCTTTTTATTCATCCACTCCGTCACCACCCACCCCGCACCCCTGGTGAGCGCTCACGCGAGATGCGGCGGGGCGCGCCGGGCAGATAC
The DNA here is from genome assembly GCA_026315105.1 of Locusta migratoria. NCBI lineage: Eukaryota > Metazoa > Arthropoda > Insecta > Orthoptera > Acrididae > Locusta > Locusta migratoria. Next base: position 261,654,306 of record CM048749.1, on the reverse strand, counting down.
CCCGACCAGATACGCCCAGCTACGCACAATGCCTGTTGACTCAGCAACCCTCCTTCACTGCTGCCCGTTTCCTGGAGGATAAATGATCCTTCTCAGCGCCGGACAACCCCCTTTGGCGGCAGTTCGTGCTGGTCCGCAATGTGCTTTGCACGTAGGCTACAACCGCGCGGACTGGCCGTGAAGTCTTAAAGCCGTCGGCACACGAAGCGTGTATCTGAACGAATGTGGCCAACGTGGCGAGTTTCTGACTTGCATTTCTGAAGTGCGAACCGCACGTTGGAGAGGCTTTCCCAACGTGTCGGGCAGTATCAAGCATGCCAGATATTCTCAACGTGCGTCTGAACGATCTCTGTAAGGATAAGCATACGAATAAGGAAATATAAGAATAAATAAATAGCACACTACTGAAAGTTAGCTTATCTATCATAATCAACTAACACGCGAGCCGAGCCGCGGTATGTGTTACGAACGTATGACATTTCAAAGCATGTAAAAGTAACTAAGTAACTGAGCAAATTGAGAATCTCTCGAATACCGGTCGTTAGAGGAGACGGCGAACTACGGGGGCGTGGGGCGTGGGGGGGGGGGGGGGGGTAGAGGGGACGGACCGCCCTGGGCCTCCAGTCTTGGGGGCATCCAAATATCTCGAAAGCAACTCTTCTTACTAAGCCATAGTTTTCCTGTAATAAGTTCATGATCCCGGCAGACACTGCAAGGCAGTGTCGTGCTGTTAGCAAAGGGAGCAGAGTCGTTGATCTGCTGTCATACCATCTTAACGCCACAGTGCGTGGCACGGTTCTAACAGAAACGTTCGTCGTACATATCAGAATGACTTCTGTGGTTAAACTGCACAGATTTACAAGTTTGTTAGCACTGAGAAACCAGTGCGTGCACCGCATCTCTAGGTCATTACATACGGACGTCGGCCACTGAGTCATCCACTTTGAGTTGTAAGGCATACAAATCCCATTCTTGACACAATGTTGACACTGTGGATTTCGGAAGCATTCAGTTCCTTTATGATTTTCGAAATGGAATGTCCCTAGCGTCTAGTTCCAACAACCAGAGTGCGTCTAGATTCTGTTAATTCCCGTATTGGTGTAATAATAATGTCATTTTCGTATGAATCATATGGGTACAAATGACAGTTCTGCCGTTGACTCTGCCCTTTAAACATAGAGTACATGAAGCTACAGCCATCTGCATATGTACATGTGCATACCGCTATCGTATGAGTTTCTCCACCTCATTGAAATCCAGGTAAATCTTCAGTCCAGCATTATTATTACGAAGGTACACTAGTGTCCAAATGTTAAGCAGAATCAGGAAAACCGGAAACTTAAATGAGGAACTGTGAGAGATCGCCGATAATCGGACACAATATCTACCTACCACCCACAAGTGTTCTATCGGTATAGTAAAGGAGTATTTCATTACTTAGTGGTTTAACTAAGGGTCGAACAAGACCAGCGCCTTAGACCACTAATTCCTAATACGTGTTTGTCCTTTTACAGAGAGTGGAGTGTATCCTCGTGGTGCAAGGAACAACATCATAGCACAGCGACGCCATTTGGACCCTTATCTGCAGGGTAGAATACTCGGTCGCCTTGAAATAGGCCAGTCATCGACCGAAGTAACAGTAGCCTTGCATGTAATACAAAATGTAATTTCCAGGCTTTGGAGACGATTCCGAGACACAGCGGATGTTCATCGTAGAGCACCTGGTCGACCAAAAGTAAACACCCAACAGCACGACCGATATCTGCCTTTATCTGTCCGACGATTCCAAAAAGCACCTGCACGACAAACGCCTGCATATTTTGCAGCTGCCTCAGCGGATGTACTTTCCCGCCAAACTGTGAACGGCAGGCTTGTTTGCCAGACGTCCAGAAGCGCGCAGCCCACTCACCAGCTCAGAGACAGGCTCGTTTACTGTGGAGCCGACCACAGCGAAACTGGGCCATGAATGAATAAAGGAAGGTGATCTTCACAGATGAATGTCGCTTCAGTTTGCAGAATGTTTCCCATCACACATTGATCTGGAGAGAAATTGGGAGCCAATACGACCACAGCAACATCGATGAAATGGACCAGTACGGTGATGGAGATGTCACGGTGTGCAGAGCATGGTCTACGAGAAAGACAGGCACCAGCGCAGTCTTCATGCCACGTAAGAAAGGTAGTCCCAAGCCGGCGCGATCGCTAACCGATTAGCCGGCCGCTGGGGCACAGCCCATTGCGTCATAGCGGGAAGCCACTGAGTTACCGATCGCGCAGGCTCGGAAGTACCTTGCTTACGTAGCATGACGACTGCGCTGGGGCCTGTCTTTCTCGTAGGCCTCGGTGCAGAGACACCATGTGGAATGGCAGTACTGACCTACGCATCTTCTTTGGTGGTCCAAGGAATACTGTTGCCGCTCAGTGATACCGCAGTCTAACATTTACAGTAGCGACACTCACTGCTGCGGAAGTTATTACCAACTGACATTTGCAAAGACACTAGCGCTCCTAGCTGTGGGCAAGCCGGCGAAAGAGTGATGTTGGTTTACAATTATTTGTGTACGTAATTAACGAAATACTTACTATAATTTTTGCTTTACAAGCATTAGTAACACATCAAGAGACATACATGATACGGAAACTAGTGTAAAAACAACCGAACTTACCTGATTCAGTGACATAACAAAGAACTTCGTCACGAAGGAATATGTGTATATTTGCAGTTTATTCCGCTGAATGGAAGTAGAATATAAACACAAGACAAATATAAATTTCTATTCTGTTCTGTTCTTAATATGACAAAGAGTTTTTTTGATAGGTATCAATTTGGTATGAAGTCTATTGTAGCTTTAGTCGTCTTTCTTATACGTGTATATTCTTTTGAGTGTGATTACTTTAGCTTATGAAGACAATTTCCTGGAGATTCTTGCCGTTTATGGTTCAGCTGTAGCAAAAAATTATTGTGGAATTGGGTTCTTCTTTGATGAAATCAGTTTGATTGCTTTCTCTGTGTTTCCTTCAGCTACAGTTGTCGTGCCTGCTTTGGCATGTTAAATACTATAGTTACTGCACACTATATTCGTTTCCTACGTTCCACCTTCACCGATTTTACTGAAATTCTAATGAAGAAACATTTCTTGAGTAGAAAAGCGACCTCTTTCTGCGAAAAGCCAGGTCTTTTGGTGTATCCTCACCGATTTTCTATCTTTAATAGTATATGTAATTAATCAGTAAAATCCTAAACAATACATACCTATTTCATGACATGACATGAAAAAAAATGCTAAAATTAATACAGACGATACTATTTCCCCTCATCCAATATGGTATCAGTAATGTAGCTTTCCGGCCTCTTGGAACGCTGCTGTCACAGTGTATAACCAAAATTCAATGGGAGTGTCACGACTGTGTATGTTAGACTGTGATGATACAGGGACGAGGTACTGCGACCACATTTTCGGCTCATCAGAGCTGCGGTTGGTCCAGACTTCTCTTGAGGGTGATAACGCCTCTCACTTGAGTGGATCTCTTTCTTGAAGAGAAAGACATGCATCGCATGGACTGGCCAGCGAGGTCTGCGAATATGGAGGCGAACTGCATCAAGGTAAACTCCACCAAGGGCACTTCAACACTGTTGGAGGAATGGGATCGATTGCTAAGAGAGCTACTACACCATCTGGTAGTGAGCGTGCCACTTCGAACATGTGGGGTCGTTAGCAGCCACCATACACCTTTTAAAAGACTCTTATGTTGTGGATGACAATTCAAAGCTCAGTTAGTGTTCGTATGAGGTGTATCATAGCTATCGCAACATTTGTAACGTTGTTTTCTTTGGCTAGTTGTATCACAACTGGGATGTGAGAAAGCTGTAGTTTGTTCAGAAATCGTTCTGATAAGGAGTTATGTCCTCGTTCAGTGTCGCATTCAGGGCTGCAGCGCCCCCCAGACCCTCCTGAAGCCCCCGCACCAGACCTTTGCTGCATTTTTTTTTTTTTTTTTTTTTAAATTGCGTCATTCCTGTGATTGACCTCAGCTTCCCCGCCCCCAAGACCACGAGATCCTGGCAGCCCCCCTGTCCCAGACCATCATCCTGGAAACGCCACTATCCTCGTTTGGTGATTATGCTTCACCTTTCGCACTAGTGTATTGAGTAATGGTCGTACAGGTGATTTTTTTTTTCTTTGTCCATTGAGCGTATGTGTGAATAACTATGGATGCTGAGGTTAATTTCCACCTGAAAGCCTATTTTTTTCTTTTTGATAACTGTTGCAATTTGTTTCCGCAGCTCAAACTATAGTAAATTTAGGTGCAGGTGCACGGCGGCCTGCTGCAGGGGCCCGAGTTTCCGGCGCGAGGCCGCCTCGCCTTCATCAAGCATCGCTTGTCCGAGACGCACCGTATCCTCCTAACGGTTTATGTGAAAATTTTACGATGATGGCGCCGGGGATGGTCGCGTTTTTACAGCCGCCGCGCCTTGGCAGTATTTCGCGTTTACGGTAGCGCTGCAGACTGCGCGTTTAGTGACGGCACGGCAGGTTTGCGTGCGAGGCGTCGTGACGCCAGGGGTGGGGGTTGGGGGTGGGCTGGGGGTGGCAGGTAGGCGGCGTCGGTGTCGGCGTCGTTATCGCCGCCCGCCAGCGGAGACGCGGCGCGATCTCTGGCCGGGCAGCGCTCACACTGTGTGACGTCAGAGGGCGACAGCGCTGCGCGGCTAATGGCGCGGACAGGTGGTTCCGCCGGTCGGTTCTGGGAAGGGGTCAGAGGTTCACGGCGAAGAGTGAACCTGGCAAGTCGGAGAACTTCGTGCCCAGTCAGGATTCATCTAGTAGGACACTCGGTACTCGTCCTGGGTACTGCCGAAGCAGTGTTTTCAACCTGTGGGTCGCGATCCTTAAGTCGTCGGCACACGGAGCGTCTGTCTGAACGTGGTTGGTCAACGTGCCGAGTCCAGCGTGAGGCTGAACGCTCGGAGACGGCGCGACTTGTGGATAAGGGACGTGCTCCTTAACAAGTTACCAAGGTCTATATAGGAGAGATCTGGACACGCTACCGTGATCCTTTGCGATGGCGGCCATTTTGGTTCTATAACGCGGCTGTAATAAATTGTACTCGGATAATATTTGTCGCTAGAAAATGTTAGTTGCATAAAGCAGTGAATGTAAAACTGCTATGGAGTATGCACGTTACAGAGAATGTGGCTACATCCATTCTCAAAAAAATCAAATGTTCAAATGTTTGTTAAGCTTATGGGACTTAACTACGGGGTCATCAGTCCCTAAACTTACAAACTACTTACGAACGACCTTATACTAAGGACGGCACAAATATCCATGCCCGAGGGGGGATTCGAACCCCGACCGTAGTGGCCGTGCAGACCGTGACTGGAGCGCCTCAGTCCCCGCGGCCATCGCGGCAGGCCATCCATTCTCCTGTGCGATGTATGTATTATATGAGTAACGAAAATGTAGCCTTTTCGTTAACAAAATTCTGCTTTCCACCAGTATCTGCACCTGTGTAAAATAAGGCTGTACGTGTTTTCTTCTGATATATATGTATTTTGTTTTCCTTTCTTGTCAAGTTTCCATTCGGTATGGCATAGAGTCTATAGACGAAGGATCAGTGAAAGTTTCTTGTTTTGAACTATCTGAGATATAATCTTATATGGAATTATATGAAAATGTCTTGGTTTGTGGGTTTCCAATGATTCAAGACTACGTAAATGAAAGTAATTTCTAGATACTGTATCTGTGTCAGATTAAAGTAGGGCAAATCCTAGTGTTTTAATTGAAATTAAGGTGGAAAAGGTAGTAGAGATATTGGAGAAAGTCCAAGGTCATTGCACCGAGCGAAAAACTACGAAACTGAAATTTATTTATGTAAAATCAATGTTTTAGTTTCAATTATAATCACTTTGGTTACGGTAATTAAAGTAGATAAACCATTTTCATTTCTTGGTGAAGTGTCCACTGAAAAAAGTATTTAGAAGAATTCTAGCAATTATCTGCGAAAGTTCATTACATTTATTTTCTGTTATCATCGTTAATGAACCTAATATTTACACCACTGACATGTCGTGGTAGCGTTTACCAGCAAGAGATTTTTTCCTAAAAGTGTTTCACTGGAAAGCATTGGTCATCCAAACGTGCTTAATCTTTTCGTGTACTGTAATCGGAAATCTTTCATGCGAACTTTATATTTTCTTTGTCCCGCTTAGGCCACATATTTTTGTTCATCAAACCGGCTCTTCTCTCACAGTTTGACCCAAACCTGTCAGAATCTTCTTGTGACATCTCCTAGTAAGATTGAGCAATATAGATCTTTCGAATTATTAGTTTTCTATTACTAAACGTAAGAATATAATTTCTGACTGAAACGGTACGCAAACTGGCAGCAGAATAATAATAATTTGCGAAAGCGACTGTTTTCTCTCCCACAGTGGCGTAACTATGGGGGGGGGGGGATGAGGGGGATAGAACGACCCCCCCCCAGAACCCACCCACAAAAAAAAAAAAAAAAAACGAGAGAGAGAAGAAAAAGAAAAAAGAAATCGTATGACATCAATCTGGTAAAGGTAAAGATTGGAAAGTTGGGGTGTTTTACCATAAGCTTTCATTGGATGGGAGTGAATTAGTTTCTTCAACGGGAGTGGTAGATGGTAGTCTGTCTGGAAACTGACTAAAATTTTGGTCGTCAAGCAGGTCTATCCCCCCCCCCCCCCCCAAGCCAAGTCCTAGTTACGCCACTGCTCTCCCAGCGATACGGCGCAGCGTCGTCTGCTCTAGAACCAAAATGGCGGCTCCATAAGAAACACTGGTGTCCAGGCCTGTCCTCTATAAACCTTGCAAGCTACACGCGACCGCAGCGCGCTCCAGCGACAGTTGGAGGCATCAGGTTCTGGAATCACACTGTTTACGAAATCGAAAAAGAGGAATTCCTGCTTTACCTCTATTAAATCGCTTATTTCAGCGCCTGTGCATATGGTCACTATGTTGTGTGATATAGGCCTACTTACGTAACAACGAAATATCTATGAACGCTAGACTCTTGTAAAAGTTGCATGTTATGTCAATAAGTGCAGTGAATTATAAAAGTTTCATCTCATAATAAAATTAGAAAAAGCCTTCACATGAGACAAACATTATTGCAACAATCTTGCATTTTAGTAAAGCGTAAAGGTCATTCTTCCACAGCTATTGTTACTATTCAGTAGAAGAATGTTAAGAACATGTAAAACGCAAGACGATAACGATAAAGTGCGTATTTTACTCTAAGTAAGGTACGTACGGTTCTGTTCATAAAACGAATCCAACAAACTCACTCCTCAGTGGATGCACACACTTCTGTTTACATAGAATCTATGAAATTTGTCGAAAAGTCTTAGAGTCTTTCAGAAACCCCGAATTAAATAAGAAAAAATATTTGCTTCTGACGTGCCTTGGACCAATGCCAGCACACACTTTCCATTCCATAGCCGATGACTTCGCTGTCTACGCTTCGTCAGCTAATGTATCTACATATCATCAACTAGGGTATTAGACTTCGTGTATATACTACTGGTACACATAACAGTTGTTGACATGTAATTACAACTAATTGTGTAAAGAACAATTCATGTTGATAGATCTTCAGTCCGTCTCACCTTCAAACAGCAGATTATTGTAATACGGAATTTTTTAAGCACATATAAGACTTTTCCAGTGATTTATTAGAACAAATAGTACGTATAAAGACCGGTTTTCAAAAGGTTCTAAATTTACTCAGTTAATTTTACTTGCTTTGAAATGTCATACATTCATAAGACATAAGTTATATACATACAACTCATGAAATACGACAGCCAATATGGCTTCTTCATCTCACTACCGAAAAGACCTGCCCCCTCCCCGGATTGCCACGTGGTTTGACGTCGGTGGCGTTCTGCCATCTTATTGGTAATCGTTCAGACGCACGTTGAGAAAATCTGACATGCTTGATACTGCCTGACGTGGGAAAAGCCTCGCTAACGTCAACACCACCTAGAAGACAAGGCCTTACAACAGGCCGTGCCTACGTCACACTTAGAGGCCGCGGCCGCCACCTCACTGGCTGTTGGCTGGGGCACGCCTACCGCCGCGCAGCGGCCGGCCAGATGGCGGCCGCGGTCTCTAAGTGTGACGTAGGCACGGCCTGTTGTAAGGCCTTGTCTTCTAGGTGGTGTTGCTAACGTGCGGTTTGCTTGTTGTGACGTCAGAAACTCGCCACGTTGGCCCCATTCGTTGAGATACATGCTTCCTGTGCCGATGGCTTTAGGGGGGGGGGGGGGAGTCCAATGGTCTTCAGGGCGTCGCCGTCGCAGCAGAAAGTAGTTACACCATATAACAACAAGCTAGTACCTTACCTGAATACAAGGTGTTCCGAAAAGCAAAGTCATAAGCAAAAAAAATAAATAAATAATAAATAAATAAATAAATAAAAATAAAAAAATAAATAAAATAAAAAATAAAAAATAAAAGTGAGACGTTGATCATCAATTCTCAGTTGAACAGAATAATATAATAAACCAGTTGAAAACCCGGTGTTACCCGGGTATTTATTTATTCCAGTCTTGAATTATTATCTCCCCTATCCTTTCTCTCTCTCTCAATTTCTTTTTGCTCCTAAAAGCATGTTATATGTATGGGAGAATATTTTAAGAAATAAAGCTGTCTTGCATAATGTACAAAATATAAGTGCAGTATGCAAACAAAGAATGATGCTAACCAAAATACAAATTACATATAAAATTCGCAAGATCTCATGTTTATTGGGTTATATGTTGTACAATTGTATAATTTTTCAGGTATATATCCATTTTTACAAGATCTGTATGTCTTTAAAATCTGCTGCTAAGTAAAGAGGTAACAGATTAAAACTTGGTGCCTGATGGGGCTGTTTTCCATGAACGTTACTATTCAGTGCTCATATCTCATGAACTAAGTGTCGTACTGTGATACAATTTAGAAGGTACATTTAGCCATATTTGTGTATACTGTCTGTAAAATTTCTGCGGCTACAATTTGTAGTGTAGAAATTATAAATTGTAACGCCATACCGAAAGCCGTATTTTCAGTTTATTAACAGCGGAAAAGTAGTAAGCGAGAAACTATTTTCCTTTCCCATTTTACTGCGGTTGTTAGTCACTAAGTACTCTCATTCTCACACAGTGTATGAATAAAGTGGCATCGCATTATGTGGCAGTCTTTTGCGATTCCTAGTGTTTTTTTTTTTATTTTTTTATTTTTTAAGTATTTTTATGACGTTATATCTCCCTAATTATGTGTCGTATGTGATTCTTAATCCTGAAGGTAAGGAATATGTGTATCAAATTTGGCTGAAATAAGTCTAGTGGTATAGGAGTAAATGTGCAATATTATCTTGTGATGGAGCAGTTTTTATCGTTTCTTATTGTTTATGGCGTTATATCTCGTGAACTGTGTGTCGTACAATGATAAAATTTCGAACGTATATTCAGTGGTATGTGTGTATACCGTCTGTACCATTTCTCGCGAATACTATTAATAGTGTACGCGTAATAAATTGTAACGTCATGCCAAATGCTGTAATTTTACTGCATGATCACCGTAAAAGTAGTAAGCGACAAACTTTTTTCTTTCACCATTTTGTTGGGGTTGTCAGCGAGGAAATCTTTCCTACGGGTTTGAAATTATGTTTAAAGTTTGTTGCAAGTCGCTAAGTGCTCTCCTACTTAAATAGTGGACCGATAAATGTCACACAATCACGTGCCGCAAGACGGGAAAATTTTCATTGTATATGACGTCATATCTCCTGAACTATCGGCCCTATCGGAAAATCCTTTCTCATCCAACGTCTTCTGCCTATAAACTACATTCCTTCCAAATTTCAGCTTTATAGGTGAAGCAGTTTTCGAGAATTTAGTCAGTGAGTAAGTGTCCATTCGCTTTTATTTAAGTTAGAGATAAATCTTGTTTTCAGGTACCAGGCGAAAGCTCAATTTACAAGATAAAATAAGTAATTTCGAGAAATTATATTGTTTACAAATTAAATATACAGCATAATTAACAGTCGTGCTGGCACAATTCGCTTCTGATCTTTACCCGTGTCTTGCGGTTCGAGGATGGGGTGGCGGTCACCAAAATATTTGTAGCTGGAAGAGACACGCTTATTGAAAAAAGTGGGGAAACACAGTTCTAAGGGAAACGAATTCGTCATTATCTCAAGAAACCAGAGACACACTATTACATGATCGAAGATAAAACAAAAAATCATGAAAACCAACGTCTTTGTAAACATGCAACGTTTAAATGAAACTGTCATAACAGTAAATAAGAACTTCATAAACATTTAATAAAAGTTCGTAATAGCTGCATGCAATAAGTACATACGTATAATTAGTGTAGCAGAAAGATAAGTAAGTTTTGTGACAGGTAAATACTGCATGTATCATCGAAGCGTTTATTATATTTGTCTTTCGATTTTATGTAAAGAGTAATCTAAATCCAAACTTTGAAAAATTAGTTCACAGTTTGCTTGAAAATGACCTAATTCCGAAACAGCTGAACTACTGAGATCCTTGCTGGTCGTTCTGAGTACTACAAAGTTTCGTGATAAACTAGTCTGCGATCGTAATAAGTTCAGTGAGTAATTTTTGTCACTCTGATCAACATTCAGGTCTTGCCACAATGAATTTGGGCAAAATCAGTATCCTATACGTACGGGAGAGGCGCGATTAGGACTCGCCCTCCAAATGTTACGTAGAAACTTAATTATGTACATACACTTCTGGCCATGCAAAATGCAGCACCGAGGAGGACCGGAGTTTCTTCTTCTTTGCCGCGCGGGAATAACCGTGCTATCTAAAGCGTTTTTGCTGATGAGTGGCGCGGTAGTTTCCCCTCGCAGTTATAGTTAAAGGTCAGCTAATAATATTTTCATGAACATTAATAAATGGTTTAAAGCCAACTCATTGTCATTAAAGTTTGAAAAGACTCACTACATGCAGTTCAGAACATGTAAGAGATTTCCCGCCAGCATATGCATTAAGTATGAAGAAGAGCAGATAGAAGACGTTGGCAGTGTCAAATTCCTGGGATTACAGCTTGATAATAAATTTAGTTGGGGGGGGGGGGGGGAAGACACACCACAGAACTGCAGAAACGACTCAACAAATGAGTACTTTCAATACGAGTTTTATCAGTATAGGAGACATAAAAATAACAAATCTTGCATACTTTGCTTACTTTCATTCCATAATAATAATATTTGGGGGTAACTCTTCAAATCAGTCAAAGGTCTTCAGAGTCCAAAAGCGTGTAATGCGTATTATTTGTGGAGTAAATTCACGGACGTCTTGTAGAAGCCTCTTCAAAGAGCTGGGTATATTAACTACTGCCTCTCAGTATATTTATTCCTTAATTAAAATTGTCATAAATAATATATCCCTTTTCCCAACAAACAGTTCAGTTCATACATACAATACTAGGAATAAAAGTGATCTACACAAGGACTTAAAAGCGCTTACTTTGGTTCAAAAAGAGGTCCACTACTCAGGAACACACTTTTTCAATAATTTGCCATTAAGTATAAAAATTTAACTACAAATAAAGATCAGTTTAAGAGGATCCTAAAAGGCTTTCTAGTGGCCAACTCATTCTACTCCATTTGTGGATTTCTAAATTGTACGTAATGATGCATGTATCGGTATTCATACTATGTTAGTATTATTATATAATCAGATCAAAAAAATTAAATATCTATGTATCTGTATTTATACTATTAGTGTATCGATTATCCAGCTTCCAAATTTTCTTTCTTGACATGTTCCACATCCACGAGGATCTCCTCAATATGGATCTACGGAATGAAAAACTAATCTAATCGAATCTTTCCAGTCCTTCCACGGGCATGGGTGTGTATGTGTTGTTCCTAGCGTAAGTTAGTTTAAGTAGCTTGTAAGTTCAGGGATCAATGACCACTGCAATTAAGTCCCACAGCTTTACAAACATTTGATTTCTTGTTCTTCATTATCCAGGTATTTTTCCACATTATGTGGTGTCTGCGTTGCTTTGTCGCATTCTTCTCTTCCATAGATGTATATCCATTCCTTCTTCGCTCTACCATCACGACGGAGGACCGTTCTATGAAGCGACATGCAATGCTGGATCCGAGGAAGTCGGCCCGCGCTATCGGAGGAATGTCGTAGAAAAGTCCACACAGCTGACATGAAAAATCTGTGCCTAGAGACCCTCCAAGTAGTCCCGTTCTGCTGTCACCACCTACGAGAAGCCACCCGATGGTGTGTGGCGGAGGGTACCCTGAGTGCCACTAACGGTTCTCCCTCCTATTCCAGTCACGTATTGTTCGCAGAAAGAAAGAGTGTCGGTATGCCCCTGTGTGGGCTCTAATCTCTGTGATTTTATCTTCATAATCTATTCGCGAGATATACGTAGGAGGAAGCAATATACTACCTGACTCCTCGGTAAAGGTATGTTCTCGAAACTTCGACAAAAGCCCGGACCGAGCTACAGAGCGTTTCTCTTGTAGAGTCTTCCACTGGAGTTTATCGTTCATCTCCGTAACGCTTTCACGGTTACTAAATGATCCTGTAACGAATCGCGCTGTTCTCTGTTGGATCTTTTCTACTTCCTCTACCAACCCCGCCTGGTAGGGATCCCACACCGGTGAGCAGTATTCTAGCTGTGGGCGAACAAGTGCACTATAACCTACTTCCTTTATTTTCGAACTGAATTTCCTTAGGATTCTTGCAATGAATCTAAGTCTGGCATCTGCTTTACCGACGACTGATTTTATATGGTCGTTCCATTTTAAATCACTCCTAATTCCTTACTCCCAGATAATTTATGGAATTAACTCCTTCCAGTTGCTGACCTGCTATAGCGTAGCTAAATTATACAGGATCTTTCTTTCTATGTATTCGCAGCACATTACATTTGTCTACATTGATATTCAATTGCCATTCCCTGCACCATGCGTCAATTCGATGCAGATCCTCCTGCATTTCAATACAATCCTCCACTGTTACAACGTCTCTATACACCACAGCATCATCCGCAAAAAGCCTCAGTGAACTTCCGATGTTATCCGCAAGGTCAGTTATATATATTGTGAACAGCAACGGACCCACGACACTCCCCTGTGGCACACCTGACATCACTCTTACTTCGGAACACTTCTCTCCATTGAGAATGACATGCTGCATTCTGTTAGCTAGGAACTCCTCAATCCAATCACACAATTGGTCTGACAGACCATATGCTCTTAATTTGTTCATTAAACGTCTGTGGGGAACTGTATGAAACGCCTTACAGAAGCCTCAGTTAAATTTTCACGTGCGTAACTCGTCAGTTGTGGAGGGGGGGGGGGGGGGGGGGAGATCGTTAGAAGTGTTCGTTGCACAGTGAGTTCAGTCACACTTGATCTCTGATCTGACAAGTCGATGCATCAACAATTGCCGGTTTATTTTGGTTAAGAAATGCAACTAACTCCTTTTATGGATGTTTTTATTCCATAACTAGCTTTCAAGTAACTGCAGGCTTATCATCAGTGGATACATTACATGAACATTTATTATTTTTCACCAAGTGTAGGTTTACGCTGTCATGGTGGTTTTTGTTTCTATTATAGGTATAACCCTAACCATGTTGTGCATTGGGCACTGACGTTTTTCACGCATGACTGCTTTTTTGCTACATTTTTATTAGTCAAACGTGAAATAAAAGATATTTAATTTTAATTAATTTTAACATAAAACGGCTAAACAGGATCTAATATCTCTGGTGTATGTGTGCGTGGGGGGGGGGGAGGGGTTGGTCACTGTTTGCAGGAAGGGGGGGGGGGTGTCCAGCCTCAAAATAACTTCCTACGCAACATTCGGTGCGCGAATCCTAGTCGCACTTTTGTTGATTTTTACAGCCCACGTCTTGTTTTTCAATAAATATTTCTCCATTCAAAAGAAGTTGAAAACACATTATTAAAAACTCTGGAAGAACATTGTGACTCTATCCGACTGTTGTAACGGAGATATTCCTCTCCTGCCCGTCATTCTTATGATCAAGTTTAATATATTAGTTTCTTGCCTTAGTGATATCACAGTACCATACCTTAAATGGAAAGCCGCTGAAATCTCGTTTTAGTAAGTTATTTCCACATCGATGGCTCTCTCTTGGACATCGCTGTACTTCTATTTCGGTTACGTTTTGTATAAGCCGTCTGCTTTAAATTCTAAAAGATATCAAGTGGTCCATTTGGTGCTATGGCAGGCGTCCACGTCCCAGAAATAAACGAAAACATGCGGGACTGGAATCTGGCAAAAGTTCATTTTACTTCCCCTCTCCTCATCGCGCTGTCTTGGCCCTTTCCCATGGGCCAATCCAAAAATTGTCAGTGACATATGCGTCTCTCTCTCTCTCTCTCTCTCTCTCTCTCTCTCTCTCTCTCTCTCTCTCTCTCTCTCTCACACACACACACACACACACAAAACCCTCTGCACTGTGTAGTAAAACCAGTTAGGATGTGCAGTGGCCATGTTTATTGATGTAACAAATGCTGTGACGACTACAGCTGCTATGAATAGAGGAAATGCATTCGCAACTGAGAATATGAATCAGTATCAGCTGTAAAATTTATGGAGACATGGGAAAATTTGGGCCGGACTGAGATTCGAAACCGGAATTCCCGTTTTTCTTGCGCGGTTACGCCTTTCGGGCCTGCCAAGACATCCGTATGCCAAATTCCCGCACAGGGAAAGCCGTTTGTTATAAGTGTGGCGCGCCTTGTTTTAGTTCATATATGATCCGCAGTGTCCGTGTTTGACCACGTAACCAATGCAAATGTCATTCACTCACTGAACATCGTATTTAAGCCAAAGAAAGGAAGGCAACATCTGAAATAATTATCTCTCCCTGTGCGGTACGTAGGGCCTAGAATGTAAGAGTGCTCATAGCTGGTAGACAACGTGCGTAACCTGGAAAACTGGGTCCGGTCCACAACGTGCTTGGGTAGCGTAATGGTTACAGGCGCTGCCCGCGACAGGTGTGACATTTGGGCTCGAATCGCGGACCATCACAAATTTTCATGTCTCACCAATACATCTGCACAGGCCACGCTGACCTTTAAACCTTAGTTCTTAGTTTTATTTTGATGAGTCTGTAAATGGTGAAGTTTTTCTAAAGAAGATGAAGCAACAATGGTTGCTGCCTATCGACTTTCGTCTGATCTGCTGTCCTTGGACCGTAAAGGCGTACTTCTCTTGCCAGGTGTTTCGACGCCTGATTGAAGATTCATTATTTGACAAGGGAACAGTAGGAAAGTACAGAACAAATAGGCAGAAGTGTGGTGAAATCTGTATTCATAAAGATATGACAAATGTGAGGTATACCTGTTGTATGTTTAATATTATTTCACAAATAAGATTATTTTGTCACGAAACCACCTCGCTGTAAGACAAGGAATTACTAACAATAATCAATAAATAAACACATTATTTATACAGATACATTTGCAGTTCCTAGAGAGAGCGGAGAGTGTTTGAATCAGTGAGAATGTTGCTAGCCATGAAATTGGTAATACTATAACCGGAGCAGGGGCCAAATAGCTAATCTTACCTCCTTATAAACTGACTGGTAAGTGCACCGTATGTTCATGTATCCATACCTCAATCACTTTAACGGACGCGGACGGTCCTCAAAGTCGCACTTCAGCAATATGGCTGTAACTTCCGCCCTACAATGTCCGCGTGGTGGATAGTTCCAAGCTCTGCAACCGAATGTCGGTGCTTGGCTGTTAGCAGTGCACGGCACCGCAGTGTGCTTCCGCTGTTCGGAAGTAGTTCCTGTAGCCAACGTCACAGGTAGCGGAGAGGAACCGATGAGGAAGCTTAGCCCATGCGTACAGTGCGTACGGCACTGTGTCTCGGACACTCAGGTTGGGATAAAGCTGGTATGCCTCCACCACGGCGTGACTCCGCATGCTTTTAAATTTAACGGCTACAAGAAATTCTCCATTTTGATCACTTTATGTTCAAATGTTCAAATGTTTGTAGAGTCTATGGGACTTAACTACGGGGTCATCAGTCCCTAAACTTACAAACTACTTATGAACTAGCTACAACTAAGGACGGCACAAATATCCATGCCCGAGGGGGGATTCGAACCCCCGACCGTAGTGGCCGTGCAGACCGTGACTGAAGCGCCTCAGTCCCCTCGGCCACCGCGGCCAGCTCAATTTATGCATTAACCAAACGGTAATGTAGAAATTATTCTGTCCCTTCCATTCGATTGTTCTCTAAGTAAGCAATCATTCTATGATGCTCCTTGGTTGGTGAAAATTAATAAATCGTCCTAAATTAATTTGGCTACATTTTAATTAAGGATCCGTCCGGTATGTCATTGGTATGCAGGAGTTTGGAATTTTACTGGTAACTCGAATCTGCGGTCATAATAACATAATTAATTTTATTTTGCTCTGTTTCTTTCTTATGGCTCAGTCGTTGCGGCCGCGTCTTGTGTGCCTTCAAAAATTCTATGCGTTACAACTCAATGTTCGCGACACATTTGATCACATTGTAGTCAACGATTTTCACTTGCCTCAGTCGGATAAATATACTTCATTACTGAATGCATTCTTCTTTTTATGCGTTTGAAATGCATGAAAAAATGTTTTCATACCACTGATGCAATCCTTCAAGGTACTGTTATTTTATGTAACAGATGTTGTCTTGGACACTATGCTTCAACGTCAACAAATCGCTGATTATGAGGGGAGAAGCTGGCACTTTGAACCTCTCTTTGTAAGAAAGCTGTGTCTGTTGCTCTCGTACTCTTTGATCAGCGTGTGCTAGCCGACAGTCTTCACATTCTGGAAACTTCGGTACTTTATCCGCTCTTTAGGCGGACCGCCAAGTCGCGTCTACATATTCCTGTACTTAATGAGGGGGTATAGAGTATTTTATTGTTTGGAGTCAGAAGCATTACCTAGATGCTACAAACGGGTAGCGGTATTGTGAGATTACCGCCCAATAGAAATACTGGTAATTAATAGCATTTGATAATAAGATATGAAGTTCACTGCAAACATTGACCATGCCAATGCACTAAATGACACACAATTTTAATCTTATTAATTATGTTAGCAATGTATGTACACAGTTGGGTGACAACATTTATAGTTAGGCCATAGGTAGAAATTCTCCACGTTGAGATTTGCTGTGTGCTTGTAGCTGACAGGAGGCCAGCGAGCAGGCCGATGTTGGTGGCTTGTTCCAACTTAGGATTTTACAGTTCGTTTCCGGTGAGGGGAGAGAGGGACAATGGCGAGTGCCAGGCACAGTGCAGTGCACAAATATTTTAATACTACTGGCATTTGAAGTAATACGATGCAGTTAGGAACCTTTAAGGCCCTCATTACAAAATAGCCTGTTGATAAATAAACAATACATTAGCTGATATAGTCACATCTAACGTAATATGTTTAATTGACAATGAAAAGTAATAAATTACCAACGAAGACAAGACAGTTACACAACTAGCATGGCAATGTTTGTTTATAAAAATAATATATTAACTATTTTTCATTTTATTTTCAATCAATCTTTTGCATTTTACCTTGAAATATTCAGTTAAATCAGTTATCTGTGATATAAGAAATTGCACGATTATGATAACAGTACAAAGGATGTTTATACTAATATAAAAACGTAAGAAAATATTTGTTTAATGTGTAGTGTAATTATTTTGATTTTAAGTAAAGTTTTAGAAATGTATTGGCTGAGCGCTGTACGTTGGCAAATCGGTTAGAACAGTTAACATGGGGAAGTCGATGATGTAGGGGAAAAAACCCCGGCAGTTGAGCTTTTGGCGCGCGCGCGGTGTGGTGTGGCTGGCCGGGCGGCGTCGCTCTGCATCAGTCGGCATGTGGATCTCGAAGTGGTGACTTGAGATTTGTCTGTGGCAATCGCCACGTGTGGTTGCTCGTCGTAGACTGCACCAAGTTAAATCGAGTGCTACTGTGTGTTTGTGAATATTTAGCCGTTGGAACAAGGTGTGCATCGCATTGAATTAAAGTGACTGTGATTTGTTAATGTAACACGTGTTGTCGCATAGGCATGAACATAAACGGTGTTTGAGACAGCCACGTGGTGTGAAAACAATTTGCGACAAATATTCATTTTGTCTGGGGGCTCTCGAGCTATAACTTTATTTGATAAATGTGCCGACGTACAGACGTATCAGCCACAGGGTTCAAGTATTGTGAAATAAACAACATAAAGTGAACTTTCACGTGTTTTCAAAAATAGTAGTTAGTACACCCTTTTCTCTCATGAACTTGAATTTATTATGAATATGTTTTGTTAATCATATGCAGGGAAGGAAAGCTGCGAACGTGTGATATCATCCCCTAGAAAATGAGTCAAACAGTCGCAATAACAGTTCCAGTGTTT
Source organism: Locusta migratoria (assembly GCA_026315105.1). Taxonomy (NCBI): domain Eukaryota; kingdom Metazoa; phylum Arthropoda; class Insecta; order Orthoptera; family Acrididae; genus Locusta; species Locusta migratoria. Next base: position 261,635,852 of record CM048749.1, on the reverse strand, counting down.
TTGCATGTTTAGGAATTTGGTTCGCAGCTGGTGGTTGTGAGTTTCAAAAATTAAACTTTCTCTAATTTAAACTCTCACCCCGACCTTCACGCTCGCAGTATTAAGAAGATGAATTGTGTTACATAATCAATGGGTTGTTATTGATTAAGAAGAAAAGTGGAAGTTTTTGTAGTATTAGTAGAACTTAAGCATCCGATTATAATTTACGTGAATTAATACTCTATACGAGTCTGCATTAAAAGTGGAAACTGGTGTCTACAATGACATGTACTACCATGCATAACTAATAAGAAAGTATAATGAGCCTCTCAAAAAACAGGAATATGAGGGAAGAAGCGTTTGCCCACGGTGAGCCTTGAACCAGTGCCGTCTCCGAGCGTTCAAAAAATGTTCAAATGTTTGTTAAGCTTAAGGGACTTAACTACGGGGTCATCAGTCCCTAAACTTACAAACTACTTATGAACTACCTACAACTAAGGACGGCACAAATATCCATGCCCGAGGGGGGATTCGAACCCCGACCGTAGTGGCCGTGCAGACCGTGACTGAAGCGCCTCAGTCACCTCGGCCACCGCGGCCGGCTCCGAGCGTTCAGGAGCACGCTGAACTCGACACGTTGACGGCACACGTTCAGAGACACGCTCCGTGTGCGGACGGCTTAAGGACTCGACAGCTGTTCCCAGTGGAGTTTGAGGTCTCCTCTCGGGCATGGGTGTGTGTATGTGTGTTGTCCTTGGTATAAGTAGTTAGTAAATCTAGGGAATGGTGACGATAGCAGTTTAGTCCAGTTTGATTTGGAACTGCTTACGTCGGCATTAGCAGGTGGTGCTGGTTGGAAGCAGCGGCTCTGGAAGTGGCCGAGTAGCGAAATTAGGGCGGCTTTCCGGCGCACTTCATTCGCCCACCTCCCTCCCTGTCTCCAGTGTCGGGCTCTCCATTTTATTTCCACCCACCTTCTTTTTTAGCCCTGGGAAGTTCCTCGCCGCTGCCGCCTCCTCCCCCGCCGTCGTTACTCGCGGAGCGGCAAGCAGGTTCTTCTGCCGCGCGGCCTCAAGTTTAATTTCTTCTACTTTTGCGCTCTGTAAGGCGCGGCCTCCGCAGCCGTCACACGGCCGGCAACTTCTGAGGCCGTCCTCGCGCAGAGCGCCCGGATAAGGGCGCGCCCTTCCACAGGACCCAGAGGGCTGCGCTCCAAAAGATAGCAATCACTGGCAACCGGCCACGACCGCGGCTAAGCTTCTCTTTTTAAAAAAAGTGACAGGAAACCCTACCACTGTGCAAATACATTCCAGACTTCATTGTCCATGTGTCATATCTTAAGCCTTTCATTCCCAGTGTTCATTAACAACAACAGACAAAAAGTCGATGTTTACCGTATATTTTATATCAGTCTTTAAAGTCGCATGTTTTTTGATAAACAACATGCTTCCAGTACGAAATTTTGCCGATTATTTAAATTCATTTTTAAAGCTTCTTTCTCTCTCTCTCTCTCACTCTCTCTCTCTCTCTCTCTCTCTCTCTCTCTCTCTCTCTCTCTCTCTATATATATATATATATATATATATATATATATATATATATACTGGAGCGCCTCAGTCCCCTCGGCCACCGCGGCCGCCCGTCGGGGCTTCGAATCCCCCTCGGGCATGGGTGTTTATGCCGTCATTAGTATAAGCTAGTTCATAAGTAGTTCGTACGTTTAGGGACTGCTGACCCCATAGTTAAGTCCCATATGCTCCACAAACATTTGAACATTATATATATATATATATGGGACATATATGGGGTCATATATGGGACTTAACTATGGGGTCATCAGTCCCTAAACGTACGAACTACTTATGAACTAGCTTATACTAATGACGGCACAAACACCCATGCCCGAGGGGGGATTCGAAGCCCCGACGGCCGGCCGCGGTGGCCGAGGGGACTGAGGCGCTTCAGTCACGGTCTGCGCGGCCACTACGGTCGGGGGTTCGAATCCCCCCTCGGGTATGGATATTTGTGCCGTCCTAGTTCGTAAGTAGTTCATAAGTAGTTTGTAAGTTTAGAGACTGATGACCCCATAGTTAAGTCCCATAAGCTTAACAAACATTTGAACATTTTGAAGCCCCGACGGGAAGCGGCCTCGCGCATTGTAGCATAGCCCCTCAATGCGCTCGGCCGCTTTAATAGACACACAGCGCGCGCGCGCGATCAGTTATGACTTCACTGTACTACGTTTAGATGGAGTCCCAAAGTGCGGCGAATGAAAATTTGTTTCCGACCGGGATTCGAACCCGGGATCCAGACGGGCGGGATACGTGCAGGAAAGAGTACTGTGTGGTGGGGGTGGTCACTGTGTCCTCGGTGGTGGAGTGGTCAACGCGTCTGCCTAGTAAACAGGAGATTCCGCGTTCGAATCCCGGCCGGGCACAAATTTTCATTCACCGCACTTTGGGATTCCATCTAAACCTACCATCTAAAGCCATTACTAATCGCAAATTGCGATTTATTTCTTTCATTGAACTCTGTAACGACGTCAAAAATATATAACATATATATGGATGTTTGTTTTTGGTCTCGATCCATCCCTACAACCCATCCAAGCTCACACCGTTGCATAGAATAAACAAAACAGAACCATCTTACCTGAGGAGTTCCTGTGCCTATAGCAGCTCAGTGCCAGAACAGGCCAAGTAAAAACAAAAAAAGAGGATTTTCAGGCGTTGAAAGTAGCCTGCCATATTCTGTAAGCAAAATCTCTGGCAGTTGAGATCTGTAAATGTAAGTTAAAACGCTCACTGCTGCTTTAAATTACTTTACGAGTGGCCACATTCGGATAGAGGCACACTCACAGCCACACTCACAAGAAGGCGCCACGGAAAAAAAAATCTTGGCAAGGAGCAGGTAACAGAAATATTGGCGCGCCGCTGCACTGCGGAGCAGCATCTCTATTAAATTACATTGAATTGGCCCGGCACCAGGTTAAGCTCGCGCTACTCTAATATACCATGCAAACTACATGTTGAGCTGAACGCAGGCATCTACTGGCTACTGTCTAGTTCCCGACCCCTTGCAGATCACTGGATTCTTCTTGTTACTCCGGCGAGTACCTGAAGAATCCTTATAGCGTGGAGAAAGGAAATGTGAAAAAGGTCACTTTCCTATGATATATGGATGAATGACATGTGTTGCAAATTTGAAGATGCCCCACTTCAATTAAAATTCATAAAACAGAATGAATGTGCAACAGAAATTAAGAAAATGAAACACTCACTCCCTTTGAGTGTAATAAGTGCTTGGGGCCAAGACTTACGGCACCATGCGGACCACAAGGACACAGTATATGTGCTGTTGAAAAAAAAAAAAAAAAAAAAAAAAAAAAAAAAAACCCTTCGTTGCTGATCAACCCAAGGGCTCCATGACTGTGGCAACAAGACAGGAAATAACATCACATATTTAGGACGTAAAATAAAAGAAAGTGATAAATGTATTTGTTCCTTGTTTCAAACGTGTCCTTTTCTAACTACCGAATATCTTCTGGTACCCGTGGATCAATAACACAGGCAAGTAGTTTCCAAACAGGCCTTTATATTTAGGGAGATTTCGAGCAATGAATTTTGATCCCAGAGGCATCGTAAGAACTGGATCGCATACTTTTGCTTGAGATGGAAGACTGTATGTACTGTGTGGCCGAGGAGCCACACAGTGGCATTTAGCCTAGCCTTAGGATTGGGCTTCACGCCTGAGGCCAGAAACCACCTGGTCTGGACCGCTACAGGGTGCACGTTAGAAGGCTGCCATAGGATAAGAGGAGTCAAGCAGTATCGACACCGAACGAGGTGACACAGTGGTAACACACTGGACTCACCACATATTTGGTATTTGGCGAACACCGAGCAGCGTAACGGCTTCCTGCCGAACAGCGAGCATATACGGGAACAAAGAATATTCGTCAAGCAACAGTAGCGTAGTGTTCTGAGCGATCGGCACGATACACGCTTTTCGCATCTGCTGTAATCGCATTTTTTTCTGTTTATCGGTTGATCAGTTAGAGATGGTCAGTGATACAGAAGTTGATATTACTAGTTGGTCATAACTTACGGCAGTTAGATTAGATTAGATTAATACTTGTTCCATCGATCACATATACGACGTTTCGTAATGATGTGGAACGTGTCACTTTAGTAAATGTTGTCTACACTTGACAATCAATATTTTAAGGATTTTTATTACATTTTTGTTGTTTTTTATTTATTTGTTTAGTTAGTTTTTGAAAGTTTTATCTAAAAATTCATCTACATTGTGGAAGGAGTTGCCTTTCAGAAATTCCTTTAATTTCTTTTTAAATACTAGTTGGCTATCTGTCAGACTTTTGATGCTACTTGGTAAGTGACTCTTGTGGTAGCATAATTCACCCCTTTCTGAGCCAAAGTTAGATTTAACCTTGAATAGTGAATATCATCCTTTCTCCTAGTGTTGTAGCTATGCACACTGCTATTACTTTTGAATTAGGTCGGATTGTTAATAACAAATTTCATGAGTGAATATAGATATTGTGAGGCTACAGTGGAGATCCCTATATCCGTAAATAAATGTCTGCAGAATGCTCTTGGGTGGATTCCAGCAATTATTCTGATTACACGCTTTTGTGCAATGAACACTTTGTTACTCAATGTTGAATTGCCCCAGAATATGATCCCATATGAAAGCAATGAATGAAAATAGGCGTAATAACATAATTGACTGAGATGTATGTCACCAAATTTTGCAATGACTCTGATAGCATAAGAAGCTGAATACAAACGTTTCAGGAGATCTTCAATATGTTTTTTCCAATTCAGTCCCTCGTCAATGCAAACACCAAAAAATTTTGAATATTCTACCTAAGCTACAGATTTATATTGAAAGTCTAAATTTATTAATGGTGTCATGTCATTTACTGTATGAAACTGTATAAACTGGGTTTTATCAAAGTTTAATGAGAGTCCATTTGTAGAGAACCACTTAATAACTTTCTGGAAGATATCATTTACAATTTCATCAGTTAATTCCTGTTTGTCATGTGTGATAGCTATACTTGTATCATCAGCAAAAATCACTAGCTTAACAGCTTCGTGAATGTAGAATGGCAAGTCATTAATATATATTAAGATCAGCAAAGGACCCAAGACCGGAACTTGTGGGACCCCACTTTTGTTAACTCCCCAGTTAGAGGAATTAATTGTTTCATCTATATCATATGAACTGCTTATTTCAACTTTCTGCACTCTTCCAGTTAAGTATGATATAAACCATTTGTGCACTGTCCCACTCATAACACAATACTTAAGCTGTGTAAAGGAATCCCATGATTTACACAATCAAATGCCTTTGAGAGATCGCAAAAGTCCCAACTGGTGATGTCCGGTTATTCAAAGCATTTAATATTTCATCATTGAAGGTAAATATAGCATTTTCAGTTGGAAAGCTTTTTTGAAAACCAAACTGACATTTTGTTAGAACTTTATTTTTACTAATACGTGAAGCAACTCGAGAATACATAACTTTTTTCAAAAATATTGGATGAAGCTGTCAGAAGGGAGATGGGGCGGTAGTTGTTGACATCGGACGACTTCCCTTTTTTATGCAAAGGTTTAACGATAGCATATTTCAGTCTATCCGGGAAAATACCCTTCTTTAACGAGCTATTACAAGTATAACTGAGAATCATACTTATCTGCTGGGAAGAAGTTTTTAATATCCTGCTGGAAATGCCATCAATTCCATATGACCGTTTACTCTTGAGAGAGTTTATTATTTTCCTAATTTCTGAAGGAGAGGTAGGTGGAATTTCAATAGTATCAAGTTGTGTGGGTATGGCCTCTTCCATTAATTGCCTTGCTCCTTCTAATGAACATTTAGATCCTATTTTCTCTACAGTCTACTGTTAAACAAAGAAAGAAAAAAACCGAGATCAAGACGCTAGTGGATGGTGTCACTAAACCAAAGCAGAGAAGTTCAGTGAAGTAACCCCAATTGCAAATAAATATTTACGGTTTATTTTGTGTTGTGTTAAAGATAGTCAATTTCTTGATTTGGTTCTTGCGAAATTGGCGATACTAACTGTTATTGCTAGTGAATTTACCATTGACTTTGATACATTTCATTTTGTACATAATGCATTTCTTGCGAGATTGTAACAAGAATTGCGACCCATCAGAAAATATAATGTGACTTATTATTACAGATATTAAAAGTACAAATAATTTTCATCTATAATGTTTACAAAGTTTGTTATCTCGTTCACGGCGCTGGGCGACATAAAAAAGCATTACCCCCCACAGGTTTACAACAGTGAAGAAATAATAATAAATCAGCAAAATACATTTGCAAATTGATACTAATAAACCCAATAGGCCTATACGAAACTTACGAATAAAATTCTAATTACTGTTTACATTCCCAAGCGCAGTATTTTTTATCAGAAAACTAGCTGTAAACCCGGCGTTGCCCGGGTGTTTACTTATCCTACACTCTCGTAGTCCACATCCCCTTTCCATCTCTCTCTCATCATCCACCTCTTTCTCTCCCATCACTCTGTTCGTTTCCACCTTTCCCTCTGTCGGCAAAGTTTTCTGCAAGGTACCCTCTGTCATGTACCATACATACATTTATGTACCTAGTGATCTTCCTCTTGGTTTAAAGGTCACGTGTGCAAAAATTCATAAAGATTGGAGTAAAACTATGCAGTTTGTAAAATTCCGTAAGTTAAGTACCACCACAATGCATCTAACGAAATTTTTTACAGACAGTGACATTCCTCTTAATTTTAAGGTAGAGTGTGCAAAATTTCATTAATATCGGAACTAAACTACAGATTTTTAAGCAATTGAAACGCAGGGTCACATTGAAAAAGGAACATTGTTGTTCAGAAATTTTCCAGTTTTGTTTCATACAAAATGTTCAAATATTTGTTAAGCTTAAGGGACTTTACTACGGGGTCATCAGTCCCTAAACTTACAAACTACTTATGAACTACCTACAACTAAGGACGGCACAAATATCGATGCCCGAGGAGGGATTCGAATCCCCGAACGTAGTGGCCGTGCAGACCGTGACTGGAGCGCCTCAGTCCCCTCGGCCACCGCGGCCGGCTTGTTTCATACAACCTATGTTTGAGAATAACGAAAACAACAACAACAAAAATAGGATATGTGAAATTGGTAGAGCTGTTCTCAAATTATGACGCGACCAAGGTATTTAGGGATCATCCATTTTTATGTTGCAAAGTAAACCTCCCCCATGCACCGTATGAAACTTAAGGTAGACGGTGACCTTCCTCTTATTTTGGTGGTCAGGCGTGCGAAATTTCGTGAAGATCGGAATGAAACTGTAGATTTTGTAAGTCTGTATGAAAAGTATGCTCCGCCATGCACCTATCACCAAATACTTTTCTACCTATAAACTACATTCCTGGCCAATTCCAGCTTCATAGGTGAAGAAGTTTTCGAGATGTCGTGTTTACTCAGTGAGTGAGTGAGTATTATTTCGCTTTTATATAGATAGACATTAAGAACACAGATTGCTTAGTTTTTCATGCAAGAGAATTAAGGGAGACTTGCAGACAAAAATAAATAGTAACATGCAAATATGTAATGCTAACTTTACTTGATACAAGGTCATGCCTGATACGACAGCTTTACGGCATCTACAGCGAAACTGTTGTGAGCGGTAGACTTCTTTTCGTTTCATCATTTTGTGTGTCTGGGGGGGGGGGGGCGGTCAATTACAAAACGCTTTATAAACGTCGGAAATGATATGCAAACTCTGTTGCAGGTCACCAACTACTTCCATTTTCCAATAACTGACGCATTAATCTGGGTATTCTCACACAGTGGCCTCTCATTATTTACGACGTTATATCTCCTGGGCTATGTGACGTGCTCTTTTGTTTTTGGGTCATGAATCTTCGTAGGCGTAGGGTGAACAGTTCACCAAAGTTTCATTGCAATCGAGTGAATGGTTCATGAACACATAGACATACAGACAAATATTCATTTATTACTGAAAGACTTTAGATGTAACGTAATCCCAAATTTAATTACATTTATTCACAAATGCTGTAGAGATGCTCACTATCCACAAGCACTTCCAAAAACACGAATGTCTGCATCAGCAACAAAGGCATCTGTTTGCCAAATGTTCGCCTCTTTGGTGTGTGTAGAAATACCGTTACACGTAGGGCTATTGTAGCGTCGTCGAGAGGAGTTATTTTTTATATTTGTAAAGAATTGCCCAGGAATGACGTTAATTGACGCGAATACGGGAACGCACCGAAGTTGTCCGTAGCCGCAAGTAACCGGAGCTGCTCCGTACAGTAGCTGCCTTCGGTACAGATTATATTAAGTTCGGCACAGAGCCCCAGTAGCTTTGCGTCTATAGTTATGTAATCCGGTAATAATGTTATGCAAATTTGCCTCGTCATCACATATTAATACGGAGCGGCCACGTGTGCCGTGGCGCGCCGCCGCATGCATGTGCATGTGTTGCGTGTATACGCTTAGCGCTGTGGGCTGTGTGTGTAGCAGCAGGCGTCCGACGACTGGGCCCAGCGTTGCAGGACTGGGAGAACACACTGCATTTGCACATTTCTCATTTAATTAAGTCACTCTTTAAGATGGTGCAGTTTCTTTAATCAGAAATAAAAAAAAATGCACTTTAAAAATTTCTGAGTATGAGATCCGCATGATATGCAAAACACTGTTCTTACTTTTTACCAAATCGTGTTTCAGCACCTCTGTGCCATCATCAGCGGGTATTTTTCTATTCATTTATTGCTTGGTGTTTACATTTCGTGGTTATGTAGGACCCTCTTTACATAGTTAGACAATGATAGCGTAGTCAAGGTTTGTTTTGGAGCGCACTTTCCCTTCTGTCTTTCTGTGGACAATACGGAACCAATATACATATTTCTCCGAAGGTTTAATTTTACCATCACTTCACGCTTGCGGGATGGTGAAGGGACCTGTCACGTGAATTCTTACAAAATTACACTTACATACAGAAAAAAAGAAAAAAATCGACACCTTGAAAGACGAGAGGTAGGAGGTACATATTCACCGGACGTCTACACTAACAAGGATACCACATGGGTATAGGATTTTCGAATTTTTTGCTATTAATGGTATGTGAAGTTCAGAAGACAAATTACAATTAGCCAAAGCCATTCGACGCAACTCTCGAGAAAATCGACTTTGAAGTTCTTCAAGTATTCATAACTACCAATAATTAAAGCAATTGCAGCATATGTCGTTGTAGGTCACCGGGCAGCCGAAGCCAGAAACACTACTTAACTGAGACAGCACGGAAGTTATTGCGACAGCAGATCTATGAGAAGGCGAACCTTGAAACTGTCGGTCAACTGATCTTTCATGCAGCAAAGGCCAGCTGGGCAGAATGGGTCGTGTTTTCTTTCCTTATCCCTTATCCTTTCCCTTAGTTTAATCTTTCATTTAGTATAAGGTAAAAGTGTTGACTCTAGATATTTTTATTTATTTATTTATTTATTGGCATACGAGATGTTTAGTTTATGCGCAATACAACTGTTATGTGCCAACACATGAGGAGGAAAAACTTAGGCAATAAATAAATAAATAATTAAAATATGGTAGCGTCCTACACATGTAACCGTATGGTTAGTGATTCGAATCCTGCAGTAACAGCCTTTGATTTTTAATTATTTTTTTCATTGCGTTCGAATACTTAGACAACTTGAAAATCGAATGGTAATTTTTTGGAAAATTCACGTATTTATTTATAAAATAATGATGGTTTCAATGAAAAAAACATAAGTTACATTTCTTACAGTATTGGCTTCACGATTAATTAACGATTGTGGTCTTTGATTGTTAAGTTTGTGAAGAGTTACGACACTGTTTTTGGAAAATCATCTTCATAGCTACTACTGGCTTTTCAAGCAGCTAACTTACTGAACCATCGTTTTATGTGATCGTTTTCAGCTCGTCTACATGTACATAACCAAAACTTGACAAATCACGTGGAATTAGATATCTTAAAATGTTTCATAAAACTAAATACGAAAAAAAAATCGGTACTGCGGGATTCGAACTACCGACACTAAGGTTTTGAGGCCATAACGCTACCACCTGACCTATTCCGGCAGATATAGGAATTTCTTTTGATTATTAGAACTTACGTGTACTTTCAAAACTTCAAAGTCGATTTTTTCGATAAATTTTGGGAGTTGCGTCGCATGCCATTGACTGATTGTTATTTGTGTTATGAACTTCACTGACCATAAATGTAAAAAAGTTCTAAAATGCGATACTCTTATGGTTTCCTTGTAAGTTCTGTAGAAATTATTCGCATTTTCGTTATAGGAATTTTCCTAGGACAGAACGTTGAGTCACAAAAATACCCTGATTTTGTATGGGCGAGGTAGCCAGACGAAAGAAAGCTTTGCAGTTCAAAGGATTGCCAAATCGATAACTTTTGTGCAACCTTCTGCAAATCGTCTGGAGATAGAAAAAAATATTGATTAAACCACTACATATAAAATTAGGCTTAATGTAGCAAGACGGGTCTAGCCTGAATCTAGCTGAAAGATGGAAATTTTGTTCGTCCTCAAACTCAAAAATTAATCAACTATCGCGAATTTCAGAATGCAATGAATGTTAGAGAACAGATAGTATGGTATTCCTTGCGGCCATTTACTGAAAATATTGTGGCGAACAAAACTCATGCAAATTACAGGAACATTCTCAAGACCGTGTTGGAAATTTTTATGGTGTTGGGTTCTAATATGAATGTAGAAGTCAACTTCCCACATTCACAGACTGACAACTTTCTTGAAAACAACGGATATTAAGGACATGAACAAAGGAAACGGTTTCACCATGAAATAGGGAGATCGAAAAGTGGCTCTTGGAAAGCCTGATGACTGACTATTGCTGAATTTTGACGCCAGACTGCAACGATAAACATCATGTGAGACGAACAAAAACGACTAAAGACAATAAGATACAAATGGTTCGGTAGCGACAGCAGCTTGTTGTAGATTCAGTATGTACCTAAAAATATAGGATTGATTTAAATCTTACTTCCGTATATGTGCTTCAGTTATTTATGTGTTTACTAGATGAGTTATCAAGTTTACGAATACTTTAAGTTATTGAAGGAGCTGAAAGCTTGAAGGCAGCATTGTAGAAATTAAAGATAAATTGATAACGATGAGATAGGAGGTAAGATACTGCGAGAATTTGACAGAGTACTCAGAGATGTGAGTCGAAGCAAGTCCGGGAGTAGTTGATATTCCCTTGAACTGCTGACATTGTTGGAAGAGTCAGTCTTGAATAAATTATTCCACCGAGTTTACAAAATGTATGAGACAGGGGTAATACCCTCAGGCTATAAGAAAAATAAACTAATTCCAATTCCAAAGAAATCAAACGCAAATAAGTATGAAAATTTCAGAACTGTCAGTTTAATAAGTCATGGTTTACATACGAATGGAAAAACTGATAGAATCCGACCTTGGGGAGGATAAGTTTGGATTTTGGAGAAATGTTTGAAAACGCGAGGCAATACTCAAATTGCTGACAAAGCGCCATCCGTGTGTACCCTTTAATACTTAATGTTTACAGCATTAGGGCTATGTGTGATATCAACATGTGAAGTAAAAAGGAGCCTCGTCACAAAGACGCACTCCTGCTTTCACACCCTCCTGAACGAGTTTGAAAGGGACCGAATTGAGGCCTTTCTAATGGCAGAATGGTCCTTTCTGAGAATTGGCTCAAATGTTGGACGCGCTACGTCAGTGGTGCGACGACGCTGGTTTCAGCGGTGATGTGAACATTCTCTCGCCCATAGACAAGGTTCTGGACGTCCACACTGCACAGACATCGTGATCTCAGAACAGCATTGACAGATCTCGCAGCTACCAAAGGAAAGATAACAGGGTTTGTGAGCTCTCGCCATAGCATCGACGTGCATTGCTCGATTGATGCTGTCAGAAAATCACTTGGAAGATGAAATGGAAGGTCTTCAACGATGAATGTAGATTTGGGTTGCGTACAAAAAATCATATGTTTGTAAATCTATGGGAGTTAACTACTCTAGTCTTCATTCTCTAAGCTTACAAACTGCGTAAACTAACTTATGTCATGGACAACAAATACGCCCATGTCCGAAGGAGGACTCGAACCTCCGACGGTGAGTAGCAGCGCGCTCCGCAGCTAGGTGACTTGGAACGCTCGGCCACTCCATCGACGCCCTGCATACAAGCGATGATTGTTTGAGCGTACGTCATAGGCTTGGATGTCTCAAAGTGTGTGTTCGAACAAGACAGACTGGTCTCACCCCAGGACTTGTGTTACCACACGTACGTTACTGGACGTAAGTGTATGGTGGGACACGTGTGACTTGCCAACCCACAACTTTACCATAACTACGTGAACAGTTCGAGCAGGGGAGAAGTAATGTATCCATACAGTTTATGGGAACCCCACACACACAGACCGTTATCTGCACTGGGATTAAAACCACCACCCACAGCAAAAGCGGGGCATTATAAAGACATTGGCGGATAGAGCAAGGGACATCTGCGAATCGGAATTACTCGACGCGGAATGGAAACGCCTAAGTAATGCTTTACTTAAGAATGGCTGTTCGTCCACAGAGATAAGGAGTTCCTGTGAAATGTAAAGTGCCGCGGCGGAGCGGCCGAGCGCATTGAGTCATGGATGTTTGTTTCGTCTTTAGTATAAGGTAGTTCATAAGTAGGTAGTAAGGTTAGCGACTGATGACCACGCATTAAAGTCCCTTAAGCTTAACAAACATTTGAACATTTGTTTTAAATCTATAGTCTTCCTGCCTTTTATTAAGGACATCACCGACCGCATCATTAAAATTTCGACGAAACGGAATGTTGCCGTTATATACAAACCTACTCGGAAGATAGAGGATCGCCTGAAATCGGCAAAGGATGCTCGCAAACCGCTGGAAAAAGCAGGAATTTATAGGATTCCGTGTAGCTGTGGAGACGTATACGTGGGTACCACGAGAAGAACAGTCAACAAACGACTACAAGAGCACAAGGGGAACTGTAAAAGGGGGAGAGATTGACAGATCAGCTGTTGCTGAACACGCTTTTCAACCAGGGGACCACCTTATTCAATTTGATAAGACTTGGGTTTAGCAGCCACAAATGGAAATCACGGAAGACTGTAAATAGAGGCTACAGCAATTGTAAAACTTCCCAACAATTTCAACAGGATGGAGGAGAGCGAGAAACTAAATGAAATATGGATTCCGGTATTGAAGAAGAAATGTAAGTCTTCGACTATGGGACGATATTAATGGATGACAGCAATCGGCAACGAAGATTGAGCTCGTATATAAAAACATCTGACGTCACACCTCTGCGCGCGAGCCCTCGTAATCGAGGCTTAAGTCAGTAGCGAGCCAGGGTGTGCATCGGACATATAAAAGTGCCACGATCCCCCTTGACAGTGGAAGGAAGGAAGGAAAGGGAGATTAGTGTTTAACGCCTCGTCGACAGCGTGGTCATTATACGCTCGAATTGTTTGGGTAAGGATGGGGAAGGAAGTCGGCGGTGCCCTTTGAAAGGGACCAGTCCGGCATTGGCTGGAGCGATTTAGGGAAGTCATGGAAAACCTAAATATGGATGGCCGGAGGTGGATTTGAACCACCGTCCTCCCGAATGCGAGTCCAGTGCGTTACCTCTGCGCCACCTAGCTCTGTCGTTAAAAATGTCCTCCGCAGTTGGGGACGAAACGTTGGGTTTGAATAACAAGTCCATAAGACCACGGTATAATAGCCCGGAAACTTTTAGTAATTTTAACCTTTCCGTCCTTGAAAGTTTACATTTTACGCTATCCGAAGGTAGTATTCGCCATCTCTATAATCGAATGGGCGACAGAATCATCGCCTAAATTGGCACCCGTAGTGGCTGCACTACGTACTAATATGGGTATTTGAGCATGGATGTACACCTGGTATCTCACAAGGAAAGTATATGGGCTCGAACAAACATATCTGTATGAACGTTTGTTTACAGGATCTCTATGTACATCTCAATGTGCTGGTGGGCGTCGTTTTTCTGCAACCATGCTATAGACAGCACTGTAGATGTAATTGTAGACGCTATACATAATGCAGATATACTAACTATAACTTATGTAATAATCATCGTACATGTTCTCCAGCGAATTGTCATCAAAATCCGTGATGATAGTTGCAACTTAAACCTTCTTTCCGAAAGACTGTTGGTATTTACTACCACTGCTTCCATCGCCGCTTCCCGCACTTACTGTAGCACTACCGCTTGCAATGAGTTGTTCGTCATTATCATCCCTATTATCATTATTATGAGTTTGTAACAACAGTATCTAACTTATGTTCATATTTCTGTACCATAACAGATACGAGAAAGCATGCAAATGATTCATCTTCTACACTAATACCATCTTCACGAAGAAGGGTTCTTCGTAGCTTCATCTCAACTAATCGCAATACATAAGCAGGATTGATTAGCAATCGCCGCCCCATTTGACGCTTCACCACACAAATAACATCACAAAACGCAACTTCGCAGGCACACTGCACCGTCCCTACTGGCGAACCGACAGGTCAAAGTGCAATGCGGCATGGCACACGCAGAGGCCTCTAACGGACGACTGCAGAGTTTTGCAGATGCGGGAGTATCACTAGTGCAATAAGGGATCTTCACATTAGCTCTCATACGATTTTGGTGTATATGTGTTTGTTCGAGTCGAAGTACTTTCCTTGTGAGTATGAGCGAGATTCGCTGCAATGAAAATACCCAAATAACGTAGAGCATTGCGCTCTAGGAAAGCTACATAAACTTTGACAGATATATAGATTCATCTCCGCACCAAAGAATTCAACGAAGATCAAATGTTCAAATGTTTGTAGAACTTATAGGACTTAACTACGGGGTTATCAGTCCCTAAGCTTACAAACTACTTATGAACTAGCTAAGACTAAGGACGGCACAAATATCCATGAACCGAGGGGGGATTCGAACCCCAGACCGTAGTGGCCGTGCAGACCGTGACTGGAGGGCCTCAGCGCCCTCGGCCACCGCGGCCGGCTTCAACGAAGAAACTAGTGGTTTTTTTTTTTTTTCCTCTACGTGTGAATAAGATTCAATGGGCTAACCGCTTTGATTGTTGATCTGTGAACGTAATTATTTCATGTACTCCGTATGCACTGCTTCAAAAATATACCTCCAGTAAATTGGAAAACTGATGGTGGTTGTACTAACTTTTATATCCGTCAGTGGATTTCTGTCCCACCAATGTTCACAATTTTTGAAGCGGTGCACTTTAATAAATACCACGGGAAGCCCATTTTCTGATAAGGTCCAGCCAGCTTCGCCTGCGAGGCTGGGACGGGGTGGCGTCCCGGCAGCAGTATGATTCAGGAGAGGGCACCAGGGGGACTGTCACGTCAGCCGCCGCCGCGACACGCTCCCCAGGAAACCTTTCTTTATTTCCGCTCGATGCAGTCTTCAATCAGGGCCGGAATCAATATCCCGTGCTGCCCATCCGGCGCCCTCGAGTCGCAGCCGCCGAGCCGGTGCGCTGTGGTGTGGGCGCCGCCGCCGCCGTCGCCTTTGCCTCCGGGCTGCGAGAGGACCCGGGGAGAAACAGACGTGGCTGCGCCCGCGCGCTCATATGAACGTTATCCATCTATTCCTTTCGTCGCCCCGAGCGAAGCGAAAATCTCGCGCCCCATCTGTCTGTCCGGGAGCCCACCACCACCGCCACCGCCAGCCACATTTCCTCTCGCAGTCTCATACCTACCGACGCTCCTTCCCCCTCCCTCTTTCTCTACCCTCCCCATCCCTTTTTTTCTCTCTCTCTCTCTCCAACTCCTTCTTCTACCTTTACTTTTATTTTTTCCTCCTTTTCCTTCCTTGGCGATTCACCCTCAGTAGCGAAGTATCTCTCCTCCTTCCAATCCTTGCTGACGCCTCCGGGCTACGGGTCCTTTTTATTTCGCGAACGACTGCAAGCTCTTATCGAAGGAGCCGCCAGGGTCCACCGGGCGCCCTTGACCGCGTCGTAAGGGTGGGTTCAGTTCTGTATTCGATATCCTAGATTTAGACCTGCTACGAGCTGACTCATGCGAGGCGTGTTGCTAAAAATGGATGCACTTAGTCACTGACATAAGCGGCGGTAATCTTACACCAGGAGGGTATGAAATGTGGGTAATTTTTGGTCGTGTTCTTCATGGACGTTCTATACCTCTACTATAGTGTACAGAAATGTTTTTATCAATAACCTCTTATTTATCGAATGATGATACATAGCTTGGTTCAAGTACATAGTTCTAATTGTATACATTGTAAGATATGTATGACAAGGACAATATATGTACAGGACCATATGTACAGTGTTACATTAAATTATGTACACATTACACAAGTTCTTAGAATTCTAAATCCAAACAGGTGATCCAGTTGAGCCCTTCGGGTAATGCATGGAGGATGTCATTTATTGGTCTCCCAAAGGCTCCTTTAGGGCATTCACCTACAATATGGTTTATTGTTTGTAGGGCAGCTCTACAGTCAAACTCGGGAGATGTTACCCAGCCCAAATTGTGCTGTAGATATCCGCAGTTCCCTTGTCCTGTTCGGATGCGGTTTATGATACTCCACTGGCGTCTGGGGAGTGTGAAACCTGGAACTCGCATTGAAGCGTTTTCAACCAGATAACCGTTGACCACTGACAGTTTTCCCAGTAGCTTTTCAATGCTTCATTGATGTCAAAGTTGGTGACATTAAGATGATGTGTAGTTTTTCAAGATAGTTTTCTTGACTTCAAACGCTGGTGTTCTGTTGTTGTTGTGTCGCTGTGTATGGGTAGCTGGGTCTTCTTCTGAATGTTCCTCCAGATATTCAGGAGAGCATCTTTTCTACGTAGAGCTGGAGGTTGGATGTTACTTAAAACTGGTAGCCAAGCAGGTTGAGTACTATGTATGCAACCCGTGATAAGTCGCATTGTCTGGTTGAGTTGCAGATCTATTTTCTTAGTGTGAACACTGTTCATCCAAGTTCGACAACAGTATTTAGCGACATTGTATGACAGTGCCAAAGCAGTTGATCGGAAGGTTTGAGCACTGCAACTCCAGGAGGTACCAGCAAGCTTCTAGATTATATTATTACAGGTCTTCACTTTGGCAGCCACATTGGAGAGGTGTTGACTGGAAGTTAGGAATCTGTCGAGTGTTACTCCAAGGTACTTCGGTGTGCGGCAGTACTGCAAGGTTTGTCCTCTGAGTTTTACTTCTGGTTTACAGTTGGAGTGCCGATTTCGTAGGTGAAATGCTGAAGTGACAGTTTTCTGAAGGTTTAGGTGGAGGCACCATTTTCTGATGTATGTGTCCAGAATTTCCATGTCGGTAGTTAATGTATTTTCAGCAGTAGTGAAACTAGGGCTTTGGGTTACCAAACAGATGTCATCAGCATATATGAATTTCCTTGAGAATGTGTCTGGCAGGTCATAGATATATAAACTGAAAAGGATAGGGGCCAATACAGATCCTTGAGGTAATCCGTCATTTAATTTAAAGACCTTGCTTCTGTCATTATCAGAGTAGATCTGGAAAAGTCTGTTGTTTAGCAACTATTTGACTTACTTATTTCCTGTATCTGGAGCATAGGGCATTAATGAAGTTCCGACACCGGTCTCTGTTCTGCGCCAGTGTCTTGATCTCAGTCCAAGTCTTCCCTCCTTTCTTGGTCCCTTCTGCTATTACACTTCTCCTCCATTTATTCCTTGGTCTGCCTGCTGTCTTCTGGGTACCATTCTAGGGCTTTTCTTGCCACATTGTCTTTACCACACCTTAATGTATGCCCAATCCACTTCCATTCCGTACAGCGTATCTCAATATCAATGGGTGTTTGATGAGTTCTTCTGCATAGTTCTTCGTTGGAGATTACTTGTGGCCACCATATCCTCAAGATATCCCTTAAACTTCTGTTCACAAATATTTGAAATCTGCTAATTAGCTGTATGTTGGTTTTTCATGATTCACACCCATAGAGCAGTACCGACTTCACATTTGTATTGAATACCCATAGCTTTGTTTAGCTGTTAAGTTCCCTTGATTTCCAGATTGGTCTCAGCATTGCAAATACCCCTTTAGCCTTATTTATTCTGTTTCCTATATCTTCGATAGTTTCCCCCCTTAGGGGTGACTATACTTCCCAGGTAAAAAACTGCTTGACTTACTCGATATCTTGGTTTTCTAAAAGAAATAGTGCTTCATTTCGGTTATTACAGCGCATCTTCTTAGTTTTCTTTCCATTCATCTTTAGCCCCACCTCTGATGCTTCTGTTTTTAAATCATTCAGCATTGCTTCCATATCATTGTAACTGCTGGCTAGCAAACACAGGTCATCTGCAAGTCCAAGTCCTCCAACCTGCTATTGAATTCCTCTTCGGCGATTCATTGCTTTGTACATTACAAGATCCAGCACCACCAGAAATAGAATAGGTGACAGCAAACAACCTTGCTTAACTCCTGTGTCTACTGGGATGCGCTACGACAGGATGCCCTGATGTAAAATTAGACATATGTATTTCTCACACATTTCTTGAGAAATCTTTTTAATTTTCTTAGGGATCCCAAACTCTTGCATAGCTTTCCACATCTTCTTCCTCATTACTCTGTCAAAAGCCTTTTCAAAGTCTACAAAGAGTAGATACAATGATTACCTATTTACTGCAAAGTTTTGCATCATGCTCTAAAAACTATTCCGACGGCCATAGTTTATATATATTTTAAAATATCTGTAATTAAGTTTATATATGAATGTAAATCTTGTCTGTGTAAAACCGTTAATCTCCAGAACTCCTTGAATAATCGCTTCGAAATTTTCAAACAACGTTGTGTTATGACACAGGAACGTTTACAGATACTTAATTCTTGGATATACAATCTATATAATGTAACTTTTGCATTTTTCCCATTATAAAATTTATATTGTTGCTGTCTTCAGTCCGAAGACTGGTTTGATGCAGCTCTCCACCCTACTCTACCCTGAGCATGCCTCTTGCTGATAATATCGGCAACTGACATTTATTTGAATCTGCTTACTGTGTTCATCTCTTGGCCTCTCTCTGCTATTTTTACCCCACACATTTACCTCCAAATTCATGATTTCTTAATGTCTAAGAATGTGTCCTTCTAATCTATTACATCTGTTTGGTGCATCTTCATTAGTGATGCGATCTACTGGCCTTATCTTATGCATTCTTTTGTAGAACCACATTTCAAAAGCATCTACCCTCTTCTTGTCTGAAAGCCTTACCGTCCACGTTTCAGTCCAGTACAAGGCAAATGCCTTCAGAAAAGATGTCCTTACACTTGAATTAATATTCGATGTTAACAGTTTTCTTCTTTTTCAAAACTCATTTCTTCCCCTAGTCATTCTACATTTTCTATCCTCTGTACAGCGACCATCATATGTTATTTTACTGCCCAGTAAGCTGTTAGTAAACTTACCTACCACCTTTATTATTTCGCTACCTAATCCTTAAGCATCGCCTCATTTTCTTAGACTGCATTCCATTACTCTTGTTTTGGTCTTGTTAATGTTCATCTTATACACTCTTTTTTCTAAGTTATAAATTACCTTCTGTTCCTTATATTTCACCCCGGTTGACTTCAGAATTTGAAAGCGTCTATTCCAATCATCATTGTCGAAAGCTTTCTCCAAATCTTGAAAATCTAGAAATCTATGTTTGCCTTTCTTTAAACTGTTTTCTAAGATTAGTAAAGGAGCATTGCCTACCGTATTCCTACATTTCTCTTGAATCCAAACTGATCTTCCCCAAGGCCAGCTTCTTCCAGTTTTTCCATCCTTCTGTTAATAATTTCTGTAAAATTTTTGCAACGATGACTTATTAAAATTTGTAGGCCTATAAAATCATCTATGACACACATTAAACAAGTGTTCCAAGCTGTTCGAGCGAAGGAGTGGGCGTGGAGTTAAATAAGAAAGGTGGCTTTATTGCCGAAAGTTGTTACAGGCTACTAAACGGGACCCGAGGGAGAGGTCGACGCCAGTCCCTAGAAGAACATCTTACAGGAAAAGTTATGCTATTATCGGAGCTCCAGGGAGCAGGTGTAGTCAGGTTGGAGGTCGGGGCGCAAGAGAGTGTCCGATATTCAGTCTGTCGTTTAAGTCTGCGCACACTATACTCCATGAGACCGCCAGACTATCAGACTATCTCGTGGATGGAGACTGGATTCCGCCGATTCTCCGATGGTGGCGTACTCTAGTCAGCAGAGCCGAGCCACCGAGGAGAGGACACAGTTCGTAGTAATCGATGGTAAGGCATCGACGAAAACAGAGGTGACATCTGGCTTTCCACAGGGTAGTGTTATTGGTCCTCTGCTGTTTCTTATTTACTCAAACGATTTAGGGGAAAATCTAAGTAGCTCTCTTAGGTTGTTTGCAGATGACGCCGTTATTTACGGTCTAGTAAAATCATCCGAAGATTAAAAACAACTGCAGGACGATGTGAATAAGATATCGCTATGGTGTAAAAATTAGCAATTGACTCTAAATAATGAGAAGTGTGAAGTCGTCCACATAAGTACGAAAAGAAATCCGTTAAACTTTGTGTTACAATATAAATCAATCAAAAGTGAAAGCCGTAAACTCCACAAAATACCTAGTAATTACTATTACATCAGACTTAAATTGGAAATGCCGCGGTGGAGTAGCCGAGCGGTCTAAAGCACCTCGCTGCGGAGCGCGCGGTTGCTCGCCGTGGAGGTTCGAGTCCTCCCTGCGCCATGGGTGTGTGTGTTTGTCCGTAGGTTAGTTTACCTAGGTTTAAGTAGTTTGTAAGCTACGGACTGATGACCACGCAGTTTGATCCGATAGATTTACAGATATTTTTGAATTTAAATTGGAAATAACACGTAGATAATGTCGTGGGAAAGGCGAACCAGAGACTGCGTTTTATTGGCAGAACCCTTAAAACATGCAACACAACTACTAAAGAAACTTCTTACACTAAGTTTGTTCGTCCATTTTTGGACTATTGCTGCTCACTGTGGGATCCTTATCAGGTGGGTTTGACGGAAGACATCTAAAGCGTCCAGAGAAGGGCAGCTCGTTTCGTACTATCACGATACAGAGGATACGGCGTTACGGAAATGATACAGGATCTGGGATGGGAAACATTACAACGGCGCTTATCGCTGCGGCGTGGACTACTTACGAAACTCCAATCGCCAACATTCTCCTCCGAATGGAAAGTATATTGTTGACTTCTCCTTACACAGGTAGAAATTATCATCAGAATAAAATACGAGAAATCAGAGCTCGAACGGAGAGATACAGGTTTCTTTCTTCCCGCGCGCTATTCGAGGATGGAATGGGAGATAAGTAGTACAATGGTGGTTCAATGAACCCTCTGCCAGGCACTTAAATGTGATTTGCAGAGTATCCCATGTAGATGTAGAGTGTCGAATCGACAGGCACGTGTCGGGAACCGGGTGTGAAATCTTTAAGCGGGAGGCACGAAGCACGTCCTGTGATCGGTCTGGCAAGCCAGGCAGAGCGAAATGCATATGAAAATTTAAAAATTCTTTTTCCGATTCCTATGCACCCCAGGGGCAGGCGTCGACCTCGTACACAATTAAATGCAAAGAAATGCGCGTATTGCAGGCCAACATTATGTCAAAATTACAAAGATTTATGTAATGAACATTCGGAGATATGCGGCTAGGAACAATTATTATTTCTATATAAATACAAATGTAAATGTCTGTTTGTTCGAAAACTCAAGTGTCCAAAAACTGTTCACACATTGCGTGGAAATTTTGGCACATCATGACACTGAATTTCGAGCATCCTCTTAGTATTCACTGGAGCACAAATTGATAAGTATTATTTTGTATTTAGTTCTGTTTCTGTTATCACACATTAATTCATCTCAGATTTATGTTACAATATGATACATTTGTAGCCTGGAGTGTTCACGTATATAACTATTTTTTCTCAATTATGATTCCTTAGTTATATAAGATTGTCCGCTCCTTGCGACTGTCGTATGTTTCACAAAGTGGTGAATTATTTCTGACTGGGCCAAAATGGTTTATTTCCAAATGTGTTGCAATTTTAACACATGTAAATAGATATATAGTAAACAAATACACATATGAAACTTCCTGGCAGATTAAAATTGGTGCCGGAACCGGGACTCGAACCTGGGACCTTTGCCTTTCGCGGGCAAGCGTTCTATCGACTGAGCTATCCCAACACGACTCACGATGCCGCCCCACAACTTTACTTTCGCCGCTTCCTCGCCTCCTACTTTGCAGGTTCGAGTCCCGGTCCCGGCATACAATTTTAATCTTCTAGGAAGCTTCATAACAGCGCACACTCCGCAGCAGAGAGAAAGTTTCATTCTGGAAATACACATATATTTGTAAAACAATATTTGCATAACTATACACTGTCACAGTTATTTTGTGGACTACGTTCAGTATAATAATGGCCTGAAAAGCGGAAAGTTGTTTCAGATCGAACTAGTAAATAAAATTAATGTGGAACATAAATACAATGAATTCAATATTTTACTACATCCAAAGATATCTATTATAATGTCTTTCACAATCTCTAATATAGTTCTCTACGCGATTGTATTAATACCTCTGAGAGTATACGCAACGTGATATACAGTATTCCATTACAATGCTGTTGTACAAGACATTTTTAGTTTCATTTCCAGTACAATTTAAGAGCAAACGTGTAAAACCGTTTTTGTTGCTTGTTTTAGAGCGGCACCGTCGTGATAGACGGTGGAGTCTACATTCGTGAACTGTCAGCAGAAGCTTTATAATGGTAGCCAAGTAGTGCATGGCACTGAATTTCACTTTACCATTCAGAAGAATGCTAAACAGTAATTCGCAAGAAGGGACTTGCAACCAAGATTGAAAAATCTATGAATCTTAAAATTTGATTCTAACATCGCCACACAGTTTGTTACGTTAATTTAATAACTGTTTTTCACCACAAGATGGAGCAAACTAATAGTAGCTTTTCAATGCATTGTGCTAAGTGTACACCAGCATATAATAATGTGAATGACGAAGTAATCCATAATCAGTAAGGAAAGGATTAAGTATCAAAGAAGTGAGCTAGCCTGGGAGCCCGAAGCCTTTAATTCTTGTATCAGATTTCAATACAACTGAAATGTTTAGCTGCTGAAATAAAAATAATGTTGATTTATGTTGATTTTCAGTAGAATCATCTGAGAGCATATGCTGAGATGCATCGCTGTTGGAATGCTTTGCCACCTATTTCTCTTACAACCATGTATATAATACCTAGTGTATTCAGACTGCAGCTAGGACTCTGCTACTCTTGTTCTATTCTAGTAGCCGCCTAGTGCAAAAGCATAACTTTCCGAGTAGATCGTCTCCCTCCCGCAGTAAAAGCATCTTTCCTTTTTTCTTAATCCTACGCCTCTCGCACCCCAGATATTCCCCGTCTTCTTCCCAGTCAGACAATAGATTATTGAAATTCCTTCACGGATACCCTACCTCCAGTGATCCATATACATGATCCGCTTATAATTCTCAGAGCCGAGAAGAAGAGGGAGCAAAGGACTTCTGGGAGTTTTGCCGAAAGCAACCTCTTGACTGTAGAATTCACACTAGTATGTGTGTACTGTGACTGATATTTGACTCACACAAACGTAATTTCGCTTTTCAGCATTGGAAGAAAATGACTGATTCAAGTAGTTGGTCCTTATGACCTTCTTTGTTTGGGGACAAAAAATAAAATAAAATAAAAATAAAATAAATAAATAAATAATGAAGCTGTAGCAGAGAATACTTCAAGACAGAGTAAATAAAGATGTGAGTGCAATTTTCAAACTTTCTTTGAATATGCGTTTTAGTATATGTAACATAAAATGTAAATTATATTGCGCCTCGTTTTCTTCCTTAACATGTAAAAGTTTTCTAACGTCATTTACTGAACAAAATATAGTAAAACTGAGCATAATATTAAAACAAATTGAAACTATTAAATTTTGTCGGTTCAAAGTGCAAGACGTATTAGTATTAAAAGTGATTTAAGTACCAGATTCGCTAACACATAATATTCATTGCATAGGTTTTAATCATTTTGTTTATAATGTTGCTAACTTCACTTTTTAAACATTTCAAAAATCACAAATAGGATTAGTTACACATTAAAATGACGTGGAAGTTTTCTCATACTTTATCACAGGTTTTAATGTAGTTAACACTGATTGTAACGCACAAATGATTAATATCGTTTCGTTGAGCAGTTAGCTCTTTATAGAATTTCTGTGTTTTAGAAACGGATCCAGAACGCGAATTTCTTTCTTACTCTTTGGCATCTTCTTGGTAGTTTTACTTTTCAAACTGCAATAAGCACTTATTTTTCTTTATTCGTACGCTTGTTGAAAAAAAAAAAAAAAGAAAAAAAAAAAAAACAAAAAAACAAAAAAAACTGAAGAATGTGCATCACGTTTCGCTGTATATAATCTGGTTGCTATTATAGTGTCAAAAGTCATCGCTGGTCTTCAGGCCTAATTTTATATAAACTGACGAATTTCAACCACTATATCTTCCACTCTCTTATAGTTATCGACATGAGACTGCTATGGTGTACAACGGGAGAATTTGTACTACATCAACACAAAGAGATCGTTCGTCTCCATTGTTTAGTTTTTGGCTGAAGCGCAAAATGTTGACACCCTGACGTAGAATTTTATATACGTCAGTAACTTTCAACTCCCATATCTTCCACCCCCTTATCGTTATCAACCCTCTATCACCATAGTGCGCAACGGGAGACTGATACCTACTACCACATACAAACACTATTAGTTTGCAATGTGTAGTTTTGGCTGCAGAGTGAAGTATAGGCACAAAGACCAGCGTACAAAGTAAAAAACAGTAATAGCTACTCCAGTAATCAACAAAATCAAAGTAACAGACGTCAAATATGGGACACTTTCGTCGCACAGTTGGCTTATTGCCTTATACTTGTGAATAGTTAGGAGAATGCAAGTATTGATACGTATAGTTTTCACAATGGTAAAAGACAGTTGTCATTGATTTAAATGCAGTTAATTGGTTTTTACGCTTTATTTCTCCAAATTTCTTGTATTCTCTCAGAAATTCTCTAAAATTACAGTTCATCTCCCAAAATCTAGCAACAGTTTTGTTCTGTCACTATAGTTAGTTAACTGAGGCAGATGTAAAATCTATTAGCTCTTGAAATTGGAGTTATGCTACCAAAACAGTTTGGAGCAACACTAATGTTTTCACATCCCTGCTCTCTTGAGCTTTACTTGCACGTAGCTAAAATTGTTTGGTATAAGTGGAACCGTTTAAAACAATGTCTATGACGGGGACATCAGATGGGAATGATGGAGGATGTAGGAAAAGTCCAGAGAAGAGAAAGTCATTTCGCGATACAGGGGAGAGACTGTCACGGAAATGATGCCTGAATTTATGTGGAATACATTAAAGCAGTGTTTTTCAACCTTTTTGAAACCGCGATCCCCTTTGCCAGTAAAAATGCACGGCGACCCCCAGCCCGCAATAAAACTATATCAGTGATCATAAATTCAAAGTAGTTATTTCTTAGATGTATCTAAGATCTTCGCAACCATTCACGTCTGGCGGAAGTTGCAGTAGCGGAAAAGAATCAAAATTGGAAGAAAATATGACTACAAGTATTTGATGTATAGTTTTTCTGTCATGAATAACAAACCTCAATGTTTAATTTGTCGAGACGTATTGTCACGTGCGAGTATGAAACCATCAAAGCTGAAACATCACTTTTTAATATTTGTAGGTTGCACATAAACTCTGGATTTCTTCGAAAGGATACTGAAAACCCTTAACCTTCAGCAAATTACTACTATCTAGTAAAAAAAAATGGTATTGTTATTACTGGAGTAAAATAAGATTGCATTGAAAACTCATTATCAGCTGATCCAGTTGTATAAAGGTATTGTTTTTTCTGATTAAAAATAATATTAAGTTAGTGCTGATTTTTCAGACTTAACAATAATTGAACATGTGACATGCAGGCAAGAAGATTTCTACCATTGTAAATAACAGTAGCAGTACTGAACAAAAAACGTTTAGTCGCTACAATTCATCACGAGGTGGAGAAATGCCTTCACTATTTCGCGTTTCTGTCGGCCCATCACGAGAAATAAAATGTGCCATAGGTACACCTTATACTTGTAGTTCTTTTGATGTCTGATTAAGGGCACACGAAACGTGTCACAACAAAGCAAATTTTCCACCTATGGGTGACTTGCAAATTAAGCGATTCTGACGAAACCCTGTCACTTCCGTGCGGCACTGTTGCCATAGTAGCTGAACGTCACGAAACATAGATTTGCCATCGAACATGATGCTGCCGTATCCTCCTAACACCGCGAACCACCGAGCAAGACTCTGCGACCCCACAGGCTGAAAAACACTGCATTAAAATATAGGCGTTATTCGTTGTGCCAAGTGGCAATTTTTCCTCAGAATACGAAAACATTTTGTTAGAACACAATTACACAATGAAACTCGGTCAACACAATAAAATTATAGAAGTCATGTCAAAAAGCGATCGATGTAGGTGTTCTTTTACTCGAGCGCTGTTAGAGAATTGAACTGTTAGAGAAAGATTATGAAGGCCGTTGTAGCTCCATCTTTTAATGGAGATGGGGACTGCGGCTGAATGAGTTCTAATTAAAAGTAATTATTTGTCTACCAACAGCCGTAAATCTATGTTGGTTTATTTATGAAATCGGTTTCGGTATTATATTAATACCATATTCAGGGCGTGTCATGCCGGCCGCGGTGGCCGAGGGGACTAAGGCGCTCCAGTCACGGTCTGCACAGCCACTACGGTCAGGGGTTCGAATCCCCCCTCGGGCATGGATATTTGTGCCGTCCTAGTTCGTAAGTAGTTCATAAGTAGTTTGTATGTTTAGGGACTGATGACCCCGTAGTTAAGTCCCATAGACTATACAAACATTTTAACATTTCAGGGCGTGTCATACCATCTATCCATTCAAGTGAACAGCAAAAATCGCCATATATAGGAACCGGTTTCGTTGTTCCACATCTCCTGAATAAGCGGTTCGAAGAATTGTCTGTTAGGTACTTAAATGCCGTTTTCGCAATTAAAACGTAAATGTAGATGTAGAAGGAGATGAGGAGGAGACATGGGGATGGCTAGAGGGTGGTGTAAAAAGAGTAGGACGAGGAGGTGGAGGAGGACCGCAGTGGAGTAGCCGAGCGGTCTAAGGCCAGGGGCGAGACGCTGCGGAGGCCACGGTTGCTCGCCATTGGAGGTTCGAGTCCTCCCGGGGCGATGGGTTTGTGTATTGTCCTTAGGTTAGTTTACCTTAGTTTAAGTAGCTATTAAGCTACTGACCACGCAGTTTGATCCGACAGATTTACAAACATTTGAACTTTTTTTTTGTGTATGAGATAGGTACTGAGGGAGGATGTAACGCACAAACGTTTTGAGGGCATACAATGCTTGGGCGCAACGGCTGTGCCAGAAGAAAGAGATCAGAGCAAAATAAAATAAAATATGTTATTCCGACCACGGATTCGAGTTTCCAGTAAAATTACGAACTCCTGGATACCAATAACAGACCGGACGGATCCTTAATTAAAAAGTAGCAAAATTTAATCTATTAATTTTCACCAACCATGGAGCATCACAGAATAATTGCTTACTCAGAGGACAATCGAATGGAAGGGACAGAGTAATTTAACATAACCCTTATGGTTAATGTAAAAATTGCTCAAAATGGAGAATTTCTTGTAACCGTTAAATATAAAAGCAAGCTGAAGCCTCGCCTGGGCGGAGGCATAGCAGCTTTGTCCCGCACTCCGAACAAGTATCCCAAACTGAGTACCAGCCACAAGGGCTAAACTTCCCCAACGGTTTCTCTCCTCTGCTTGTAATGTTGGCTTACAGGGACTATTTTTGAACATCGGAAGCACACTGCGGTTCCGTGACCGGAAAAGTCACTCATTGCCATTGGGTTGCAGAGCTTCAAGGTATCCACCTCGCGGAAAGACTACTGCCGAAGTTAACACCATATTAGTAAAGTTTGAATTTGAGGATCGCCCGCGTCTGTTACAATGATGTGCGAGTGGAAGCATCCGGTACACTTACCATACAGTTTATAGCAAGGTAATCTTGGCCGTTTGTCCCCTGCTCTGGTTATAGTATTACTACTCCATGGCTAATAATATTCTCTCTGATTCAAGCTCTCTCCGCTCTCTGCAATGTATATGTATAAAATGTGTTTATTTATTGACTATTGTTAGAAATTCCTTGTCCTACAGTAAGGTGGTTTCATGACAAAATAATCTGATTTTTGACACAATATTAAACAGGCAACACGGCTACCTCAATTTCGTCATACTTTTATGAAGACAGATTTCACCACAGTTCTGCCTATTTGTTCTGTAACTTTCCTACCGTCCTCTTTTCAATTAATGAATCTTCAATAAGGCGACGAAACACCTGCCAAGAGAAGAAGTACGGTCGAAGGACAGCAGATTAGCAGGTGAGTGTAACTTCCTGTCTGAGAGTGAAGGCGATAGGCAGCAACCCTTCTTGCTTCATCTTCTTTAGTAAAACTTCACGGTTTACAAGGAGGAGATAGAGAAAAAGGGAAGGGGTTGAACAATAGATGGACAAAGAGAGGAGAGAACAGTAGACGGTCTAATAGAAGGTGTTGTGTTGTTGTGGTCTTCAGTCCGGAGACTGGTTTGATGGAGCTCTCCACAATACCCTATCCTGAGCAAGACTCTTCATCTTCACATAAGAACGGCAACCTACATCTGTTTGAATCTGCTTACTGTATCCATCTCTTGGTCTTCCTCTGCGGTTTTCACCCCACACACTTCCCTCCAACGCTAAATTCACAATTCCTTGATGTCTAAGAATGTGTCCTACCAATCTATCCCTTCTTTTAGTCAAGGTATGCCAGAAATTTCTTTTCTCCCCAATTCTGCTCAGTACCTCCTCATTAGTTACGCTATCCATCCACTTAATCTTCAGCATTCTTCTGTAGCACCATATTTCAAGAGCCGCAATCCTCTTCCTGTCCGCACTGTTTATCGTCCATGTCTCACTCCCATACAAGGCAACACTTCATTTACTAGTACCGGGAAACTGCTGGGTTTTCAGCTAGTATGAAATAAGATGTAAACGTTTCACTGTTTGCATCATAAACTTACTTACTGAAGGAAAATGGTGTATCAAGACGTGCTCTCGTATCCCACCTGGCTCCCGTTGCAACGTCGGTAGCTCGTTGAGCCTGCAGTTAAGTCTGAAGGCAGATCGTCGGCGCCCCGCGGCGTGCGGAGACGGTTTCCTCGGAGACGCCACAGAGGACTGGGTGGCTCCGTGCTGCTCGAGCGTGGAGCACAAGCGAGCCGGCGCGCTCGTACGCGGTGCGGGAATTTGCATAAAGTTACCGTTCCTAACATTGATTTCCATTTGGTTAATTTCACACCACTTGAACACACAGAAAAGACAATTATGCAAATGAGGGACACGTCGTGACGCGACGACGGCCGCCGTAACGGAGGCGGTGCACGCGGATGCAATCCCCGGATGCTCTCCGTCCGCAACTTGGCGCATTACACCGACGCCGCCGCCGCTACCGCCGCCGCCGGTGTAGGCGCCTGCTCGTGCCAGGCGATGCCGAGCCCACACACGAGCTGCCGAGGCGAACAGTGCTGGCTCTGGAGTTTACGTGACTGTTCAACGAAAGCGGGAAATCCGGGTTCGAGTCCCGGTCTGGCATAAATTTTCATGTGTCACCAGCAAACTGGACAACTGGTGTTTAGCTATATTCGCAACTGCGGATATATTTCTTGTAAATTAAGTTTAATTAAACTTCCTCTATCGCAAATGAAAACGTACTTGTCACTTTCACCTGTAATTTGACATAAAATGTTATATAAGTTATATACATGTATTGCGAAACACAGCTTGCCCTCTATTCACATGAAGTGTTAAGAGCCATCGACAAGGGATCTCAAATCGATTCCAAATTTCTGGATTTCAGGGAGGCTTTTGACACTGTACCCCACAAGCGGCTTCTTATGAAATTGCGTGGTTATGGAATATCTCCCCAATCGTGCGGTTGGATTCACGATTTCCTATCAGAAAGACCACAGTTCGTTGTAATTGACGGTAAGTCATCGAGTAAAACAGAAGTGATTTCTGGCGTTCCACAGGGAAGCGTTATAGGTCCCCTACTCTTTCTCGTGTTTATAAACGATTTAGGAGACAATCTGAATAGCTCCCTTAGATTGCTCGCGGATGATGCTGTCATTTATCGGTTAGTGAAGTCAACAGAGGATCAAAAGTAACTGCAAAGCGATTTAGACAAAATATCTGCATGGTGCGAAAATTGGCAATTGACACTAAATAAAGAAAAGTGTGAAGTAATACACATGACCACTAAAAGAAATCCGCTGAACTTCAATTACGCGATAAATCAGTCAAACCTTAAGGTCGTAGATTCTACCAAATACCTAAGAGTTACAATTACGAACAACTTTGACTGGAGAGAACACATAGAAAATATTGTGGGGAAGGCGAACCAAAGGTTACGTTTCATTGGCGGAACGCTTCGAAGATGCACCAGCTCCACCAAAGAGACTGGCTACATCACACTTGTGTCCTCTCCTGGAGTACTGTTGCCCCTTGTGGGACCCTCACCAGGTGGGATTGACGGAAGACATTGAGAAGGTTCAGAGAAGGGTAGCTCGTTTCGTTCTATCACGTTACGGGGGGGGGGGGGGAAGGGTCAGGGAAATGTTGCACGAATTGGGGTAGAAATCATTAAAAGAAAGACGTTATTCATTGCGGCGTGATCTGTTTGCGAAGTTTCAATCACCGACTTTTAGTTCTGAATGTGAAAATATCTTGCTAGCACCCACCTACTTATGGAGACATGACCATCCCAATAAATTAAAAGAAATGAGATAGAAAACAGAACGATTTAGGTGTTCTTTCTTCCCGTGCGCTATTATAGAATGGAACGGCAGAGAAAAGTTATGAAAGTGGTTAATAAACCCTCTGCCAGTCACTTGAATGTGATTTGCAGAGTGTCTATGTAGATGTAGATTACCATCATCATCATCATCATTAGAGACTGATTATGCCTTTCAGCGCTCAGTGTGGAGCATAGTACCTCTAATAAAATTCCTCCATGATCCCCTATTCAATGCCAACATTGATTCCTCGTCTGATGTTATGCCTTTTACTTCAAAATCATTCTGCACCTAATCTAAGTACTTTCTTCTTGGTCTACCTCGACTCCTCTTACCCTCGACTGCCGAGCTCATGAGTCTCTTAGGTAACCTTGCTTCTCCTATGTGTGTAACATGACCCCACCATCTCAGTCTGTTTGCTCTAACTGTTTCATCTATGGCGTTCATTCCAAGTTTTTCCTTGATTTCCTCATTATGGACACCCTCCTGCCATTGTTCCCATCTATTAGTGCCTGTAATCATTCTTGCTACTTTCATATCTGTAACCTCTACCTTATGAATAAGGTAACCTGTATCCACCCAACTTTCACTCCCATACAACAAAGTTGGTCGAAAGATACAGCGGTGAACCGCTAACTTAGTCTTGGTACTTACTTACTTCTTGCAGAAGAGAGTAGATCTTAGCTGAGCACTCACTGCATTAGCTTTGCTGCACCTCGATTCCAATTCTTTCACTATGTTGCCATCCTATGAGAAAATACATCCCAGGTACTTGAAACTGCCTACCTGTTCCAACTTTAGTATCAACAACAGTGGTGACAGGTTACAGCCTTGTCTTACCCCTGAAACTACCGTGAACCAAGAGCTTAATTTGCCATCTACTCTAACTGCTGCCTGATAGTCTACGTAAAGCCCTTTAATTGCCTGCAGAAGTTTGTCTACTATACCGTAATCTTGTAGAACTGACAGTAGCTTCCTCCTAGGGACATGGTCATAAGCCTTTTCTAGATCTATGAAACATAGATACAATTCCCTTTTCCATTCATAGCACTTCAACTTCAATATCATGCTGGCAACAATCAGAACATGTGTTATCTGTCACAAAACAAGTGCAAGTTCAAAATAACGAATGTTGTTCGTCAACGTTCACACTATCTCCACAGCCAATTTCACCAAAATCGATTAAGCGCTTTAGTCGTATGACCATAACAAACGGAGCTTCTTTCGCATTTACAACATTAGTATGAATCATAATGGTTACATGTTAATGTTTCAACGTTAAGTTCTTCATTGACTAATATTTTTATGTTAGACGCACTAAAATTGTTTCTTTATGCACGCCTATTTCTTACAATTGATCCTTATTTAGGAGTTACTTTTCAAGAATTCCTGGTTAATTATTATCAATAAGAGATTAAGCTGTAGAGGAAAAATTAAAAAAAATTGAAGCTTTCAACATATGACGAAGAAACCCTAACGGAAGTAGCATGTTATTTTTTTGAAACCTTTCTGAATGAAAAATTACCAAACTTTGGTTCTGTAAAATTGAACTGTGTCAAAAGCGATTTACACCTGAAATCAACAACCTCTGATCCACGTAAAGAACGTATCACTAACAGTAAGCAATACGACAAATGTTATAGAGTTTACTATTTAATTTGTGTGAAATACACTTATTATTGGACAAAATTTAGTTGCTTTTCTTTAATAACTGATCCTGGAAAAGGTAATTACAGAACTTCTACAGCAAACGTAGAATATATATATATATATATATATATATATATATATATATATAGGCAGAAGTAATATAAAAGTAAAACGCTTCACGTCTGGATATGATCTAGCAATTTTAACTAGAGATGTTACTACAGCTTAAAAATAAATTGACGTTCTGTAGTAAGTTGTGGAAGAAGTAGACTATATATATATATATATATATGAAATGGAGGGAACATCGCCGTGATGGAGTCCTGTAGTTCGACCTAGGACAATCGTGTAACAAAGTGGTTCCCAATCGTTTTCATAATGCAATCCACAATCTGCATGAAAAAATTTTCACGGACCAGTATAACCGCTACAGCTACTCTAATGCAATTAATCGTAATAAATAAATAAAATTAATAGAAGTGCTGAAAGAATTTGGAATAGATGAGAAGACAAGGAGACTTGTTGAGCAAACTCTAACAAACATCCGAACACAAATTAAATGTTTAAGAGAAATGTCAGAGCCCCTTGAAATCAAAACAGGTTTGAGGCAAGGAGTCAGTCTCTCTCCGATCTTGTTCAACTGTGTTTTAGAGAAAGTTATCAGGGAATGTCGAGAAGAAACGAGTCATTTCAACTTCCCAAATGGAATCAGGGTAGGCCGCAAACAGTCTGGGCTTACATTTGAATGCCTCGCATTTGCAGATGATATAGTTTTATTTTTTTTTATTTTTATTTATTTTTTTTTATTTTTTTTATTATTTTTTTTTATTTTTTATTTTTTTTTATTTTTTTTTTATTTATTTTTTTTGCAGAGAATCTGCAAATTGCAAATAAACAGATTGAAGTCCTCAAGGAAACAGCAGTGAAGGCAGCTTTGCAAATATCTTTTGAGAAGACACAATATATGAAAATATAAAAGTAAAAAAGTAATTTTGTCCAATAATAAGTGTATTTCACACAAATTAAATAGTAAACTCTATAACATTTGTCCACTGATCCAGTCTGGACAATGAGGGCCAAAAGACTTCAATAGACTTCAGAGGTTCAAGTACCGAGGATATATTTTGACTCCAAACAGCAATGATACGACAGCAATTGAAGAATGGGCAAGAAAAATGGAAATAGCGTTCAGATTGTGTCAAAACACATACAAATCTAAAACACCCTCATACCAGGCCAAATTCCGACACTACAGTTCAGTCGTCAAACCTGAATGTTATATGTGCATTCTGAGACAACAGCCAGGAAGGGACTTTCAGACTTGGAAAAGAAAGAAAGGGAAATCCTAAGAAAGATTCTGGGGCCAAGAAAAATATCAAATGAAATTGCGTTTCTATTAAGATCAAATCAAGAACTTTAGCAACTATTTGAAAATATCACCACCATATCACCACACCACCATCTATAGACACATTAAAATAATGAAATCGGAGAGGCTCGCCAACAAAATTCTTCTCTTCCAGGGGAACAGGAAGACACAAGTTACATGGGTGAAAGAGGTGCACAGGGACCTAGAAAAATGCGGGATCACAGCAGAAGAAATTGAGAACAGGCAGATCTTTAGGAAAGAGTTTGCGGAGGTGAAGGATTTCTTCGAGGAGAAAACAAGAAGGAACAGAGTATTCTCGGCAGAAGAACGTGCACGAGTGAGCCAAACGGATAAAGGAGTACTGGTGAAAGAGGAAGGAAGAGAACTTTAGAAAGTGAGGGAAGTTGTGTAAATGTAACCCATATGGTTGTAAAGAAAATAAATAAACGCAAATTGAGGCTGAATGTCAAACGCTTTGCTTATTAATATTTATAAAGGGCTAAGGGAACATTTAATTATTACTCACGCATGGGCCCAATACGACCACGCGAAGAGCGATCAGTGGATGTTGCTTTTGATGATTGATATTCCTTTGCGCTCTAATTGTTTCATCCTTCAGAATTAAGTCTCTTTAATCAGATCACGATGTTCCAGTCCGTTTTCTAATTTTCCTCGAACCAACTAACCAATCAAACATCTGAGTTAAACCGGCTAGTCTAAGAGGCTCCTTAATCGCAGCGATTCACTTAACTAGCTCAGTTTTCGGTGAATTCTATTATTCGTTTTGTCAGTCTAGTGGGTACCATTCTTTATTACGTCCGTAAAATTTAAGTAATCGTTTCGTAATTTCACTATGTATATCTGTGTATTTCCTTCTTACTCCTCAGCCTACAAGTTTCTCTGACAGTGATTTTGAGGCGTTATATATTCTAATGATCTCAGTTTCTTCAATATGCCTCTTTCTATTTAAAATTTTAGTATGTGATCCATAAAGCGTTCAGGCTTGATTACAGTGCTGTAATGCCCAATTTTAATGAAATTAGAAAGTGACTTTTATTGGAAATATGTTTTGTTAATCTGGAAGAAGTTTCTACTTTTTGACAGCGGACTTTGTTTGCAGTTTTTTCCAGACCTTTTTCTTGTATAATTTCTCTCAAGTATTTAAAATGAGATTTATTTTTTCGCTTTTCGCGTTCGAATACTGTGGCGGTTGTTAGCTGCATTTCATATATTCCTTTTTCTCGAATGATATTTGTAATCCTACTTGTTCCGCAAATTACTACAGAACTACAATTTGTTTTTGACCTCTTGGTAACATCCCTACTTAAAATTACCAGATCATCTACCTAACATGATTGAGTGATACATATATTTTGATTCTACTTTTGCTCTAGAGGTTCTGTAATTACCTTTTCCAGGATCCGTTATTAAATAAAGGCAACAAAAATTCGTCGAATAAGAAATTTATTTTACACAGATAAATTGTAAATTGTATAATATTTGTCGTATTGTTTAGAGTTGGTGTTAATGATGCGTTCTATACCTGGATCAGAGTTTACTGATTGCAAGTGTAAATCCTTTTTCCCACACAATTTGTTGTTAACACAAACAAAGTAGGGTAAATTTTCTTTAAGAATGGTTTAAAAAAGCATAACATGATGGTTCCGTCAGGGTTTCTTCGTCACCCGTTGAAAGCTATAACTTTTTAAGTTTTTCCTCAGCAACCTAATCTCTTATTCGTAACATTTAACCTGGAATTCTTGAAAAGTAGCTCCTAAAACAAAAATCAATTTTAAGAAATAGGCTTGCATAAAAAAGCAATTTTAGCGGTTCTAACATAAAAATATCAGTCTATAAAGACCATGGCGTTGAAAGATTAACCTGTAACCCTTACCATCCATGCAAATGTTATAAATGTGAAATACGCTCTGTCTGTTACGCTTTCACGCCTAAAGCGCTTAATCGATTTTGATGAAATTGGCTATGGAGATAGCTTGAACGTTGATAAGAAACATACGTAATTTTGGAAGTGTGTGCTTCAAGACAACATATGTATATAACTTATTTAACATTTTTATGTCAAATTTCTGGTGAAAGTGACAACTATGTTTTTATTTGCAATAGATAAAGTATAATTAAACTATTTCCTCCAGAAATGTATTCGTAGTTTCGAATATGGCTAAGCACAACTGTTCAGTTTGCTGGTGACACATGAAAATTTATGCCAGACCGGGGCTCGAACCCAGAATTTCCGCATTCGTTGAACAGTCCCGTAAACATTTTTTTTTTTTTTTTTTTTTTTTTTTTTTTTTTTTTTTTTTTTTTTTTTTTTGGGTACATTATTCCAATCTAAGAGTGCTCACACATTCCATTCTGTGAATCTCACACTGGGTGAACCGTTTATTCGTTACCGTTGGACTATATTTCGTTTGAAATGCGTTTTACTGTGACTGTCTTAAACGATTTACCCACTGCAAGGATGGCTTAATGGTAACGGAATACTTGTGAAAAGTGGGAAATCCAGGACTGAGTTTCCGGTCCCTCTCAAATTTTATATATCATCTACAAATTGTACATATGATGCCTACGTAATCACATTCCCAATTGCATGCATGTCCATATAAGTCATTGGTTAAATGGTTAAACAAATACGCTGCACACTGGAAATTAATGTTTGCTAATATGCATGTACTAACTACACTGTGACACCAATTCCATAAATCCTTACTCAATCCATGGGATTTCGTGTGCTTCTACTACTGTAATGATTGGACTCGTGACGTGCATCCTACTACAGAAAGACATTCATTCAACTTTTCCACATCTTTCCCGTGAAAATGGAAACTACACGCTGATTTGGAACCATCATTGTTGAGAAATCGATAGGACGTTCTCAGCTATATCATTTTCGTCACATATTTGCCGACTTGACGCGTTTTGACTTATTATCTGGATATTTGAGTTTTACAATTTTTCGTGATATTTAATTTGCTAATAATATTGCATATAAATGTACATGTACAATAAAGTTGTAACTAACGTTTCTTTTCTTATCTTTTTCAGGTAAGTGAGATGATTTATT
The DNA here is from genome assembly GCA_026315105.1 of Locusta migratoria. Lineage (NCBI taxonomy): Eukaryota > Metazoa > Arthropoda > Insecta > Orthoptera > Acrididae > Locusta > Locusta migratoria. The sequence continues at coordinate 261,598,665 of CM048749.1, read as the reverse complement.
AACAACCTTCACTGAAGCCGCTATCCGAACTTCACCCTACGCCACGGTATCGGTATGTCCAGTTCTAAACTGTCTACAGTTATGTACGTAAATGTCTGCTTTACTTGCTCAGTAGTTCATGGCAGGTGTACGGAACGACAGCCTCTTTCCCTCCTTAACCAAATAATAACAAATAAGAAGCTCACTTATAGCTTGTATCTAAGAGATCGGAACAATCAAAGGATAAAAATAATTTGCTTCCTACATTTCCTGATTTCTTAGGTCGTCCAAAGACATATACAATGGATACACAGTTTTAATGACCCTTTGCTGTTGAAAATAGCATTTCTTCTTTCACAAAATCAGTATAACGGATCACTGATGTTAAAAAGTACATAAATTTATAATAGATGTAGAAGGAACTGAAAGCGCAAAAGTAATTATTTAGGTGCGATTTTATATCAATTTTATTGTTTCAGTATTATGACAGGTTTATAATTTCACCCACTAGTCATCTCATGCTTTTTGGTATCAATTTAGTAAAACCACCATCTGGAACTCAAATTAGAGGTGGTTCTATAAAATTACTAATTTTGAATATGGTAGGCAGATATTTTATTTAAAATTTGATATCAGTTGCTGGTTGTGTTAAAGATTAACAACACAAAAGGAATTTCAGATATCTCACTTTCATAGCAAGAAATTCCTATGTTTAATTAGCCTTCACTGCATTGGTCAAACACACCCTTTAGTTTCTCATATTTGTAGCGTTACGAAGTAGACAATCAAATGAGTCAATATTCTGCGTAAATATAAAATAACGTATTTTATTCAAATGGTGAGACGTATAGATCGACATTCAATACTCAGAATGAACGGCGTTCCTAAAGGGACGTGTTGACCGTTAACAGGATGTGGTGTGCGTTGGACGTTTTTCACGTTTGGACGATAATCGCCGAATGACTGGTTGAGCACTTCTTCCCTTGTGTTGGTACAACGTTATTCCTTCATTGTCTGCCTTCATTTTCTCCCTCGCCCGAAGGATTAAAACCGTGCGTACTCTGTTGGTGAAGTTGCATCGACGTATTACTCTTACATGTTTCTTAGTTTCTTTGTATTACGAGAAACTTATAAGAATATTGACGCTTACAGCCACGCGGGCACAGCCGTGCGGTCTAAGGTGGCATGTCACGAAATGCGTGACGGGCCCCTTTCGGAGGTTAGAGTCCTCCGTCGGGCATGGGCCTGTATATTAACCTTAGTACATGTTACTTTCACTAATTTTTGAGTTAGGGACCGTTGACATTATTAGTTTGTATACAAACATCTGAACATTTTGAACTAACATTCTGATTGCTCCACCTCGATGTTGTAGTGTTCATAAGCAATTCAAATTATACATACAGGCATACTGAAACAATAACTATGTACACGACTAACAAAAGCATTTATTTTCTGGTTCATGAATTTAAAAATTTTCAAATCTTCGTAAACCTAAGGGACATAACAGCTAAGGTCATCGGGCCCTAGTCTTCACTACTTAGACTAACTTAGATTAAGGACAGCACACACCCTCATGCCCGACGGATATGTTGAAAATTACGTAAAATATAAAACAATTACATATAAAGTATAACATGACACCGCATCAAGCTACAGCAAACCTAGCAGCAAATACTTATACGGCCGAAGAAAACAGGAATTATGCATGACATTTATTATAACAGTAACACCAGAAATTAATTACGAACGTAAAAACATCGTAGAAGCGCATGAAAATGGCAAACTGCTGAAACGACTGTAGCGTTAAATATTTAACTTTGATATTTTTTTTTTCCCTTTATTGTTATTTCATTCTCCGACTGCGGCGGGCTGGCAGCACCTGAGGCGTTCATCAGCCTACAGAATATTTACATGAAACAAAGAACATAACAAAATACAAATGGAGAATAAAAAGAGACAATACATATAACAACGATTGAATTTAATGTAAACGTAAAGCATCAAGGAGTAAAAAGTGTCTATTTGTTATGAAATAAAGCCAATAACAATAGAAAACACAACTTCAAGACCTTCTCACAAAAATGACATTGAGTCTACAATGCATTATGCATGTCAGGACAAATAGACATATGTGAATTTGCAACGAAATAGTTTTTATATAAAACTATAATTCATAGACGTTGGTAATTGTTTTATTAAAACTTTAACAGGTTCACTTGTTATGGCAATATCCGAAACAAGCTTATAGTGGAACCAATCATCACAAGCTGAATAAATATTATTGCAACAAATTTGGATTAATTCTCTGTTACGATAATGTCATATTTTGACCATGTGTATGCGGCGGGTGCAGTAGAGAAGAAGTTAATAAGAAATTAAGTAATTCCCCCTCGGGTATAGATATTTGTGCCGTCCTAGTGTTAGCTAGTTCATAAGTAGTTTGTAGGTTTAGGTGTAACGATACACTTAATTTTTTTTATCTTTGATCAGCGATGCTTATCGCCTCCGGTTCCCTCTGACTTGCAATGCAACTAATTTAATTTCGTTCGTCATTTTTTACTTAAAAACAAGCGAGAATATGGAACCTTGAAAGTAAATTTTACTCACTCTCTTGTCTATGTTCGTTCTGTACGGACGTCTTCCATTCATGTATCTATTCAGTGTCAGGTATTGTGATGCAAGTTGTTGTAAAAATATATTACTTAAATTTAAAATCATCCCCTCTCTTTGGCTTTTATTTAAATGAATCCCTCCACGTCAAATACTTATTTTCTATTGTTTTGAGCTCCTCGACATCCGTAATAGTTTAATGTTCAGATACCATTGCAATCGCTTCGCATTGTCTGCAAAATTTCAATCAATCAATCATCCTTATACTATACTTTTCTTGAATTATACCTGCAATCATTTCTTTTGTAATTTCACGAAATCCGATCATTTTTTTATTATTATTCTATCTTTACCAGTAACTTCAAATTCCACTCACGGTCACACAACAATGAAAAGCGAAGTGAACAGTCTGGACATTGATCTACTACGGAAAGTATCTTCAACGATCATATATTAAAAAAAATAATAAATAATAAATAAATAAATTTATTATTTCCAGCTTCTACAATACGAAGCGCAGGATCCAGCTATATGCTTTCCGTAAGTCTTATAACGTGCTGTTGCTTGTATGGTGCCCGACTTTAATATGCAACCCGCGGTTTATTTGCTTTAATGTTCATTTTGTGCTGTACTTTAACTAACTTATTTCAAAAGTCAAAAAAATTCGGTACCATCAATTCCTTGTCCAAAAAATATAATCGCGGAATCTACTTTAACAATTATGGCATCATACGAAGCAAGGGCAACGTTATATAGCGACTCATGACCCCATAGTTAAGTCCCATAAGCTATACAAACATTTCAACATTTTGAAACAGAGAACTTCATGTGAATAATACAGCACTGAATCCAGGTATAATAACATCTGTGAAATATATTTGTTTAGAGCAGCAGTGGAAGTGATGTCTTCCGTGTGTGTGGCGGGGGGGGGGGGGGGGGAATCTGTACAATGAACAAGCTTACCCTTAACAGCGGTGCCGTGAAGGTTTACGTTCGAACAAACAACGTGAAGGCCCTCGAGCTCTCGAGGTGTTAGTGACTGCAGGCACGGGTCAAGGCTCCCTTTCTGTAGTGGGCCACACAAGACGCAGCGGGTGAACTCAGCTCACAGATCTGATTACACTTAAGAGCGTTTTTTTTTGTTTACTCGCGCGCTCACTTCTCCGCGGCTATCTGGATCTTTCCCCGCTCGCCGAACCCTTCCGTCGCCAACTCTCCCTCCACATATTCTCTTCTTTCTCTCAAACAGACACACACACACACCACACACACACACACACACACACACACACACACAGAGCGATCCACGACTGGTTACTTCAACTAGTCGCCGCGGCCAGTTCCCGAAGTTTTAAACCTTTCCCAGGGAGAAGTGAGGTCGGCCGGTCTTTCCGTCTCGCTACTCCTCCTCCCTCGCGCAAAAGTTTGCCCTTTCTTCCGCAGAGCTTCATTTCGTTTGCCGAGATGCCTGCCCTCATTGCTGGAAACAAACTGCCCTTCCTGGAAATTATTAACTTATCTAAAAAGTTTTTCCATGTTTCGTTAAATAAACGGTGAGTTACGGCCGCAATGTAGCGCGGGCGTCTAATTGCCTTGCGATGCATTCTAACGTGGCGGAAACGCGGCGGGGCGCTGCCTCTTAATAAATATTTGTGGCGAACCCCGTGAACATCCGTTGGTGGCAGCGACTGCTAGCAGAACAGTGACAAATCTGCCTGCAGTGCTTCATCCGTTCCATTCCCAATGTCAAATCTATGTTTATTACTCTTCCTCACTGAGGCGTCAGTAACCCAATTCGGGATGGTTGGAAGTTAATCTGAAAAGACTACAGTCTCCATAAGAACAAAAATTGCAGTAGTTCCAAAAACAATGGTTGTTATATTACGTCTTGATTTTTAGGTTTGCATAGCTCAGCTGATACATGATCACTTTGCTGTTCGTCTTTATGTCCATTTATGCATTTTATATCTAATATATAAAACAGAGTTAAGATTACCTGACATCGTCTGGTCTGGAGGCGATCAATTCGTTTTATAGTTTCCAAATGATAAGCCAAGATCACAAACTACCCATTTATTAAGTAACGACCGGTTTCGGTGCACTGTGTCACCATCACCTAATCTTGTTAAAAAATTGGATATCAAAAAAATTAACAAGACGACCAAATTATAATATATATATGACCAGATGATGGTGACACAGTGCACCGAAACCGGTCGTCACTTAATAAATTGGTACTTTGCGATCTTGGCTTATCATTTGGAAACTATAAAATAAAACAGTGTCCGTATGTTTGTACGTGTTGCATACAAAACTACAGTTTTGTTCCAATCTTTATGAAATTTTGTACATGTAAGCTTCAATCCATGAGGACGGTCGCCGTAAGTGTAAGAATCACATACGATATATAGTTCACGAGATATGACGTCATAAACAATGAGATGCGCGAAAAACTGCTGCATATTGCGACAATGCTGCTCATTTTCTACTAAACCATTGGACCGACTTCAACCAAATTTGGTACACACAATCCTTGCCGTGACGTAACAATTGCTGCATGGCTAAGATTCACATACGGCACATGGTTCAAAAGATATTACGTCATAACCGATAGAAATCGCAAAAAATGCCATATAATGCGGTGAGAGTTTCGAAATACACTGTATGAGAATGACAGTACTTAGCGACTTGCATCAAACTTTAAAAATAATTTCAAACCTTTATTAAACTTTTTCTCGCTGGCAACCATAGTAAAATGATGAAAGAAAAAAAGTTTCTCGCTTACTACTTTTCCGCTGTTTATGGCGTAAAACTACGGCATTCGGTATGACGTTACAATTTATAATTTCTACACTACAAATTGTAACCGCAGGAAATTTTATATACGCATATAGTTGAGTGTATCTTCTTAACTGTATCACAGTAGGACACGTAGTTCCTGAGATATGAGCACATAAACAGTAACGTTCGTGGAAAACAGCCTCATCACGCACCAAGTTTTAATCTATTACTTCTTTACTACTGATTGTACTCCCAAGAGATTTTACAGGCATACAACTTTTGTACAAATAAATATATACCTGAAAAATGGCAGGAGTAAATAAATAAATACCCGGGCAACGCCGGGTTTTTAGCTAGTATCTTATAAAATTGGCTAATTGGCTATATGAGTGAATGTATGGTCCATATGTCCTCCTAAACTACTGGACCGATTTCAACCAAAGTTGGTACAGATGTTCCTTACTATCAGGCAACAGTCGCTGTTAGGGTAAGAACCACTTACGACACATACGTCAGGAGATATGACGTCATAAACAATGACATTCCTGAAAAACGGCCGGATCATACAAAAATATTCTACGCCTGCTCCTAAACTAATTGACCGATTTCAACCAAATTTGGTACAGATATTCTTTGAGTTGAACATTCATTTTCTATGGTGAAAAAAACTTCCTACGGTACATAGTTCATATGATATCACTTCATAAACAATGAAAACTGCTCCAGCTTCGGAGTGTGATTTTCTACATCTACATACATACTCCGCAATCCACCGTAAAGTGTGTGGCGGAGGGTACACTGTACCACAACTAGGCATTTCCTTTCCTATTCCATTCACAAATAGACAGAGGAAAGAAAAGGATGCCCATATGCCTCCGTACGAGCCCTAATTTCTCTTTTATTCTCATTGTGATCACTACGCGAAATGTAAGTAGGTGGCAGCAAGATCTTACTACACTCGGCTTCAAATTCCGACCCTCTAAATTTCATCAACAGAAATTCACGGAAAGATCGTCGTCTTTCCTCCAGCGATCCCCAATTGAGTTGCCGGAGCATTTCCGTGACACTCGCGTATTGGTCAAACTTACCAGTAACACACCTAGCTGCACGCCTGTGAATGGCTTCTATGTCTTCCTTTAAACTGATCTGCTGCAGGTCCCAAACACTTGAGCGATACTCAAGACGTGGTCGTACAAGCGTTTTATACGCGGTCTCCTTTACAGGTGAGATACATCTTCCCAAAATTCTCCCAATAAACCGAAGTCGGCTGTCCGCCTTACTCACAACTTTCCTAAGTTGTTCGTTCCATTTAATATCACTCTGCAATTTTGTCGTCAATTATTCGAGAAAAATAGCTCTTAGCGACTTGCAGTACACTTTAAACATAATTTCAAATCCTTAAGAAACTGCCTCTTGCCGGCCGCGGTGGCCGAGGGGACTGAGGCGCTCCAGTCACGGTCTGCACGGCCACTACGGTCGGGTGTTCCAATCCCCCTCGGGCATGGATATTTGTGACGTCTTTAGTATAAGGTAGTTAATAAGTAGTTTGTAAGTTTATGGACTGATGACCCCGTAGTTAAGTCCCATAAGCTATACAAACCTTTAAACATTTGAAACTTCCTCTGGATGACAACCCCAACACAATGATGAAAGAAAAAGTTTATCGCTTACTATTTTACCGATCTTCATGATGTATATCTACGGCATTTAACATTGATGTTATAAGTTTTTACTTCAATACTGTAAAATGCATTCGCAAGACATTTCACAGACGGTACACTTACATGCCATTGAATGTTCCTTCCACATTATATCACAGTTCGATACATAGTTCATGAGATATGAAGTCATAAACAATTTGGTTCATGAAAAACCGCATCATCGCGCATGAGTTTTCGATTTATTACGTCTTTACTACTAACTCTATTTACTACTAACTCTATGCAGATCTGCCTCTGAATATACATTCGAAATTACATAATAATATACACATAGTTCAGCAGGTATGACGTCAGTAAACATTAAATGCATGAAAATCTGCCCTATGGCGTATGAGGTTGTAATTTATCACGACTATGCGACTCATGGGCGGGGAGGGGGAGGGGGGAGGTGAAAAATTCTCATCTTCAGCTAAGCTCTGGCTCAGTGGAAAGACTCTAGTACCGGAAAAATATGGCTGCTGAAAGAGTTACTGTGTGGGGGGAAGGGGGGGGGGGTAAACGACCCTTCGCCCTCCCCCATGGATCCGCGTATGTTGCTACCAACATATAACGTTATATAATTTCTAAGCTTTTTTCATGAATACATAAGGATGAACTCTTTTCCGAAGTTTTATTTTCGTTACTAATATGAGATTGATAAGAATGGAAAAAATGTATATTACGGCGGGGCTTCTTTTTAATAAAGACAGGGAGGAAAGTGCATAGTTGACAAAGTTCCTAAAACACCTCCCCTCTTTCATGCCTTTCCTCGGCGATGTTACCAACGCACTTCGTGCCAGTGCCCTGGTTCGTAAACAGGGCATCACTGCACGCGAGGTGCGGTGTCGATATGCAACTTCATTGCATATCTAAAATCACTCTTTTACTAACCTTGTGTCTTCTGTCGTAGTTGATGTCCCATTGCGCAGTTGAAGCACACAGGTCGCGCATCCGTTGTGCCTGAAGTGATGCTTAAAGAGGTGTTGAAATGTGGCTAGGAAGTACTGCACTACGATTAACTTTAGCTTTTGTAAGATGCCAGTGCTTGTTTTTATTGAAGAAATGCCAGTATATATCCAAGCACAAATATACAGACTGCGTAATATTACATATATAAACGATACATAACATATAAACTGTCCCTGGCTAGGAAGTACTGAACTAACGTGAATGTGTAAGGTATCGCGGTCGGCGCTCGACTGACTGCCGCCGCCTCTCGCTGCGCGCCACAAGCCACCGTTTTGGCGCCAAGCGAAACTTCTAGACTAACATTGTTCAACTTATTACCAAATAGAGAAATAATTAAATCTTTGAATTAACCGAAATATAGCTTAGCTCAAAAGCATTACAGAAAGTATACAGATAATTTTAATAGACATAGGAAAGTTAAATATTAATAAAAGAAGCTTAAAGTTTTGGTGGACAACTAGTATAGGCGGGAGCCAATCAGATCTCAACTTGCAATAGGGGCGGAGCTTTCCCAAGGGATTCAAGCTCATCTACTGTCTCTTTCTCTCACCCTTTCTACTATTGCGTCACACGGTTCTCCAACCAAGAAAATTTCTTTAACACCTAATATATTGATATGCGAAATAAACGGCTCCATATCAGCCCCCTCACAATATACACCAGGGCAATGCTGGGTTTATCAGCTATTTTATAATAAAACATACTCTTGGTTCCAATATTTTTAACGCGTTTCGCCTCTCAACTGAATCTGGAAAAAAAGTTTGGGGAAACTTTACAAACCTAGCCTTATCAGCACAGTGATAAAATACTGTACATTATTACTGACCTGATAATATTACCTTACATTAACCAACTGTGAAAGGAACACCCTGTATGTGTATGTATTGTAATTGTTTTATATATAAATAGATATTCTTTCTGTGGTGTCGCACTAGTATGAAGTGCGCGCCACGTACTTACGCCGTGCGCCGCCACGCACGCACGACGCGGCGTTCTTACGACGTCAGCCACGAGCCCCCTCTGCTGCAACTCTGCTCGTGGCCACGACTGCTGCATCGTTCACTTGGGACTGAAATAGGAACCAGTTAACACTTGGGAATCAGATAGGCACCAGTTAACACTTGGCTATCGGATAGGTACTAGGAATCATCAGTAGGCAGGCCTCTATCTAAGCTATGTATCAGCATTCTGCAGTCAAGAACTACGTAAAAGTTAAGTATTACTAAGTCTCCATGAAATATATATCTCGTTCTAATTTACTCTAGTGTTTCTAGTTTATGCTGTCCCACTGGCTGGTCACCTCCGTACCTGCCCATCCTTTATTCCTGTGTCGGTCTCTTTCTACTCGGCCACCGACACCTACAACAACCGGCGGACAAGACACAAAAGCAGCGACGAGGCAGGGATACAAAAGTGGCGACGAGGATGGGATACAAAACTTTCCATTACAAACTTACAGTGTGCTAGCTATCTGGCCAAATTTTCATGAATTGTTATAGGTGTTTTATCTGGTGTTGAGAAACAGGTACAGTGACTCATGAAGAAAGTACGTCCATTTTATTTGAAATTAATTTAAAAATATTTCAAATTAACTGCCTTTACTACGGCGAAATGAAGGCCTCTTCCACTACAGCAACAATGCCATTTAGCGGTGACAGCCGTCAGACCGTCCGGCTTCTGCGGTGACAGTTGACGGCTGCCACACGGGCAGCGTCTGCGACGTTTTAGAGAAAAGTAACACGTGTAATTAACGCAGGATGGCCCTTCCATTGTTTGACACGACATTCAAATATCGCATAAAAATCAGCTGAAGCTTTCCACTGAATAATCTGTCATTTGCTCAACAACAATAGCGCCATGGCCGCCAGAACAGAATTATTTTATGCCAAATCTGACCAGTAATTAAAACAGGGACGAGAATGTCTACAATTGCAAGAGAGCCGAGCAGTTTGACATAAATCCAAGATTAATAAAAATGAATGAAAAAAAATCATGAGGTATTGTGAAATTCCACACAAAAAATATACTAAAAATTTAAAATTAAATTATTTTGAAAGTCTTGAAATCAACAGCACCGATATCTTGCAAGTACCAATATTCATAAAACGTAAAATCGTAGAGTTCGTCGATTCCTGCGATAGATCAACTATCGACGAGCAGAGTTTAGTTGGAGGGGAAACCTCTCTACGCGAGTCCTACTTCCATTTTTCTAGATATTTTTTCTTTCAGTATACAAAGAAGCCTCATACTTCTGTCTAAGTCATCATGGCTACCATAATCGCAACCCAGAATTCCAGCGCTAATTACATTAGAGGACGACTCATTCGGAAGTATCTGAAGCAGCCGTCACTTTTCTGCATGAAGCTGTCCTTCTTAAGAACTGCAAGAACTTCGTCGTCACGAATCAAAATGCAATTGAAATAACGTATGTTTGTGGGCCCTTGGGTATAACAAATAGATTCTCATTTTAAAGCATATAGTTTGAAGGAATAAAGCTGTGTGTCATTTAAAAAAATTGAATATAAATTCCCAGGAATTTCAGTTCGGTAACAACAAAAGGAATGTTCTTCATCCGAAATTTAAATTCGCCATTAAACTGACAATTCGTTTCACTGACTTGTGTGTAAAATGTCAATATGGCATTCAAATAGTTTGTCGTGAAGGCTAGCGAATTATTTAATTCGGCAATACACCTACACCCACCCACGGTGTATCGCAGATGATACATCTGGTACCACTTAACGAATCCTCTTCGCCCCCTTTACCCTGTTCCATTCGCAGATGCAGCGTGGGAGGAATAACTGTCAGTAAACTTCCGTAGTTCATTCATTTATATTCATTTCCTCGTTGAGCTGGTCATTTTACGAGACATAAGAGGAGAAAGTAACATATTTCTCAACTCTTCTGAAACATCTTCTCTCGGAATTGCTGTAACAATCGTCTCCTTGATGTACATCGCCTCACTTGCAGCATCTGCCTTGAACAAATGAAGTTATGGAACGCTCTGTGACTTGCTGTTTAAATTTCCGAGAGCGTAGATTCCTAGAACAGTCGACCAATACATCCCTGCCTCCTCGATTAAGGTCGATGTTGACCTGCTAACAACTATTGTTATCAAACTTACTGGCGGATTAAAACTTAAGCTTTCGTAGGCAAGCGCTCTACTAACTGACCTACCCTGGCATGCTTCATGAAACTTCCTTACAGTTTTACATCCGCCAGGACCTCACCGCCTATCTTCCAAAAGGCTCGTGAGGCGTTCCAGGGATGGGGAGTCGGCAGAGCGCTTGCCCGCGAAAGGGAAAGGTCTCGAGTTCGAGTCCCGGTCAAGTACACTGTTCTAATCTGCCAGAAACTGTCATATCAGCGCACACTTGACTGCTGAGTGAAAATACTCTGGAACTACTGTCATTCTCGGGGACCATTCGTGACTGGACCAAGAAACTGGGCAGATGGTCGTCGTGCACAAAACACTTTCCGCCACACAATATAATATGTAGTGTTCAGTACAGAGGCAGGCGTAGATTGTTTATTCTTCTGAGAAAGGGGGGTTGGTGTGGGTGGGGGATAATTTAGTCTGAAGTACATCATGTGGTTATCCAAAATATTCGCAGCTGAATTGTCAAGCCCTTCGAATGTTTAAAATTGGAATTCAGTTTGCACTGTGAGTGAAAAATAAAACGAAAAATAGTAGTAAATTTAAAAAATAAACTTCATGGATATGGCTCTCAGGGGCTAGGTTGGAAGGGGGTATGGACACACACCTCGTCCCTCCCCTCCACCGGTATCCACTCTTCTGTTTCAGTGCTAAGGGATCGCTGAAGACCTACCACTACTACCTGTCCGAATCCCATCAAACTACCATCTCACTGAAACGCGTTCGACTACGCTTGCTATGGCCAGTGCAACCAAACGCTGTTAACACGGTAAGTTCGTTCATCTATCGTATTTTGCGAACATTTGAGCTAATTAAAGAGAATTCTCTGTAGCATCCATAAAATAAATTGATGTTGCTTACTGAAGCTGGAAAACCAAATAGATTGGCCACTAATCCAACGTTTACAATTAAGGTATTTCTAATGGACAAAACAACAGAGAAGCGGACCACAATTTTTTTTAATTCTAACGACTACTAATTTTCCTAAGTTATCGTAATTATCTCCATACGCTTCTGCTAACACCTAAGACGTGTTCCTAAGCTCTTTGCAAGGTGTACTGCCGCCTGTAAAGACTTCGATCCGAAATTCTGAATCGTCAGGGCTTTGCGTAGAATATCGCGAGAAGACGTGCTTAAGCGAATAAAAACAATCCTGTACCTCTCTTTTCCATATTTTATATTGTAGTATGACGTCATGCATAAAATGACGTTGCTCTGAGAGACGGTAAGTCAAGTTGATTTGCCTCATCAGCTTGACTGAGAAGAGGTACGGAAATACCAAATGATGATTTCACGCATTGCATCTTATTATTTCCCCAGTAGCAACATGATTTCTTAATATCACAAGAAGCTCTGACAGCGCAGTTCGCTCAGTAATACACTAGTATTTTTTTTTTTTTTTTTTTTTTTTTTTTTTTTTTTTTTTTTTACCTAAGCTTCCAGGACACAACAATATCACATAAATGACAGCGGGTTCTGTAGAAAAGGTTTCTTATATTTTATTATTATTAATATTATTCACGTATGGGCCACAAGGGACCACTATAGGTACAATCAACCAGTTTAGCTTTTGATAATTGCCCGCCCTTTGTGTCCAATTTGTTTCATACTCTCAGAGTAAAATCTCCATCTTTCATCAGACGACGGCATACAGTCATCACCGTCATCCACTAGAGTTTCCAGCCTCTGGCCGGGTCTGCGTGGAACATAGGCCTTTCTAACAGTTCCTATCCTCCCACCACTTTTCCTCTTACACTTTGTCCCATTCCCCTCTCTTCTGCACTCCTTCCTTTACTCTCATGTTCAAATGTTTGTGAAGCTTAAGCGATCCATTTTTTGTGTATAAATATAGGTGCATTTTGTTGCGTGTAATATATTTCGTCCTTTTCGAATTATATGTGTAGTCCTACATTTTTCACAAACTATCTAAGAATTTCACTTTGTTTTTACACTGAGCTAACACCCCTGGCCAGTCTGACAGATCATCTGCAAAAGGCCGCGGTGGAGTGGCCGAGCGCATTGAGGCGCTATGCTCCGGTGCGTGAGGCCGTTCCCCGTCGGCGGTTCGCATCTCCCCTCGGGCATGGATGTTTCAAAAATGTTCAAATGTTTGTTAAGCTTATGGGACTTAACTACGGGGTCATCAGTCCCTAAACTTACAAACTACTTATCAACTACCTTACACTAAGGACGGCACAAATATCCATGCCCGAGGGGGGATTCGAACCCCCGACCGTAGTGACCGTGCAGACCGTGACTGAAGCGCCTCAGTCCCCTCGGCCACCGCGGTCGGTCATGGAACATTTCTTTTCTGCAAAAGAAGACGCAATCTTTTACGTAACTAGATCGATTTACCTACATTTTGACTCGAGTTTGTTCTCACTATTCTTAAGTACCTTTTCCAAAACACTGTTAAACAGCAATAGGGATAGTCGATCTCCATGTGGAAAATCATACTTTATAACAAATGGTTCCAAAATTTCTCCCAGGAATTTAACTTTAGAGCCAATGTCAGTTACCGTTTTCTTTTGATATTTTGTATTGATATACGCTTACTACATACGTAGTTTGTGGTCAATCATCAGGCAATTTATCGTCATGCACGTCAATATAAATAAATAGACATGAAAGAAAATTCGACCGAAAAATAAAGAATCTGTTTGTTGTCGGAAATGTGACACAACTCACAACTGTTCCGGTTATAAATCTAATAAAAAAGAAAAGAAAAAAAAAAACGGAGTTTTGGCCGAATATCGCAAGAACACATAGCGCTTTTCTAAGGGAAAGACGAGCCCATCGGTATGTTTTCTGGTTAAAAAATTCGGGTTCTGTAGCTAACTGCAAACATATGCATGGAGGAATTGACCGTCTTGTCCCACAGTGCGTCACCGTTATGGTGATTACTACCGAAATAACGAACAGTTTTACTATTGGTAATACAGTGTCGGTCATATATTGTGATGTCAGTTAGCATATTTCTTGATGCTGCTATGTAAACGGTTCTATTTCTCTGTCAAGTCAAAGAGTATCTGTACACTTATTTTTTTGCGCGAAAATTTGAGTGCTTCTCCGATTAAGCTTCACGCACTGCTTTTCTGATTGCCATCTGTGTTTCGTTTCGAATCTTCATGATATGATTTGCCTTGTTCTTATTTTGGAGAATAGGTAGATTCTTAAGAAATTTACAAATTTTGTTTCTGTATCCTGGTTAATCTCTAGTAAACAGTCTTTCGGAATGAAATATAATGCATAAAGTATTAGTGACGTTTACAGTTATATTGAGAGTACGCGTCATTACAATGTCCACTCACTGAAACCTCCTCCTGAAATCATATCCTCGCTACGCCTATGTCCATGTGTCATTCATTGTCCCCTTCGATAATCCTGCTGTCTACCCGACGTTTTTCACTTGCTCCACGGATAAGGCAATGAAAAATAAACGTAAAAATGAAATTATCTGGACGGAAATGGGATGGTAGTTTATATTGGAATATAAACTAAATGAGTAACCTAAAAATAAAGTTAAAGTCTTACATGGGTTTTATCACTAAAAATCAGTCAAATCAGCATCCACTAATTACGGAGGAAGGCAGCAGAGTGAAAGCTAGAAGAAGGTATCAGGAGAACGTTTTTCCGATTCAAATGCTCCATAGATTTACTTTCAAAAAAATGTCCGAATACAGGTTAGTTTTTAACATATTTTTAAATAGACAAACGTAATTACCAGACAAAATGAGATGAATTTTAACATTAAATAAGAGCACGGTAAATTTAATTACAGAGAAGAATTAAAAGAAAACTCTTCACATCTCACATTTCAGAGGTCAATAGGTGCTCTCACGTTCGCAATCTGTAATGATTCATATTTCGATATTATTAGAAAATCTATTACAATCCAAAGACTCAGCGAACTCGCCAATCAGGGGACTTCAGAATGACGTACGTCAAAAATGTTCAAATATTTGATGAGCTTATGGGAGTTAACTGCGGGATCATCAGTCCCTAAACTTACAAACTTACGAAGTACATTATAATAAAGACAACAGAAACATCCATGTCAGAACGAGGATTCGAAACCCCGACGGGCATAGCGCCTCAATGCACTCGGCGACTTCGCCGCGGCTGACGAACGTCAACTGGTTATTAAGTTCTACTGTCGCGTGTCCCACGACTGCGTTGTGTTTTCAATTGGAAGGAGAACGAGGTACTAAAAGCTTAGAAGAAACGGGAACTGCACTTGGAAGGCGTTAGGAAATACGAAGATTGCCTGGGAGAGAACGAGAAGACTTTTCAATATATGCTCAGGAAAGTGGCCCCTCTCACTACTTAGCAGAATAAGAACATCATAAATGCTGTAGTCACAAAAGACAACAGGAGAAAGATACTTCATAGTACAGCACTCGAAAATGCAGTTCAGATTGATTAAAATAATACCAGAAAAGTGTAAAGCTATTTATAAAGCAATGAATGACGAATATAAACGTTGAATGTCTTACACTGCCAATAAGAACTATTTACATTTATTTATATTTAAAAGTTATTGTATTACAGCAGCTACTCCACTTGCAGGAATGTGGGAGGCAGATGAAAACCTTTATCGCTTGTGGCATCTTAGTTCATAAATACAGGAATCGACAAAAATAAAACTTTTTACAGTGTTTTTCGGCCTCCTCCTCTAAACCTGCTTACTAGAATGCAGTCTCGATGAATCCAAAGACACGTTTCAAATTATGAAGCGCCTCATCTGCTTTGTACATTTCTATTAATTACTAGCGACCCGCGTTCGTTTAGTACGTGTTATATTCTATAGCTATAAAAATCGATGTGGGTATGTATTTTATTAGTTGCTAATGTTCTACCTAATATGGCTTTAAACACAAATAATACCACTCTTATTCTATCCCCAGCGTCTTTAATCTATATTTATATTCTAATATCGCAGTGAAACGTAAATGTAAAAGTTTACGCCTGACATTTGGAACGACAATAGCCACCCTAACGGAGAAAAGGTCAACCGTAGCGACACTATCAACGTGGTCACGGAAGCGACACTAGCGTTCAAAGCGGTACCACAAAAGAATGGCATTAAACACCAAGGAGCTTAAAATAAAGGGAGGTGGCATTATCTATGCCGAGAAAATATGTCAGTTGAAGCCTGTCCGCCAAGTTGGTGATTCCACGTATTCAGATACTCAGACCGAAACATCGATTGGGAGCACTATAAATTGATACTTTCCTTTCTACATGCCAGACTGTAGTTTTCCAAGCATGAAAGACTGATTTTAATCCAGATGTTCCTGAATATTTTTCAGTTACTTCTGGTTTAAAAGATAGTTTATTACACCTGTAACAGATCGCTCAGTTGTTGCAACACTGATTTTACACGAATTGCACCCTTAGTCTCCACAAAATAGGACGTTCTTCTGGAACGAAGTAGAAATGGAATCACTAATATTACATGTTAGATATCTCATTTTAATTGTAAAGCCATGCATATATTTCTGAATAATAAAAGTGATATTGATGTGTAAGTACTTAAACACCCAAAATCATGAGTTACCTCACACGTTGCGAAGGAGGGGAAGGAAGCTTAAGGTTTAACGTCCCACGACAGCGTGGTAATTATAGACGGAGCTAAAGCTTGGATATTTGGGAAAGGAAATCGACTATGCCATTTGAAAGAAACCATGCCGGCATTTGCCTGGAGTGCTTTAGGAAAAGCTAAATCTGGATGTCCGGAGAGGGATTTGAACCACCATCCTACCAAATACGAGTCCATTGTCTTACCACTGCGGCATCTCGCTCGGTCATACGTTGCATCTGAATCCCCGTCTTCAGAGGTGACTAACATAGAGTAACATGCTGAAAGAAATGATTGTTAGTATTTGCATATTAATGATCGACATTAAAATGACAGACCTAAGTTGGAGAAAGTGTTTAATACCAAAATGAAACAATTTACTTCGAATGTTAAAATAAACGAAACACTATCCTTCTGGAAAAGCATTACAAACCATATAATGCAATCACAAAAGTTTGAAATATATACATTGTTGACGACATGACACGAAAAGATAAATCACAAAGTCTGCAGTCCACAACAAAGAACTGCGGAAATTTGCACAAACAGAACGATAGGTCACACCTCTATTCAAGAAAGCCAGTAGTAGTAACCCACTAAACTACAGGCCTATTTCATTGAAGTCAATTTGCAGCAGGGTTTTGGAACATATCATGTATTCAAATATTATGAATTATCTCGAACATCATGATCTATTGACCCAACGTGAACACGGATTTAGAAAATATTATTGTTCATGCAAACATAACGAAGTGATGAGTGTTGTCAACAAGAGCTCGCCAGTCGATTCCGTATTTCTTGATTTCCAGAAGGCTTTCGACATCGTACCTCACAAACGGCTTTTAATCAAATTGCGTGGTTATGGTATATCGCCCCAAATTTGCGACTGGATAGGGGATTTCCTGACAGATAGGACACCGTTTGTAGTAATCGATGGTAACGAATCGGCTAAAACAGAGGTGATATCGGGCGTTCCACGGGATGTGTTATTGGTCCTCTGCTATTCCTTATTTACATAAACGATTTGGGAGAAAACCTAAGTAGCTCTCTTAGGTTGTTTTCTGATGATGCCGTCATTTATCGTCTACTGAAATCATCTGAAGATCAAAAACAGCTGCAGAACGATCTGAATAAGATGTCACTATGGTGACAATAGGCAATAGGCAATTGACTCTAAATAATAAGCGTGCAGTCGTCCACATGAGTACGAAAAGAAATCTGTTAAACTTCGTTTACAAGAAAAATCAATTAAAAGTGAAGGCCGTAAAGTTCACATTATACCTAGGAATTATTATTACTTCAGACTTAAATTGGAAAGAACACGTAGATAATGTCGTGGAAAAGGCGAAACAGAGACTGCGTTTCATTGGTAGAACCCTTAAAACATGCAACAGAACTACTACAGAAACTGCATACAGTACGCTTGTCCGACCTTTTTTGAAGTATTGCTGGTCAGTGTGGGACCCTTATCTGGTGTGTTTGACGGAGGACATCGAAAGAGTCCAAAGAAGGGCAGCTCGTTTCGTATAGTCACGCTGCAGGGGAGACAGCGTTAGGGAAATGATACCGGATCTGGGATGGGACGGCGCTTATCGATGCGGCGTGGGCTACTTACGAAACCAATCGCCAACATTCTCCTCCGAATGCGAAAATATATTGTTAACTCCCACTTACATAGGTAGAAATGATCATCAGAATAAAATACGAGAAATCAGAGCTCGAACGAAGAGATTCAGGTGTTCTTTCTTCCCGCGTGCTATTCGAGAATGGAATGGGAGATAAAATAGTCTAACGGTGGTTCGATGAAGCCTCTGCCAGGCAGTTAAATGTGATTTACAGAGTACTCCATGTAGATGTAGATCGAAGTTGGAGAAAGTGTTTTATGCCAAAAGGAAAAATTTTTGCAATGTTAAAATTGCCGGCCGCAGTGGCCGAGGGGACTGAGGCGCTCCAGTCACGGTCTGCCCGGCCACTACGGTCGGGGGTTCGAATCCCCCCTCGGGCATGGATATTTGTACCGTCTTTAGTATTAGCTAGTTTACAAGTAGTTTGTAAGTTTAGGGACTGATGACCCCGTAGCTAAGTCCCATAAACTATACAAACATCTGAACATTTTTTGAATGTTAAAATTATCAAAATCATCATTCTTGTGGAAGGGCGATAGGACCATCTGGGTATAACATACTATGTAATGCAATAACAAAAGTATGTAATATATACGTTGTTCACGATATTACACGAAAAGATAAATCACAAGATCTTCAGTCCACAACTAAGAACTGCGGAAATTTGCAGAAACAGAACGACATGTTAAACATAAAATATGCGTAGATGTCCACATAGTTGGTACGCCTGGTAACCCTACTTCTACCCAGCTGGCTACGGTTCGCAGTGGCAGTGATCGCAGGTCGCGACGTCGTCACAGTCACGTGCGGCAGTTGGCGCCTGGCCTGTCTCGTACGTGTTCCGCGCGCTAGTCCTGTGTACAACGGCTACACGTGCTCGGTGTATTCGAGACTGACAGAGGAAGCCCGGAGCAGCGCGCGAACACGCGCCGCCAACGCCGCTCCAGCCGTCGCAGGAACAATTAGACAGCGGCTTGGGAGGCGCGGTCGGGCGCGATCGGCGGCGTTCGGCAGGCGTCGGGCGGCCGCGCGGGCCCGGCTCGGCACATCGATTGGCGGCGCACGGCTGGCGGCGCGCGACTGCACGCAACGTTCGCGGCACAGCGCGGCAGCTCGCCGGATATTGTTGCGGCAGCCGGTGGGCGATTGTTGGCGGGCCGGCCGCGTGTGCGCTAATTAAGCGCGCCTCTGATGTACCGGCCGCGGGCCACCTGCGCCCGCCCTATTCAGCCTACCCCCACCCCACACCACCCGCCTCTTGACAACCCAGCAAACACTGCCACCTTGCATCTTGGAGGGCCAGTGGCGCTCGCTTCAGTCAGATTCAGTGGCGGCTCGTACAAAATTTGACCAGTGTGCTACAATATTACAAAAATAAACAGGAAACAAAATATACTAAAATAGAAAGTCAACCTTTGTATGATTGTCTTTAATTAAATACCAATTAATACTGTATTGACAGTAAGACCTTCAGGGGAATCTGTAAAAGCGATGACAACCGCATGTATTCACTGCAAGTAGTAAATATAACGTTTAAAAATATTAATTTTGTTTACAAAAATCAAAAAAATTAGCCTCAGAGGTATTTGAATACGAGCCTCACACAGGTATGTTTGAGAGACAACGCGAAGACGCCTGAGCCGGCGTACTATTTGACTCTGTATGCCGCAATATTCTTCATATACTGTTCTTCCGCAGCCGTTACACGCAGCACGAAGAGAAATATTGATCTGGTGCTGCAGTCGGTCTCAGCACACACGAGTCGCCAGGCCTGACATCACGTCTGCGCATGCGCACTAGCGAACAGACGACTGCGCCGCCTCTCTGCGCACGTACCAGCGCGGCTGAGTCCCACTTTAGCACACGGAGCTGGTTTCCAGCTATCGCGGCGAGAACGCTCCAAAATGCGTTTTCACCCTTATTACTAGCATTCTAATACGCATTGCAAGGGAATTGGCATAATTTTATTGTGATATCTGGCTCGTATTCCAAGAGAAAGGGTGTAATTTTACAGCGATTTCTCGCTTGCATTCGAAGAGAAATGGCATAATTTTAGTAATATATTTACAGTGTGTTGCAGCACGTTAGCACATTATCACCAGACGCCACTGGTCAGATTACATATGCATGGAAGTACGTAGTTCCAAAGCAGAGCAAAGAACACCCAGAAACTACCACTTAGATTAGAGTGTCCATTTCATTTTTATTGGGCCGGTATTACACTATCAAATTATTTGTCAAAGAATTGGACAAAGAAAAATTGAACGCAGAGTAATGGGGACGTCGTCCAATACTTCATCAAATCTAAGGCTTCGGCCTAGATTTGATCAAAGAAATCGCTCGTCTTCAGTTTCCTGCAGTGAGAAATGTGAGCGCTTGGAGCGCAGAGGGGTGAAACTCATATAGGGATTTCCGGTAACACGATGTTGGTTCGCTGCCAGGCCACATCGAGCGCTGCGAGCGTTGCGATTTTTCGTCTCTCTTTCCTATTGGATGATTTACGCTTTACAGTCCTCCATATTTGTTTTGATTCGTAGGTGGTGTTCTGTGCTGAGGTTCTATAGTAACGTCTTCCTAATTGCGATCTTCTGTGTGCATTTTCTTTTAATTCGCAGTGTAAATATATTGCTGTTATACTGCTTAATATTTGTCCGCATTCGTTATATTAGGTGGTGTAATGATACATTATTTACTTTACATTTATTTCCATGTGATAACGCCACACGGCGAAAATCGCAGTACCGAGTTTCAGAAAAAACAATTTTACGGTCATAAAGATTACCACGACATCATTTACGAAGTTTGGCCGACTGTAAACAACAGCCACAAGCAATTAATGTTAGCTTTTTATTTAAATTTCTCGTATATATTACTTTGCAAGGTCTCTGAAACCTTTCTATGAGGTCCACCCTCAAAGAATAAATGAAAAATATTGTCATCTAACACAAATATATCGTTTTCTCGTTCGTGTATTTAGAAGTAAACATATGGATTTCAGCGCCACACTTTTCTGATTGAAAGTTCACTGCCAGGCCGCTAGTAGCGTTGCTGTCGTTCTGTGTTTCCGTGTGATGACATGGTCTTTGCACTTCTGTTATTTTTGGTGTTCTGTGTTGGAGCGCTAGCGGTATACAGCTTCTTTGCCACTACAGCTGTTTTATTTGGACGTTAAATAACTGACATTAGTTGGACATAACGTTCGTATTCGTAAACATGGCTAGTAATGGAATGTTTGTGTAGTGTTTGCTAGCAACAACAAAATTAAAGAAATCAGATGGGGCGTTGTATAACAGGCGACAAGGCCAATTCACACTGTCCGTCACGTCAATTCGCGTAGCCTAATACCCTGCGGCAAAAGTGAGGTTGAGTTACAATACGTGATGTAAAAAAGTCATTATATACTATCTGAATTGAAGAAGTAATACCCCTAAATCTTATTTACGGCCGAAGCAGATTTTAGAATGTATGATTTTGGTAACTTGGTGTGCTAAGTGCTGGGAAGTGAAACAACTTTCAAAACATCGACATCTGTTTGCAAGCGAATCTATGTACATATAAATACGTCAGCCAATTTTGTAAGGAAATAAATAGAGCCTATTTTCTTAATCAGCAATGTTTGCCCCCTTACATTGTTAATAACGTCAAAAACAATTTAGATTATCCTCTTTGTCAGTGCTCACATTTTCCATTTAAAACGTTATTTAATGAAACTTGCTTTATCAACTTAAAAATCTTATTCGTATACCCTGTTAGAGTCAGCCTTATTGTTACTCTATTGCAAACTGTGAAGGATGAAGAACAACAAAATAATTAGCAGTGAACGGCCTGGCTGTTCTGCCGAAGGCATAAAAAAAGAAAATCCTCCCGGTCCCGTAACAAATTTTATTTACCTCGCTCTGACACCCACGGTTTCATCCAAGTGCGTTTCCGTTTCTTTTTTCCCTCCGTCTCTTCTAAATGCAGACACAACGCAACTGTAGTATAAACAACAGCTGAGCATTACACCGCCATTTTGAAGCAAATTTGACAAAATATTGGATGATAGTGTAATACCCCCTTTTGCGTTTCATCCAATTTCTTTGTCAAAAAATATGACCAATATTTCATTCAATTTTTTCTTGCAATTATTTGTCCAATAATTTGATAGTGTAATACCGGCCTTAGAAAGAGGTACATTAAAAACAAAACAAAAATCAGGAAAAAACCGGGGACAATTAAGGAAAAAAACGGGACACAATTTGTATTTACAAAATTTAATAGACACTGACGTTTACCTTTCATCGTACAATAAAAAGATCTCAAATGATTGTTTTCATTTCTTCTGCTGCACTGTTACCATAATTTTCACTTTTATGTATTTTATCAAGAAGTGCATTTTCTTTTGACAATGTCTCATGAAAGTTTAGCACATGATACACCTTTAAAGTGTGTTTTGAAAATAAGTAAGTCCTTCACTGTTTCAACTTTCATTCTGGTTTTTTTTTTTTTTTTTTTTTTTTTTTTTTTTTTTTTTTTTTTTTTTTTTTTTTCCATCTGACTACACGTTCCACAGCAGCATTTGACCCAGGGGATTGGCAGAAAAATCTCCTCTAAATGAATCATGTTTTTCATACTGATGTTTTTACTATTGTGAAATAGTCACCCACACTTTTGTGTGCGCTTTTCGTTTGAACACTCATGCGCTGTTTCTTCGTCTGATTCACTGTGTCAGACCTTTTAACGCTGTTAAAATTACATTTTCGTTTTGGCATGATGAAACAGTGCCTGTACAGATTTACAACTTTCGCGTATCCACTACGTCTTCAGACTTCTTACTACAATCATTTGAAAGTAAAACTTAACATGAATCGATACTGTGCATGTGGACTAAGTCGATACTATAAGCGGTGACTAATGGGAGCGGCCTTAAATGAGAAATTCAAGCACTTTGAGAAATTCCTTTATGATTGCTTCCATCCCATACCGCGATGAGTGTAAATTTAGTATCAAAAATGTTCAAATGTTTGTAAAGCTTAAGGAACTTAACTGCGGGGTTATCAGTCCCTAAACTCACAAACTACTTGTGAACTAGCATATACTAAGGACGGTACAAACATCCATGTCCGAGGGGGATTCGACCCCCTGACACGGAACAGCCTCGCGCATGGTACCACGGCGCCTTAATGCGCTCGGCCACTCCGCCGCGGCAAACTCAGTTTGCACCGATAGTAGTACCAACAGTGCTTTTGCTTGTTGTATTGTCCTCTGTGAATTCTTTCTAGGTAACTAGTAAACAGAGTCCTAGAAGTCATCATAGCTTTAATTAATTGTGGAACGTAACAGAAAATAAACCAAGTATGATAACGATTTGTACAGGCAGCTCTTCCTAGAGTATATATTTTGTCAATTAATTGAACATTAGACCTCTGATAGCATAAAATTCTTTAGCCAATAGGAAACAGAAACCCATGGGACATTTGAGCGTTCCCACAAAAACGTCGGTACAATGGGATGGGGCATCATGGAAAAAAACGAGACTGTCCCGGGAAAAACGGGACGAATGGACACCCAAACTTAGATGTCTTTCATCTTTATATATAAAGCAGTCTCCGTATGTTTGTGTGTACGTATTGCATACAAATTTACATTTTTGTTCCAATCTTTATGAAATTTTGCACAAGTAAGCTTCAATTCAGGAGGACGGTCACCGTATGTGTAAGAATCACTTACGTCACATACTTAATGAGATATGACGTCATAAACAATGAAAGTGAGAAAAACTCCTGCGTCAACCGACAGTGCTGCTCATTTTCTCTTACCACTGGACCGATTTCAACCAAATTTGGTACACATATTCTTACGTGAGGTAACAATCGCTGTAGGAGTAAGAACCACATACTACACACGGTTCAGGAAATATAACGTCATAAACAATAGGAATTCCAAGAAAGTGCCACATAATGCGATGAAACTTTATAAATACAGGGTATGAGAATACGTGTACTTAGTGACTTGCAACCAACTACAACATAATTTCAAATCTTCATTAAACTTTTTTACGCCGACAACCACATCAAAACGATCGAAGGAAAAACGTTTCTTGTTTACTACTTTTCCGTTGTTCATGGATTAAGACCGCTGCATTCGTTATGCCGTCACAATTTATAATTTCTACACTACAAATTGTAGCCGCAGAAACTTTACAGACAGTATGCACACATATAGTTGAATGTACCTTCTAAATTGTATCACAGTACGACACGTAGTTCATGAGATGTGAGCACATAAACAGTAACGTTCATAAAAAACAGCCTCGTCACACAACAAGTTAATCTATTACTTCTTTACCACTAATTGCATTCCCAAGAGATTTTACAGACATACAGCACTTATACAAATGAATACATACCTCAGTAATTATACAGTTGTACAACATGTAACTCAATAAATATGAGCTTGTACGAATTTTATTTGTATTCTGACTACTATCTTTCATTGTTTGGATACTGCACTTACAAATTCGTACATTATGCAAGACAGCTTTATTTCTTATATATTCTCCAACTAATACGTCTTTTCGCATCCACTATTCCGCTGTTCCGCTTGTGACGCGTTATGCTTAATGTCAACTGCACCGCGGTCAATTTTTCAGCGTGCTGAACGGTTGGTTTGGAAGTGCGCCAAGCCGATTGCTCCAGTCTGGAGCAAATATTGCAATGCGTGTGCTTTTGCTAGGCGACTTTCCACATGCTCTTTCAACGCTGACCTAGTTGCTAACTCTGCCGGCACGCACGGCTGTTTACTTTCCGTGTGACCTCATCTAATGTCGCCACAGTGAGTTCTTGCTTTGCGCTCGTTGTCCAGCTCTCTACTGACAATTTCTATCAAAATTACTTATTGCTAATTCTAGTCTCTTTACAGGACGGTAACGGTCACTGATTGCTGATGTTACCCTTGGACGACCTTTCCTTGCCTTCTTTTAACCGTTCCTGTTGTCTGGCCTCCTGTCCGGGTCCTGGAAAATATGCTTTGGAACGTTCCAATAGTTGCAGCCATCTCAGGCTGTTCTGTCTCGCTTACAACTTTCCTACGGCTCTCTGTACCATAATTTCGGGTGAGTCACATTCTTGTTCCATTGCAATACCTGCTCACTACATTATTGAAACCCATCTACTTGCGTAATTCGTTTGGTAGACTAAACACAAGACAACACCAATAAGTACTTGTTTTTTCTTCTCCCGACTGCAAGACATAATTTATTGTTGCACGCAAACGTGAAACGTTTCCACATTTAACTAGATTCCATTTTTGTGTGCCAGACCACCACAGAATTATAATGAAATAACAGGTTTTCGCTTGGTAGGCGATGTGAGATGTTTCTTTTATTTAACTTCAAAACATATCGATTTCGTCCCTATGATGGGACATCATCAGTGCAGAATTGCAAGTCATGATGACCTATGTGCTCTGCTTAAAAACATTTAAAGGTCTTGCCGGTACAAGTCACAACAATATTTTATTGTTGTGACTTGTACCGGCAAGACCTTTAAATGTTTTTAAGCAGAGCACATAGGTCATCATGACTTGCAATTCTGCACTGATGATGTCCCATCATAGGGACGAAATCGATATGTTTTGAAGTTTATTGTTGTGACTTGTACCGGCAAGACCTTTAAATGTTTTTAAGCAGAGCACATAGGTCATCATGACTTGCAATTCTGCACTGATGATGTCCCATCATAGGGACGAAATCGATATGTTTTAAAGTTAAATAAAAGAAACATCTCACATCGCCTACCAAGTGAAAACCTGTTATTTCATTACGTTTCCACATTTCTTTCTGACACACCTCGATATACGGCTAGGGGGTTTCCTAAGTCACAAGAGCAGCTGAATACATCTTCACAATCACAAACTCTGCTGTACTTGGCTTTATTTTCGTCTGTTCCTTGCACATGTAGTTGATGTATTGAAATTAATCGTTTAGCATCACTACCGTGTTTTTATTTATTTATGGATAAGTCAGTACTTCATATATATATATATATATATATATATATATATATATATATATATATATATATATATATATATATATACTCCGCTAGCCACCCGACGGAGTGTGGCGTAGGGTACCTTGAGTACCACTATCGCCGGCCGCGGTGGCCGAGGGGACTGAGGCGCTCCAGTCATGGTCTGCACGGCCACTACGGTCGGCGGTTCGAATCCCCCCCCCCCCCCCCCCCGGGCATGGATATTTGTGCCGTCCTTAGGGTAAGCTAGTTGATGAGTAGTTTGTAAGTTTAGGGACTGATGACCCCGTAGTTAAGTCCCATAAGCTGTGCAAATATTAGATAATTTTTATTTTATTTATTTTTTTAGTACCACTATCGGTTCTCCCTGACAACCAACAGCGAAAATATTTGCAAGTGATTACTGCCAGTGGAAGACAATAACTGAGTGTGTGGCTTGCCAGACGTATCAGATCAAAGGTCCTTTTGTTTATATCAAGAGATAGCCTTCTACTGTCGTGACGAATATATGTGTAAGAGTATTATCACGCTAATATCAATTATATCAACAGACAGGCTTCTACTCTAAATATTCGAATGTTTGTGAATAAATGGGACTTAACTATTCTGGTCATCTGTGCCTAGGTTTACAAAGTACTTCAGCTAACTTATGCTAAGGACAACAAATACACCCATGCCCTTAGGAAGACTCGAACGTCCGACGGCGTGTAGCGGCGCGCTCCGCAGCTAGGCACCTTGGAACGTTCGGCCACTCCACCGTGGTAGCCTTCTCCTGTCCAGATGAATAGATGTATTATTACGCTAACAAACATAGGTACTTTCGAATTTAGTTGCAATATAATAATTTATTCATAAAATTACATAGTTACAAATTAATACTGCGTCCCTGATGAAATTTAGTAGCTTCGTAAAATGTTTTACAACTCAGTGTACAAATGATTGGTACAGTTAGCTCATAAGTAAATCAGGACGATAAAGAATAACTGCAAATGATTTAATTAAATGAAAAATTGTAAATACGAACTTCTGTGCGAAATGTGCGTAAAAAATAAATTACAGCGCTGTGCTCTTTTCAAATCGGTACAAACAAAATTAAATCACACTGAGTGAACAATTACTGATTAAAACATACATATTCATGAGATAATTAAGACCCGAGATTTGCGTGAATATGGCTTCGCGTTAAGTGTTTCGGCGTGATCTGCTATGACCTGGTTAGATTGTAGTGACAAAAATATCGCAAACACTAGTGCCAGAGTGCCGAATATTCGAATACGTCACATCACTTAACAATTGTCTTTCCTTAAGAGTTCATAATTGCACTGAAGTGCGTGTTGGAGCAGTTACACCTGTATTATAATATATGTGTTTTCTCTATAGGACTGAAATGTATAGTAATTGGGTAGCCGCTTTTTTACAAGGTTTGTAAAAGTGGGAAGGGCGGCTGGTGGAAAGGCAGTAAGCATTTTTGTTTCTTATTATACTGGTGTGGTGTCTGTTCTTTCGGACACGTCCGAGGATATGTGCAGCATTGTCGCGTTATGCAGTAGGTTTTCACGCATGCCATTGTTTATGATGTCACATATCCTGAAGTATGTGATTCATGTGATCCTTACACCCAAACTGACCATCCTTTTCGTTTCAAGGTCAAATGAGCAAAATTTCATCAAAATCGGAGCAAAACAGTGGATTTTGTCTTAGTTCATAAGCGAAGTAACCTACGCCATGGAAATTATATACAGACAGTGACATTTCTCTTATTTTAATGTAAACTGTGCAAGATTTTACCAAGATCGAAAAAAACTGTATTTTTTGTCAAGGTCCGTAGGCAAAGTACTCTCCACCACGCACCTTCGCTTCATAGCGCCTGAACAATTTATTGCAGCTGGTTCTTACCTCTACCGCAATTCAAAAAATGTTCAAATGTTTGTAGAGCTTATGGGACTTGACTACGGGGTCATCAGTCCCTAAACTTACAAACTGCTTATGAACTAGCTACAACTAAGGACGGCACAAATATCCATGCCCGAGGGGGGATTCGAACCCCCGACCGTAGTGGCTGTGCAGACCGTGACTGAAGCGCCTCAGTCCCCTCGGCCCCCGCTGCCGGCTCTACCGCAATTAAGAAATACGTGTACCAAATTTGGTTGGAATCGACCCAGTTGTTTAGGAGGACATGACCAACATTGTTGCATGTTGCAGTAGTTTTTCGTGCATCAAATTGTTTATAACATCATATTTCCTGAATTATGTGTTGTACGCGATCATTACACTCACGGCGACCGTCCTTTTGGTTTGAAGGTTATGTGTGCAAAATTTCATCAGCACTGAAAGAAAACTATAGATCTGTATGCAATACAGACACACACACAAACATATGGACATTCTATAAATAAAGAAGATGCCCAATTTTCTGAAGAGTAGCTGTATCGACTTCTCTACACCAGCTTAAAAGATGTAGTGTGCAGCAATGGCCCAAGATGTTAGAAACGTTGTAATCGATGTTTGAAGTAAACGCAGGCTATCGGCGAATGTTTGGGTGTGTTCGTCGTCTTAGTGGATCACGTAAAGAGTCATTTTGTGACGCCAATGTTGAAGCATTTTGGATAGTCTGTCATGGTGTGCTGTGAGGATGTTTTGTGGGCAATAAGTTCATTGCTATATAGAAAATCAGTGGAACGTAAAAAAGGAAGGACACAATATACCAATTAACACTGTAGTTCAACCTTGCAGGGAACTTATTGCTAATGGGTTTGGTGTGTATGAGGAAAATACTTTTACGTGTGCCGAGGATATGTCAGTAGAGAAGAGAAAAGTGTGGATCTGACGAATAGGATTTAAGTCACCTGACTTAAATCCCATTTAACTGGTACTGAGCAAACTTGACAGGGAGGTCAGATACCTGTGGCCATCCGATGTTGAAGATCTATGGAATAATTAACAGACGTCTGTTGTCAATATATGCAAAAAGACTACAGAGGTTTTTCTGCATCTCTTCTGAAAGCATAGTTTCGATACTCTAAAGAGGCTAAAATTAAACCATATTGTATTGTCCTCAGTATCAGAGATATAAAATATTATTTTTTGGTCTCTTTAGTTTTTACGATGTGTTTGTACATTATAGTTTTTTTCATATGTAACTTGAAACATTTTTGATTATTCCTTAAAGTTACAGTTTGTAAGGTTTCATTAATTAATACTCTCACACATTATAACAGCTGTATCATTCATCTTTTTGTTTATAATTCGATGGACGAAGGCGAGAATGAGAACCAGTAACTGAAGCGTTGGGTGAACTCTCAAATACATTGTTCCAAAGGGCACCGAAACGCCTAGATACAGACATGAATGAAATGTTACTGCTGAACCTTTGGATATATATGGGCACGAGATATATGAAGAGGCGCATACTTCAGCGGACACTTCCTCAGTTACTGGACGAAATATTAAAATTTTTATACTTCCAGCAGGGTCATATTTCAGCACATATTTCATCCCCGTTGTGAGCGACCATTTAAAAATATTGTTACATTTGATGCATAGTGGCTGCAATGAATAAAGTGAAACATAGGTGAAGCGTAAGAATGATTAAAATGTACATAGAAAGCCTCGTAAAACAGTAGAATGCTGATCTTGCAAGCACCAAGGGGCATTTTGAATGCAGTATTGATACTTTCCCGAACTGAGGTAGTAACAGGGCATTGAAAATAGGACGTAAACCAGAAAGGGACTATTAACGCCAACAGCATCGTAACAACGTGATGAATTTTACTTTAATGTAGCGATAGTAATTACATTCCGCATCCAAGTTCTTAAGGCTAACTCTGAGATGTACTAAGTGCGAAGTCATCGTAACACGGAAGCAACCCAAAGCCCACGTTTTTGTTGAAAATCGTGGTGCCATATTAGACAGTATTCCTTGCTTTTTTTCTGTTAATCAGGTTATCATTCCAATTACAGTTCTAAAATGAAACTTTCACTCTGCAGCGGAGTGTGCGCTGATATGAATCTTCCTGGCAGTTTAAAACTGTGTGCCGGAACCGGGACTCGAACCTCGGACCTTTTCCTTTCGCGGGCAAGCGCTCTACCGACTAAGCTATGCCGACACGACTCAAGATCCGGCCTCAGGAGAACTTCTACGAAGTTTGGAAAGTAGGAGGCGAGGTACTGGCGGAAGTAAAGTTGTTAGGTGGAACCGTGAGTCGTGTCGGGATAGCTCAGTCGGTAGAGCGCTCGACCGCGAAAGTCAAATACCCCAGGTTCGAGTCCCGGTTCCGGCACACAATTTTAATCTGCCAGTAAGTTTCTGCATTACAGTCTGCTGGTTAAAAAAAGAGTAATGAATTATCTCTTAAATATTCTACCGCTTACATTGAAGCCAGAATTAACAAATGGCAGTACAGGACACCTAAATCACAGCTTTTCCTGAACGAGACTGTAATTCTGTGGTAACTTGAAGCACATTTCTCAAAACAATTGTTCAAGTGTTCAAGTGTTCAAACTCTAAAGAGTTTATGGGACTTAACTACGGGGTCATCAGTCCCTAAACTGACAAACTACTTATGAAATAACTTATACCAAAGACGGCACAAACATCCATGCCCGAGGGGGGGATTCGAACCCCCGACCGCAGCGGCCGTGCAAACCGTGACTGGCATGCTGCAGATCGCTCGGCCACCACGGCCGGCTCAAAACAATTAGGGGATCGGTTGAGATATCATTCACAACGTACATATGGTAACGTATTTTATTCAGATATAGGTTACAATGTAATTTGTGTGTGATGCAGTACGATATTTCGCTGTCTTAAACATGGCGTACATTCAGAGCGAGGCAGAACCGGACTGGCCGCGGTGAAGTATCCGAGCGGTCTAAGGCGCCTCGCTGCGGAGCGTGTGGTTACTAGCCGTCGGAGCGGTGAGGGAGGCCGTTCCACTTCGGGGGTTGGAATCCCGCCTCGGGCATGGATGTTTGTGCTATCTTTAGTATTAGCTAGTTCATAAGTACAGGTAGTTAGTAAGTTTAGGGACTGATGACCCCATAGTTAAGTCCTATGAGCTTCACAAACATTTGAACATTTTTGATGGATATTTCACTCATGGAAGAATGGCCAAATATGCATCAAGGATGATTGACAACCTCATAGTCCTCATTCCACACATGTGTGCAATTGTACTGGCCGTTAGAAGTGACCACACACCATATGAGATGGCAACGAGAATGACTTTTTCACTATTATGTTAGCCCCATGGTACTCTTTGCTGGCTATCCTTAGCAAACTCTTCATAAGGATACTACTTTCTGAAAATTTTCAAATGTTTGTAATGCTATGGGACCAAACTACATTGGTCATAAGACCCTAGACTTACAATCTTCTTACAGTAATTTAAACTAACCTAAGGACAACATACACATCCATGCCCGAGGGAGGATTCGAACTTCCGACGCGGGACTACTTTCTGCCATTTCAACTGGGTGTTATCGTCAGAGATGAACAATTTGGCTTTCGGCCACAACATTCAACTCAGCAGCATCTCACAATGATCGAAGAGGCGATTTAGGCTTTTAATAGCAGAGAATATTGTGGCGTTATCTTGTTACATATTTCTAAAGTCTTTGACAGCGTATAGCATGGAGGGCTGCTATACAGACTCGCCACAGGATTAGTTAAATTTCTAGAATCCTACCTGACGAGAAGAACGTCTGTTATATGTGCAGATTACAAAACGCCATCAATTAGAAATAACGGAGCCGGAGTGCACCAAGACACTAACTGACCGACAACAAATTATGCGCCTGCGGAGAAACTACGACACCGCAGCGGGCCACACAACACCGTGAAACGATTGCGCATATGAGACCTACGCAGCCATGTGTAGAGTGACACGCGTTCTCAGTGGTTGGAATAACATAAACAACGTTGCCGATCAAATACCTAACTCACTTTATAAAGTATACTAGTGCCAAAAACCTTGTGGAAGGTGGCGTAGACAGTCGCAAACACCATAACAAAGCACGTGTGAACA
Organism: Locusta migratoria; assembly: GCA_026315105.1. Lineage (NCBI taxonomy): Eukaryota > Metazoa > Arthropoda > Insecta > Orthoptera > Acrididae > Locusta > Locusta migratoria. The sequence continues at coordinate 261,566,222 of CM048749.1, read as the reverse complement.
CACAAGTACGATTAAAAATTCCTAAATTAAGTAAGGAACCGAAATACTAAGTAAACATGACCCAGAAGGGATCAATAGCTAAGGGACCCAAAATAACAACACATAATACTGCATGCCAAAATACAGCCACCAACAAAATAAAGGGTCATAACAACCATAAACCAGACAAAGCAGACAAACATACTAAAACTGTAGTAATAAGGCAAACGTCTCATTGAAAGAAATTTCTCGAAGATCTTGGGCCGGCCGCGGTGGCCGAGGGGACTGAGGCGCTCCAGTCACGGTCTGCACGGCCACTACGGTCGGGGGTTTGAATCACCCCTCGGGCATGGATATTTGTGCCGTCCTTAGGATTAAGTAGTTCATAAGTAGTTTGTAAGTTTAGGGACTGATGACCCCGTAGTTAAGTCCCATAAGCTCTACAAACATTTGAACATTTTTGTATACACACCGGTCAGAACAATTAGGGGATCATTTGAGATATCTAGATTCTGAAATATTGCCAGCGGTAGAATGAACTAAATTGATTCGACGTCTTTCTCTCGTTTCTATAGAATGAAGAAAACAACTTTATGGCAACCGAAATAGTGGTAATAACAGAAAGATGCTACAGAGAGGGTTGGCGCTTAGTCGTGTTTACGCCGCGCGGAGTATCCGAGCGGTCTGGAGCGCCAAGTCGCGGACTGCGCGGCCACCCGCGTCCGATGTTCAAATCCTCCCTCGGACATGGATGTTTATGTCGTCTTTAGTATAAGTTCGTTCATAGGTAGTTTGTAACTTTAGGGGCTGATTACCCCACAGTTAAATATGTGAACATTTGAATTTGGAGTTGTGTTTACTCCACCAAATGAATTAGACAAGCAATTGGGTTCAGATACTGTGGTGAGCAACTGGAACAGTGCAACAAACTTTCTTATCCGAAGCTATGGTATGGAGAGCCATAGAAGGGTTGGAACGGGAAAGACACAGAGGTTAGGTGGCTTCAGCTATTGAAGTGTCCCAAAGTGTAATTTAGAGAACTTGATCGGGTTTTCATACTACAGGAACCGTTAAAAGTTGTGCAGTGTGATCACTGCCTAAGGTGTGCGCTGGGCCTGAAGACCCGTCGAGACAAGTGGCTGAGTGCAACTCAGGTGCAGCGACATTCTAGGCAACAGCAGGACGTGAATTATCAACAAAAACGGTCCAAAATTGCCTTCGGAAAAGTGGCTTGTACGCACGGAGGCCTATGGTGTGTGTTCCATTAAAACCACGACAACGTTTTGCCCGCAGAAGCTGAGTGCAGAAATATCAGGATTAGAGTCGTAACGAATGGCGCCGGGTTCTGTTCACAGATGAGTAAAGATTTCGTGTTCAGCCTTAGAGTCGTCGTTCCCTCATCTGGAGAGGACGTGAAACTTGGGAAAATCCTACATATGTGAAGAAAATATCACCGTATCTTGGTGGTGAACGAATGGTGTGAGCGGGAGTGAGTATTGGCGCACGTACGGACCGCTATGTCGTTCAGAATGGCGCTTTGACTACTCAGAGATACAGAGCCGAGATCCTTAGACCTTGAGTTGTTCTCCTCTGCCGCGGTGGAGTAACCGAGCAGTCTAAAGCGTCTCGCTGCGGAGCGCGGTTGCTCGCCGTGAAGGTTCGAGTCCTCCCTGGGGCATGGGTGTGTGTGTTTCTCATTAGGTTCGTTTACCTAGGTTTAAGTAGGTTGTAAGCTACGGACTGATGACCACGCAGATTGGTCCGATAGATTTACAAACATTTGAACATTTTTTGTTCCTCTTTCTGGTGCCTTGATCCACATCTACATACATACTCTGCAAATCACATTTAAGTGCCAGGCAGAGGGTTCATTAAACACTCTCGTAACTTTTCTCTACCGTTCCATTCTCTAATAGCGCGCGGGAAAAAGAATACATAAATCATTCCTTTTTCGATCTGCTTTATTTTATTTTATTGGGATGGTCATGTCTCCCTATGTAGGTGGGTGCTCAAAAGATATTTTCACATTCAGAAGTAAATTTCGTGATTGAAATTTAGTAAATAGTACTCGCCACAACGACGAACGTCGTTCTTTTAATGAATTCCAACTCAAAACGTGACGATCCCCCCCCTCCCCTCAGTAACGTGATAAAACAAAACGAGCTGCCCTTCTCTGAACCTTTTCAATTTCTTCCGTGAGTCCCACCTTGTGAGGGTCACACAATGGGCAACAGTACTCCAGGAGAGAACGCAGAAGTGTGATATAGGCAGTCTCTTGATGGAGCTGTTGCATCTTCGAAGCGTTCTGCCAATGAAACTTAACCTTTGTTTCGCCCTCTCCAGAATATTTTCTGTGTGTTCTCTCCAGTGTAAGTTGTTTGTAATTGTAGCTCCTAGCTATTTGGTAGTATTTACGACCTTAAGATTTGATTGATTTATCGTGTAACTGAACTTCAGCGGATTTCTTCTAGTGTTCGCCGCGGCAAATATCCAGCTCTGCAACCGTTCTGGGAGGTGCCGTTTTGGCTGAAATGCAACTGCTAAGTGCATCCCAGACATGCACAATCACTTATAAGCTGGCTAGTTTATTCGTTCAAGTCCCTCAGCTTGAATCACGCTGTCCACCAGTGCAGCTCTGTACGGACGAGCGATATCGTCCACCAGAAGAAACCCATCTCCTAAGGCACGAGCCCAGCGTAGGGCTCAACAATGGGTCGGAGGATCTCGTCTGTATACATATTAACATATAAGCAACATTGTTCCTGGAAATTACCTTACGAGTAAAAACGCTGGATCCTGTGAAATTTCGAAATCTGCTTCTCCCGGTAATGTATTGTAACCTTCTTAAGGCTGTATACCGAGTGATCAGAAAGTCAGCATAAATTCGAAAACTTAATAAATCACGGAATAATGTAGATAGAGAGGTAAAAATTGACACACATGCTTGAAATGACATGAGGTTTTATTAGGAAAAAAAATTGTAAACGTGTGAAAGATCTCTTGGGCGCGTCGTTCGGTGATGATCGTGTGCTCAGTCGCCACTTTTGGTATGCTTGGCCTCCCAGGTCCCCAGATCTCAGTCCTTGCGATTATTGGCTTTGGGGTTACCTGAAGTCGCAAGTGTATCGTGATCGACCGACATCTCTAGAGATGCTGAAAGACAACATACGACGCCAATGCCTCACCATACCTGCGAACATGCTTTACAGTGACGTTCACAACCTTATTCCTCGACTACAGCTATTGTTGAGGAATAATGGTGAACATATTGAGCATTTCCTGTAAAGAACATCATCTTTGCTTTGTCTTAATTTGTTAACCTAATTATTGCTTTTCTGATCAGATTAAGCGCCATCTGTCGGACATTTTTGCACTTTTTTTTGGTCTAATAAAACGTCATGTCATTCCAGGCATGTGTGTCAATTTTTACCTCTCTATGTACAGTCTTAGACAAAAAAATTGATCGCCGGCCGGCCGACGCAGAATGCTAAGTCCGCCGATGAGCACGATCTGGCAACACTGTAGAATGCGGTACTGTCAGGAGGAAGTGTTATGTCCTTCTCGAGGTGGTTCACTGAGACGTGAGCGCGTGGTCTCGCGGTAAGAGTCGCATTTATAAGAGTATATGTAAGCAGTCGCGAGATCGAATCCAACCACCTTCAATTATTTTTTTAAACCGCAAATCGGCTGTCTTCGTTATCAGTGTGGAAGAACCTCAAATATAACAGCGAAAAGTCCCAGAAATATTACACAAAAGAACTCGCTGCTGCATCAAAACTGAACTGTTTACTCTCGGAAGTAGTGGGCACCGGCTACGGCGACGCGCCAGCGGCCGCATCGCGGCTGCCGCCTGCGGACTCAGTGACAGCGGCGCGCCGCTATGAGTTCGTTTACCGGCTGTTATATCCTTACCTCAAGTTCTGGTACTTATATTACTGTCACGTATTGAATTTTTCTGACATATATGAACATGATCTAAACGTCGTAAAGTAGAATCGGTATAAAGGGTCATAGGGGTGACCATTACCACATTTTTCTTGAACGTCATCAGGCCGCTCAATCAGGTTTCCTTCTCACGATTGTTACTAGTAACGAGTTATTATGCTCTCATGCTGACATCTTAAGAAGAAATTAATGACTGAGTACTAAAAGATTTTTATACTCAGCAAAATGCAAACACAACGCCAGGGTGCGCCCATTTTTTGCAAATAACTGAGACACCATTTAGTCGCACTGTAAGGACAAACGACCTAAAAAATTACATCATGTGTTAGTACTACACTATAGTAATTCCCGTTGATTTCACAAAGAATACATCGAATAGTGCGCTTTGGAAGTCACCCATTCCGCACCTACTCTTTCGATCATATGTCCTCAAATGTTTATCTTTCCTGCCCCTACTCGAATAACCTTCGACAAAAATTATTTCCAGGCGAAAATACACGTCGAACATCGATTGGGGTCATAATTAGCTTGGAATCAGTTAGATTCTTAAGGGTGAGATATGTTAAACTACCAGAAAGTTGTCAGACTTTTGCATAATCTGATAGAATATAGCAGGTAACCACAAGAGGTTTATTGTTGTTTTCGATGTGGATTCGTGCAACTCCTGTCACGAAAACAGTTAAAAAATTCTACTCCAATGAGACCCGAACCAGTGACCAAAGCCACCTCTGCGTGGCAGACGACGACTTTACCTCTTTTTTTTTTTTTTTTTTTTTTTTTTTTTTTTTTTTTTTTTTTTTGTTCTCTGGGTAGTTCTCCTCATTGCGGTCGCTGATCTTGATTGTTCGTTGTTGTTCTATTTGTTGTTGGCTCAGCTTTTTTTATTACAGAGGGCGTTCAGCCCTCTGACCGGGCGCGCTGAGCCACTGCGCCCGGCATACCTCAGAGCTAGTGAGGAGCTGTGCACGCCAGTTCTTTCCTACTGCCACAGTAGAACATATAAGTTGCAACGTAAGAGATTAGTTGGAACTTCGCCGTGTAAACAATTTTCTGGACCCAAAAGCATGAACAAATAGCCTTATGTCGCCTCTCGACTGAGAAACCTGTCAGATTAAGCAATAGACATTACAGGAAACATCAAGTGAATTTATGAGCATAGTTCTGTGCCAACCAGGAAGTAAGACCTCGGCACCAGCGTTGAAAGACTTACACTGCGATGTTGCCAAGCTTCAGTCATACTATCAACAGGAAGAATAAGAGCCGAGGTGATTGCCAAGCGAGCTCAACAGAGACTTAGCTCGCGCCTCGCGCGCCTAGTGGGGGTTCGAACACCTAAAGTATATGTCAATGAGCCCTGCTCACAAGTCCGTAACTAGCTTTAATGAGTCGATCTTTGTCACTAATAAAAATATACAGATGCAACGACCTCTAAAATAGTAATAAGTGTCTCAATTATTTGCGTATTCTGTCTTAAGCGCAATGACAACAAAAGTCATTCACCAGTGCTGCTTTACATTTCTTCGTGCATTTCCATTGATTATCCTGAAAAAATTAGACGTAAGCGTCAGTTTCCTTTACAATTATAGACTCAGAAAGTATCTTTCTTGATATCGCTGTCAGAGGCACAAACGAACGAAGAGAGACAAACAAACGAAGAGAAATCAATGCAGCATGGTTTTCAAGATGTGAACATTTGTGGGAAGGTTTCGTAACATGGTGTGCAAAATAGAAGAGCTTCTGTTATCCAAACATAGAATTAGGGACAGTAATGTATAGATTAATTTATCCATCATAATCTCCCATGTTGTATTTTACTTCTTTTTTTTTTTTTTTTTTTTTTTTTTTTTCAGGTTGATTCCAATTTCTTATTTCATCCTTTTTCGATAGCTGCTAACTTTATTACGTTCTTTATTGTGATTAGTTCAGATTATTTGACGATGTTCCATTCTAAGTATTTATTTTATTCTTTGCTCATGATATTGTTCATTTATTCTTCCAGAAGTATACGAATAATTGTTTTTTTAGCCTTTTATCATTCATTTAATACATATGTCCAACAAAAGGTAACCCTCACTTAACCACTCCGACTGATATTGTTTTCCATATTTTTACATTTGGACCCATTTTCTTTTTTATAATCCGTCTATTATTCTTTTTGTGTCGTCTGCACATTTGATAAGGTGTATATTTGCAACACTTAAACTAATATTTAATATTCATTCTAGTATTAGCATCACATAATCATAATGTATAAGAATTTATACAATGCTGGCACTATTTATAATTTTCAACGTCCTTTGTGCGGTCGTTACCTGTAAAGATATCGATCGGAGTTAAGTGCTCAGTATTGTTGCAAACACAGAATATCAAACTGTCCATTGTTTTTTATACCTCCTAAGTCGACCGTTAGACCCGTAAATCAGTACGTGGCTTTTCCGACGAAATAGATATTGTTTCCGCGCATCTCCTATAGCATTAACGTGAGTGTTGTTCTGAGATAGAGGGAGTGGTGCTGTGGCTATGGTTTGTGGTTATCATGCGGACGTGTACAGAATATCGTTATAATATGCAATGGAAAATTATTCACAGATGTGCTTTTGTCGTAGCAGTTGTATTAATAAACAAACTTTCTTCAAACTTGAATTATATTTCTGGTAGGTAGTTACAGTCTCACGTATGTGGATAACATTTGCTTGAGTATACACTGATCAGGCACTTTTCCATCAAAACTTTGTAGAGAGAAGAAACGTAGGCTTTTACTGTGTAAAATAATACCACGAACAGGTACTCCACTTTACTGTGATGTTTCTTTTTGCAGGTAGGTTGAAGGTTTCACTAAAAATGTATAAAGCAGGCAAATTGCATAAGCCTAATGGAGAAAATATTTCGAGGGAAGTTTCTATAGAAATACAACATTCTGTTCTGCATCTGTTTAACGTGCCTGCTTTCACACTAATGATCAGATCTGCGTGGTTAACGTCAAAATTGATCGCAGTAATAATAATTTTTAAATTATTTTTCAAAGCGATAGATTGGCTGGCCAGTGCTTACCTTTGTGCTGTACCACCAATAGTGAGACAAATGAAGAAAAAAAGAAAACATACGAAACGGGCAAGCTTTCGGAACACAGTTCCTTCTTCAGGTGGGAGAGAAGGGAAGAAAAAATGATGGGAACGGAAAGTCAGGGAAGGTAAATCACGATCTAGGTCATGAGAATGGTGTTAAGGAGTGTGGAAGTCAGAGATAATGTATTTTAGTACTGAGTCAAGTCAGAGAGAATATATAAGCAAAGAGGAAAGAGCAAGCAGTACACACACACACACAAACACGCGCGTGCGCACGCACGAGCGCGCGCGCACACACACACACTCACTCACACACACACACACACACACACACACACACACACACACACACATATATATATATATATATATATATATATATATATATATATATATATATATATATATATTTATTCTCCTCAGAGAAAGTTATATATATATATAACTTTCTCTGAGGAGAATTTCCATCATTAATCAAATGATAATAATTTTTGGAATTTAAATTAACTACGTTTTCGGGTATCACCTGCATATTCCTTGAAATGTGGACAGTACTCCAAGAATTGGTGTTTTAGTTACATGTGCGACAAATTCTGTTCCTAATTCTTGTCTACCCCTTTAGACAAGATATGTCAGAAATTTCTTTTCTCCCCAATTCTGTTCAGAACGTCCTCATTACTCACATGATCTATCCATCTACTCTTCAGCGTTCTCCTGTTGCAAGAAATTTAGAAAGTTATCCTCTTCTTGTCTGAACTGGTTTATCGTCCACACTTCACTGCCATACAAGGCCTTCAGAAAAGACTCCATATCCCTTAAATTCTCTTCTTCAGAAATACTTTTTCTCCCATTGCATTCTACGTTTTATGTCTTCGCTACTCCGGGCATCAGAAGTTATTTTACAATCCAAATAACAAACCTCAGCGTAGCGAGGTAGGGCGGTGGTTCGCACACTGGACCCGCATTCGGGAGGATGGTGGTTCAAATCCACCTCCGGCCATCCTGATTTACGTTTGCCATGATTTCCCTACATCACTCCAGGCGAAAGTTAAGATGCGTCCTATCAAAGGGCACGCCCGATTTACTTTCCCATCCTTATCCGAAATACGGATTGATGACCTGAATAGTCTAGAGCCTCCAAACCACAACCCAACCCTCCAAACCCCCCCTCCCCACACACACACAACCAACAAACCTCATCTACAACTTTTAATGTCTTGTTTTCTAATCTATTACCTTCCACATCAGCTGATTTTCTTAGACTAAATTTCATTACTCTCTCTCTCTCTCTCTTTTTTTTTTTTTTTTTTTTTTTTTTTTTTTTTTTTTTTTTTTTTTTTTTTTGCTGTTGTTAATGTTTATTTCACACCCTCTTTTCAAGACACGGTCCATTCCATACAATTGCTCTTCTAGGTCAATTGCAGTCTCTGACAGAATTACTACGTCATCGGCAAATCGCAAAGTATTTACTTCTTGTCCCTGAAGTTTAATCCTTTTCTCCAAATTTCTCCTTTCTCTCCTTCACAGCCTACTCAGTGAACAGATTGAACAACATTGGGGAAAAAGCTACAGGCCTGTGTTACTCCCTTCCCAACTACTGCGTCCCTTTCATGCTCTTCGGCTCTTACAAAAGCCGACTGGCGTTTGCACAAATTGTATACTACCTTGCGGTCTTACTGTACGATGATATGAGTAGCTTGTTATCAAAGGCGGACATCTGTCGTTTGTAAATAACTGAGATAAACCATTTTTATTACGAAACGTGGAGTTAATACGTATGCATGTTAGTCTGGTCATCACTTAGTTGCAAATGATCACCAAAGCAGTATGGAAATACACGTTTCGTAATTAAAATGGTGTTTATCTCAATAATCTCAATATCTCGTCGTACACGACGGATAAGAAGCTACTCATATATTTATGCAGATTCTGACCTGTACTGTCGGCATGATAACTTCGGACTAAAGCCGCTGCACTTCTGTTGGTTGCTTAATATAGGTATCACGTTAGTGGTATAGATGGTACGCAAAGTACTTCAGTTAGAAGCCTGGTATTCAGTAGAGGTTCCTCCTGGTTGGGTAACTGATCCGATGGTCTTCTCATCAGCTCCAAACTGCATCGTTTGGTATGATTCAGCCAGTCATGCTCAATCTGACATGATGGACACGGAAATGTTATATGACAAAGGCCTCTTAGCGATATTTGAACCCGACTTGTTATACACCGTATACAAAACATTAATACATTGCGTAAATTACAAATACAATCAATGCCTGATGACTGAATACCGTTGAAGTGCCATTACGTTTATTGTCTGACCAACAGTTAAATATAATTCATGTGTAATAATCAATAATCATAGGAAATTTACGTCTTCGTCTACAACGAGCTCATCTGAAGAGTAAATTACAATGTCTCTCGTAATTTCCAGCATGGAAAACCTATTTTCGTAATTCGTTGTTGTGCCATGGATGAAGATGAAGTGTGAGATGTAGTAATCATGATTGATCAAGTGGCTTATAAAATGTGTATTACACGATGTCACGCGAAAACGAAGAAAGTAACACTACCCGCTACCCATATAGGCCATGATTTCAGTCAGGACACATGACGAGACATTTCTTTACGCTAGTGAAAGGCACCACTGGGCATCGATTTCTATCTCTCACTTTTTTCTTTTTCTAAAGCCTGTGAGAGTTAACTGCGGGTCATCAGTCCCTAAACTTACAAACTACTTATGAACTAGCTTATACTAAAGACGGCACACGTATACATGCCCGTGGGAGGATTCGAGCCCCCGACGGGGAACGGCCTCGGCTTTGTAGCATAGCGCCTCAATGTTCACTCAAGAGCACCGCTTTCCGTCTGAGACTAAAATAGCCTCACTAGAGGGGAGAGTGAACGAAACCGATGCTAAGACAATTTCTTTAACTAACGGATCAGAACGCATAAACGCCTAATGATGAGCAAAACGAGCTTGAAATGTGTGCTGAGCTGCCAGCGATGGCTGACTTGTGGGGATGAGTTATGCCTGAGAGATTGTGTGTTTGAATGTTTCTCTTTCTGAAGAAGGCTGCGGCCTAAAATTTAAATTGTCTGGGTGTGAATGTCTTATTTGTGTCTGCCTGTGACTCAGCGTTCGTCTTTACGGCGAATTGTTTCCTATCTTTTGTTATTTTGTTATTATTATTGCAGAATGTTAAATTTGAGCTAGATTAAATAGTAATGCGGCCGAAAAATCCCGCCTGTGATGTCCCGGACCATAATGCCATATGACCAATTCTAACAGCAGCTTTCTAACTCTGCCTGCACTAAAGAAATGAGAGAATCTTCACAGACTCGACAATATATCACCACCTGCATACTGCTGCAACAAACCATACAGTTAAATCCCACCACAAAGTATGTTTGAAGCCGGAAGCTTTTACTATGCGTGTATTTTAAATGGGTACGACTGCAACATCAACTACAAGTATCCTACGAAACACCTGAGTTCGTAATCGTCAGATGACATAGAATTCGCCACACTTGCCAGTTACTACTATAATATTGTTTATCTGTTAGAAAAGAATTTATGTCTGTCATTGAACTGCATTTTGATTGGTGGAGCTGTAAGAATGGAGGCGTTTATGTATTCAAAATAAAAGTACAATAACCTCTCAAAAATCGTTTTTGACTTCATAAAGGAGGTGGCAGACTGCTGCAAAACAGAAAATAGAAAAACCGAAAAGATAGTCGCTGCCAGAAAGACACGGTGATATTGCATTTCACTGCGATGAACCGGCATATTATTTGTCTGGTTATGTGTGTGGTACCAGAATGTGAATGCTTATTTACCCGCTACTGCAAAACTCTTTCACGGGCAGAAAATAAGTCCTACAAACCGACGTAGTTAAGTGTCAAGAACTAGTAGCGCATGGATAGTCTCTACAAGATCTGTCTGCCTGTCTGTGCCGTCGTACTAAACGCCTACAATTCTCATTTGAATATTGTGACAGGGTGGAGACATCGTTCGTAACTACACCGTGCACCGACTCAGAAGCACTCTATGGAAAATGAGCTCAACGCTAAGCTAGTTGAACGTATTGAAATCTCGGTAAGTCTCTGTTTTGAGCGCAGTGCAAGTTTGAGAGCTCTTTGGCACCGGCGTGACCGCCGAGTTACTTCCGGTATGACACAGAAACATGATAAGTCACTTAATATTTACCTGTCTGTCTCAGTTACTTTCTTTAATGGTGCGACATCGGCGCATTACTTTCTACTTCAAGTGCAAGGAGGTCATACCATGCGTAAATTGGCGATTAGTTGTAACCACCAATGGAACAAGCAGGAAGTGAGACGTACTAGCGCGACTGTAGCCCTGAAATGTCGTGTCTACAAATGTTCAAATGTTTGTAAAGCTTATGGGACTTAACTACGGGGTCATCAGTCCCTAAACTTACAAACTACTTATCAACTACTTACGAACTAGGACGGCACAAATATCCATGCCCGAGGGGGATTCGAACCCCCGACCGTAGTGGTCGTGCAGACCGTGACTGAAGCGCCTCAGTCTCCTCGGCCACCGCGGCCGGCGTCGTGTCTACTTCTTAAGCGAGGGCTGCTTTAGGTCATGGTACCAGTCCCTCTGTAGATCAGAATTTTAACCCTATTTTGAAAGAGCTACCAGCCATTTAAGAATATAACATAAACGCTACAGAATTAGTCACTAATAATAGAATTATACTTAATGAGTGAACTAATGATGTTTATGTGCAAACCCAATAATTTGGATTTTATCGCTTTGAAAGTGTGTGTGCAATACTCCTGCTCCCAACTTTTGAATCCTATCTGACCAGTGACAACGTCGCACGATGGTCAACTCATCACAGTTCATGACTTACGTGAGTTATCGAGTCTTCCTTTCATGCGTAAAATCATGAATACCGGAAAAATCTTTCTTGAAACTGGAAATCTCTTTTTTGAGGTTATTAGCACAAAAGTAATCGCACCATACATACGTTTCGAACTATCTCCACAGCTGTCATACCTATATGAGAGTCAGTGACAACATGTTTTAAAAATCTTGAAGCATATTGAATATTATTTGCATAAATAACCGAGGCGATTCTTCCAGCTCGCTCGGCCAGAGGAGTGATTTCATCTGTAATTTTTTGTGGTTGTCTTTTTTAAGGGAAGGAAACTGAGATCAATCTTAGCAATCAACATAGAACAAAAACTATCCAACGACCGCAAAGAATAGCTCTACTAGGAAAAAGAAAGCAGGGTTCCAGTACTACTGCGGTACAAATTTTCAATATTACCGCTGTCTACCTGAATTCACTTTCCTGCAACTATCGAGAAGTTTAAAGAATTCGATTAATAAAATGACGTCGCAAAGCCCCTTTAGTCAGACTCAAACAACGAATATCATACTGAAAGTGATTGTCCACTCGGTAATAATCGACGGAGTTCCAGGACCTGTAATACTAATGAAATATTCGCATGTATTATCCCTTCTCTAGTGTAAGTGAAATGCACCAAAACAAAAGTAGGGATTAAGTAATTCATTTCTGTGAAATCCAAGAATTTGTATTGCAGTGGTCTGTAGGTCAAGAAAGTATTTCCATTAACTGTTATTTCATTTTTATTTATTTGCATATAGACGATTTTTATTCGCTTAATTCCACAATTTTTTGGTTTGTGGAACTGAAATCGACACCTCAGCTATTCATCCAACTGAATATTACTATTTACGTTGAGTATTCATCTTCAGAACAATAGCAGAATACTGTCGGGAAAACTGACATCAATAGCCCCATTAATGTAGATATAAACCTGTTCTTTGTGTCATTTATTAGACCTCTACAGTGGGTGTAGGGGTGAGAGCAGGAAGTGGACGTGAACGAGAAGTGATAGACTCATGCTTGTTGAATACTTTCAGTAAGTAATAACACTGTTGTGAAAGACATGAAATCGTTAGTAGGAAGATCAACTTATAAAATTTAGCTGCGTATAATTGGCATCTGATGGGTTCGTGTTACGTGGAGAGGTGTCGATACTGTTCACTAACTGTTGGGCAACAGAACTTAACAGAACTGTGATATATTCCGAAATAGTGACATTTTGCCGTTATCCATTGGCAGCATAGAGAAAGTCACTGAAATTTCTATAAGAATCTGATCAACTGTGTCATCATATTATGGCCTATTGGTTCACATATGAATATTGTGGAAGCTTGGACCTTGTATTCATATGAAAACCGCTGGGTTAAAAAAATAATTAAAAATAAAACACTGTGCGACTGCTGCATGCAATATCAGCACTATGCTCTGCTTCGTTAACCCATAGTTATTTTGGATTTAGGGTTCTTTCTGCCTGAATGTTCTGCACAGTCATCAAAAGGTTTTCAGTATATCTGCTGCACGTTTTTGTTAGGGGATTTGATGGGACTCTATACAACAAGTGTTAGTATCAATTTTGCAATATTTGTAGACTGGATGACAGTTTGGCTTAAAGATAATTTAATCTATACATTACTGTCCCTAATTCTATGTTTGGATAACAGAAGCTCTTCTTATTTTGCACACCATGTTACGAAGCCTTCCCACAAATGTTCACATCTTGAAAACCATGCTGCATTGATTTCTCTTCGTTTGTTTGTCTCTCTTCGTTCGTTTGTGCCTCTGACAGCGATATCAAGAAAGATACTTTCTGAGTCTATAATTGTAAAGGAAACTGACGCTTACGTCTAATTTTTTCAGGATAATCAATGGAAATGCACGAAGAAATGTAAAGCAGCACTGGTGAATGACTTTTGTTGTCATTGCGCTTAAGACAGAATACGCAAATAATTGAGACACTTATTACTATTTTAGAGGTCGTTGCATCTGTATATTTTTATTAGTGACAAAGATCGACTCATTAAAGCTAGTTACGGACTTGTGAGCAGGGCTCATTGACATATACTTTAGGTGTTCGGATCCCCACTAGGCGCGCGAGGCGCGAGCTAAGTCTCTGTCGAGCTCGCTTGGCAATCACCTCGGCTCTTATTCTTCCTGTTGATAGTATGACTGAAGCTTGACAACATCGCAGTGTAAGTCTGTCAACGCTGGTACCGAGGTCTTACTTCCTGGTTGGTACAGAACTATGCTCATAAATTCACTTGATGTTTCCTGTAATGTCCATTGCATAATCTGACAGGTTTCTCAGTCGAGAGGCGACATAAGGCTATTTGTTCATGCTTTTGGGTCCAGAAAATTGTTTACACGGCGAAGTTCCAACTAATCTCTTACGGTGCGACTTATATGTTCTACTGTGGCAGTAGGAAAGAACTGGCGTGCACAGCTCCTCGCTAGCTCTGAGGTAAAGTCGTCGTCTGCCACGCAGAGGTGGCTTTGGTCACTGGTTCGGGTCTCATTGGAGTAGAATTTTTTAACTGTTTTCGTGACAGGAGTTGCACGAATCCACATCGAAAACAACAATAAACCTCTTGTGGTTACCTGCTATATTCTATCAGATTATGCAAAAGTCTGACAACTTTCTGGTAGTTTAACATATCTCACCCTTAAGAATCTAACTGATTCCAAGCTAATTATGACCCCAATCGATGTTCGACGTGTATTTTCGCCTGGAAATAATTTTTGTCGAAGGTTATTCGAGTAGGGGCAGGAAAGATAAACATTTGAGGACATATGATCGAAAGAGTAGGTGCGGAATGGGTGACTTCCAAAGCGCACTATTCGATGTATTCTTTGTGAAATCAACGGGAATTACTATAGTGTAGTACTAACACATGATGTAATTTTTTAGGTCGTTTGTCCTTACAGTGCGACTAAATGGTGTCTCAGTTATTTGCAAAAAATGGGCGCACCCTGGCGTTGTGTTTGCATTTTGCTGAGTATAAAAATCTTTTAGTACTCAGTCATTAATTTCTTCTTAAGATGTCAGCATGAGAGCATAATAACTCGTTACTAGTAACAATCGTGAGAAGGAAACCTGATTGAGCGGCCTGATGACGTTCAAGAAAAATGTGGTAATGGTCACCCCTATGACCCTTTATACCGATTCTACTTTACGACGTTTAGATCATGTTCATATATGTCAGAAAAATTCAATACGTGACAGTAATATAAGTACCAGAACTTGAGGTAAGGATATAACAGCCGGTAAACGAACTCATAGCGGCGCGCCGCTGTCACTGAGTCCGCAGGCGGCAGCCGCGATGCGGCCGCTGGCGCGTCGCCGTAGCCGGTGCCCACTACTTCCGAGAGTAAACAGTTCAGTTTTGATGCAGCAGCGAGTTCTTTTGTGTAATATTTCTGGGACTTTTCGCTGTTATATTTGAGGTTCTTCCACACTGATAACGAAGACAGCCGATTTGCGGTTTAAAAAAATAATTGAAGGTGGTTGGATTCGATCTCGCGACTGCTTACATATACTCTTATAAATGCGACTCTTACCGCGAGACCACGCGCTCACGTCTCAGAGAACCACCTCGAGAAGGACATAACACTTCCTCCTGACAGTACCGCATTCTACAGTGTTGCCAGATCGTGCTCATCGGCGGACTTAGCATTCTGCGTCGGCCGGCCGGCGATCAATTTTTTTGTCTAAGACTGTACATTATTCCACGATTTATCAAGTTTTGAAATTTTTACTGACTTTTTTATCACCAGGTATATACAGGGTGTCCCAGCTATCTTGTCAATCCAAAATATCTCTGGAACAATAACAGCTATTGGAAAACGGCATCAATGTACGGCTGGGGCCCATGAATGTACATACTTGGAAACATTCTAAAACGAAAGCAAATTTGTTATTTAACACAACCTTAGTTTTTTAATGGACATCCTATATTTTTTCTTCAGCAATCCATAGCATGACAAATCACATAAACAATGGCGTTGATTGCATCGCAATATTCCAATTACATCCCGAGATAATGCGACGCGAAGTTGACGCTTGAAAAACCCGAAATGCGCTGCTAGCGCACGTCCTGAGGCTCAGGCGTGAACCCCCATGCTGCCTGTAATCGCGATGTGATTGATATGCGTAATCGCACTTCCATTCTTACCAAGAGGTCCGAAACGAATAGTATGGTCTACTGACATCCTGCATTAAAGACGTACATTCCAGCAGGTATTTATCCCATAGGCTAGAGGTGATCCGGTTCTGTAACATATCTGTGTAACGCAACGTTACTCACAAAGTTAACTTCGCTTATCGTTTATTCGTTACTAAAATGGTAATGCCGTTCAACGTTAAAACTTTACTGTAGATCTGGCGCAAGTGACAGTGAATCATTCACTCATAATAGTAAAATTCATGTTGATGGTTTTAGTGAAACAAGCAAGTGGACTAAAGGTGTTACCGTTGTTTAGGTAAAAATGTTTTGATTTGGGAAGTTCAGGTAAGACATAGAAGATGAATGGAAACATGTTTAATCAATTAGTTTTATCATCACATAATTATCAATGTTATGTTTATCTAACGCATTACATGACAGATTGTTTCAAACAAATGTTTCTGGACATCACTGGGTAAAATGGCCCTTTGTAGAAACTTGCACTGTGATACCAGCACTACATATTAAAGATAGCGTTCACATATCATGCTCAAAGTGATAACCATTGGCTTACATACATAGGGTCGCTCTGCGGATGAAGGATGCCCTACTTCGTGCTACTGTTTCCTCTTTGATGGCTGTACAAGCATCAGTAATGCGTTGCTTCATATCCTTTGGTGTTGTTGGTTCATGTTGGTAAACAGCATCCTTCACTGCTTCCCAAAGAAAAAATCCAGCGGTCTAAGGTCCGAAGATCGGGCAGGCCACCTAACTGGGCCACCACGTCCAGTCCACCTACCAGGTAACTTACGGTTCAGTAGTCGTCGTCCTCTTAAGCCGTTATGTGCAGGGCATCCGTCATGCTGATACCACATGACCATTCTCCTGTTCAGAAGTACGGTGTCCAAGAGAACAGGAAGATAGTGTCGTATAAATCTGGAGTACTGTCTGCCATTTTGGACGCCATTTACAAAGAAAGGTCCGATAATGGTATCTCCAATAATCCCACATCAAACATTCACTTTCCACGGTCGTTGATGCTCTAACTGACGGATCCATTTTGGATTGTCTGCGGACCAATAATGTATATTCCTCATATTGACAATTCCTTTCTTGGAGAATGATGCCTCATCGGTAAAGAGAAAATCTGCGAAAAAATTTGGATTAGACAGAAGATTTTGCTGAGCCCACTGACAAAATGTTACCCTGTTGCTGAAGTCATTTCCATGAAGATCCTGGTCCTGGTCTAAATGAACATGGTAAGGATGAAATTTATGACGTTGAAGAATACGCTGTGCACTTGATTTCGACACACCAACTTCACGTTCAATTTGACGTGTGCTGATGTGAGGATTCACAGCTACGGTAGCGAGCACAGCAACTTCAGCACGTTCATCTGTGCGTGTTCTAGGACGATGTCTAGGTCATGAATTTAAGCTTCCCGTTTCACGTAGACGAGGCGATCAAACATCCGGCGCGAAGGCGATGGCTTGTCAGGGAATCGTCTTCTGTACAGTCGTTCTGCGTGAACAGAATTTCGCCCGCCTACAAAAGGGTACAGTACAGGTATGTGGAGATGGGTAGAAAATAGACATATTAACGGAATGATCATAATGTTCTCTAACAGTACTATAAACAAACAAGCAATCTAATAACGTATTTCCCGTCAACGTACATTCTCCATAGATCAACAGCATGTCTACCATATCTTCATGTGTGTATATAATACAGTATAAGTTCCACAAGACAACGTTTATTCACAATGTGTACTACCTCCGTGCCGTCACTAGATTACTCTGATGCACGACTACACTGCAAGCGGTGTACTGCACGCCAAAGCAACAACAAATGGGATGCTCGGAGGGTGGTGGAGTACAGGAGTTTGCATGGGTCGCAAATCACAAACAAGGCGAAGTGGTAACTGTGGCTGTGGTGGGAACTGCGTCGGACACATGTCTAGGTTGAGCTAGGCCCTGGATGAACGAGTGCGCGAAAGGCACAATGGGTCATTTAACCCATTCGATAAACCTTATTTTGGGGGTGCAGTATAAATCAGACAATCTGACTGGTGTATACCGATCGGTACTGGTTCATATTGTGTACGTAGACACATAAAACGTGCAAGAGGGAAACCATTATGTGCTTATGAGAGTTGACGGCAGCAGACCGTATTATTCGTTTCGGAAGTGCGATTACGCATGTCAATCACATCGCCATTACGGGCAGCATGGGGTTCACGCCTGAGCCTGAGGACATGGGCTAGCACCGTTTTTCGGGTTTTTCAAGCGTCAACTTCTCGTCACAATATCTCGTGATGTAATTGGAATATTGCGATTCAATCAATTGATTTATATGATTTGTCATGCTATGGATTGCTGAAGAAAAAATATAGGGTGTCCATTAAAAAAAAAAACCTCATAAGTTTGTGTTACAAAACACATTTACTTTCGTTTTAGAATGTTTCCAAATATGTACATTCATACCGGTGAAAGTCGTTTTCCAATATCTGTTATTGTCCCAGAGATATTTTGAGTGGACAAGATAGCTGGGACACCCTGTATATATGCGTCAGTCCAGGAACATAAATTATCCCCTCGTGAAATTTCATCCAAATCCGTGCTGTAATTTTAGCGTGATGTAACAATCATACAAACTTTCACAATTTGAATTCGAAGTACTGGAAAATTACGACTGTGTCAGGGCGTAGAAATGAATTCAATGACAAATTTGATCTGGACTGGAATTGACCTGGATATCCCGCTTCAGGCCAACGTTCGTGTTAAAAAATTAGGCTACCCTAGCACGTTTTCTATCCAACCAAACTTGTCCGAAAAGAACAGACACCATATCATTAATTTCACATTTACATCGGTCAAAGCAGTTAAGGGATCCGTTGAGATATCTAGGTTACGAAGTACTGTCATTGGCAGAATGAACTACAATGATTCGACACCTTTCTGTCTGTTTCACGGAGTGGAGACAACAACATTACGGCAGCCGCTATGGTTGTAATAACAGAAAGTTATTGCAGAGCAAAGCCAAGTACGGCAGAGTTTGTGATAGGAAGTATTCAGCTGCACTTATGACTTACGAAACCCTTAGACGTATTTTGAGGTGCGTCAGAATTAAATGTGGGAACGTTTCGAGTTTGCTTGCAGTAATAAATTATGTATTGCAGTCAGGAGAGCAATATCGAAACAAGTACTTAATACATCGTTTTTTTCGTCCTTTGGTGATTGTACGTGGTCAGATAGTTCTCATTCTACCTGATTCCACAACGTAAAGAAATGTTATGGCACTACTGTTCGAAAACTGATTAATTGATTGATTTATGAATGATGGTTTTATTTTGAAAGCTTCTTGTGGCTCGTACTTGACTGATACATAGGAATGATAAAACAAACTGTAACAGGTATGGCCTTACAATACCAATGTTTTCAAAAAATGTCCAGATGTTTGTAAATCTATCGTACCAAACTGAGTGGTCATCAGTCCGTAGCTTACAAATTATTTAAGCTAAGGTAAACTAATCTAAGGACAACACACACACACACACACAAAAGAAACCATGCCCTAAGGAGGACTCGAACCTCCGGCGGCGAGCAACCGCGCGCTCCGCAGCGAGGCACCTTAGACCGCTCGGCTACTCCACCGCGGCACCAATTTTCTCGATACTAACGATTCACGACAGAATGCACAACAGACCAATGAAAAATAATAATTATTGTAATGAATTCTTTAACAAGAAAATTTAATGCCGGCCGCGGTGGCCGAGCTGACTGCGGCGTGCCAGTCACGGTCGGTCTGCACGGCCACTACGGTCAGGGGTTCGAATCCCCTCTCGGGCATGGATATTTGTGCCGTCGTTAGTATTAGCTAGTACATAAGTAGTTTGTAAGTTAAGGGACTGATGACCCCGTAGTTAAGTCCCATAAGCTCTACAAACATATGAACATTTTTGAAAATTTAATTTCAGAAGTATGCCACACAGCAGACAACAATTTTTTGGGCAAAGTTCACTCAGTTCTCACTGGAAATTAATTTTCAGTATATTGGTTTCAGTAGACTCTTATATCATCAGAACTGTTTCTACCATCTAAATAAATAACGGATGTACGTCGTTGTTAAATTCATATATAGCCTTCGGCGGTTTTATCACTTATTATGGTGTCTCAGAATAACAATATTTGTAATTCGGTTTGTATGTAGCATCTAAGATTTTCATTATAACTCTAATAAGTCACTAACGTGACTTAAGCGATAATAGCTGATATTTGGTTATTCTTTAAATAGACAAGTTTCTGATCTGACTGTTCTTTACATTCACTGTAAACATTATATAACAAATTTACTAAGAGTCATTCTAAGATCTGTGTAAATACACATTACTGAAAAGTAAACCACCTAGTGAACATTTGCTTTCATGTGACAGAGATTCGGTTTTCTTCCACTAAGAGGTAGGGGAATTAACGTCGTAGGTTGGGTAAAACTGTAAGATGGAAGCGGGTGCACCGCACACGAAACTTAAACACGCAACCGTAACAAATCGTCAGCCTTTTATTTCCGTTGTTTTCCGTTTCTCCTTTGCGAACATCGATTAGAGCAAATGGTTCGAATGCTCGCGTGTTCACTTTAAGATTGGTCAGAGAACTAGAGCGTAACGAAGTGCTGAGGTAATGACCGATACGAGTGTTGGATGTAGCGTGCAAGGCAGAAAGCATTTATTTGTAAATATATATATAGTGCTTTAACTGATAATTATCTACAATTGCATGAAAGCATTTTCTCATTTTAAGCATGAAAATTAAGCACTTAAAGGTCTTGAGTGGTGAACTACTCATTGATATACTAGTGGAGATGAACAGTAATGAGAATTATTATTTTTCTCTAAAATAACTATATTGACAGGGGTACTTACTGTTACAGACCTTCAATTTAAACCTCTCCATTATAAATGGCCTTTTGCCAAGCGCCTAGAAGGCGTCGTTCATCACCTGCGCGTCTATTTCTGTTGCTGTCCCGTACTGACCGCACTATGGCATACGTAATGTTATGTCTGGCGTTGAGCAACGGTTCTTTCGCGTTGGAAAACAGATCGTAATGACAGCGACTCACGTCAGGTGAATACGGCGCTTGTTACAGAATTCCCAATTGTCAGCGTCGTAAGAGACCTTGCACAGCAGCAGCGATTTGCTATTCTGCATGACTATCCGATACCAGTTAGAGCGACTTAAAGGAAAGATAAAGTGGTAAAAACGTGAAATAATTGCAAGAGAAAGTGGCAGTAAAAAAAGTGACAATAAGTTAAATTAGTGTAAGAGAAAGTGAATTACTTAAAAGGAGTAAACAGCTGTATGTGATAATTAAGTGTTAAGTAAATCACTTAAGAATATTGAGAATGCAAGCATATGTTTCAGAAAGTGTGGAGAGAGCGTGTAGAGATTATTCGTTTGCCCCTTGTCTCCAAAAGGTCTTGTTTAGCAAGATCGTAAGTAATGATGTAAAGTCATTACTGCGATCTGTTAAACTTTCAACCCACTTAAAGTGCACTCTAACAACAAGGGCGCAGGTTCCTCACACGACGCAAAAGAGATGCCCACTATCGACAGCATGCACGCTTGTGCCCTTTTCTTGTTTAGCCAAGCTCGTGTATTATTTGCTATTCTTGCCCTTAACCGGAGCTCCGCTGTTGCTTCGTTAACCACTTCATTTCTAACTTGCAGTTCAGTTTAATATAACTGCTGCCTTTATTGTTTATTTACTATTTGCTGTTGCGATAGTTTCCAGTGATGGATGAATCTGTAACAAGAAAGAACAGGAAAACTGTTTTTTAATTCGTTAACTAACGTCATGGTAAAAGTATGTGGTACGAAGTACTGTGATATTAAAATTACTTATTATTGCAGTTTAATGTTAACTTTGGAGCTTTTATTTGCATTGCTACTAGAAAATATGGATGGTAATATTTCAAGTATTTCATAAGGCGCATCACTCAAAATATATATGTATATATCACGCAATATATAAGTTGGTAAATAAATCTGTTAGTAGAATTAAAAAGTTTAACAATAACTCACTGAACTCCAATATCAAGTAACAATTCCACTATTTATTACTTCATGAATACTCGTAGCAAGGAACTCTATAAAAAGGCATAAATTTTGTGAAGAAAGATCGAAATCACAAACACTTTTGCTAATTAATCGATTAAGCACTGAACACACATCTTGCATCTACTTGCATCTACTTCCAACATCTTTGGTTGGTCTTCTTTTGCATGATGTAGACGGAACCTGCTCCATTTTTCCAAACTGTATATTACATTTATGATGGACCTTGAAAATTAACAGAATGTCTAATAGAAAAATCAATTAGTTGCATGTAGTTGTACTTACCAGTAACAAACGTATGGAATTGGAAAAACGTGTCTAATGGAGAAGCAACAAAATTTGCGTTACTGGAAATATGTCTCTGTGACATTCGAGAGAACTGTCACCGTCAAAACTCGATCACACACTAGAGTAAGGCGGCCAACCGTCCCGGATTCTGCGGAACAGTCCCGCATTTGGAATCGTTGTCCCGCATTGGGATAATTAGGTACTGAAAATGTCCCGCAAAATGGCAAAAGCGTCCCTCATTCCTACATTCCGGTAATTTTGAAATTGTGTGTCTAAAGACACATGCCGAAACTATTTGTGTACGCCACGCTATGTCATACTGCTTACAAGTGAACTTCACAATGCATCACCTATGAATAAATGACAGTTTTGCTACATTTAAAACGAAAAAAAAAGCAAAAAAAACAAAAAACGACCACATCTATTTCACAATGACAAATTCGCTATCAGTGGACGTTGCTTTTGTTTTAAGCTAGTACTGCATTTGGTGATACGATGACTTACAAAAAATTCTGTTTCTGATATATTTTCTGTGTCTTCTTAAGTACATTTCGCCGCGGTGGAGTGGCCGAGCGGTCTAAAGCGCCTCGCTGTGGTGCGCGCGGTTACTCGCCGTGGAGGTTCGAGTCCTCCCTGGGGCATGGGTGTGTGTGTTGTCCGTAGGTTAGTTTTCCTAGGTTTAAGTAATTTGTAAGCTACGGACTGATGACCACGCAGTAGGGCCGATAGATTTACAGACATTTGAACATTTTAAGTACATTTCAATGAGTGGAATGGAACATTTTTCGATGTTCAAGGTGGCACATATAATGTAATATTACCACAGTCTGTATAAACATTTTTTTAATATGACATGCAAATACAGTATCAGCTTTCATCTTACTTCCTCCATGAATAAAAAGGTGGTGAAATTCTGAAAATGCAACAACGAAAGTGAGTGAGCATCGCATGTAGTAAGACACAATTAAATTTTGTATTTCGTCGAAAGAACTACTATAACAGAGTAATTCAACTGGTTTTAAAAACTAGTTTATCAAATTTTAATTCGAGGTTATTGCAAAACATGATTCTTTGGGCGGAGTAAGCTACTTATCACAATGTGTGGAGCACGATGCTCTAAGAGCTAGAACAAAAGTAGTACAGATAACGAAGGTGATCGGAAAAAAGTAACGGAGATAGAATATGTAAAAATTGTCAGACTCTAAATTTCAATAGGAGCATGAAAAAATATTTATGAACTGTACATACAGACTGAAAATTAAGAATAAAATGACGCTCAGATATGTTGCTTTAAAAGTCAATGAGGAGGCCTACTCTGCGCGCCTATATTTCTTTCATAGTTTTAGAATAACTGGCACTGTCACGTGATCTTAGTCCTCCACATCCTCGGAATGTCCCGCATTGAGTTTTGAAAAAGTTGGGCACCTTACACTAGAGTAAAGGTAAAGCAGTCAACAATCCGAAGATTGGTTTGAACACCACAGTGCTTTACTAGGCATGGTCCTGATTGGAGGTGGTATGCCGTTGCCTTCCTCCTACCTTCCAACTGACTTACCCAGCCAGTTATAGGGGGACCTACAGTTTAACGTGGGTTCCGAACCAAGTGCTACTCGGTATTTTTCACATGAGCAATACTGCCAGAGGTGAAAGAAATGGAAAGTGACAGATAAAAATCCTAGGACACGGCGCGGATCGAACCCTCGACCTTTGGATTTGTTGCCTGGCACTCTACCACTGTGCAACCGAGGCTACACTAGAGTACTAACAAAGAAACTGTATGAAGCTACAGAGACACTCTCACATACAGTACAAACAGTATTGTCAACCTAACAAAATAAAATTTGATGCGTGTCTCTCAGGCATATACTTCCTTTTCTACATCTACATCTACATGGGATACTCTGCAAATCACATTTAAGTGCCTGGCAGAGGGTTCATCGAACCACAATTATACTATTTATCTCCCTTTCTATTCTCGAATAGCGCGGGAAGAAAAAACACCTGAATCTCTCTGTTCGAGCTCTGATTTCTCTTATTTTATTCTGATGATCATTTCTACCTATGTAAGTGGGAGTCAACAAAATATTTTCGCATTCGGAGGAGAATGTTGGCGATTGGAGTTTCGCAAGTAACCCACGCCTCAGCGATAAGCGCCGTTGTTGTAATGATTCCCATCCCAGATCCTGTATCATTTCCGTAACGCTGTCTCCCCTGTATCGCGACAATACGAAACGAGCTGCCCTTCTTTGGACTCTTTCGATGTCCTCCGTCAAACCCACCTGATAAGGATCCCACACTGAGCTGCAATACTCCAAAAATGGACGGACAAGCGCAGTGTATGCAGTTTCTTTAGTAGTTCTGTTGCATCTTTTAAGGGTTCTGCCAATAAAACGCAGTCTCTGGTTCGCCTTTCCCACGATATTATCTACGTGTTCTTTCCAGTTTAAGTCTTAAGTATAGTGATTCCTAGGTATTTTGTGGAGTTTACGGCCTTCACATTTGATTGATTTATGTTGTAAACAAAGTTTAACGGATTTCTTTTCGTACTCATGTGGACGACTTGACACTTCTCATTATTTAGAGTCAATTGCTAATTTTTACACCATACTGATATCTTATTCAGATCGTTCTGCAGCTGGTTTTGATCTTCAGATGATTTTACTAGACGGTAAATGAGGGCGTCATCTGCAAACAACCTAAGAGAGCTACTTAGATTTTCCCCTAAATCGTTTATGTAAATAAGGAATAGCAGAGGACCAATAACACTACCCTGTGGAACGCCCGATATACCTCTGTTTTAGTCGATGCCTTACCATCGATTACTGCGAACTGTGTCCTCTCTGACAAGAAATCCCCTATCCAATTGCAAATTTGGGGCGATATACCATAACCACGCAATTTGATTAAAAGCCGTTTGTGAGGTACGGTGTCGAAAGCTTTCTGGAAATCAAGAAATACGGAATCGATTTGCGAACCTTTGTCGCTAGCACCCATCACTTCGTGTGAATATAGAGCTAGTTGTGTTTCGCATGAACGATATTTTCTAAATCCGTGTTGACCTTGGGTCAATAGATCGTTCTGTTCGAGATAATTGATAATATTTGAATACAGAATATGTTCCAAAACTCTGCTGCAAATTGACGTCAATGAAATAGGCCTATAGTTTAGTGGGTTACTCCTACTGCCTTTCTTGAATATAGGTGTGACCTGTGCAACTTTCCAATCTTTTGGTACAGATCCTTCTATGAGAGAGCGGTTGTAATGACTGTTAAGTAAGGAGCTATCGCTTCAGCATAATCAGATAGAAATCTAATGGGTATACAATCCGGACCAGAAGACTTGTTCTTATTAAGTGATTTTAGTTGCTGCTCTACTCCGATGATATCTACTTCTATGTTACTCATTACGGCATCTGTTCGTAATTCGAAATCTGGAATTTTGGTTTCGTCTTCTTTGGTGAATGAGTTTCTAAAATCTAAGTTTACTAACTCTGCTTTAGTAGCGCTGTCATCGGCAGGATCGCCATTACTATCACGTAGTGAAGGTATTGTTTGTGACTTTCCCCGAGTATATTTAACATATGACCAAAATCTCTTTGGGTTTTCAGTCAAATTACGAGAAAGAGTTTCGTTGTGATAAATGTTGTAGGCATCTCGCATTGAAATCCTCGCTAAATTTCGAACTTCTGAGTACAATCGCAAATCCTAGGGATTTCGTGTTCGTTTAAATTTAGTATGCCTTTTCCTTTGCTTTTGCAACAGTGTCCTAACCTGTTTTGTATACCAAGGGGGATCGCCTCCTTCTTTTATTAATTTATTAGGTATAAAACTTTTAATTGCTGTCGATACCACTTCTTTGAATTTGAGCCACATCTGGTCTACACCTACGTTTAGTGTTAGAAACGAGTGGAAGCTGTCTTTCAAGAAGCAATGTATTTTGTTTCTATCTGCTTTCCTGAACAAATATACTTTGCGTTTATTTTTGGAAACTTTGGGACTTTCGATATTCAATTTCGCTACTACAGCTCTGTGTTCACTAATACCTGTATCCGTTTTGATGCTCGTTATGAGCTCAGGATTATTTGTTTTAAAGGTTAGTAACGGTATACATGCCTTAGGAAAGGTTTACCTTTCCTAACCACCCACTTCCATTATGACATGTATTCTTCTGACGAGTATATATTATTTAGGCTATTGTACGTGTTTATGGCAAAAGGTGGGGGGAGGGTGTGAATAAAGCCGCATGCCTTACGCGCCAGTTGTATCCGCGACGCCACTGGACGCTAAAAAAATGACACTCAACGTGAATAAATGTAAGTTAGAATGTGGAATATTTCTATCGCCCAACAGCGAAACTATGTATAATTAATCAGTGGAAATTTGCGTCCACCTGCGGGATGACTGTATTCACACGCTTTAGCACGTCCCCCTCTCACAGAAAAAAAAAAAAAAAAAAAAAAAAATCCCTCTCCCCCTGATAAAAAAAGAGCATACAACACACAACCGGCGAGGGAAGGGGGCGTGCGGATACGGCACCAAGAGTGATTACACCTCGATGTAGCCGGTTATTTTTTAATTGTCGGCGGCAAATGGGATTTTTATTGATTCCGCTCTGGCGCGGATCCCAAATTGCGCGCGAGATCGGAAATTTGCCCGCGCGGTCCCTCCGCCGCCGTTCCGTCGGATCGTCCCGAAACTCGGGGATAGGTCGGCCAGATCGTCATCGGCTGATAAACAGTGGAGGTGAAAGAAGGGCGGAGATAAGGCGCGACCCGGCGCCGTAACTCAGCGCGGCCATTGTCGGCGTCGGCGGGCCATTGTTGCCGGCTGAGACAAAGGCGGGCGTGGAACTTGGCAGCCGCCGACGCCGCCGCCGGCGCCGGCCGGTGTCCGCTCGTTAGCAGCCGGGGGTCGCGGACGCATTGTGCGCATGCGCGTAAATCAACCAATACCGATAGCGGGCGGCCGCCTGCGCGCGGCGTGCCGACCGACCGCCGTGTCCTCCGTCGCCGAGTGCCGGCAGTTCGGAGCGGGAGACGGCCCTACCGCGCCGTTGTCGATGACTTTGGGCACAGACAGAGATTCATGGCCTCCACAAGTGCGAGGCTGGGTGGAGCCGCAGGTCTGGCGCCGGGAACTGAAAGGGGCCGACGAACACCCACATGCAGTTCAATTTTATAAATTACTAGCTGAACCCCCGCTGCTTCGCATGCGTAGGCTGGTTGGTCTGCACCAATCGTTTCTTTTTAAAATTTTAAACATGGCTGCAATTCAGCAACGGTGGAACACGATCCAAGAGTCAACAAAGTTTCAGCCGACCAGTTGCATAAAATGGTTTACATCTATAAATCTTTACCCAGGTTTCGGCAAAATTAATTTTGCCTTCTTCAGAAGGATACCTGTACGTGCTGACTGCTTTTTTCTGTGTTGTCTTCCTGATTTCAAGCCCTGAATATCATTGTACTTGCCGTTTTAAACAACCTTGTTACTTGTTGTGCAAGTCGCAAGGTTGTTTAAAACGGCAAGTAGAATGATATTCAGGGCTTGAAATCAGGAAGACAACACAGAAAAACAGCAGTCAGCACGTACAGGAATCTTTCTGAAGAGGGCAAAATTAATTTTGCCGAAACTTGGGTAAAGGTTTATAGATGTAAACCATTTTATGCAACTGGTCGGCTGAAACTCTGTTGACTCTTGGATCGTTTCTTTTTAATCCTGATGTAGAATCCATATCTTAAGTTTCGTAGTTATAGCTTGAAATTTGAGTTAACAGCGCCATATTTTTGAAAATCAATTTTTGAATCCCGTATTTCACCCCCTTATTAGTCTAATCTCCAAAAATACCGAAACACGTGTCTTTTAAATTCGAACCCCGAATCCAAATCCGAAAATTTGTAATTTTAACTTCAAAATTGCCTAAATAGCAACAGATTTTCGAAAAACACCCCCTCTCCAATTTAACCCCCTAAATGGTTGTATTTCCAAAAATACCGAAACACGTATTTTTTAAATCATAACGAACAATACAAATACCAATTTTTGTAGCTGTAGCTTCAAAATTGTCTTGACAACAATGTGATTTCGATAAGAATTTTTGATCCCCTCTTTTACCCCTTAGTTGTTGAATTGCCAAAAATACCGTAACTGGTGTCTTATTAATCATTATCAAGAGTCCATATCCTAAGTTTCGTAGTTATAGTTTGAAATTTGAGTTAAGAGCAACATATTTTTGAAAATCTATTTTTTGCGTCCTCTATTTTACCCCCTTATTGGTTGAATTTTAAAAAATGCAGAAACACGTGTCTTTTAAATTCGAACCCCGAATCCAAATCCGAAAATTAGTAGTTCTAACTTCAAAATTGCCTAAATAGCAACATATTTTAGAAAAACACCCCTATCCAATTTAACCCCGTTGACGGTTGAATTTCCAAAAATACCGAAGCATGTGTTTTTTAACGTCCAACCAACTATACAAATATCAATTTTTGCAGCTCTAACGTCAAAATTGTATCAATAGAAACGTGTTTTCAAAAAGGATTTTTGATCCTCTATTTAACCCTCTTACTTGTTGAATTTCTAAAAATACTAAAAATCATGGATTTTTAATCCTGACCAAGATTCCATATCCGAAGTTTCGTAGTTGTAGCTTATAATTTGAGTTAACAGCAACATATTTTTGAAAATCAATTTTTCGCGTCACCTATTTTACCCCTTATTTGTCGAATTTCAAAAAATGCCGAAACACGCGTCTTTTAAATTCGAGGCCTGAATTAAAATCCGAAATTTTGTTGTTCTAAAAACGTTTCATCCCCTATTTCACCCCCTTACGAACGGAATATCGAAAAATCGCTTCTTAAATGACACCTACAGAGTAAGATCAACACCCTCCACAAATTTCAAATTTCTATCATCATTGGTTTGGGCTGGGCGATGATGAGTCAGTCAGTCAGTCAGTCAGTTAATCGGGACACTTCCTTTTATATAGAAAGATAACTTGATTTCGGCTGCCGTGGCGAGGAGGCTTCCATTAATGACGTGAGGTATTTAGAGGGGGGGGGGGGGGTCGACTCAAGTCCCATAAATTCGTACTTGGGGGAGACGGGATCTCGGCAAATCGCACGTAATTTTTTTCCGCAAGGTACTGTGTAAAACTGCGAAATAACGGGGTAAAATGAAGTAAAACATGTTTCACATCTGAAATACGCATACACAGTAATATTCACTGAAATCACTCCACTCCATATTTTTGTGTCGCTGGCACAGCAACCGTTTCTTTTGGTAAGAAACAGTATTGTTTGCACAAAAGTGGTATTTCACTCATTTGTACATGACGCCTTTCACCTCTTCTGGGCATCATCAGACGTTGAAAGAAGAAAATTTACAAACTTGTTAATAAAAAAAGGAGGGGAGGGGGGTAATCGACTAAAAATATGTAAGATCTTTCCTTAGCAAGATATATTAGAAATATGGAAAGTGCAGACTGATAAAACTGAGGTAGCGGAGCGTCAAATTACGAATTTCAATAAAACATAATGCTATTTTCTTGAATTTAACGATCTGACGCTCTCTTACGTCAGTGATAAGTAATTTTATTCATTAAACTATGGTCTTCAGTGGTATTTATTAGTTCAATCCTCATTCCACCCCACGCCAAAACGTGACTGTAGTCATGTGGCCAGAATATTTATCAGCACGCACCTTCCCTATTTCTACTATTTCTTGCTTATGAAAGTTTTTACATATTATAACTGAAAAAAAGAAAGGAAAAAAGGATGTAAATTGCCCCGTCTGAAAATGTCCAGAAGGGGCAGCCTTCCGAGCAGATCCTCTCCATACAATACCATTACCAGCAGTATCGAGTCGAAAGTTTGAAAATAGACTCCAGATAATCAGAAGTAACGTAAATGTAAAACAAGTGCAAAGTCTTAACGAAACACTGACATAATTGTCCCATTAAATACAGTTACTGAAGCTAGAGTTAAAATGGAAGGCGAGATGCTATCCAAACTAAAAGCTTTGCAAAAAGAACTGCCAAAGAAAACTAAAAGATGGAGACAACACAACAAACCAAAGAGCCAAGAACGTATAATTCCCCTGCTGCCATAGTGAGTTAAAAATCTGGAATCAATAAAAATTCATCTCGCTATTATGAGTAAGTAATAAAGCAGTCCGAAAGGTTGCAAATATGACAGCGATTTTATTTTAAAATTACCCAATGTCATTACAAATTACCCATGTCATTTGTTGGTGATATTCACATAAAAGAGGAGTTACAAGTTTGATAAAGTCAAGATTGGAAACAGAAGATACCTAACGAAGGTGGTATTCCTATGTAGTTGGTGAGACGTCAATTAAGTATCAACTGCGGTATTTTCGCCAATAAAGACTGTGGGGGAAAGCAACAAATACTACTATTGCTTTTACGCGTAATTATTACTTAGCAGTTGCAGTCAAGCAGAGAGCTTCCCTTGCTAAAGAAGTTTACAAAAACCTAATGTTGTTGAACTTCACTGAAATGAAATTGAAGAAGCTGCCTTTTAACGTCGTGAGCTCTGCACTCAAAAACAGTCCGCACAGTCGAAACACAGCGCTCCGGAACGACGCGACATGGAGTTACAATGAGTGCCTAGCTGCGGAGCACGCCACTGCTTGCCGTCGGAGGTTCGAGTCCACCTTCGGGCAGGATGTGTTTGTTGTCCTTAGCATAAGTTAGTTTAAGTAGTTTGTGAGCCTAGGGATAGATGACCAGAGTAGTTAAGTCCAGCAGATTTACAAACATTTGAACATTTCATTCGGTAAGGAGTGCCAAGACTGTTGTAGCACTCTAGTGGGCTGTGCCGAAACTATTATGGAATTTTCGTGGGTGACATTGTAAGCTGTTGCATTTTACGTGCTATTCGACTGTCTTAAAAACTGGATAGACAATTTTTTCCACCTTGTATCGCGCGCAAGGGCTGATGTGAAATATTTTGTGCTCTATAACAGTCGCTCTGCAGATGGAACAAATCCACCTTGACATGTAGGTTCAGATATCTGAAAGCAGTGCACGTCCAATCCAAGACGGATGAAAGGTTCTTAACTATATTAAGAATGATGCGAACGTCCACTCCTGTAAGTAGAAAAATAATTATGTTCAAATGTTTGTTAAGCTTAAGGGACTTAACTGTGAGGTCATCAGTCCCTAAACTTACAAACTAATTATGAACTACCTTATACTAAAGACGACACCAACATCCATTCTCGAGGGGGGATTCGAAACCCCGACCGTAGCGGCCGTGCAGACTGTGACTGGCGCGCCGCAAACTGCTCGACCACTGCGGCCGGCACTAACGAATTATTGCCAAATGACTTCAAGGCTACGGGAATGTGGTATTAGGCAGTATCTCAGTAAAATTCTGTTTTACTAAGAGGTAAAAAATTTAGTTGTCTCAAAAGTTGAAAAACCAAAGGCAAATAAAATTGTAATAAATCAAATAATGAAATGTAATATTAAATAAAAAGGAAGAGGACAGGATTTGATCTTCAGTGGTATCGTTTTGTTAACCCAAACCACAAATATAAACGAAAACAGTTATTAACAGAAAATAGCTATCAAATGGTGGCTGAGGTCGCACCTAGACTTGACTTTACAATTGAAAAATAAACTAGCACAAGCTGTGGTGGTAAATGTAGTATAATACTGTGCTGGTAGCATTGCGCAGAATCAACTTTAAAGAAACAGAATTAGACTTGCGTTACTGAGCGTTTACCGTTTGCTGCGGTGAGCGTTGGCTGCATCTCTGAAATCGTATCAGTAAACTATCTATTTAAATCTGTAGCTGAACTGAATCAGCCAAAACTTCCTATTACTCTTGAGGAGGTCAAGACCAGCTAACTTCCACAGTCAAAGTCTAGTACGGCGCGGTACACTGCTTCAGCAGACCAGTCCACCATTGTGCCTCGTCACTTGCGTCCGCAGATGTGGACTAATTATTGTGGATGGTCAAAAGTGTCCACTGCTTGCTATGTGAAAGTGCCGCAGTTACAGGTGAAGCCTGCAGCTCAACATTTGATACTGTGCACTGCTGTTATGCTACTAGGCAAGACCACAGCAGATCGGTAAGTATTCACAGACGCGCACGGTCTAGTCACCATAAACGATACACTAACTTCTAGTGTCCTGTCCGTGGCAGTGAGTACCATTATTTGCATATATCTTTTGGCATTCCTTCTAAGTCTTCAAGGCCAGCACACACCTACTCTAGCTCGCCAATCAGGAGCGCCGTAGCAAAACGCCGGTAGCCTTCTTACAACTCGTCCCTCCAGTGCGAGTTAACATTACAAACTTGGGTTGGGTTGGGTTGGGTTGTTTGGCTGGGATAGGGGGACTAAACTACTGAGGTTATAAGTCCCCCCGGTGGAGAGGGCAAGGATTGAGAATAGGAAAGGCGGGGAAGGAGAAAGGAAATACAGTCCGGGAAGTAAAGGAAGGAAGACTGCATTAGCTCGGGGCGCCGTGCTCGTCATGCACGTACTCACGAAAGAACCCTGAGCCCCCTCGGGGGATTTCAAACTTCGCAGGGTGTTTTGATAGCACCTGGCGCCTGGCTGTCGCACCGAGGTTTCCTTCGTGAGTGGGTGAGTCTTTGTGCCGCTCTGTGACCACACACTCCGCGACACGCCGTTCTCTTCATTGTCTCCACAGTTTGTTGAAAGCCTTTCCTGTTTCACCACCTGCTGTGCGTGTCCAAGCGTGGTATTTTCCCCGCAAGCGACTGCTCCTTTGGAAAACAAACATGGGCCTTCCGTACCACGCCACGCAGTTCTAAAGTGTCTGTACGGGGCAGCCTCTTAATAAATACTTGAGGGCCCTAAACAAGATACGATTTATTAGACCAATTCGTTGGTCACCCGATAAATTAGGCGGTTTTAGGCGGTACTGGAACAACTTTCCTTGTCGGCCTGTTGGTTGTGCCTGACCACCCGATCTCCGATTCCTCCACCACTTTACCCGACAAATTGTACCGTGTGTAACGCTTCCCGACCAACTTCCATGTCTGAGGTCGTCTACACACCGAACACTCGAAAACAAAAACAGTTCGACAGATACCAGAACAGGGTGGCGCTGCGAGCTGCTACCAATTGGTTGGTTCATTGAACATTTTGTTGGTCGTACGATAAATCGGAGCGTGTGTATGGGCCTTTACAAGGAGACCGTATAGGTACCGGTATAGGATTTTAGAATTTTTTGATATTTATGGTACGTGAAGTTCAGGTTACAAATAACAATCAGACAATGGATCGAATGAATTTGGCTGATTGTTATTTAAGTCATGAACTTCACATACCATAAATATAATGAAATTCTAAAATCCGATACCCATTTGGTCCCCTTGTTAGACACAATGACTTTTGAAAGTACAGAAATTACTGTCTCTAATTACCAACACAAATACCATGTGAGGGGTATCAAATTACTCAGTAAAATGAGCCGGTTGAGTTCGTGTGCATTAAAATTGCATGTAAGTAGGCCATAAATCTTGTCTCCTTAAACATTGCCCAGTGTCACTGCATAACAGTTGTCCACGTTTGGTTTTAAGAACAATCTGAACAGTTCTATCAAATGGTTAGGTCACCCAGTTTTCCCGACGTAAATTCCATGAAACATGTTACATAATCGAGACGTCGGTCCATGTGCAAAATCCCACACTGGCTATAGTTTCGCAGTTACTTACGGCTGTGGGTGGCAGCGTAGCTCAATATGGGACTTCCAACGATATCCGAATGCATGCAAGTGTAGTAACTTTCTGGGAAAAGCGATGGCTGATACTGCATTCAGAGGTATCCCTTGAGTTTGGTCACTTCGGTATAAAAATTGCGGACAGCAGATGCCATGTTAATTCTTTGTAAATGCTGGGTGAAAAATAATATGCAAAATGAAAATGTGTCCTTCTTCTGTAGTGTTTAACGCTAGGGCTAATTTAAGCATAGCACCATTCCTCTCTTTTATCTCCTTTTCTCTTCATTTCCACATATGTATTGTATCTATCATTATCCATGATCCGTTGCACGTATATACGTGGTCTTCCATGACGATTCGTTCCGTCATTAACGCCCCCTGCTATTGTTATGAGGAAGTTGTACCTTATAATATGTGCTGTGTATGTACCAGTAACGTTCTGCACGGCCACTACGGTTGGGGGTTCGAATCCCCCCCTCGGACATGTATATTTGTGCCGTACTTAGTATTAACTAGCTCGTAAGTAGTTTCTAAGTTTAGGGACTGATGACCTCGTAGTTAGGTCCCATACGCTCTACAAACATTTTTTTCTTCTTGTTTGGATTTGGCGTCACAGAGATCTTGTTTACTGTACACTTCTAAGCATCTCAACATTCGTTACTCTGTTTCTCTCGCTCTCTTTCTAACTTATAAGTAGCTTATTCGAAAAATCTGAGTCATTTACAATTAATTTAACAAACAAATAGCTCTCATGAAATCTAAATTCGCTTCTGCATCTGAAACCTTTTTAAAACATACGATTGTCTTGAAAGAGAAGTTCCCAGTTTAGTATGACCATAACTCTTAAAACTGAGTCTCTCAAAGAACGTTTTCGACAAAGTCTCTAGATGAAGTAATTTTCGAAGCGGCACCTGTTTAAGGGCCACCTGGCATAACGTTCTTTCATTATACACTATTATCATTGACTGTTTACTGGAACCGCCGAACCTAGACATTACCGCTGTATCAACCTCCACGAATTCTGGACTCTGGTCATTCTTGCTCATTCTTATTTCTTTTCTTACAAATCTAAGGTAAGGTAATATTCGAGAAGCACTGAAAAAGAAACTCTGTTATATTTTTTGCAGAATTTGGCCAACATAGTATAAAGAAAAAGAGGGTTCAAAATTAGAAATTAAAAATCTTAGTCAGAAGTAGAAAAACTAAACAATATATTTCAGCCTCTGGTTCTATATATTTTCCATGTAATGCAGGCTTGACATGATATTTGATTATGTACTTGCTGCTGGGTGGCTCAAATACGAAGTGAAACTCATTCTTAAATCTCCAGATGTCCCTGTTTATTGCACAAAAGTGTATTCATTGCATTATAAACTCTCTTGAAGTAAGGATTTTCACCCTCCATACACGAAATGGTGCAATAAATAACTTCGACACATATCAACATAATTTTTATGACATTTGTGGCGTATGACTGCTGCACTATCAACCATAGACCCCGGCAAAGACGTCAAAGCACGTATAGGCTATGAAAAACTGCCAACACTTCCGAAATCCAAAGAGCTTGCAACTTAGACTGGAGAGAACATATAGAAAGTATTGTGGGGAAGGCGAACTAAAGATTACGTTTCATTGGCAGAACGCTTCGAAGATGCACCATCTCCACCAAAGAGACTGCCTACATCACATTTGTGCGTACTCTCCTGGAGTACTGTTGACCATTGTGGGACCCTCACCAGTTGGGACTGACGGAAGATGTTGAGAAGGTTCAGAGAAGGGCAGCTTGTTTTGTTTTATCACGTTACGAGAGGAGGGGGGGGGGGGGCCGTCACGGAAATTTTGCACGAATTGGGGTGGAAATCATTAAAAGAAAGACGTTATTCATTGCGGCGTGATCTGTTTGCTTAGTTTCAATCACCGACTTTTACTTCTGAATGTGAAAATATTTTGCTAGCACCCACCTACTTAGGGAGACATGACCATCCCAATAAAATAAGAGAAAGAGGTGTTCTTTCTTCCCACGCGTTATTAGAGTGTGGAACGGCAGAGAAAAGTTATGAAAGTGGTTAATGAACCCTCTGCCAGGCACTTAAATGTGTTTTGCACAGTATCTATGTAGATGTCGATGTAAATGAAGAAGGCATTTATTGTTTCACAATAAGTTTGTTATAAAAAATTGTTCCAAAGTTATGCAAAAATTATATAGATCATCAAAACTTCGTGGCCTGCCTCAAATATATTTAAAATCAAGAGAACTAAATATTTCCTGAAGAATAAATTAAAAAAAAAAACAAAAAAAAAAAAAACATGTTTTTCGAAAAAGAGAAATAGATAGATTAGACTGTGTTTGATAAGACTGACTGCAAGCATATAAAATGCGTATGTTGTCAAAATTCAACCATTTTATCACAATGTTACATTGGTTTCCATAATACAGTGTCATAGTGCCTGCGGTCGGCATCTTATGCTCTCCAAAGGAAGCTACTTCTTTTAAAAGTTTAATGGCACATCCATCTCGTGCTGTTCACGAACGTCACACTGGAGGTGCCATAACTTGGCTGACAGACACAGCTGTGAAAACAGCCCACTGCACTGGCCGTGACAGGCTCCCTACCACAGACAAATATGTTACTCTGTGTCCCTACCCAGAGATCAGACAAAGGCCTCACGCTGGCTGGCTTTTATGGCCTCCTAGCCACACAGCAGGCAGCCGGTGTCGTAATGCGCACGTGGTCCGCCTTTGCGACACGGCTAAGCGCTGCTGCTCCACAGCGGCTTGCTAAACAAAGAACTAGAAAACCATCTTGCACTGACGGCCTACTTCCAATATTACTATCTGTACTGTCTGATTATCAAAATATGTGTAGGGGAGACGCGGATAATGAAAGGCAGGGAACGACCGAGGCTTGTACGGCACAAACAGGTGAATCCCTCCTTTTGGTTGATGTGTATTACGTGTTGCTCACTATATTACACAGAAATTTGTTCGTGACAAAATGTTGAAATGTTTGTAAATCTATCGGACCAAACTGCGTGGTCATCAGTCTGTAGCTTACAAACTACTTAAACTAAGGTAAACTAACAATCATTCCATTGTTAATTTGACAGACAATACGAATTAAAACATCCCACTGACGATGCTGCGAAACATGTATGGGAGAAATCGAAAAACATTTTTGTTTGCTCAAAGCGGACCTTACATATAAAGCAAATTTATAAGGGAAACTAACTAAGGACAACACACACCTCATGCCCCAGGGAGGACTCGAACCTCCGACGGCGAGCATCGGCGCCTTAGACCGCTCGGCTACTCCACCGCGGCTTTCGTGACAAGCTACAATGCAAGCGGGCCTTAAATAATCCAAATTTTCGGGATAATCGCGGCTACACGATTTCTCATAAATTTCAGTATCGCAAGCTTCAACTAGCAAGTGCTTACATGGCGTAACTATTCGTTGAACTATTACACCTACTAGTTTTTGTTTGGGTGTTGAGTGACAAAGTGTGATTTTTCCGCTGTACTTTGTAAGAAAAGTCATTCTGCAAGTCTCAGTTAATCGACTGTGTGACTACTTCAGTTGAAATATTAGCAATTACGCAGTTTCAAGATAAACCTTACTTTTGTATCAAGAAGGTGTTTCTTAATGAGCCATCTACAATATTGTTTTGGTAATAGTTGACTAAATCCATGCTTTTGGGGTAATCGTGGTCACAGTGTTAGGCGTAATGGCAGCTGAACTGGTCGTAATTACCCCAGTAGTATCAATATGTCTCATAGATTGTATGAGACAGGGGAAATACCCTCAGACTTTAAGAAAAATTTAATAATTTCCATTCCAAAGAAAGCTGGAGCAGAAAGGTGGGAAAATTACATAATCATTAGTTTAATAAGTCATGATTGCAAAATTTCAACACGAATTATTTACAGGAGGTAGAAAAATCTGGTAGATTTACGGCTGTCCATGGGGTAGATCAGTGTGGATTCAGGAGAAATGTAGGAACACAGGAGGCAATACGCACTTTACGACTTATCCTAGAAGATAGATTAAGGAAAGATAAACCTGCATTTCTAGCTTTTGTACATTTGGAGAAAGCTTTTGATAATGTTGATTGGAATACACTCTTTCAGGTCTGGAAATCAGCAGGAGTCAAATTAGGGAACGGAAGGTTATTTACAACATGTACAAAAACCAGACAGCAGTTATCAGAGTTGAAAGGCATGAAAGGGACGCAGAGGTAGGAAAGGGAGTAAGACAGGGTTGTAGCCTTTCTCCAATGTTATTCAATGCTTACATCGAGCAAGATAAAAAGTAAAGCAATGAGAAATTTATAGAAGAAAGTCCAGGGTGAGAAAATAAAAAGTTGCGTATTGCCGATTACATTTTAATTCTGTAAGAGACAGCATAGAACCTAGAGGAGTATTTCAACGAAATGGACAGTGTGTTGAAAGGTGCGTATAAGCTGAACATTAACAAAAACAAAACAAAGGTAATGGAGGGCAGTCTAAGAAAATCAGGTGATGCTCAAGATACTAGATTAGGTAAGGAAATAGTAAAGGTGGGAGATGAGTTTTGTTACTTGGGCAGTAAAATAACTTATGATGGTCGCAGTACAGAGGATATAAAATGCAGAATGGCAATGGGTAGAAAAGCGTTTCTGAAAAAGAGAAATTTGCTAACATCGAATATTAATTTAATTGTAAGTCCTTTTTGAAGGCATTTGGGTGGAATGTTGCCTAGTACGGGAGTGAAACTTGGACGATAAACAGTGCGGACAGAAAGAGGATAGAGGCTTTTGAAATGTGGTGCTACAGAAGAATGCTGAAGATTTGGTGGGTGGATCACGTAACTAATTAGGAGGTACTGAACAGAATCGGGGAGAAAAAGAATTTTTGGCATACCTTGACTAAAAGAATGGCTCGATTGGTAGGACACATTCTTAGACATCAAGGAATCGTGAAGTAAGCGTTGGAGGGAAGTGTGTGGGGTAAAAATCCCAGAGAGAAACCAAGAGTTGAATACAGTAAGCAGATTCAAGTAGATGTAGATTGCCGTCCTTATGAGAAGATGAAGAGGCTTGCTCAGGATACATTAGGGTGGAGAGCTGCATCAAACAAGTCTCTGGACTGAGGACAACAACAACAACAACAACAACAACAGTATCAATATTTCTTTTATTTCAGATGATTACAAAATACATAAGGAATACTGAAAACAGCAAGTCCAGCTGTCATTGAACGCTTATGAATAAGAAAGGCTAATGAAAAATATAAAAGTTCCATTCAGCAGATCGCAAACTCAGATTATAGAGCTCTAGTTATGCATGTTAATATCATCAAAGATATTTATGGTATTTCGCCAGTAAAGTGGAGGAAAATTGTATTTGAATGTGAAACGAGAGGAATTGAGAAAAATAATAGGAAAAGAATTAACGGCAGAATAAAAGAAAACAACTGTTGTAGCTAAAAAGACTGCACAAATAATTAGGCCAAATGAAACCAAAAGAAAATGAAAGGGAAACTTTTTCAATCTGATAAAACGAAGATGACATTTGTGAAGATGTGTCAGAAGATTGCATTAGCCTAACAGAAGTGGGAAAATATACTTGTTTGTAATTTAAGGACGAAGGAAGAGCCGAAGAGCTGTGTTTTCGCTGAAAGTTTTATGGTTTATGGGCAAATTCAGACTACACTTGTAGGATACTTTAAGAAGGATCTTTGTGTGACATTTTCTCCAGAAACAAGGTGCAAAACAAACAACATTTATTTTATAATTATTTGTATTTTACTCCTATAACGTCTTCTGACATTACTCTTGTAACTAGTCTTCTTGCCTGCTTTTTTTTTATTTAACAGCAAATTTAACTACGTAGTCAAATATAAACAGAAATATTTGTTTTTCAGTTAAACATGTTACCGTATTAAATGATCCCCAGATTTTTTCTTGCCACGGCGGAGTGGCCGAGCGCATTGAGGCGCTATGTTCCGATGCGCGAGGCCGTTTCCCATTGGGGATTCTAATCCCCCCTAGGGAATGAATGTTTGTCTTGTCTTTAGTATAAGGTAGTTCATAAGTAGTTTTTAAATTTAGGGACCGATGACTCCGCAGTTAACTCCCATAAGCTTAACATTTTTTTAAATTTATTCTTGCACGGTCAGTAAATAATCAAAGACACAATTGAGTATCATTACCCAAAGGCCTTGTGGGAATGGCCATGAACTGTGAGACACCTTGCTGAGGACTGCGTGACTGCTCTGTCGAAGGTTGGGGGCCCCATTCGGGCATGTATGTGTGTGTGTGTGTGTGTGTGTGTGTGTGTTGGCATTATCATAAGTTAAAGTAGTTTGTAACTCTAGGGACTGATGAACACTGCAGCTTAGTCTCATAGCTGTACAGACATTTGAATTAGAACAGCATGTCATCTGCAACAACGTTTTCATTTCCAAAAACGAATAAATTTATAGTTATTTCTACTGGATATTACGATGTAATATATGTGGCTCTATAGCGATCTAGGATTTATAAACCTGACTAATACATCCGGAAGGACAGGTGTAGAGGGAAAGAAATGGACCATTGGTGATTGATGACACAGACAACAGAGTGTTAGGAAGCGTATAAAACGCTTGTACTACCACGTCTTGAGTATTGCTCAAGTGTTTGGGACCCGCAGCAGATCAGTTTAAAGGAAGACTTAGAGGCGGTTCAGAGACGAGCACCTAGATTTGTTACCGGTAGATTCGACCAATGTGCGAGTGTAACGGAAATGCTCCGGCAACTCAATTGGGGATCGCTGGAAGAAAGACGACGTTCTTTTCGTGAATTTCTGTTAAGTAAATTTAGAGGGCCGGAATTTGAAGCTGAGTGTAGTACGATCTTGCTGCCGCCTACTTATATTTCGCGTAAAGATCACAAAGACAAGATAAGAGAAATTAGGGCTCGTACGGAGGTATATAGACATTCTTTTTTTCCTCGTTCAATTTTGGAGTGGAATAGGAAAGGAAATGCCTAGTAGTGGTACAGTGTACCCTCCGCCACGCACCTTACGGTGAATTGCGGAGTGTGTATGTAGATGCAGATGAAGAGACTGTGTCAGATTCAAATGTTTGTATAGCTTATGGGACTTAACTACAAGGTCATAAGTCCCTAAACTTACAATCTACTTATGAACTAGCTTATACTAAAGACGGCACAAACATCCATGCCCGAGGGGGGATTCGAACCCCCGACGGCGAACTGCCGTGCGCACCGCAATATGGCGCTCCAGTACGCATGGCTAATCCGCTGCTGCTGTGTCGGTTTGAGAGAAAAGGAATGTGATATAGAAAATGAGTGAGAGGGAAATTGGGAAACATAGTAGGAAGTAAGATTAGAGGTACGGATAAAGACAGTGACAGTGGCAAAACAAAGTTCCAATGGGAGTGAAAGGAGTCAGTAGGAGATGAACATAGGATGTGAACATTGGGAAATGCTGGATATGAAAATTCGTTAGAGTGAGAGACAAGATATTATCCGTAAATGATTACTCTCAAGTAATTGCAGTTTATTACGTTAGCTCGAGTGTGAATAACAGCATTTAAATATTCAGTCAGTCATTTTTTTTTTTTTAATTGAAATGTCCTTTGCAGCACGTGTCGTGCTGCTTGTCCAATATTACAGGTTGCAGTCTTTCTTTTCTTTCTTTCTTTTTTTTTTTTTTTTTTTTTTTTTTTTTTTTTTTTTTTTTTTTGTGTGTGTGTGAGAGAGAGAGAAAGATTTTTTCTGCTTATTATCTAACTTTCAGTGATAATATTAGAATTGTGCTTCTTTAAATAAAACCTTTGAATATTCAACGGTTTTGCACTGTATTGAATCCGTAAACGGGCTTGTGTTGGTGACCTAATTTAATGGAGCCTTAAGAGACTATTTAGCAGTGGACCAGGCATATCCTAAACACTCTTACAACACCGGCCCGACTTGAAGCATCCAATCCGGCCCATTTACGAACAGCGGTGACTCACTTTCCGTCGGGCTCGACGGTTGTCATTTTCGTCCTCCTCTCACTCCATCTCTTTCCCCGTCTGTGGCAAAGTTCTCCGCGGAACACAATTACAAGGCGAAAATTTTAACCTACTTCTGCGCTGCGGCTCCTCAGCTTTCGTCCGTTCCCACTAATTTCCAGTTCGTTTCCCCCGCTCGCCCTCTTTTGTAAAACCTTGGGTGCGCCCTGCACCGTTAAAATGAAGTTGTTTTCAAAACTTGTTACTCCTGGCTGCTCGCTGCGGGCCAGATACAAAAGTTGGGGCGGCAAT
This sequence comes from Locusta migratoria, assembly GCA_026315105.1. Lineage (NCBI taxonomy): Eukaryota > Metazoa > Arthropoda > Insecta > Orthoptera > Acrididae > Locusta > Locusta migratoria. The sequence continues at coordinate 261,523,781 of CM048749.1, read as the reverse complement.
TTCGAGGTCTCGCCCCACCCGCTTTCGACCAGCTCTTCCATTTCATCCGCGCGCTGTTTTATCGGCATTAATTTAAGCCATTACGCTGTCTGATAACCGCTTCAAAAGAGCGCCCCTTTTTCCACTTAAATTTCTGCTTTGCTACGGCTTTGCTCCGCTAATGAAATGTGAACGTAATGCGATACTTGTGTGACTCGTAAGGGTTTCTCTGCTAAAGTCACAGTCGTCTCTTTCTGCAGTGGCCTCCGATTCGATTTCAGTTATTTTCTCCGAGGTCTCAATGACTCACTGGAGACGTTCGTTTTGAATGAGACTGGAGAATATTATTTGCATTTGTCAGCGCTGAGAAGTCTGTACTACATCATATACTTGCGTAACAATACAATTTAAGAACACGTTGTTTGTCCGCAAGAAATTCATGAATTAATCAACTGTCTTCATGAAATTTTTGACATCGTGTGTGATTTGGTCCAACTTAAGAGACAGCATTATTTTTATATTGAGAAATGACATTTATATTTTATTGCAAATTAAGTGTTTTGGCGATAAGTCGGGCCCGATTGATCGATTAACATTTGTCTATCTAGGTTGGGTAAGCGTCGAATAGACAGCGTCCTGTTATAAATTCCAACCTTTCCTTGGTGCTAGAATTTGTTTCCAGTTTCACGTGTATTTTCAATTTACATATGACAAAACAGTACTCAATAAATTTTGTCGTGTAATTCATTTTAAGTAAAATTGTACTGTATATTCTTCTCAGTGAAATACCTCGCCCGCCCCCCTCCCCAACACACACACACACACACGCACACGCACACGCACACGCACACGCACACACACACACACACACACACACACAAAGCCAGAAGCAAAGACGCATGATTTCAACGGAAACGTATTAAAAAATTAGATTAGATTAATAGATCATAAATACGACATTTCTCAATGATAAGGAACGTGTCAGTTTTATAAATGGTGTCTCTATATGACACTCTATATTTTAAGGATTGTTATTTTTTATTTTATTTTTTCGGTTTTTTTCTATGTATTTTTTTTCAACGTTTCTAAGTTATATCTGAAAATTCATCTAGAGTGTAGAAGGAGTTTCCATTCAAATATTCTTTTAATTTCTTTTTAAATACTAGTATTTAAATTTTGATGCTACTTGGTAAGTGACCGAAGACTTTTGTGGCAGCATATTTCACTCCTTTCAGTGCCAAGGTTAGATTTATCCATTAGTAGTGAATATTATCCTTTCTCCTAATGTTCAACTATGCACATTGCTATTACTTTTGAACAGGGTCGGATTGTTAATAACAAACTTCATAAGTGAATATGTAAATTGTGAAGCTATAGTGAAATGCCTAGATCATTAAATAAATGTCTCCAGGATGAACTTTAGTGGGCTCCAGCAATTGTTCTGATAACACATTTTGTGCAATGAATACTTTTTTTACTCAATGTTGAACTGCCCCAGAATATGATCACATATGAAAGCAGTGAATGAAAATATGCAGAGTAAGCTAATTTTGCAATGACCCTGATATCATAAGTATCTGAAGTCAAACGTTTCGGCAAATCTTCAATTCGTTTTTTTCCAATTCAATCCATCGTCAATGCAAACATGTAAAAATTTTGAATATTCTATCTCAGCTACATATTTCTTTTGAAAGTCTATATTTATTAATGGTTTAATGTCGTTTACTGTATGAAAGTGTGTATACTGGGCTTTATTAAAATTTATTGAGAGTCCACTTATAGAGAACCACTCAATAATTTTTTGAAAGACATCATTTACAATTTCATCAGTTAATTCCTGTTTGTCAGGCATGATAGCTTTACTTGTATCATCAGCAAAATGAACTAAATTAGCATCTGCGTGGATGTAGAATGGCAAGGCATTAATATATATTAAGATCAGCATAGGATCCAAGACTGAACCTTGTGGTACCCCACGTTTGATAGCTCCATAGTTAGAGGAATTTACTGTTTCTGGCATAGTGTGTGAACAGTTATTCCAACTTACTGCACTTCTCCAGTTCAGTATGATTTAAACCATCTGTGCTCTGCCCCACTCTTACCTTAATACTTAAGCTTATCTAGAAGAATTCCATGATTTACACTATCAAAAGCTTTTGAGATATCACAAAAATCCCAACAGGTCATATTCGGTTATTCAGAGAGTTTAATGTTTCATGATTGAAGGTATATATAGCATTTTCTGTTGAAAAACTTTTCTGAAAACGAAACTGACATTTTGTTAGAACTGTTTGTATGTTGATGAAACCCATAAACCGCTGGACCAGTTTTGATGAAATTTTGTGAGTGTGGAGAGGGAGGGTGTGCCTTACTGTAGAGTTTGATAGCATTCGACTGGTCACCAAGAAATCTGACACAGATGTATAATGTTTCATGCACAGGGGAGGGAGGGGATAAAGAGAGAAGGGGGCAGAAGGAGTTTGGCGGAGAACGGGGGTTGGTAACGACGGAGACAGGGGCACGCTTGGATGAGTGGAGGCTACCCCTGGAAGGACGAGCAGGACGTGGCGAAGGAAAAAGAAGAGGCGGCGGTGGAGGGGGAGGGGGAGCAGGCAGAGGCTGATAAAGGACGAGGAGGAGACGGGAGGAGGAAGTCGACATGGACTAACATAATATTGGAATTCGAGATATGTCCCAAAGTAAGTTCCGTTTGGTTACATAAAACAATCGTGTACAGATACAGAAAAAATATTTATTGTACATAAATACAACTGTTAAACTACTTTTCTACATAGCTTCCGAAATTTTGTAGGCACACGTCATAGCGTGGCACAATTTTTTATGACCTCTTCATAGAAGGTTGCCGCCCGTGTATTCAACCATGTGGTAACATGTTCTTTCAGCTAGTCATCATTGATGAAGTGTTGACTACCAAGGACAAACTTTAGGCGTAAGAAGAGATGAAAGTCGCTAGGAGCGAGGTCCTGGCTTCATGAACGAACACGTCCCAGTGAAATTCCCATAAGAGTTGTTTGGTCACATTCGTCGTGTGAGGTCGGCCATTATCGTTGAAAAAACAAGACCAGTAATCGTTGGCGCTTGTTCTGTACTGCGCGGCGCAATTTCTTAATGGTCCCGCAGTAACCATGCGCACTGATTGTTTGGCCTCATGGAAAGAAATCAATCAGCAAAATGCCTTTACTGTCCGAAAAAACGGCGCACATGACTTTTCGAGATGTCAAGATTTGCTTAGGCTAATGTTCGTTGGGGACGAAGTCTGCCTCCATTCCAATTATTGCCGTTATCTTTCAGAGGTGTCTTACGATACCCAAGTTTCATCCCCCGAGACCATCCGAGATAGATAACCATCGCCTTCTTCATTGCAGCGTGTCAAAAGCCGTAGTGCACTGCCTATCCGTTGTATTTTGTATTTTTCAGTAAGAATTTTAGGTGCCCACCGTGAGCAAGGTTTTCGAAATTTCAGTTTTTCATGAATTAGTGATTGTGATATCTGCGTAACTTCGATAGCATGGGCACCAAGTGTAAACGTGCTGTTGTGCTTAATCTTCTCTTCAATTGTGTGAAACAGTTAATCAGTAACCACAGACAGGCGTACACTTCGTTCTTCATCGTGCACTTGATCACGTCCTTTATTGAACAGTCTGACCCGACAAAGCGCATGTCGGCAGCAGTGATCTGAAAATGGCGTTCATATCTTCTCCTTGAGTCAGAGTAAGTGCCGTGCATGCTAGGAACTGGGCGGATAGAAATAGAAACGGAACTTATTTTGTGGACGCCCTCGTAAATAAATAAACTCCTGAGCCACGTCCGATTTTTAGCTTGGTAATATAGCTCCGTTCAATAACTGAATTAGGAAACTGTTACGCCGGCCGCAGTGGCCGAGCGGTCTGTGGCGCACCAGTCACGTTCTGCACGGCCACTACGGTTGGGGTTCGAATCCCTCATCGGGTATGGATATTTGTGCCGTCTTTAGTATTAGCTAGTTCATAAGTAGTTTGTAAGTTTATGGACTGATGACCCCGAGATTAAGTCCCATAAGCTCTACAAACATTTGAACATTTGAAACTGTTGCGAAAACTAGCCAACGTTTTCAGACAAGGAAATATTACGTGATGCCAAAATTAGCGTAAGGATTGGCATGCGAGAGGCGTTCAACGACTTAGAAAGCATAGTTTTGTGTACCGACTTGGCAGAGAATCGTAAGAAATTTTGGTCCTACGTCTAATCAGTAAACGGCTCGAATCCAGATATCGAAACACTCCGTGTGCTGAAACAAAGGACGACACACAAAACTCCGAAATAGTAAATGTCTTTATCCAGAGCTGTTTTATAGAGGAAGATTGCACGGTAATTCCTCCTCTAAACGGGCACATGAACGACAAATGTCAGATATTAAAATATGTTCAAATGCTTGTAAATCTATGGGACTTGACTACTGCAGTTATTAGTCCCTAGGCTCACAAACTACTTAAACTAACCCAAGGACAACACACACACATAAGCGCCTGTGGGAGGAGTCGAGCCTCCGACGGGAGCAACCGTGCACTCCCGAGAAAAGCGCCCTAGAGCACTCCGTGACTTCACCGCGGCTTTGAAATAAGAGTCAGTATGGTAGAAATGCTATTGAAATCGCTTAATAAAGTTCATTGTAACTGATGGAATACGAGTTCGTTTGTAGATTAAGTAAGCGAAAGAACTTGTCCAGCTTCCAACAGAAATGTACCGGAATTCTGTAGAGGAGGGAAGGGTTTCTAAGGATTGGAAAAAAAGGGCAAGTCATTCCCGTTTACAAGAAGGGTCGTCGATAGGATGGGCAAAACTAAAAGCCTATATATTTGCCAATGCCAGTAGCAAACTTTTGGAACACATGTTCGAGTGTCATGTCACTACAGGTGGCCGGAATTCTCCTTTGCAGGAATCAACACGGATTCTGAAAGCAGCGATCAAGCGAAACACGACTCGCGCTATTCATCCACTACATCCAGAGGACAGTTCATACATGATCCCAAGCAAATTACGTGTGTCTGTACTTCCACAAGGTGTTCGTGTGGTGTCGCACAAGTACAAAGTGCGCGCCACCTGCTTTCGCCGCGCGCCGCCATGCACGCACGGCGCGGCGTTCTTACGACGACAGCCACGAGCGCCCTCTGCTACAACTCCGCTCGTGGCCAGCACTGAACGTCATCGTTCACTTGGGACTGAGATAGCAACCAGTTAGGACCTTCGTAATCCGATAGGCACCAGTGAAGACTTGGCTATCAGTTAGGCACTAGGCAGGACTCTAGCTCAACTATGTATCAACATTCTGCAGTACTATGTATAAGTTAAGTATTGTATAAATTTTGTGGAATATATATCTCATTCTAATTTGCTCAAGTGTTTCTAGTTTCTGGCTGCTCCCCTCCGTACCTGCACCAGCGTGCTATCTTTATTCCTGTGTCGGTCTCATTCCACTCGGCCACCGACACCTACGACGGAACCGAGACACAAAAGCGGCGACGAGGCTGGGACACAAAAGTTCGATACCGTCCCACACTGTCGCCTGATAAACAAACTGCGAGTACATGCAATATTAGACCAATGTTGTTACTGGACTGAGGTGTTTGGAGCTAACAGAACGCGGTATGTCATCCACAATAGAAAGAATTCTTTAGATATTAAAGTGATCACACACCCAGCGGGTGTTGTAGGTCTGTTGATTCTCGCAATATATACAAATTACCTCGTAGATGACATCAGAAGTTCAATGACGATTTTCTTGATAATACTGTAGTTTAACGAGAAATCGCTACACTGGGAAACGGTAGCAAAATGTAGGAGGATCTGCAACGTATGGTGCAGGTACGGTAGAGATTGGATAGAGGAGGAAACGGATAGAGGAATGGGAGAGGAGGAGAATGAGTGACCGGAGACGGTGACAGGTAGGTCAAAAGAGATGAACACATAGGCGGGGAGGGAGAACTGAAGTGAGACGTGGGGAGGAGCAGGCAACAGGAGGGGGAGAAAAGAGGAGATGGACATAGAGAGAGAGAGAGAGAGAGAGAGAGAGAGAGAGAGAAGGAAAGGGAAGGCGGACAGAAAGAGAAAAGGGAAGAGGAGATAGAACAACTAGAGACTGGAATGAGTGACTTTCCGGGTTCTCTCCTAGTCATTCATCAATAAGCTACGTACATGTATTTATAACCCTCTAAGAAAATAATCTTATTTAAAACGCTGGACGAAAGCAAATCTGCTCGCAACAGCGCACCAAAGAGGTAATCCAGGTAGAAGATGCATGGGATACGTGGAATTTGAGAATAACTAATATTAATTTTGTGTGAGGACGAGTTGTGGAGAAAACAAAGCATCGTTTCGGAAATATTCGAACGTCCGTAAACCTATTGGAACAAACTACTATGGTCTCCAGTCCCTAGACTTACAAACTACTTAAACTAACTTTCACATCATACGCACACACTCACACACGAACACATACATGCCTGGCGAAGGGCTCGAACCTCCAGCAGGAACGGAGCATCATGTCTTACAAGATAATATTATCCGAAATTGTTGAAAAATTGAAATTATTAATGTCGAACTTTAAAAAAATCAACTACTTTATTGCAGGTACGTAGCACTGCTCCAAAAGCTTTCATCACTCCATTTTTAATCTGTAACTGTTAATAAAATATAATTTACCGAAACATTTTGCAAAAATGTTGATATATATAAGTGATTTTGTATCTCGATATGTCGATATTAAATTGCCCATATCGAGTGCCCTTATTGTATGTTATACATAGTACAATTCTCTGTTAATGATTGAAGTTGGTCGTTTCAGAATGTTGTTGTTGTTGTTGTGGTCTTCAGTCCAGAGACTGGTTTGATGCAGCTCTCCACCCTACTCTATCCTGAGCAAGCCTTTTCATCTCCTCATAAGAACGACAACCCACATCCACTTGAATCTGCTTATTATACGCGTCTCTTGGTCTCCCTCTGCGATTTTTACCCCACACACTTCCCTCCAATGCTAAATTCACAATTCCTTGATGTCTAAGAATGTGTCCTACCAATCTATCCCTTCTTTTAGTCAAGGTATGCCAGAAATTTCTTTTCTCCCCAATTCGGTTCAGTACCTCCTCATTAGTTACGCGATCCACCCACCTAATCTTCACCAGACCATAATTTTAGTTTCACTTAATTTTATCCATATTTGTCAATGGTAATTCCGTGGCTGTTTTACTTTTGTAAAAGAAAACGAATTCGTCTTAAGTAAGTAAAATCGTGATTTATTAGTTCACGGTGCATTTCGAGCGCACGTGCCTCTTTGATGATTAATTTTTTTCTTTTATAGAAATTTGATCCTGTCAAAACCAAATATGGATAGTAACAATACGGCACATTATAATACAGGTTAACAGAATTAAAGACACTGATCAATAAACTTACAAATGATAGTGGTGCACAAACATATCTGGTGCAGTAGGAGATATATGCATTGCCTTCCTGTAGCACACTTCAAGGTATAAATAAACATCATTGCAGACACTTCCTGTCTTACAGTTGATTGTGGAACCATAACATCTCCAAGATTTACTGCTTTGAAGATATTTCATTTTATGTAAGTAAGTAAGTTTGAGTTTTAAAAAACACCTTTTCCGTGACACTACCGAAATGCGGAAAGAGCAATCTTAATAACAATATTAGGTCTGTAACGGATTCGAAAAACTCGTATTAAACCACTACTAAAGTAACTACTTTATAGATTTTCACCCCGGACACTTTTCTTTTGGAGGCTTGAGCAGCTAACAGAAAACGTCTTAAGCGTTGCAATTCTGTCAATTTCCTTCAGAAATCCCATTATAGCTGTCAACTTAAAAACACAGCGGGGAGTTCACACTACGAAATTTTAAATAGATTAGTCGACTTTAAAACAACAAAACAATCTTATAAAGTGCCATGGTTTTGCATAACGAATGATTTCCTGTAGAATCCTTCTGCTGCACTCTAACATTGAAATGTTCGGTTCCTGGTGCAAAGTCAGCGTCTCGTCTGAAGCCTTCTCTCCAGCATTTTTTCCCCTTATTACTCTAGTTCTACTTTTGTCGTCCGAAATGCTCATCTCGTCACGCTTGTCCTTCACAATTAGAATTGTGTCGTGAATCAGATAATTTTTGTTATCTATCAAAAAGTTCTTTAGATTTCTCATCATAGTAAAAACTTTGCTGTAACTGACTCCGACAATCTGTACATATTTATGATCATGGTTGAGTTCTTCTAGGAAAGTACTTAACAAATACGCGAAACATCAAAAGGAGAAGCCGTACTTTGCAGACAATAGCGTTTGAGCCACAGCTTTTCCTTCTATAGTTTCCAAAGTAACAGTTCGTCATCGTCATTGATGACCTTTTAACCCTCGCAATACCAAGGACAGAGGTTATTATACGCAAACGTTTCGAAAATGTAGCAACTAGTTAGATAATATACATTTTTATTTTTTTAATATGTATATCTTCTTTGCTGTTGGTAATATACATTACCGAAAATGCTTTAGTATTGCGAGGGCTGAAGAGCTCAAGAACTCAGACTTAACAGCTTCATAGTGAGCACTCTGTCGTGTTGACTGCAACGATTTTCTGATTGAAATTTGTGGGCAGAGGCTGAGTACAACCACACAAAGTTTCTCATGTCCCAAATAATTACAATGCAATTCAGTCGTTGCGTCAACGTGTAACATGAGTGGTTTCTACAGTGAGAAACACGGCGTGATGATTAACAGAAAAAGTACTTTCATTAACTACTGGTTCATTCAGCCCAAGTAATATAGAAGCATTGCTCTATGCTCGAGATCGACATTTGTTCATACCGAGACTATAAAGTCGTACAAAATATTTTTGGAAGTTAGTGTCTCGAATCTTCAAGTTTCTCTCCTCCATGGAGCTCGTACCCGGGACGGACACCACTGGTTAAGTCGCATACAGCTCTGTGAGGTTGACCAAAAACTAAGAGAGTTAATTTCGTAAGATAGTTGAAACATAATGGGACCCTTACCTAAATATAGTCTGCTTTTCTTATCGAAATGGACCAGGAATCAAAAGGACTAAGATTCGGGAACGAACCACCTGACACTTTTGCGCCGACATGCAATTAACATCTCACCCGAAATGTGCAAGACTAATTATGGCTCTCATCTGTCCGTCATGAAAGCAGTATAAAAAATGCATAACCTCCAGGTGGGTAGCGGGACTAAATATTCTCAAAAACCCATTTGTTTCACACTGACTATAAAGGATCATGCGGCATCCTACAAGGAGACGAGTGGTGAGGTTGAATAACTATTACACGTCTGTTAACACGCTTCCATTCGCTCCTTCCCTTGCTCCCAGACTAGAGACAGTGCTTAAAAAAGAAAAAAAGAGAGAGATAGAGAATGAAGGGGAAAAAACCTTCAAAGGAAATGAGAGGTGGAAAGAGTTTTAGGGAGACACGTACCCACTGACAACCCCTTAACAACGTCAGAATTTCCAATACGAGAAGAGCTTCCCTTGAATTAATAAGGTTCATTTTTATTCCCTCTCTCCCCTTTGTTGCACTCCGCGTCTTTATTGTGGAGTCCCCGTTTGATAAGGGGAGGGGAATACGTAAGTTTGTTACGTTTGGTGGCCAAGTGTGCAGACTGCCTAACTCTGAGGAGGAGACGATTAAAATGACGAGAAAAACTGATGCACTGAAACCCATTCTGCTTTATAAAACTGCAAGTACTTTTCTGTAAATATTTCTGTCACAACGCAGATTACATTCAGTGTGGCAGTTATTGAACTATATGAAAGAAAACGGAGTGTACTCTCTTTATTCATGTCAGCAGATATTGGGATTTAGGGTATGATATTTTTGATCTTTTTTTTCCATGGTGGTAATGTGGCGCGTACGAGTACCAAAATTCAGCATGACCAGCTGACTTCCTGCCTTACTGGTGGCTATTTTCAGCCACTAATTGTTTTGGATACATGCACATTTTCAATAATATTGCCTCACAAAACGGAGTCGCAAGTGTTCTTATTTGGAGAATATGGCGTCCAATCGAGGTCCAGGCCAGTGTCCTCTGGTTGCCCCAGAGCCGCGATGCCGTCCCCAAAGTGATTCTGCAGAACATCAAACAATATCCACAATTCGTCGAAATAAGTTTCACTTTCGATATTAGGGATGAAATCATCTTCCAACATCTTAAAGTTCCGTTCGGTAGTCACCGTGCCATGAAGGAATGTTCAATAGCATGTACTGTCATACTGCGACATGTAAAGAAATCCTATGTTGAGAGACATTAAGCCATGTGCCATGGTGTTCCACATGACAGTCTAAATGGTGTTGCTTTAAGTATCCGCGAATGTATCGCTTCTTGTATTTAAATGTTTTCCAAGCTGTCAGAGAGGTCAAAGAGGCAGGTCCATTCGTTTAAACCTTTGACTCTCGTCAGGTGCCTTTTGTTGTTGAAAGTTTGTATAGCTTATGGGACTTAACTACGGGGTCATCAGTCCCTAAACTTACAAACTACTTATGAACTAACTAAGGACGACACAAATATCCATACCCGAGGAGGGGGATTCGAACCCCCGACCGTAGTCGCCGTGCAGACCGTGACTGAAGCGCCTCAGTCCCCTCGGCCACCGCGGCCGGCTCTTTTGTTGTACTGGGCAGTATTAGAGGAAGGAAACGGAAAGCTGAAGTTCTAAACTTTACCTTTAAGAAATCTTTCACGCAGGAGAACCGCTCAAATGTACCATCATCTGATCAACGTACTAATTCAAATGTTTGTAAATCTATGGGACTCAACAGATTGGTTATTAGTCCCTACCTTACAAACTACTTAACCAGAGGTAAACTAAACTAAGGACAACACAAACACCCATGCCCGAGGCAGGAATCGAACCCCGGGCAGCGGACGTCCGCGCGCACCGCAACACGGCGCTCCAGTACGCGCGGCTAATCCACCGCGGCCAACGTATTAATTCCGAAATGGAGGACATAGTAATACGTATTTCCGGTGTAGAGAAGCAGCTGAGAGAGCTAAATACGAAAAAGTCTGCTGGTCCGGATGGAATATCAGTTTGGTTTTACAAAGAGTATTCTGCGGCCTTGGCCCTCTACTTAGCTTGCATTTATCGCGAATCTTTAATTCAGCGCGAAGTTCCTAGTGATTGGAAAAAAGCGCAGGTGACTCCCGTTTATAAGAAAGGAAAGAGAACTGACCCACAGAATTACAGTCCAATATCGTTGACATCAGTTTCATGTAGAATTTTGGAGCATATTCTCAGTTCGAATATAGTAAATTTACTTGAAACGGAAATGCTTCTTTCTGTGAATCAGTACGGGTTTAGGAAACATCGTTCATGTGAAACTCAGCTTGCCCTTTTCTCACATGACATCTTGCGAGCCATGGATGAAGGGCAACAGGGGGATTGTGTTTTTCTCGACTTAAAAAAGGCGTTCGACTCGGTGCCACACTGCAGACTGCTAACGAAAATGCGAGCTTATGTAATAGGTTCACTGATTTGTGACTGGCTGGAAGACTTCCTAAGTAATAGAACGCAGTACGTTGTTCTGGACGGCGAGTGTTCATCAGACACGAGTATATCGGCAGGCATGCCCCAGGGGAGTGTGATAGGACCGCTATTAATTTCTATCTATATAAATGATCTGATGGACAGAGTAACTTGAAATTTGCGGCTGTTTGCTGATGACTCTTTGGTGTATGGGAAGGTATCGTCTTTAAATGACTGTAATAGCATACAAGATGACTTAGAAAAAATTTCTAGTTGGTGCGAAGAATGGTAGCTAGCTCTCAATGTAGGAAAATGTAAGGTGATGCGCATGAGTACGAAAAACAATCCCATAATGTTCGAATACAGCATTAGTAATGAACCTCTTGATGCTGTCGCGTCGTTCAAATATCTAGGCGTAACATTGCAGAGCGATATGAAAGGGGAACGAACATGTAAGGACGGTTGTGAGTAACAGTCGACTTCGGTTTATTGGGAGAATTTTGGGAAGATGTAATTCATCTGTAAAGGAGACAGCGTATAAAATGCTAGAGTATTGCTCAAGTGTTTGAGACCCGCAGCAGATCTGTTTAAAGGAAGACATAGAAGCAGTTCAGAGGCGAGCAGCTAGGTTTGTTACTGGTAGGTTCGACCAATGCGCGAGTGTCACGGAAATGCTCCGGCAACTCAACTGGGAATCGTTGGAGGAAAGACGACATTCTTTTCGTGAAGTTAAAAAAATGTTCAAATGTTTGTAAATCTATCGGACCAAACTGCGTGGTCATCAGTCCGTAGCCTACAAACTACTTAAACCTAGGTAAACTAACCTAAGGACCACACACACACACACACACACACACACACACACACACGCACACACACACCCATGCCCCAGGGAGAACTCGAACCTCCACGGCGAGCAACCCCGCGCTCCGCAGCGAGACGCTTTAGACCGCTCGGCTACTCCACCGCGGCTCGTGAAGTTCTGTCGAGGAAATTAAGAGGGCCAGAATTTGAAGCTGAGTGTAGTACGGTCCTGCTGCCGCCTACTTACATTTCGCGTAGTGATCACAAAGACAAGATAAGAGAAATTAGGGCTCGTACGGAGGCATATAGGCATTCTTTTTTTCCTCGTTCTCTTTGGGAGTGGAATAGGAAAGAAAATGTCTAGTAGTGGTACAGCGTACCCTCCGCCACGCACCTTACGGTGGATTGCGGAGTATCTATGTAGATGTAGATATAGATGTTTAACTTCATAACCAAGGCATGCCTGCAAAGTTGGAAATAAAGGAAGTGCGTGTATGTTAAGACACTTTTCTTTATGATCACCTACCGCCTTCCACTTGCGGTTGTGGTGGTATACTGATCTTGGTCTCGTGCAGTTAGCAGAAGAGGCTGCTCTGTTTACGACTGATACTTCAAGGGATATACAGGGTGCGTCACTGTTGCAACCAAGAACAACACTGAAAGTATGGTAGGAGCTGAAACGTTTGTGTGGCAAAAGTTGTATTTGACAACGGGAACCATAATATGACGTTGTATTTTTGTTGCTAGGAGGCGTCGTTTCACATATGTGAACGTAAACTTTCTTTTAATAGCATGTTATAATTTTGTATTTTTTTCTGATAGTGGCTATCGCGACGAAACCAGTGATGTGTGACAGTAAGGTCTTTGAAGGTCGACGAAAGTCAAATCTTCTTATCATGGATTGTTAGGTATTTCGTATCACTTTGCCACTTATCGAAGCACATGCAATGACAATACTCGGCGGAGCGTATTGAGACGCTATGTTCCGATGCGCGAAGCCGTTCCCCGTCGGGGGCTCGAATCCCCAGTCGGGCATGAATGTTTGTGCTGCCTTTAGTATAAGTTAGTTCATTAGTAGGTTGTATGTTTAGGGAGTAATGACCACGTAGTTAAGTCCCATAAGCTTTACAAACATTTGAACACTCTTTTTTTTCCAATTCTCTCTCGTATATCGTACAAATACTAAACAATCGTCGAATACGGCATATCCCTCTAACATGCCGCTGATATGTAAACAGTTTTAGACGGTTGCGTAATACAACGCAAATATAAACGGTAAGACTAGTATCGTCGAAGTAAGTGAATGTGAATGAAGTATTGCTTCGAAGAACAAGTCCATATGCTTCTCATTTAAGGAGAACGCCGACGAAATTCAATGAGAGTTAGAGACTTATATGCTGAAAAATATCAGCGTACTCATCCTACACGTCGTACATTAAGTATTTGTATGATAAATGGAGAACTGGATCTTTAAGATGTTGTGAACATATTCGTCAAAGAAAATTTACTAACTAGGAAGCGGAAATTGGAACATTTGCCACTGTGGTTCGAGATCATTGTGTTTGTTCGCGTCAGATCGCAGGGAATCTCACATGAGCCAGAGTAATATTGTTCCTATTCTGCTTCACCATGAATATCATCTTTACCATATCAGTCTCCACCAAGAATTAGCTTATATGCATCGTATGGAATTCTGCCGATAGGCTCAACATCAGATTCAGAGGGATGACAGATTTATTCATTTAATTTACTGACGAGGATACATTCACGAACGATAATATGATTTATTTGGCAACTGAAAATCTACGTTAGCTTCGCTAAGTTGCACACCAAACCCATGATCTATGAATGTATGCTGTGGGATTCTGGAGGACGGAAGTATTGGCCACTATTTCTTAATGATAGTATGTACACCAGATACCTGCAAGAAACATTAGTTCAGTTATTGGAAGAAATACCTTTAGCAACAAGGAACAAAATGTGGTACCAACACGATGGGTGTCCGTAACATTTTTCGATTTTTCGCTGATGGCTAGAGATTCCAAAATCGTTGGACTGGACGCGGAGTATATGTGTCGTAGCCGACTCTTTCGCAATACTTGACGCCTCTGTGGGTTGTTGTTGTTGTTTTTTTATTGTAAAAGATATTGTTTATAAAGAAGATCCAACTACACCTGAAGATATGCAGCAAAGAATTGTCAGAGCATGTGCTTCGATAGGTTCCGAAGTGATACGGAATAACACTTAATCCATGATAAGAAGGTTGCAGCGCTGCATTGATACCAATGATCATCAAATCGGAAACCTTCTGTAAATGGACGTTCATGCCACCTTTTTTACTTCCCTTGACCATTAAAAGACCTTACCGTTACACATCGTTGGATTCATATCGATAGCCGCTACCAGGAAATAAGTACCAAACTATAGCATCCGATGAAAAAAAAAATAACTTTCATATCTCTTAACGCCCCCACGTAGTAACATTAAATCAACCTCATATTCTAACACCCGTTGTCCCATGCAACTATTGTCCTACAAACTTCTACTCCAGGGCTATTATTTCTACTCGGAGCTTTTAGTGCTCTGTCAGATTCTTCTTGCAGTATCGTATCTGCTATCTCATCTCCCTTTACTTCGTCTTCCATTTCAAGAATAACATGTTTATTTCCTTTGTATAGAACCTCTATATGTTCCTTCCACCTTTCGGCCTTTCCTTCTTTGCTTATTACTGGTTTTCCGTCTAAATTCTTGGTATTCATACCGCTGTATTTCTTGTCTCCAAATGTGTATCCTTTCTGGTAGGATGTATCTCTTTCCCCTACTTATACATTCTTCTACGGTCTTGCATTTTTCCTCTAGCCACTCCTGCTTAGCCAGTCTGCACTTTCTGTCAACCTAATTTTTCAGACGTCATTACTCCATTTTGCCTGCTTCAATTGATGTATTTTTAAATTTTCTCCTTTCACCGCCGGCCGCGGTGGCCGAGGGGATTGAGGCGCTCCAGTCACGGTCCGCACGGCCACTACGGTCGGGGGTTCGAATCCCCCCTCGGGCATGGATATTTGTGCCGTCCTTAGTTGTAAGCAGTTCATAAGTAGTTTGTAAGTTTAGGGACTGATGACCCCGTAGTTGAGTCCCATAGACTCTACAAACATTTGAACATTTTTTTCTCCTTTCACCAATTAAGTTCAGTATCTCCTGTGTTATCCAATGATTTCTAACATGCTTTGTTCTTCTGCCTATATGATCTTCTGCGTCCTTCATAAATTTATGTCTCAGAGCTACCAACTCTTCTTCTACTGTGTTACTATCCCTCGTTGCATAGAATCCTTGTCTAATGCTTTCCCTGAAACTCTCAACTGCTTCTGGTCCTTTTAATTTGTGTGGATTTCATCTCCGTAATTTTATACCTCTTTGCAGCCTCAAAAATTAAATCTACAGTTCATAACGAAGTTGTAATTAGAGTCTATATCTGCCTCTGGATATGTCTTACACTTCAAAACATGGTTTCTAAACCTTTGCCTTACCATTAGAAAGTCAATTTGGTACCCCCCCCCCCCCCCAGTGTCTCATGGTCTCTTCGACGTATATTACCTTTTTTCATTATGATTAAACTCAGTGATTGTGATGATTATATTATGTTCTGCACAAAATTCTACCAGGCGACCCCTTTCTTTCTTCTCCACAGTCCATATTCACCTACTACATTTGCTTCCCTTTCCTATTACCGAGTTCCAGTCCCCCGTCACAATCAAGTTTTCCTCTCCTTTAACTCTCTGAATGAATTCCTTCATCTCTTCATACACTTCTTCGATCTCCTCATCATAGGCATAGCTAGTTGCTATATAAACTTGTAGTACTGTGGACAGAGTCCTGTGAAATTGGCACCCCTTTTTTGAAAAATGTACATTTTTTCAGAGTTCTAGACAGATATGCAATAGTTCTGGAGTTCTCTGTACAAAATTTAAATGGTTCTGCAAAATTTCGCCGAAAAAATACGAAAGATTAAAGCAAAATTTAGTTTTTTCAAAATAATTTTTTGCTTAATTGTACAGACATAGTTCTGATCACAGTTCTAAATAGCTCTCAAAGAGTTCTACAGGAAATCTAAATGACATTTTTCTGTGCAGATTACTCTTCATGAGATAATTGCAATAATGAGGAATCCATTTACACGCTACTGTGAAGTTGGCACCCCTTTTCTCAAAAATGTGCATTTTTTTCAGAGTTCTAGGCAGATATGCAATAGTTCTGGAGTTCTCTGTACAAAATTTAAATAGTTCTGCACAAATTCGCGAAAAAATTACAAAACATTATAACAAATTTTAGTTTTTTCCAAATAATTATTTGCCTACAAGCGTAAACATAGTTCTGATCACAACTCTAAATAGCTCTCAAAGAGTTCTGCAGAAAATCCTAATGATATTTTTTTGCCCAGATAATAGTTCATGAGCTAATTGCGTAAATGAGGGACTTAAACTACACAAAATTGCGCCAGAGTCGTGTGAAGTTGGCACCCCTTTTTTCAAAAATGTAATTTTTTTTCAGAGTTCTAGACAGATATACAATAATTCTAGAGTTCTCTGTACAAAATTTAAATAGTTTGCAGAATTTCGTGAAATATCGCAATTCTGAATAGTGGGAGAGCTGTGAAGTTGGCACCCCATTTTTCAAAAATGTAATTTTTTTTCAGAGTTCTAGACAGATATGCAATAGTTCTGGAGTTCTCTGTACAAAATTTAAATAGTTCTGTAGAATTTCGCCGAGAAATAGTAAAAATTACCACAAACTTGTTTTTTTTTTTAGTTTTTTTAAAATAATTATTTGCCTATTAGCGCAAACATACTTCTAGGCAAATAATTATTTAGAAAAAACTAAAATTTGTTACAATTTTTGCGCGAATTTGTGCAGAACTATTTAAATTTTGTACAGAGAACTCCAGAACTATTGCATATCTGTCTAGAACTCTGAAAAAATGTACATTTTCCAAAAAAGGGGTGCCAACTTCACAGGACTTGTGGACAGTGTTAGCTTCGTGTCTCTCTTTGCTACGATAATGCTTACCCGCATTCCTGTTTTCTTATTCATTATCAGACCTACTTCTGCGTTACCACCAACTGATTTTGTATTTGTAACCCTGTACTCACCTGAACAGAAATCTTGTTCATCCTACCACCGAAATTCACTAATTCCTACAATATCTGTCTTCAAGCTATCCATTTATCTTTTCAAATTTTCTAAATTACCTATCCGATTAAGAGATAGAACACTCCACGATTCGATCCGTTGAATGCCTGTTTTGTTTTCTTGATGACGTTACCATATTTGTTGGTTACTGTTTGTAATTCTATGGTCATCAGTCCCTAGTCTTACAAACTATTTAAACTAAGTTAAAGTAACCTAAGGACAACACACACATCCATGCCCGAGGGAGGATTCGAACCTCCGACGTGGGAGGCTGCGCGATCCGTAACGTGGCGCTCCAGACTGCTCGGCTACTCCCGCGCGGCCACGTTACCATATTTTTAACCCTTAACTACCATAGACTTTGACAGGAAGGAACACAATCACTACGGAGGGGTCTCTCAGACCTCATTTTTATTTCTTATATATCAAACCAGTGGTTTGCGGAAAGTATAGTTTCATGACTTCCTGTTGTTCATTACAGTTCTTAACTTTTTTTAGCAACACACTATTTATAAAGTGGCGAGAAATAAAACACTATGAAATGTGCTGTATATTTTTATTTTCTGTGTTACGAAAATAACAAAATAAATAAATAAATGAATAAATAAATGAATAAATAAATAAATAAATAAAAATAAAAAATAAAAAAAAGGTCTCTACTCAACCACAGACTATCGTGAGATAGATTATATCACAGATTCGAAACATAATTATATGAAAAAATCCCATTTCAGTTCCGATAAATTTTACGCCAAGTCATCTTTAAGTTTACGATTCATTTTATCAATGTAAAGCGACTACTCCAGTCTGTAAGTCAGTGAAGGGATAAACTTTGTCAAATTTTATTTCTGAAGTATAAAGTAAAAAGTAATTATGTCCTCTTTGACTGCAGAATCATATTTAAGTCTGTTAGAATCCGCATACACTTCACGCCCTGATTTAGTATTATGATCACTAATTATCGCAAAATCAGGTGCCATATCGCTGTCATCAAATTTTTTATCTGAGGTTTTACCAAAGCGTTCTTGGACATCCGTATCTGTCTCACGTCAAACACGTTGAATAGAAGGTTCAGTTTCGCCGCCATAAAAAAAAGTAACATTTAGCAATAGCATGAGACGCTAAGCACTATGGTAGGTCTGTGAGACCTCCCGGGGCTAATAAATACGAAATAAGGAGCAGCACCATGGCAAGAATGCTAGCACGTGTAGCTTGTCAGCCAATAGGAAGGTACACGGAGGAGTCAATTTCTCTTAGCAGGGCCATGTGAAATATTTTGACACAAAAATTCGTAGTGTTATGAGAGACGATCGGTAGTAGTGAAGGGTTAAAATACACTACGATATGTATATTGCGTGTGATATCTCATGTGAACATATACTATGTTCGAACATTATGAACTACCTCGAAGAGAACGACCTATTAACCGATAGTCAACACGTATTCAGAAAGTATCGCTCTTGCGAAACACAGCTTGCCCTCTATTCACATGAAATGATAAATGCCATCGACAAGGAATCCCAAATCGATTCCATATTTCTGGATTTCCGGAAGGCTTTTGACACCGTACCTCACAAGCGGCTTCTAATCAAATTGCGTGCTTATAGAGTATTGCCCCAATTGTGTGACTGGATTGATGATTTCCAATAAAAAAGGACACAGTTCATAGTAATTGACGGTAAGTCATTGAGTAAGACAGAAGTGATATCTGGCGTTCCACAGGAGAGCGTTATAGGTCCCATAAACGATTTAGGAGACAATCTCAATTGCTCCCTTAGACTGTTAGCAGATGATGCGATCGTTTATCGGTTAGTGATGTCAACAGAGGATCAAGAGCAACTGCAAAACGATTTAGATAAAATTTCTACACGGTACAAAAATTGGCAATTAACACTAAATAATGAAAAGTGTCAAGTAATACACATGACCACTAAAAGAAATCCGTTGAACTTCAATTACACGATAAATCAGTCATACCTTAAGGTCGTAAATTCTACCAAATACCTAGGAGTTACAATTATGAACAACGTAGACCAGAGATGTTTGCAAATCTATCGGACCAAATTGCTTGGTCATCAGTCCGTAGCTTAAAAACTACTTAAAACTTGTTAAACTAACCTAAGGTCAGCACACACTTACCCATGCCCCAGGGAGGACTCGAACCACCACGGCGAGCAAGCGCGCGCTCCACAGCGAGACACTATAGACCGCACGGCTACTCCACCGCGGCAAGACCGGAGAGAACACATAGAAAATATAATGGGCAAGGCGAACCAAAGGTTACGTTTCATTGGCAGAACGCTTCGAAGATGCACCAGCTCCACCAAAGAAACTGCCTACATCACACTTCTGCGTTCTCTCCTGGAGTACTGTTGCCCCTTGTGGGTACCTCACCAGTTGGAACTGACGGAACACTTTGAGAAGGTTCAGAGAAGAGCAGCTCGTTTTATTTTATCACGTTACAGGGGGAAAGCGTCACGGTAATGTTGCACGATTTGATGTGGAAATCATTAAAAGAAAGACATTATTCTTTGCGACGAAATCTATTTGCGAAATTTCAATCACCAACTTTTACTTATGAATATGAAAATATTTTGCTAGCAGACACCTACATGGGGAGACATGACCATCCCAATAAAATAAGAGAAATCAGATCGAAAACGAAACGATTTAGTTGTTCTTTCTTCCCGCGCGCCCTTAGAGAATGGAACGGTTGCGAAAAGTTATGAAAGTGGTTAATGAACCACCTTCAATTCACTTAAATGTGATTTGCAGAGTATCTATGCAGTTGTAGATGTATATGTGATCCCCAAATAGTTTTGGGCAGCGTCTGCTCTGGTGCCACTGCAGTGGCTACAGTCCGGCAGATATTTCCGGACCTCGGCGAGATCCAGTTCCACGCTGTCCGTGACAGCCACCCCCGCACACTGGGTGTCCTTGAGCTCGGCCCCTCCTCGCCTGTCGGCAGACACTGTGCGCGTTTTTGCCAGACACCGCCCCCGCCCCCTCCCCCGCTGCGGCTATCTTCTCACCACGGAGACGCCATTAGGATGCGGCGCCGCGCCGCCTATTATCAGACACTGGATTTTCGGTTCAGTGACGTCAGTGACGTTAGGTAACGTGTCCCGGCTGCCAATCAGGCGCCCCCTATCTCCGGGCGCCGCTTTCTTGTCCACCGCCCACTTCACTGGCTTTGCTTCCCCCTTTTTTTTCCTCCCTTCTTCCACTTCCCTTTCGCTTTCTTCTCTTTCGTTTGAAAATGAAGCGACCACCGGCTATCGGGCTTCCGAGTTTCCTCTTCAGTTCCAGAGCCCTCGGCTTCTGCAAACATTCCGACGCGTGCACCGATCGTCACAGATTGGCTGAAGGATTTGAGAGTGCCACAGGCACAACAACTGCACTAAACATTATCCAAACATGGATTGGTATATTATTTTAGCATACGCAGGTGCATGAAATACACACATAAAAATAACTACGTTCCAAGGTCTCCTAAATACTGAATGTGTGTATTGCGTCAAGCAAACAGTTGCTTAGAATGTCCATTGTCGTCGATCAATCCGCACAAGCATGCTGACCATGTATGAGCAGCGCCATTGCGGCGGAGTGAGTAAATACGAGGTATGTCCACAAAGTAAGTTCCCTTTGGTTATATAAAACAAAAGTGTACAGATAGAGAAAAAATATTTATCGTACAAAAAATACAACTATTAAACTACTTTTCTACATAGCTTCCGAAATTTTGTAGGCATTTGTCATAGCGTGCCAGAAGTCTTTGTATGCCTTCTTCTTGCCGCCTGTTTATTTAGCCATATGTTAACATGTTCTTTCAGTTCGTTATCATTACTGAAGTGTTGACCACCATGGACAGGATTTAGAGGTAAGAAGAAACTCGCTAGGAGCGAGACCGTACGAGTATGATCAAACACGTCCCAGTGAAATTCCCGTAAGAGTTGTTTGGTCACATTCGCCTTGTGAGGTCGGGCGGCAACGTGAAGGGAAGAAGAAGACTCCTTTCATCTCTTCTTACACCTAAAATCTGTCCTTGGTGGTCAACACTTCAACGATGATGACCTGAAAGAACATGTTTGCCACATGGTTGAATACACAGGCGGCAACCTTCTATGAAGATGGCACACAAAAACTTGTCACACGCTATGACAATTGCCTACAAAATTTCGGAAGTTATGTAGAAAAGTAGTAGAACAGTTGCAGATTTTTATGCAATAAATGTTTTTTCTTTATCTGTTCACGTTTGGCTTATATAACCAAACGGAACTTACTTTGTGGACATACCTCGTATATTGTGTGGAGGAGTCAGCCATCTGGAGCACTAATCGGAAACATATTTGCTTGATGAAAGTGTTCCACATGTACTTTACAGAATATCACCGCAAATTTTAAGAAAAGGAAAGGTAAGACTTCATGAAGTGTTAAAGAGAATCGAAGTGGAAGAGGGGATAAGTGATGTGTTTGACATGGGGAAAAATTTAGTGTTATGCACATGTAAGACGAGCGGAGGGGTCAAGAAGATCAATTTTAAAGCGGAATGGTGAACCGAAGAAGTAAAAGGCAAGCTATTACTAGGTCTGAAAGGTTAATATAAAAATGGAAAGACATGTTTCAGAAGAGTATGCTATACGAGACGGAAATAGACCGGGAACATCTTCAATATTAAGTAGTAACTAGTTGGCCCGTGCGAATAATTCGCACTCTATACTGATCAGTCACAGATAGGTAAGACAGTAATGGAGAAAAGGAAGTTGCAGGTACACATGTATAACAGATAATAAACTTTAAATACTAGCAATAAAAGTTACTCTCAATGTAGGAAAATTTATATAAATAAATACAGTATGATTAATTGTGAAACATCACAATCAGATATCGACTTTTCATGGTAATTTTATTTATTGAAAATTTGTTTATTTTAAAATTTCTTTGATAACTAAGGTAGTAGTTATAATGTGATCATCGTTTACTTTTTGGCTGTATGTGTCTTTAGTACAAACATCTCGTGATAAACTACGCTTGCGTAATGAGACTAAACAACTGAAAGAGCTGTCGTGTCAGTTAGCTAAAGTATTTGTGTATTTTTCGTCGTTACAGCTACGTGTACAACCGAAATTGTGTGATAAACTATGCTTTACATCGACGTGTATAACCGAAATCGTGTGGATAACTATGCTTGCATCAAAGAAGGTCTCTGGCTTGCATCAAGAATCTAATCTACTGCAAGATCTGACGTTCAAGTTAGTTAAAGAGAATGTAAATAAATAGGACCTTTTACATTGCTCTGATATCGGCTGTGCAGACTAAGTTGATACTCAGTGCGGTGGCTGATGGGAGCAATCGTAAATACATGCCTCATTTACGATCGTTCGCCAAATATTAACTTAGATGGTACGAACAGTAAAAAATTTTTCAAAATCAATTTTTGTGTGTGAAAACAATGACATTAAACTATCTTTGTGTTTTTCCTCATTAGTTGAGAACGAAACCTTGAAAATGATATCACAATCATTAATTTTGGATAAGTAATACGGGGAGATATGGCGTACCCACAATAAACACTGATGAGATATAATATACATAATTCTTCTTCGTGTTTTGGCCTCCTTTTCCGCACTTGCAGTTATACAATTTGCGTAGGTAATGGGACCGTCTTATACAACTGTAAATTAGCCTACTTTAGATCAGACGCGTTTCGCTTATTCTAAAGCATCTTCAGTGGTCAATAATTTTTATGTTGTCCTCTTTATGTGTGATTTGTAGCACATTGTCACTTGCTGTTACTATTTATATTTACACTTATTACAGTTACAATTCTTTTAAAAGTTTTTGAAAAATAACCATTTCTGTGGCCTGGCAGGCTGTGTAAAAAGTGTAAATATAAACAGTGACAATGTGCAACAAACCACACATGAAGAGGACAACATAAAAATTGTTGACCACTGAAGATGCTTTAGAATAAATCGAAACGCGTCTGGTCTAAAGTAGACTAATTTACAGTTGCATAAGACGGTTCCATGGCCTATACAAATTGGAGAAATAATATGTATGATAATTCTTGCTTTACCATGTGACATGGAAGACGCAAAACCGATAGGAAGGAAAGGAAGGAAGGGTAGGGTTTAACGTTCCGTCGACAGCTTGTTCAGTAGAGACGGAGCTAACGATCTGAGCTTTGTGTAAGGATGGGGGCAGCGGCGAATTAGCCGCGCGAACTGGGACGCCGTGCTGCGGTGCGCGCAGCCGATCGTCGTCGGGGGTTCGAGTCACCCTTCGGGCATGGATTTTTGTGTTGTCCTTAGGTTAGTTTACCTTAGTTTAAGTGATTTGTAAGCTAAGGAATAATGACCTCACAGTTGAGTCCGATAGATTTACAAACATTTCAACATTTTAAGGATGGAGAAGGAAATCGGCCGTACCCTTTGAAGGAAACCATCCCGGAATTTGCCTGGAGTGATTTACGGAAATTACGGAAAATCTAAATCTGGAGGCCGGAGATGGATTTGAACCACAAACCTCCCGAAAGCGAGTCCAGTGCGTTGCCACTGCTGCCACCTCGCTCGGTATAGCCGATAGGACACTGGTGATAGATGACGCAAGGGAAACATCAGAACTTGGTGCGTCGTGGCTGAAAGTGAATGCTGTGAATATACTGGGCTGCACGACCAACGTTATCTGCTGGTCCGCAAAAACCTAACCAATTCTAACTCCAAAGAAACTCAACACCGAAGAGCCAAAGAAATTGTTACACCTGCCTAATATCACGAAGGGCTCCCGGGAGCACGCAAAAGTGCCGCAGTACGTGTTATGGACTCTTCTAATGTCTGAAATAGTGCTGGGGGGAATTGAAACGATGCATCCTCAAGGCTGTCCAGTAATCCGTACGAGAGAATGGATATCTCTTTTGAACAGCACGTTGCAAGACAGCCCAGATATGCACAATAATGTTCATGTCTCAGAATATTGGTGGAATTGAATGTGTTTAAACTCTAAGAGCGTTCCTGGAGCGTGTAGGGTATCGAATTGTCCTGTTGGAGTTGTCCTACTCCGTCGGCGTGCACAGTGGACATGAATGGATGCAGGTGACCAGTCAGGATGCGTACGCACATGTCACCTATTAAGCGTCATATCCAGACGTATCACGGGTCCCATATAACTCCGACTGCACACGCCCCACGCAGTTACAGAGCCTACACCAGGTCGAACAGACCCCTCCTATGATGCAAGGTCCAAGGACTCATGACGTTGCCTCCATACTTGTGTACGACCATCAGCTCGATACATTTGAAAACGAGACTCGTACGACCAGGCTACGTGTTTCCTGTCATCCTGTCATCAATAGTTCAGTGTCGGTCTTCACGGGCCCAGGCAAGGCGGAGTGGACCTTAGGCCCCAAAAGCCCGTGTCAATGATATTTCGTCGAATGAATCGCACTCTGACACTCGTTCAATGCCCATCATTGAAACCCTTAACAATTTGCGGAATGGTTGCACTTCTGTCACGTTGAACGATTCTCTTCAGTCGTGTTGGTCCCGTTCTTTCAGTATATTTTTCTTGCCAGAGCAGTGTAATAGATTTAATGTTTTACTGACTTCCCGATATTCACGGTGCACTCACGAAATGTTCGTACGGGTAGATCCGCGCGCCTCATCGCTAGCTCAGCGATACTGTTTTCCATCTTTCGTGCCGCGACTATAACACCAGGTTGAAATTCATTTAAATCGTGACAACCTGCCACTGTAGCAGCGAATATGTTCAAATGTTTGTCAAGCTTATGGGATTTCATTACGGGGTCATCAGCCCCTAAACTTACAAATCACCTATAAATTATTTTTCAGACAAGATATACTGGCTGGCCAGTTATTACTTTTTTCTTTACCGACGATAGTCTCACACATAAAGAAATAAGGACGAAAATAAAACAAGCTTTCCGAACAGGGTTCCTTCTTCAGGGAAGAGAAGGGAAGAAAAAAGGAATGGGAAAGGAAGGGGAAGGTAATTCACGACCTAAGTAATGAGGATGGTGTTTGAGGATTGTGAAAGTCAGAGATACTGTATATTATTAGTGAGCCAGGCCAAAGAGGATATATATATATATATATATATATATATATATATATATATATATATATATATATATAACCAGAGAGGAGAGATCAAACAGTAAAGAGAAGACAAGGTGAATAAACCGAATGTTGTGTGTGTGTGTGTGTGTGTGTGTGCGTGGCCTAAATTTACGCTAACCCGTCCCCCTCCTCATCCTCAACTCACCTATCCATTATCCGTTCCTTACATTCCTCTCTTTCTCTCTCTCTCTCTCTCTCTCTCTCTCTCTCTCTCTCTCTCTCTATATATATATATATATATATATATATATATATATATATTGACAGAGAGAGAGCGAGGAACGTAAGGAACGGATAATGGATAGGTGAGTTGAGAATGAGGAGGGGGACGGGTTAGCGTAGATTTAGGCCAGGAGGGTGGCGGGTGGAGAGGATATGTTGGAGGACACGTTTCCATCTCCGTAGCTCTCAGGGATTAGTGTTAGTTGGTAGTATCCAAATGGCACGTGTTACACACGTGCCAAGGTCCCTGGAGTCATGCTGGAGGGCATGCTCTGCCACAGGGTATTGGGTGTCCCCCAGGCGAACAGTGCGTCTGTGGCCATTCATCCGCTCAGCCAATTTATTAGTAGTCATACCAACATAAAAGGCCACACAGTGGACACATGTCAATTGATATATGACGTGTGTTGTCCCGCATGTGGTCATGCCTTGAATAGGGTAGGTTTTTCCTATTGGGGGGCTGGAGTATGTGGTAGTAGGAGGATACATTGGACAGGTTTTGCAGCGGGATCGATTGCAGAGATAGGAGCCATTAGGTAAGGAGGGTGGTTTTGGTATGTTGTAGGGTATGACGAGGATGTTGCGGAGGTTGGGAAGACGGCGGAAGGCTACTCTGGGTGGTGTGGGAAGAACACTTTGGAGTGATGACCTCACCTCAGAGCATGACTTGAGAAAGTCAGAGCCCTGACGGAGCAATCTATTGAGGCATTCCAGGCCAGGCTGATACAGGGTGACTAACTTACATTATAGACAGCATAGACATCAATGCCCGAGGGAGGATTCGAAAACCCCTACAGGGAACGAACTTGCGCATCGGAGCATAGCGACTCTATGCACTCGGCCACTCCGCTGCGGCTTGTAGCAGGTGTAAGCGATCTAACGCTTGCACCAGACACCTGTTTTATACAGGCGTTTCCGAACACAGCGCCCTCCTCTCAGAGTTTACATTTCTCAGCGTTTCCCTGTACCAGTTTCTCTGGCTTAGCAGTGTATAATCTTCAAGTGATAAAGGCATGAAGAGTGCGTAATTCTGAAGAATTGCTTTGTGTCACTGTCTTGTACTTTTATTTATTGAACTTTATTTTTATTTTTTAAGCCTGGATGCGTGAAGTTTGTAAATGAAATATATAAAAAAGTCCTGTCTTTGAGAAAAATAACTTTGTTTTGGGAAATAATATGTTTCAGTGCGCATCAGTTGCTTCATAATCTATTAAGACCATTTTTAGTGCTCATAGCTGTTTCAGAAATTGCTCGTTACTGTTTCTAACCAAGTTTTGAAATGAACACAGTATTATTTTTTACCTTCACAACAACTAACTGAATCACGAGTGTGATTTTTTTTTCATTCAATATTATTTCAAATTCCCTGTGACATGACATCGGTTACCTTTAATCTTGTCCTTTGTTGAGAAGATGAATAACGTTCTTCTTTCCTCTCTTCAGTTCACAATTCTGCTGTTTACGGAGTGTATCACCTGGTGTGATGTTAGTAACGGCATTGAGACAATTTGTAGATCGTAAGCGATTAACGACCTTCACAGATCTTCGTTTTCTTGTAACTGGTGTCACACGATGAATGTAAGAAAGAAATACATTTCGCAGTGAAACATCATTCAGCATTCTATATGTTTTTATTATTTTTATTAATTCTTTAATGTATCTGTAAGCAATGTGTTTAGAGTCTAACCATTCCATCTTGTATTTATGGTGTTCATAGTTACACATGACATTGGCACAAGCTGAGAGAACGCTTGGTAGTCTCGACATCTAGAAGAGGGATTAGTCAAATTGTGTCGACATCCATCCGCCTGTGCTACTTTCTTGTAGACTGTTTATCAGAATTCGGATCTTCCGAAACACACAGAAAACATGGGAAACATCATAAGCAAAGGAGCCAAAATCACTTGTTTGAAATTCCTTTATTGAGATCGGTTTTCGCAAATCTACGTTACCATCTTCAAGTCTATTTTATATATATATATATATATATATATATATATATATATATATATATATACACAAATTGAAAGTAACTGTATCATATTACATAGTACCACATTTAACATAATGTAATTACGTGCCTATTTAAATATTATATAGTAATCTTTGGCGATGTTTACTTTCTGTCTGTGATTGAAGACGGGTATGTCGAAAATGAAGCATTTTTATGTGTACGTTAAAATATATTACACCCACGCAGCGATCCCATAATTCAGATCGTCTGATTGCAAACAAAGTCTTGTTACAATGTTGTACCAGGGATTTTCTATAAAATATGCTCACATTGCAAATATCGATGTATATTGCATTGTTACACCCAATGACATCTGATTTTAAAATAACCTACGTAAAATTGTAAATTTGGTTTAGTGGACTTACTGCAGTATTATATTTAGTTGTCATGAATAAAATGGCCCATTGAAACTCCATTTGCTTTTATAAAGTCATTAGTAAAATAAACCATAAATACACTATTTACACTGTCTCAGTATAAAACATGATGATATTATGGAAGCATAAAGTTTGTTTTCAGAACCTGTTGTTATAACTGAAAACGTTACTACAATATCTATGTAAATAATGATGTTAAATGTGCTACTACATAATATGTTACAGTTACATACAATTGCTACTGTGTTATGTATGTCTAACAGACTTGGAGATGGCTTTATAGACTTTCCGAATATGGTCACAATAGAGGGATTTTAAACAAGCGATATTGTCCCTCTGCTTATCTACATTCGCATTACAAGCTATTAGGTCGCACCACCGGCTTGAATGATGTCAAGTATATACAACGCATTAAAAACTTTTGCTAATCAAGGAAAAATGTAAATGAGGGTGTGTTTAAAGGAAAAGACTATACAGCGAAACGATAAATTGTTTCATCTGTCGCAACAGTCGCATGAATACGTAGAACTCAGAAAATTATATATTGCTATTCAAACACGACGATTCTGGAGACTGTGAATGCTTATAAAGTGGAACGAGTAGAATTTCGCAATCACAAATATTGCTTTCAGCGTATGTGTACGTGTTATTCATTTTTCAAAGGTGACAACACATTTACTCATAGCGTTCCAGTAACACATTAAAATATCCGTAACATCAGCCGGAAAGAGCAAAGTATGCGTGGGAATAACAGTGACGTCAAACCTTTCGTGTGTAATACCATTTAAATAAATACAGCGAATTCTACAGAACCCGCCCACTACCAGTGGAAAGAGTTCTAATATAATGAATGGGAGGTGCGTCTTGCCTTTTGTAGTGTGTCCATGGTCACTCTCATGTATTAAGGGGAGACGGAGGGCAATTTTTATCCCTACACTGCCAATGTTATTTACCCTCTGAATAGGTACACATTTCAAAACAACTATAAGTGATAAAACAATAAAAGTTTCTTGTTATATATATATATATATATATATATATATATATATATATATATATATATATATATATATATGCCTCAATTTACAAGTAAAATGAAAATAATACCTTTTATTGTTGGAAGAAAAAAAATTTTCTTTCAGTAGTTAAATTTAACTTTTTTTTAGCACATTAATTATTACTAGTATTGCCATGGTCGAAATTCGACCAGTTGAATTTGCAAAGTCATGAAAATGAAATAAATAAATAAGTTTGATGTAATTGGAATTTATTGAGCTCTGAAAATTTATAGGTTTTATGTGAATGCTTTGAGAACAGTTGAAAGAAAGAGCAAAGAGGAAACACGAGGTATGAAAAAATGAGGGAATTAACTGCTGCAAAATAAAGCTGATCATATCTGAAAACTGGTTTCCTTAATAGAATCCCAACTTTTTCAAATGTTTGTCCATGAGATTTATTAATAGTATTTGAAAATGAGGAATAATTGGGAATTGCGTTCTTTGGAACTGGAAAGGTAAAATAGTGCCCGAATAAGTCATACGTACATGGGAAATCAAAATTCACCTTTTTTCTATTATTCCAGTTAAACTTGGAAATCAATAGAACTATTATATGAACATTTGATACTTATTTTGGTTCCATTAACTAATACTTCCTTTGTATTCAAATTTCTGATAAGAAGACAATACAATTCACTTTTAGTTGTAACTTGTGTGTTGGCGTATTTATTTGATGATTATTGTAATGAATCTGAATATATTAATACTGCGTTCATAAACTGAATTGTCTAACTATATTTAAAAACTATGTTTATAAGTTAAGAATTGAACATTACGAAAAATTTAAAAAAATGAGGGGGAAGTGGGAATCGAAGCCGGGGCCTTCAAGCGCTAACCAAGTGAGCAGTGAGCTAATTTTACTTTTACCAATATGGCACTTACAACGGGTTATGATATAGTGACAAAACTTACGGAGAATTTGGAGTATCATCCTAAAATTTCTTTTCCTTTTTACCACTCTTGACGACTGCGTGCGCACATAATTTTTATATTCGCAACATCTATGACAAATCAACTTTCGAATTATTTACGTTTCATTGGCCTTCTGGTATGATTAATATTAAACATCTGTACCCTCAGTTTCGTGTTAGCATATTTATATAATGATAAAACAGTTTCTGATTGTTTGGTGGTTCTCAGTTTACTTGTAATAACTTATTACCATCTGCAGTACAAAATGGCCAAATTTCATATTTCTAACCCCGTTAGTTTATCGAATTCTGCCACCTGAAATTTTAAAATGTTGTTTTGAGAAATATCCTTTTAAAGTTTAATATTGCAATTCAAGTATAGTTATCGATGAGAATTACTCACCACTAATATTTTCCTGCACCATACTGAGCATCATCTGAATCATACTGATCTTCTTTTTTTATTTTGGGCCCTCTTCTTTTCTGTCTGGCTTCTTTTGTGCATTTTAAATTAGCAACATCTGCATTGCGGATTTTCTTTTTATCTATTTGCCCCAAGGATTTCGTAGTATTTTCACTAGATTTTATGCCCAATAATTCCAAAATATACAGTTTTCTAGTTGCACCATCATTGAAGCATAAAATATCATCGTAAACACCAAATTTAAGGGTTGTAAGCTGAACAAATACAGTTTTCGGTAACCGGGTCCAAATGACAGAATTCAAACATTCATTAAAATTTTGGGTTTTCCCACGAAGACATTTCTTCAACAATGTATCTTTACAAAGTTATCTAAATTTGGGTTTAATTTCATTCATTAATGATGCAGGTAAAAAATGTTTGTGGTCATATCTAGCATTTCTCCTGTAGTTGCACCAAATGTCAGGATAATTCGAGCAAAGAGCGTGCACTGGATTTTCATGTGTGGAAAGCTTATGGAAAAAGGTAGCCCATACAGCTTTTTTCATGTTTTCTAAATTCCCTACATTTATTCTTATAGCGAAGCCATAATAATTATTTAATCTATTTCAACCTTTACCACCTATCTTCTTACCATCTTCCAATACTATTTTCTTACTTTTCGTTTGATAATCTTCTCAACCTGGACCCCGTTCTATTCTGGACATGCCAAATGGACTCTAATGTAGGACCATAGGGTTGTTCTGCGCATACCGGTTCATAAGCCTTGCTGTAACAGTCCTCTAAATACAGAACGTCAGGGAAACCATCATAACTCACGAAAAACTATCGTATTTACATGAAACAAAAACTGTTTTACGCAGGAAATACCACGCATTTCAAATACGCTAAAATCTAAAAATCGGTCTTTTGAGCCCGCTAACTTTTCGTCTTCCCTTAAGCAAATACAATGTAGCCAGTAAAACGCTTGATTCCATAGTTTATCGAATCTCGATTGATGTGCCAAATATTTGACTTTAATCATGTAATCGAAATAAATATTTAGAAGTAGTTTGACATTGTGCTTAACACATGTTGGAAGCAGAGGCGGATCCATTACGCCCAATCAAACGTAAGTCTCACAGTTTTGAAGGCTCAGTGCAGTGATAGCTAATTATTTAAAAAAAGAAAAAGAAAGAAAGAAAAAAGAAAAAAAAATGGTGGTGATAGAGTTGCTAGGGGGGGGGGGGGGAGGGGCGAAGGGATACGCTTATGGTTGGAAGCCATTAAGTGCTGCCATTATCAGACACTGAATGAATATAGAGTAATTTGCGATCCATTTTATCTCAGTGGTTAAATCAGACTTGTCTTGAAATGTGTGTTGTACTACGATACAGTTTTGCAGACGGATAGAGTGATGTATGCCGATAATGAATGCAAAATGTAAACAAGCTATAAATTGAAACATCTCGCCTAATGATGTCGTTTTACGGCTTATCATTGTAAGCGGAGGATAGTTTTTAATTCGTGTAAGTGTCTGTCATATAATATCTCCTGACCTGCGCCGTACAGCGATATAATTTTGTAGATACGTTCACCTATAAATTTTTATACTGTCTACAAAGTATGTTTTAAATAGAGTTAGCAGTTAAAAAATAATAAATTAAAAAGTTATGGTAGATGCTAAGGTCTGCCCTTATTAACAGTTAAAATGTAGTAACCGATAAACGTTTCCCGTTTCACCATTTTTAGGGTCTGTCATCGAGAAAACGTTTCGTAAAGGTTTCAAATTACATAAGAAGTTTGGTGGAGGTAGCTATGTGTTACCATTGTCGAATAATGAATGAACGAAGTTTAGTGTCGTTAGCCAATCAAACAGTTTCTAATAGTAACGCCTTTATTCTAGCTTTAAGCTTTACGTAATGCTATTTATAACTTTTAATGACTGAAAAAGTGAGCATTTAATTTCTTTAATGAGTCAGTAACAATGCGAATTATTCACATTCCCACACACACACACACACACACACACACGCACGCACGCACGCACGCATGCACAGACACACACACACATATATATATATGGTGGTATAAAAATTAAGGTTTCGGACACGGAAATCAAATGATATATCCACATATGTCACGTATTTTAATACTTTCAGATTCACTTATCGAAACCTATAGATGAACACCTTGCATATACAGTACATAAGACATGATGGTCTGTTCGTGGAATCGAATCTCGGTCGTAGTAGAGATTTACTACTTTTCGTTTAACCTAGTTTTTGCCGATCAATGATGTAAGAAACCGCTAGGAATGGCACTTTGTCATGATTGCACGTTATACCGCTTTTGGCGAATCCCAGGTTGGAACATTGCTTTGGTTAGGGACACGCAGGTCACCCACGTCGCTCCCAACAGATCTGTGCCAGGCTAATGTGTCACACGAAATTGGCAATTTTGCTACCCAAACATCAAGGCTTAGTGGATGAAGATAATCGAAAACGAAAATTGTAGATAAATATGTAGAACATTTGCAGTCAAAATTTAAGCCATGTATTATGGTTAGTTATATAGATGTTTGAAGGACATGATGAAGAAATCGCGAAAAATCGGTTTTGTGATTTAATTCGTAGGTGCGTTAAGATTGAACCTCTAGATATCACTAAGGGATAAAGAGTCCGAGACAATTTAAAAATTAGTTTGAGAGTATCGTCTTAAGACAGTTTGCAGTGATCACAAGGTATAGAAGTGGCTGTCCCCACAATTGATAGTTCCGATCCCCAAAAATCATTATTTTTCGTGTTTTCCTATGGAACCAATCATGAACTGGGGCTTTTATAAGCCATACAAGAACCGCTCCACGCAACTTGTAATGTAAAAAACCGATATTTTTTTCTGAATTTGGGAGGACTGCAGAAAATGTGAAAAGTTTAAGTATTGACCCTGTACTTTAGGGGAGCTGTGGTATGCTCATTCTTCTCATAGGTATACAATTAATAACTCTACTATCAATATAATCCGAGACATTTAAATAATCGCATTTCCTCACGTGAGTTTCCTAACATACTAATTAATACGTGATAAAATTCTTTGATCCGTTCATACTTCGTATATTAATAAAATAGTCTACCTTTCTGTGTTAAGCAATAACCGAATTTTTTGTGGGTGCTGGGTGGCCAATGTTTGAAATCATTCATGCCCAGATATACACAGTTTCAGTAGTAAAGGAAGAAACACGAAAAAAGATGTATTTCGTATGTCAGAGTTAACTAAGTACAAAAAATAGCATTTTCTCACTTTCTTCATTACCGCTGTTGCAATAGATTAATCGGTGTTGTAGGATAAGGGTATTGATTATGAAATATAGCACATGTATTTTGTATGGTAGACTTTCACCGTAATACCGGTCATTGCTGAAAAGTTCCTTAATTAATTTATAAGTTGTAAATGAGAATTATACATTAGGCAATGTTTTGCACTTCGTTTAGTACATTGTGGGACAAAGAGTTTGAATTTTTGGTTCTTCTTCAGGAAATAGTTCCTACTTAAATATTTAATTTTGAGTTCTTCAGTCGCGCAGGAATAGCCGAGTGGTCTGGAGCGCCACGATACGGATCGCGAGGCCTCCCGCGTCTGAGGTTCAGATCCTCCTCGGGAATGGATGTGTGTGTTGCCCTTAGGTTAGTTTAACTTAGTTTAAGTAACATTTGATTTTGAAATTTTTTTTGAGTTCTTCAAATAGGTCCTGGATAGGAGAAATTTAGAAGTTACCGTACGGTATCTAATTTAGGCTTCTCTTGTAGTGGGACTTAACATTTGAAAATTGTAGTAAAATAACTGTAACTGACGTCAGTAACATATTTTTAAGGAGTACTTATTATTTAGCATTACTGTAGTTTTTTTTTTTTTTTTTTTTTTTTTTTTTTTTTTTTGTTCTGAGGTATACCAACTACAAAGAAGAAATACATTGTATGGTACTTGCGATGAATGTGATTGTCGCAGCAACGGACAGATTATAACATTCGACCAAATACCTGCAAGACCAAATCTGGTATTCTCCATTTTTTTTCCTGAATTTCTATTTGCAACGTGAACATGTGTATTTCACACAACCATTCCAAGTACGTAACTAATGTATACTTTTTGGAAGGCATGTCCAGTGATGAATTGAAGTAAATCAATATTTACAAGCTTGTAATTCTCTATTCTGCAAATTATTTCAGTCACAAAGTAACTAAATCTTTCCTGTTGTATTTCTAATATTAATAACCGAAATATGGCGGAAGAGTCACCATAATATCAATGGTAATGAACATAATTTCTGTCATGTTCGGGACATCAGGGCAGTGACAACGTTTTCCTTTCGTTTCATTTCGAAGCATTGTTTGCCGGAACTAATAAATGGGAGAGCTAACAGTGATTTTCCCGTGCCATTTACCGTTTAATTCATACAGATCCCTGCTAAACTAATCTGCATTATGTTATGAGGTTTCGTAATTTTCTAGAGTTCTGCACTTTTTAATTATATTTCATTGGATGAAGCCAATAAACTGCAGAGCGGACAACGGTTCCCCTGTGTAATTTACCGCTCAGTGTATGTGGTTCCCTATGAAACTCATCTGCGTTACGTTTTGTGGTTTCGTCTTTTTCTAGAGTAGCCTGCTTTTTAATTCTTTGTGACGGGAGGGAAACACAAAGCAAAACCGCAGTGATCAACTATTATTTTGTAAAGAAAATGCTTGCTTTGCATCCAGTAACACGAGGAAGTGGTTACAATTTTTGGATAGCGGTATTCTGGATGCCAGTTCATTCCCTGTCTCCTCCAATATAATTATCATCTTAGGTGCTCTGTCAAATTGCTGTCACGTTAAATACCGTATAAAAATACGAAATCTTAATCAACAGTTAAACAGTGAACGAATTAAAAAAACCTTCAGAATATCACTGTGGAAACATCTAAATAAATAATATTTTTCGACGTTTTCCTTACGACAGCGACCGCACCAGATGAATTATGTACATTAGATCAGAACGCAATGAGCTTGAAAATGGCAATATGTCTAAATAGATCTACTGCACAATAAAAGATAATAATATCATTTAAGCAGCTACCTGGATCTATTTAATACATAATGTCTGTAAGACATCAAACGTGCTGCGGCCCCCAACAGAATAAATCAGAGAGGAAGTTACACTCACCTGCTGATCTGCAGTCCTTGGACCCTAAATTCGTCAGACTTCTTCTCTTGGCAGGTGTTTTGTCGCCTTATTTTTAGATTCATTAATTGAAAATAGGACAGTAGAAAGGTTACAGAACAAATAGGCAGAACTGTGGTGAAATCTGTATCCATAAAGATACGACGAACTTGAGGTAGCCCTGTTGCATGTTTAATATTATTTCACAAATAAGACTATTTTGCCACGAAACTACCTTGCTGTAGGTCAAAGAATTACTAACCATAGTCAAGAAGTAAGCACATTTTATACAGGTACATTTGCAGTCCCTAGAGAGAGCGGAGAGTTGTTGAATTAGAGAGAATGTTGCTAGCCATGAAGTCGTAGTACTAAAATCAGGGCAGGGGCCAAACGGCCTAGTTTACCTCACTATAAACTGAATGGTAAGTGTACTTTCCTAATACGGCGGTAACTTCCGCCCTAGACTGTCCGCGAAGTAGATACTTCGAAGCTCTGCAACCGAATTGGCGGTGCTTGTCTGTTCGCCGGGCACGGCACCGCAGTGTGCTTCCGCTGTTCAAAAGTAGTCCATGTAGCCAACCTTACAGGTAGGGGAGAGAAACCTTGGCGAAGCTTAGCCCTTGCAGGCGGCACTGTGTCTCGGACATTCAGTTTGGGACACCTGTTTGGAGAGCGGGACAAAGCTGGTATGCTCCGACACGGCGTTGCTTCCGGTTGCTTTTAAATTTAACGGCTACAGGAAATTCTCCATTTTCAGCAATTTCTAGATTAAACAAATGGGTAATGTAGAAATTGCTCTGTTCCTCCCATTCGATTGTCCTCTAAGTAAGCAATCTTTCTGTAATGATCCGTGGTTGGTGAAAATAAATAAACCGTCCTAAATTAATTGATTTAATTTTGCTACTTTTTAATTAAGGTCCCTTCCGGTCTGTTATTGGTATCGGGGAGTTTGTAATTTTACAGGCAACTCGAATCCGTGGTCGGAATAACATATTTAATTTTATTTAGCTCTGATTTATTTCTTATGGCAGAGCAGTCGCGGCCGTGCTTTGTGTGCCCACAAAGAGTCTGTGCGTTACAACCGTTGCGGATCTAATTATTACAGATGAAGCAGAACGGTTGTGGATATCTGGAAGGAAGATAATTGTGACACAGGTATTTATTAACGTTGGTGCTTTTTTAAAAAAAAATCTTTATTATAATATCAAACAATACAACCCATTACCTAAGACTAAAATGGGCAATAGTATGATACATAAATTTCTTACGGCTAACTGGTGACATTACATTTCATTACATTACATGTTTCTGCAGAGACCACTGGACACCTTGCTGGTTGTTGACGTTTATAATGGTTGATGTGTATGATATGTTGTGTTTTACGCTACTGCAGTGGTGTTACATGTGTGCCAGCATTACAAACCTGCTTGTGGTGGCCAGCTCACCGAGCGAATCCCAGTGAGCATGCCTCTGGCACTGGGCGGCCAATTTCTTTTGTCACCACAGCCCCCCCCCCCCCCGCAAAAATTTTTCCCCTGTGTGTCTTATTCTACTATTTAAGAAAAACCTACATCTAACTTACGTATATGGTGTAATTCGGTGTTTGCCACATCTAACCCCCCAATCCAGGGGATGGCGGATTCTTCCATTGCTGGAGACCAGTCCATCCCCCGGCGGCATGGCAGATGTGGCTGTCTCAATCGGGTATTGGGTCGGATCCGGTTATTGATTCAGGTTAAAGTCCCGAAGCACTTTGCGCGAGACATTATTGGCGATTTCGTCGAGTACTCGGAACGTGTCTGGGGTTCTTTTGAGTTCAAAGGTGTTATTACTAGGCAGAGCCCTTCTGAGATCCGCAGCCACGTCGTCATACGTAGGACACTTATAAATGATGTGTTCTGGCGTGCCTATCTCGGCATCACAGGCACAAGCTGGCGTAGCCTGTCTCCTAAACCGACATAGATATGTCGGAGATGGACCATGCCCCGTGAGGAAGTGCAGCATCCCCCTAGATGGTTTGAAATGTTTCATACCCAATCTTTCCTGGATATCTGGCAGGAGAGCGTGAGTTCTCCTCACAGATTCCTCTTTGTCCCAAGATTGCTGCCAAAGTTGGAGCCCTTTCTGTCTGATCTCCGTTTTACTTAGAATTGGTTCCCCCATAATTTTTTCTACGTTCCCTCCGTTCCCTTTCTTGGTCCAGTACCAAGCTCCTTGCTCCCTTACCTTGATAGCCCCATCAAGAGGGCCCCGCCGGGAGTGGTCCTGTAGGCTCCAACTGAATGCAGGAGGATGTTGCGCTGCACCCTTCTCACGGCCATGGCAGGCGTCACCCTCGTGAGCCTGTGGCCCCATACCGGAGATCCATAGCCTATGATGGGCGTTGGTGTTTCGTGTAATATTTTGCACCAATATGACGACGAGCAGACTGCGATGTACAAAGTGATTTGTTGCCATTCTGAAAATACGTGGATGCCGCGGACCTCAATATGAGAAAATTGAAGAATCCATTGACCGAATCACTGCGCCGTGAAGCAGTGCGCTGCTTTGGAGGCGGTACGCTAGCGGCCAGCTGCACGACGAGAGAGCGGACAATTTTCGGCCGCGAACAGAAAACAGCGGGAAGCGCCACTCTGCGCGCGATGCCCACTCGGCGCCGTCGAGTCGCTAATGCGTCTGATTGAGTGGCTCCCCCCTCTGCCGCTGATTGGCTGGGAAACGACGCGCGTAAAACGCAGCCACGCGTTCTGATTGACAGCCGTACAACGTGCTGTCTCCGGCGATTCGAGTAAATTACAGCTTTCGATCTCAGTCTTTCCTCTTAAGTGTCGTGGACAGTGTAGCTTTAGGATCATACGAGCAGCGAATCGTTATTCTGCCCTGTCGCACCCGCGCTTTCCTTCGCAGGCTAGCAAATCCACGACTTTTTAAACAATCGAACTCGCACGTATAATACAATTCAGGGATACATTTTATGTTGCAAGATACCCTCCCCCATGCACCGTATGAAACTAGGTAGACGCTGGCCTTCCTCTTGTATTGAAGGCCACGCGTGCAAAATTTCGTGAAGGGCACACAAAGTATCCTCCCCCTTGCACCTTAATTCTGTCCTATCTCAAAATACGTCTTCTACCTATAAACTACATAGCGGCAATATTTCAGCTTCATAGGTGTAATAATTTTAGAGATTTCGTGTTTAGTCAGTGAGTGAATGAGTGCGTGGCTGACCTTTCGCTTTTAAAAACATTGCGTTTTGCCGACGACATAGTGATTTTGTCAGAGATAGCAAAGGACCTGGAAGATCAGTTGAACGGAATGGACAATGTGCTGAAAGCTGCATATAAGATGAACATTAAGAAGAGTAAAACAAGTGTAATGGAGTTCAGTCTAAGAAAATCAGGTGATGCTGAAGGAATTAGATTAGGTAACGAAACAATAAAGGAGGTAGATGAGTTTTGCTACTTGGGCAGTAAAATAACAAATGATGGCCTCAGTATAGAGGATATAAAATGCAGAATGACAATGGGTAGAAAAGCGTTCCTGAAAAAGAGACATTTGTTAACCTCGAATATTGATTTAAGCGTAAGGAAGTCCTGTCTGAAGGCATTTGTGTGGAGTGTTGCCTTGTATGGGAGTGAAACATGAACGATAAACAGTGCGGCCAGGAAGAGGATAGAGGCTTTTGAAATGCGGTGCTACCGAAGAATGCTGAAGATTAGGTAGGTGGATGGCATAACTAATGAGGAGGTATTGAACAGAATTGGGGAGGAAAGGAATTTCTGGCATATCTTGACTAAAAGAAGGGATCGATTGGTAGGACACATTCGTAGACATCAAGAAATCGTGAATTTAGCGTTGGAGGGAAGTGTGCGGGGAAAAAACCACAGAGGAAGACCAAGAGATGGATACAGTAAGCAGATTCAGACAGATGTAGGTTGCCGTTCTTATGTGGAGTTAAAGAGGCTTGCTCAGGATAGGGCATTGTGGAGAGCTGCATCAAACCAGTCTCCGCACTAAAGACCACAACACATATATAGAATACCTCCTGAATTATGTGTCCTACAAAAAAATATTATTTACCAGATTCGTACAGTGAAATATTAGAAAACAGACTACGAAATGAGTTGTTAATGGAGCTGGTAGTAAATACGTAGTAAATTACAACCTCATGAATATTAGATCGAATTTTCGTGCATTTCATTGTTTTTGACGTCATAGCACCTGAACTATATGTCGTAATATGATATTATTTCGAAGGTACATCCAGTGGTGTATATGTAAAATGTCTGCACAATACATTGCGAACAGAGATAGTAGGAAAAACGCAATAAATCAAAACGACATGCCTTATGAGGCGGTTTTTCCATGATCCTAATTGTTTATGACTCCATATCTCATGAACTGCGTGTCGTACAACGACAAAATTTTGAACGTACGTCCAGTGGTATGTGTGTATACTGTCTGTAAGATTTCTCACGAATACAATTAATAGTGTACGAGTAAGAAATTGTAGCGTCATGCCAAACGCCGTAATTTTACTGCATGAACCCCGAAAAGTAAGTTTTTTCCTTTCATCATTTTGCTATGGTTGTCGGCAAGAAAAAGTTTCCCAAAGGTTTGAAATTATGTTTAAAGTTTGTAGCTAATCGCTAAGTGCTCTTCATCTCAAATAATG
Organism: Locusta migratoria; assembly: GCA_026315105.1. Taxonomy (NCBI): domain Eukaryota; kingdom Metazoa; phylum Arthropoda; class Insecta; order Orthoptera; family Acrididae; genus Locusta; species Locusta migratoria. Next base: position 261,483,277 of record CM048749.1, on the reverse strand, counting down.
GACTGATAAGGCACAGTATCACGTGCAGCAAGATGGGAAAGTTTTTATTGCTCATGACATCATATCTCTTGAACTTTCAGTCCTATCACAAAATCGTTTCTTAGCTGCCGTCTACTACCTATAAACTACATTCATGCCAAATTTCAGATTCAAAGGTGAAGTAATTTTTTAGATTTAGTGTTTAGTCAGTGAGTGAGTGAGTGTAGGAATGAGTTTCCTTTCGCTTTTACATAAGTAGAGATTAAGCAAGCTTGGAATTTTGCTAAAAGGTGTTTGGAAATGGGTAAAAGTTCTAATAGTGAAATACTGGTTGTTGTACACTGCTCACTGCTCAGAACAATCAGGGGATCAAGTGGGAAATCATACACAAAGTACATATGGTAACGAATTTCATTCAGATATTTATTGCAGTTGTGGTTTGTGTGTGATGCAGTATGATATATTGCTACCTCAACTCTTTACGTAATGCGAGTCACCTTGGGGCTACCGTAGAAGTGAAAAGGTCTTTCTCGTTGCTCTCTAATACGGTGTGTGATCACCTCGGACGGCCACTACAGTTGCACACGTGCATGGCATGGTCAGCATGATGTTATCAAAACAGCTCTTGAGGGATATTTGGCCATTCTTCCTTGAGTGCGATATCCAGCTCCGCAGCCGTATGGGGGGAGCTGATCTGGCTGCATTTCGTCGCCAAGTGCATCCCAGACTCTGCTCAATCGGCTTTAAGTCCGGTGAACAAGCTGGCCACTTCATTCGTCCAGTTACCTCAGCTTCAAGCTTGTTGTCCACCAGTGTGGCGACGAACGTTATCGTCCACCAGAAGCAATTCATCTCCTATGGCATCATTGTAGAGCACACCAAAACTCGAAGGATCTCGTCTCTATACCTCTGAGAACCAAAGCGCCATTCTAAACGATATAGTGGTCCGTACGTCTGAAACACTAACTGCTGCCCACAACATTCGTCCACCACCATTATATGGTGATGTTTCCTGCACATAAACAGGATTGTTCGTAGTAGCACATTCATTCCACATGAGAGAACGACGATTGTCCAGCTGAACACAAGGGTGACATACGCTACGACTCCAATCCTGATGTTCTTCCTTGCACTTAATGCGGGCAAAACGGTGTCGTAGATTTGAACGGGACTCACACGAAAAGGCGCCGTGCGTAGAGGCCACATTCCCGAAGGCAGTTCCGGACTAGTTTTGTTGATATTGTGGGCCTTTTGCTGCCTAGAGCGTACGTTGCACCTGAGCTGCACTCAGCCTCCTGTGTGGACAGGTAGCTCACCGGAGATAACGGCCATTTCTCGCTGATGTAAACCATGGAAGACCTTTGCCTTGCCAGCTTTTAACGTTACCTGTTGTCTGAATTCGCGTCAAGGTCTTGGAAATTAACTGTGGGACACTCCAGTAGATGAAGTCATCTCTTTTTGTGTCAGTTCCGCTTCCAATCTTCCTATGGCACTCCATGTCATACTTTCAAGTAAGTCACGTTGTTGTTGTATTGCACTACCTGCTCTCTACACAATCTGAACCCAACTTCTTGTGAGATTCTCTTGGTAGACTAAACACAAGTCAACACCAACCCTCTCTGTCGTCGTAATGTTGTTTTCTCCATTCTGTAGAACCGATAGAAAGATGTCGAACCATTTTCTTTCATTCTTATCTCCTAATTGTTTTGACGAGTATAAAACTGAGCCGAACGAGTGGACAAATTTTTGAAACATTCATGGCAGCTTTAAAGGAGGAGGAATAGACCTACAACATGATGGAGCAACTGCCCGTACAACCGGCCGAACTTTGGAGTAGTCTTATGTAGTTCGTGTAACATTGCAGAGCGATATGAAATGGAACGAGCATGTAAGGACAGTTGTGAGTAAGGCGGACAGCCGACTTCGGTTTATTGGGAGAATTTTGGGAAGATGTACTTCACCTGTAAAGGAGACCGCGTATAAAACGCTTGTACGACCACTTCTTGAGTATTGCTCAAATGTTTGGAACCCGCAGCAGATCAGTTTAAAGGAAGACATAGAGGCGGTTCAGAGACGAGCAGCTAGATTTGTTACCGGTAGGTTGGACCAACGCGCGAGTGTCACGGAAATGTTCCGGCAACTCAATTGGGGATCTCTGGAAGAAAGACGACGTTCTTTTCGTGAATTTCTGTTAAGTAAATTTAGAGGGCCGGAATTTGAAGCTGAGTGTAATACGATCTTGCTGTCGCCTACTTACATTTCGCGTAAAGATCACAAACACAAGATAAGAGAAATTAAGGCTCGTACGGAGGCATATAGGCATTCATTTTTTCCTCGTTCAATTTGGGAATGGAATAGGAAAGGAACTGCCTAGTAGTGGTACAGTGTACCCTCCGCCACGCACCTTACGGTGAATTGCGGAGTATGTATGTAGATGTAGATTTCGATGTAGAAGAGCGCTCCCACAGGCGAACTACGCGAACTTGTTTCCAGATCCCTCGCCTCATTCGTCCTCTCCTTTTCCGATGACTGACGGGTAACATCGAGAGGACGCGAGAGCGCGCAGAATCGCCCGATTCCCTTCTGCCAGTTGCCGTCATTTCGAGCTGAGATGCAGCTCAGCTGTAGTTTTAGTAGCGGTAGCAAAAGCAAAAACGAGCGGACGAACTAAAAAGAGCGACCTACTTCGCGAACTAAAAGGAGAGCTACCGGTCGCAAACTAAAATATGCGCGATAGGTCGCGAACTAAAATATGCGCGATAGGTCCCGAACAGAATTAAAAATTACGTGTTTGCCTTCTGCTGATGAGAGCCATTTTGTGGTTAGCGTCTGCCTGCTAGAATACATAGTTCAGTGCTACAAAATTTCTGCTTTGAAGTATTCTGCACTCTGCAATATCTGACTATTAAAATCCATAATTCCAAGATATAGAGATAACTCTAAACTTAAACGCGAGAAAGTATCCACAAACTGTTTCTTTTGGTTTGCGTGATATCGTTAGCGGCTCAAGCAGAAAGCGCATGAACGTCTCCCTCCACCTGCAATGCGCAGACCTCGCCGATCAGTCGTCACTAGGAGCGGATGAACTAAAAGAACGAACTAGTTTGCGGCAGAGCCGCGAACTAAACTGGGCGCTCCCGATCGCGAACTACTATGCGCAAGTCTACTTTGCAGTACATTAATAAAATCTCCACACTGGCATGGTTGTTAACGGAGACCTGCACGTGATCATAGCTGGGTACCAAGGTCACGTGACCAGCCACTGAGCGATTACTTTGTGAGGGGATCTCTGAAGTCTGTGTATCACAACAACCCTCACAGTCTTCAAGAACTGCAGGAGAACATTTCGGACGAAAGTGCAGTAATTCCAGCAGTCGAGCTCCCATCTGCTTTAGGCAACTTGCTGACCAGGGCCTAAGCCTACCAAAACGTGATTGGTGGCTCCTTCTAGCATCTGATGCAGTGAGGTTAGTACTGTACTTTCTCTCCTCTGCTGTGTTTCCTTGAATCTTGAATCCCTGCTCTCTTCGTCATTTTTATTTGCCCCACCCAATAGAAATTGTTTGCAAAGTGAGTCGGAATCAGATGCGGGAAGACGGGAAAACAGAAGGGAGTAGCAAGGGCGTGGGCACAGCGGAGAGTGGGATTCCTAACTGTAGTTCCAGTGACCACCAATATGGTGACACTAATATATCAAACATTTAGTGTGATATAATTCAAATTCGTTGCAGTATTTCAAAATAAACTGCCATTCAAATTTTTATTTTCCACCCAGAGTCGTTTCACCTGATTTTCAAGACATTCTCAGAGGACTACCTGAAATACTACATGGTCTCACTGAAGATGACTTACAAATTAGGCAAATTGCATGTGGGTGCAAAATAAATAAATAGCTAAACTTTATTTGACACGTACAATAAGGCCTTTCATCTTCATAACAACTACAATTTCTTTGCATGCAGGTGCTGCGAAAATGAACGCCTTAAGTAATTGCAAATATCATCCTGCTACCTATTTTAATAAAAATCTCAGTATTTGTCATTATTTCATAACAGCAATATATAAGCTAACATACACCATATGCCAAGTTTAGGCAACACATTTTTCTTTTTACCTATTATTTAAATAGTTATGCGCTGATTTACTTTGATGCAGCATGGTAACTACGACGTAGGGCTGGACAAACGATACTTCCGTTCGAACATGATCTTTATTTCCCAATACAGCAGAGAACTTGATACGGTATCGAACTGTTCGGACATCCAGTTAATATATGACTGGCGTTCCGTATCTGCAAACGATACGCGGGACATTGTGAAGTTGTCGAGCTTTCGCTTTGTTCAGAATAGATTCATATGAAGTTCAAGTACAAGTAAAAGAAAAGAGGGGAATCACTGTGAAAAACTGTATATTTTGTTTAAAACAGTGCATACGTGACTTGTCTGATATCGCTACAAGATAGATCCATTGGTAAACTAATATCTGCTACTATAACAGAACTACTGCATCAAATTAATGCAAAGTTAACACTCAAAGGAAAAAAATGTTGTATCTGGAAATATGTTATATCACTGTAAATCCTTCATAAGTATAAATTTCGATTAATATGATTATAAGAGGTAGGTTGCAAATTACCATTCCGTTTCCTGTTCGTACGGAACAGTAACAGATAACAATTTTAACCACCCTTTAATCGCTTGTAAACTAGATTAAAATAGATGAAACTAGAAATTTAATACCCAATAACGGATATTAATCACATAAAAATAAACTTTAATGGAGACGAAGGAATGAACGGTGCACGAGCTGCTGTGTACGTAGTACCAACAATCGTCGCTAGATCGCAGCACTAGTATTTTAAATTGCTATTGCTTTCTTTTGGTATAACATATATTGCACATTCATCACTGTTTTTACTTTTGATCCGCACCCTACAAGCTACTATAGCCTGCATTTCCTACTTATTAAACCCCATAGTACATTAACGACACTATCTTCGTTATAAAAAGTTTACTGCACAGCGCCGAAAAGATTTATGAATATCATCGCTGTAAATCGTTAGACAGACATATATTACTAGCCTGGCAATGCCGTATGCAGTATCTTGGTGTCAGTGAAGTCTCGCCGCCATATTTCTAGTCGTGTAAGCAATCGTGTGTCTTATTACAGAAAATAGCCGTAAAAATACGGATGAACTGACTTAACTATGCCGTCTTTATACTTTTGACATATGAAGACTACACGGAAAGAAGGGGTTAAGTCAATTTTACAGACTTTTCAGGAGAGTAGTTTTAAAGTTTAAAACGTTACAGTTTCATTGGTTATTGACGTACGCTTCTGTAATTTATACAGTGCATTCTTCGGCCTTTCTTTTGTATTCCCTGAAAGTATAAAACAATATTTTTTTTAAAAAAAAAACTGGACCCTTTACGTCTTTTTATCTGTAAATCTATTTTTAATTTCTTAGTGACAAATAAGATTATCAAAGTCAGATTGTTGTGTGATATTGGGATGATATTTCACTATATAACTTCCCTGCAATTCCCCTGACAAAATTCTATTTATATTTGAGTGTGGTCATTATCGTAGAGAGTGTTTATGACTAATTAGGTTTTAGTGACAACACTTTCTATCAATATCCTGTTTTCATTTTGTCTCAACTATTGTATCTTTAAATCACCTGGTGTACAACTACTAACAATTATTTAATAAATTGTTACAACACATATATTACAAAATAACATCGTTAATAAGACGTAACTTCAGCAAATTGAATTTAGATATTAATGTAGATTTTTCTGTATCAGTTAGCAAATCAGTACAATTCTTCTTGCATTTACAACGCTCCCCTATTTCAAGTGACATTGCTCTTAGCTTTTTAGATACTTCAGACTGTCTACCAAAGCTCTGTCTTTTTTTTAGACTTATCACTGCAGCTTGAATCTGGATCTTCCATCGCCAGTCGAAACACCGTCCTCAGTTGGATATCACACGAAATTCAGACTACTACACGACAAAGAATTCAAGTGAATGTCAAGGCTACTCTGTGTTAGCACAAATCACGCACGATATTCGGTTCTGCCACAGCATAAAGCAAAGAAGCTAATGTGAAATCTGCTCTGTTTGCTTCGATAATATATATGAAAATCAACAATGAAATTGCATTTAACGATGTCAACAATGATACTTCCGTAACAGCAGGGGAAAAAAAAAAAAAAAAATACAGCTGACTGCTGAGAAAGCGACACCGGCTGGACTTCACCCTTTCTTTCCGTGTCTCGTATCGACTTGACCCGTTTTCTCATTGTATACCATATTTTGATGTCGCTATAACTCAGTGACTAATCCCATTACATTCATTTAAGTTCACTCAACTGAAAGTACATCTGATGACCTTCATAAGGATACCAGTAACTCATTTTCGTGAAATTTGGACTTAACCCCTTCTTTCCGTGTAGTCTTCATATGGGAAATTCGTGTGTTTATGGCTATATTTTTGTTTTTCATCTGAAGTAAGCTTTGACACATGCAGTAATGAGTTGCAGTGATTTTCTGTTATTATTAATCTGTACCAATTACATTCAACTTCGCGTTTTGTTTCAGTAGTATCCTCATCATAAAAGTGTTGTTTGTCGTGGATAACACGTATTCTTATTCTTTTGAGAGTTGTTACGAAATCTTCAGTCTTCTTTGACACATGTATTAATGAATTGCGTTTCCCGTTTTTATTAATCGGTTACCAGTTTCCATTAACTTCTGCTTTTCTTTTAATGGTATTACCATTATGAATGTGCTATTTGTCGTGGGTAACACATACCTTAATTCTTCTGAGTATTTTCAGGTGCTGTTTTTCACTCTGCTTTAACTGTACGTCACAGTAAAATTTCACTTACCAACCCGGTGGCATCGCATGATTATGTTGGCAACATCAACAAAACGGTAGAAAGTCCTCGTCAAGATCTCGATATTCTTAAAATCCCACAGAGAGTGACTTGATTAGTGTTTCGTACGGACGATGAAGTAAATAATTAATGCTGCTCCTGCTCTGTAGTTGATAAGTTCTTGTATGTTCATTAACAGAAGTAATTGCCCTAGTAAACGGAGACTTCATGACAAAACATTTGCCGGCCGCGGTGGCCGAGGTGACTGAGGCGCTTCAGTCATGGTCTGCACGACCACTACGGTCGGGGATTCGAATCCCCCTTCTGACATGGATATTTGTGATGTCCTTAGTTGTAGCTAGTTCATAAATAGTTTGTAAGTTTACGGACTGATGTCCCCGTAGCTAAGTCCCATAAGTTCTACAAACATTTGAACAAAACATTTGCGTCGTCACGCGGTTGGCTTGTGCCAACATCAGACGATTGACAACATAATCACGCGAGGCCGCCAGGACGCTAACTAAAATTTAACCGTACGTAAGAAGTTCTTCTCGGAACACTATTCGATAATGTAAGCTATGTGTTAAATTCAACTTCTTCGGAAGTGTTAGCTCTTGCAAATCATCTTCAAACCCACTAGTGAAGCTTACAACGTCAAATCGTGTCAGAAGATCATAGTAGTACCGTACGAAACGTTTTGACGTGAGGTGACGTAAGATGGCTTCAGTCACAGAGAGAAGTTTGCCAGTCTAGTAATGTATATCTGTGAGATATTACCTACTGACATAGCATCGTGATCGAATGTTCGAACATATCCCGAGATTTCCCGAAATGTGACGTAAATTGTTCAAACAGTTCGAGTCATGTTCAAAACCAGCTCTACTACGACGAATAACAAGAAATTCAGTTTTTTAACAAGCAGAGAGATCAGACTGTAAGACCAGAATTATTTTTTTCATCATACTGTTATCTTAAAATCAGATACGTATTTAAAACGGTCGTAACATCAGGCGCTTGAACGGTGTGGTGCCATGTTGTGTCATGTATCTTGAACTTTCTGTCGTACAATGATACAATTTTGCAGATGCGTTGCGAGGTAAGCTTCGATTCTGACAACAAAACGTGTTTTTCATGCAGTCGGTAATACAGCAGTAATCAATTAAAACGTCAGCTCTGATGCTGAAGTTTCATGTAATAACAGCGAAATGTTGTAAGCAACAAACTGTTACCTTTGATCGCATCACAAAGGCCGTGTGCAAAAAAATATTTTCCTATAGTTTTTAAGTTATTGAAGTTATACGTCAAGTATGTCGGAACTCGTCGAGTGCTCTCATTTTCAGGTAATGCATGAATAGGGTCTGTGTTGCCTGAGCAACGATGTCGCAAGCTAAATACGCGACTTATAACTGTATTAACCTTAAAACATATGATCATTCCTCGTAACAGGTAGATTACGGGAACATTTTAAAATTTTAAATTGTGTAAGACAAATATTTGTTGCCACTGGAAGCTGATAGGAAAAGTACCACTCGAATCGGGCAATAGATAACGCTTTGTGCTGTCCCACAGTACAAAATACGTAATGCGTTAGGATTACATTACTGTTGCGTTTTGATACATGTTAGACGTCTTATCATTACCTGCTTTCATCCACATTAGCTCAGTAACAACCTTTTAAAGCGTCTCGCTGCGGAGCGCGCGGTTGCTCGTCGTGGAGGTTCGACTCCTCCCTGGGGCATGGGTGTGTGTGTTGTCCTTAGGTTAGTTTACCTACGTTTAAGTAGTTTGTAAGCTACGGACTGATGACCACGCAGTTTGGTCCGATATATTTACAAACATTTGATTTTTAGTAACAATCTTTCATAGTTACATTAGCTACAGGAAAGTCGGTGTCAGAGTTGTTCTCCAACTGGACCTGTAGTAATCCAAGCTGTTAGTATCGTTCTTGTAAGAAACCGTAGTTCAACCGTACTCGTAATTCAAAATCCGGCGACTACTTTCGAAGTATTTCAGTTCTCAGAACTTAACGTGACTGAGCTATGAAAATTAAACCTATTTCTCTCTTACACAGCGATTCATTACGTAGCATTTATATATCCATTTACCAGCAACCCGTCCCGGCTTCGCACGGGTAGCATACTATATAGAAGCCAAAATTTATTTATGTCGCAGTATCGTATCAGTCTGATGTATCGAGCGTGTTTGTAAGATTTAAAGCTACCTTAAGTTCATTCTACGCGTTATAGAACAATCATATTTTCACATATCCGACAAAGAGAGCAATAAATAGCCGCGGCGGAGTAGCCGAGCGCAATGAGGCGCTATGCTCTGATGCGTGAGTCCGTTCCCGGTCGGGAGTTCGAATCCTCCCTCGGGCATGGATGTTTGTGCAGTCTTTAGTATAAGGTAGTTCATAAGAAGTTTGTAACTTTAGGGGCTGAGGACCCCGCAGTTAAGTCCCATAAGCTTAACAAACATTTGAACATTTGAAAAATGAAAATTCTTAGTATAAGCTACATATTCTGTGATTTACGAACATTACATAATACTGTCTGTTCTGTTAATGAATGTGAATTTAATGTAATGTTCGTAATCAGTTGATCCAAATCACGTGTTAAGAATATTCCATACATATTATAAAAAGAATCCTCCCGTCGCGTCCCCGTGTCTGTCAGCCCTCTAAAAACTCAAAAACCCAAAAAGGATTTTCATGTGGTTCTAACTAATGGATGTTGTGATTCATGAGGAAGGATTAGGTGTATAATTCATTAAGGTACTTTGCAGTGCGTAAGTATGGCGAGCAGAAATCCTCGAAAGGGAGTAATAAATATCTGCCTATGTCATGCCTGTTCTTGTGTTCTGAATATGAATGTACATTAGGTAGTGTTCGTAAATCACAGAATATATAGCTTTTCCAAAGAGTATTTATTGCATTCTTTCGCGGATTTTTTTCTCGCTACACCTACCCGCTGCCATACACCTTAGTGAATTATACATCTAAACCTTCCTTATGAATCACACCGTCCATTGGCCAAAACCGTATGAAAATCGTCGCAGTAGTTTTTGAGTTTTTCGAGGACACAGATGCTACGAGAGGATATTGATTTATAATATGTATAGATTTTATTGCACTAAATTTGGTTCACAGGCATTTCCAACTACAAGACACGGTTGTTGGAGGAAATAACGTGTTTCACTTGTGTACTGTGCATTGAATAGCGATGAATAGTTTAAAGAGATTGCACTTCCATTTCCAACTAAATTGTCAAACCGTGCGTCGGGATTTTTCCAACCTTTATTGTACACTGGGAGATGGAAGTGTAGCGTCGTGAAATCGGTCGTGGCTTATTAAAGTGTTGTAGACAAATGAAGCAAATTCAGTCATCTTTCCCTACTACTCAACCAATAATAATAATAACGATAATAATAATATAAAAATTAATAAATAAATAGATAGAAACGTCTCCATTATATATTATTTTGCCAATAATTCGAGTCCGCTTACATCAAAACTACAGTAAAACAGTAAAACATAATTTATTATAAAACATAGAAAAAGAACTACATTCGTGATGCTGCCAACACTCCAATAACACACTGTGCAGACTCAGTCAAAACAAAAACAAACACGTCTGATCTCTGAAAACAATTATGGGCAGTGCAAAAGTGACAGTGGAAGTAGTGGAAAAAACGACACAGCATGAAGAACCGGCGGTAGTGCATGAAACAGACCGGCATTCCATGATGTGAAGCGAAAACAAGACAAAATTTCCGTAAGTAACAAAACGTTAGGCCTACTTTTCATGTTCCATTAACGAACTGATTTTCGATCTAAAAACAAAACAAACTGTAGATTTCTATTATTTCAGACCACTGAAAATATTTACTGCCAATAAAACGAAACGCGTCTGTTGAGAAAAATCGCATTTTTATTGTAGTTGCAAAGACGGACAAATACTGCTATGAAAACAACTACGGACATTATGGTCACACAAAGGAAGAATGTTTTTTAAATAACTATAACTGTTTAGCTGCGATCTCGGGCAGTAAAATTTTTGGACATGTAAGTACTTTGCAATCTCTATAATATTCGTGGGTTACCTAAAGAAATGTGCCGATACTTAAAATTAGTTTAAATGTAAATAAATGAACTGAATACTCCCTTAGAAAAAGTTTCTGTTTCTTAATTTTAGCAATCCTCTGGCACTCTCAGAGTCAGCACCTACCACACGTGCAGTTAAGACGACCAAACACACGGCCACAAAATTTCTCTCTCTCTGAGTCAATATTAGTTCGGAACAGGCCCCCCTGTCAGTCACGTCTGTCGACCATAACAGGTGTCGGACGCAGTCGGTTCCGACGTACGGCATCAAATGGCGCCACCGTGAAACGATTTACGGAGAAGAGCGGGGGGGGGGGGGGTAGAGGGAAAAGGAAATAAAAGGTCTGCTGCCCAATTTATGCCAATTAAATTTTGCAGTGGAATTCGCTCTAATTTCTCACTCTTTGTCGTTAATTGGCTGGTAATTGAACTTCAATCAACCAGATGTCGGATTTGGCGTACGGCTGTTTCGCTGTCGTGTGCACCCCACCGGCCGCCCCATCCCCCCTACTACTTCCCCCCCTCCCCCTCTGCTCTCCGCAAGCGCCGCTCAGCCCGCTATTCGTCGGTCGGCAGGCCGCGTTGCATCGGCACCAGCTCGCCTTTTCCTCGCCTGCCGCAGTAATTGTTTAAACCCCGCTCGCGGCCTCAAGCGCGCTACCCAATTAGAGCTGGCGGAGAGCGCGCGAGTCACAAGTGTGTGTGTGTGTGTGTGTGTCCTTTCTGCTCAAGATGCAAACCGGAAGGGCGCCCCCTCGCCCCTCGAGCTTGCGGGTCGGAAAGCACACTCGTGCGTTCTCTCGTCCGCGGTTCTCAGTGTGAGTGCTGAGAATTTTCTGCTCCACCAGACTTTCCCCACCATTAGCGCCGTGTACACTTATTGTGGTGCTTCTACGTATAGCAAACTGGCTCCAACCCGCAGTGTCAGTCGAAGTTGAATAGTTACTTATTAAGAAGCCGATGACGAAACCTGCAACCAGCTCGTCTACCAAATCAAAAAAGCTACACCGCGTAACTCTTACGATGCAAATCACTTGCAACTCAGTAACATCAGAAAATCCTATGGATATTAAAAATGTGAAAGTTTGTACCTTTTAAGACATCATGCAATGCAATTCCAAATGCTGCTTTATTCAGGGTCTTACAAAAAGGTACGGCCAAACTTTCAGGAAAGATTACTCACACACAAAGAAAGAAAATATGTTATGTGGACATGTGTCCGGAAACGCTTAATTTCCATGCTAGAGCTCATTTTAGTATTTCATTTACGGATGAGGCTTCATTCCAACGTGATCAAATTGTAAATTTTCAGAATCGACATGTTTGGGCTGACGAGAATCCAAACGAAATTTTCCAATCACGTCATCAAACACAGAGTTTCTGTGAACGTTTGGGCAGGAATTGTTGGTGATGTCTTGATTGGGCCACATGTTCTTCCACCTTCGCTCGCTGGAGCACGTTATCATGATTTCATACGGGATACTCTACCTGTGCTGCTAAGACATGTGCCTTTACAAGTACGACACAACATGTGGTTCATGCACGATGGAGCTCCTGCACATTTCAGTCGACGTGTTCGTACGCTTCTGATCAACAGATTCGGTGACCGATGGATTGGCAGAGGCGGACCAATTCCATGGCCTCCACGCTCTCCTGACCTCAACCCTCTTGACTTAATTTTTGGGGGCATTTGAAAGATCTTGTCTACGCAACCCCGGTACCAAATGTAGAGACTCATCGTGCTCGTATTGTGGACGGCTGTGATACAACACGCCATTCTCTAGGGCTGCATCAGCGCATCAGGGATTCCATGCGACAAAGGATGTATGCATATATCCTTGCTAACGGAGGATATTTTGAAAATTTCCTGAAAGAAAGTGTTTGAAGTCACACTGGTACGTTCTGTTGCTGTGTGTTTCCATTCTATGATTAATGAGAGTTGAAGAGAAGTAATAAAATGAGCTCTAACATGAAAATTAAGCATTTCCGGTCACGTGTCCACATAAAATATTTTCTTTCTTTGTGTGTGAGGAATGTTTTCTGAAAGTTTGGCCGCGCCTGTTTGTAACACCCTGTATACAGGCATACACAATAGGGCCTATTTCGGCTTTAGCGCCATCTTCAGGTGCTGTCAGATGGCCGTCACATCCATATACATCAATGGTTTTCGTGCTGTCAATTAATTTATATATTGCTTCGTAAATTTGTTAAAGCAATATTTGTTCTGATTTATGATTTTCGTCGTGATGTGACAGCTTCTAGACAGATATCTGTCCAAACATAAAAACTGGCATTCACATAGCTTTTCACATTCATAATATCTAATACAGTGTATAAAAACAAAGGTTTGTTTGTTCGTATTCCGTACAAATACACAGTTTCAGTCTTATCTTTACGTAATTTTGCACACGAATTGGACACTAAGAGAACGTTCTCAGTATGTATATAATGACACCCTGGCTCATACATCAGAAATCAGTCCACATTTCAATCCGAGACAGGTAAGAGAGTCTTAATTGTATTCAGAATGAAAAAAAAAAAACGACTTCTCCTGTAAGTAGAAAAGTAAATAGTTACTAGTTAATGGCCTTCACCAGACTCAGTAAAATGATCATGATTTCATCTGGCATTGTTTTTTCTTTAAAGTCAATTTTCCGCAAACTAAAATCTACCATATATATGCCCAATTATAACAGAAACTATCATAGATAAATGAATGAAATTTTCCGAGAGCCTGCATAACATTAAAACCCACCTCTGGTACTATAGTCATTAGTATGCCCCCATTAGGAAGTTCCCAAAAATATTTTCTCCAGAAAAAACTTAACATATTTGTTAATAAATTTCAAAAAAGTATTTCTTAAAAACTACAAAATCGATAAATCAGATTTTAGAACAGTGGACTCTATTAGCATCATGTAACATACAGTAAAAATATTAAGGGCCTGCATCAATTTTTTTCAGAAATGGATAAAATACTTGTTTAAATTAACATGGGTTAGATAGGCAGGGTATGACCCCCTTAAATCTTGTGAGTTTTGAATCTTTGTTCTTATCGTCATATAATTAGTTTTTATGGAGCTGATTTGTAGACCTATCCTTGCTCCCAGTAACTCCAGGGTCTGAATACTTCTTTACAGTTCTTCTCGCGTGCAAGCTAATAGTGCGATGTCGCCTGCATAGACCAGTTACGCAATGTTTCCATTGCCAGCATGAATGCTCTGTGTGAGAATGTTGGCGATTGGAGTTTTTTAAGTAGCCCACGCCGCAGCGATAAGCGCCGTTGTTGTAATGATTCCCATCACAGATCCTGTATCATTTCCGTAACGCTGTCTCCCCTGTATCGTGACAATACGAAACGAGGTGCCCTTCTTTGGACTCTTTCGATGTCCTCCGTCAAACCTACCCGATGAGGATCCTACACTGGGCAGCAATACTCCAAAAATGGACGGACAAGCGTAGTGTATGCAGTTTCTTTTGCATTTCTGTTGCATATTTTAAGGGTTCTGCCAATAAAACGAAGTCTCTGGTTCGCCTTTCCCACGGCATTATCTACGTGTTCTTTCCAATTTAAGTTTGAAGTAATAGCAATTCCTAGTTATTGTGTGCAGTTTACGGCCTTCAGTTTTGATTGATTTATCTTGTAAACAAAGTTTAACGGATTTCTTTTCGTACTCATGTGGACAATTTCACACTTCTCATTATTTACTTTTAAACTGATGTAACTGATGTAACTGGTACCTCTCCTTCTGGAATGAGATGCTCCAATTCTTCCCCTAGGCAACCCACCTAGCAATATTCCGAGAATGGAAAATTCATTTTTCGGGGTTTTGTCCACGTGTTGGGGGTTCCGTGCCACTGTGCGGCGGTGTCGCGGTGGCTGTCGGCTAGCGCAGCGCAGCGGCGTGGCCCCTGGGGCGGCGGCCTACACGTGTAGCGGCCACGTGTCGTGTCCGGCCGCCGCGGGAACAAGTGGCGACCGCCGGAGCACCTCGTTCTGGCGACCCCGGGGGAGGCGCGACACGGCCGACCGCGACCGGCCCCTAGCAAAACACGCGGCGCGCCGGACCTCTTCCAGGATTAATCCGCCCTGTCTGCGGCTGCTACCCGATCCTGTTACAGCTTCCCGGGACCGGTTTGTTGCCGGCTAATTTGACACACCACCTGGACAGATTACACTGCCCACAGACCACCGTACGCCGCCGACCCTCCTGGGAATGGCGTCGAACGTTGCCTCCTAAAATTTTACAATATTTACCCCAACAACTGCTCTTAATTTTCAAGCTCTTATTGCAAGAACACAGGTCCTCGCGAAATTCCTGTCAGTGACTTCACTACTCACCATACGACTTATCTTAGATCGTAGATTAAGGAAAGGGAAACAAACATTTATAGCTTTTGTATATTTGGATAACTTCCAGGACAAACAATTGGCAATTGAAACATTGCGTATCTGGTCTATGCATACAAATTGAACTATTAACATGCACGCGAGAAGAACAGAAATGAAATATTCAGACCCTGGAGTTACTGGCAGCAAGGATCGGTCTACAAATCAGCTCTAAAAGTCTGAGCATATGACGATAAGAAAAAATATTCAAAATTATTCCCGAAAAAGCTATTTGCGGCTGCTACCCGATCCTGTTGGAGCTTCCCGGGACCTGTTTGTTCCTGGCTAATTTGACACAACCCCTAGACAGATTACACAGGCCACGACCACCGTAAGCCGCCGATCCTCTTGGGAATGGCGTCGAACGCTGCTTCCTAAAATTTTACAATATTTCCCCCAACACCTGATCTTCTTTTTCAAGCTCTTATTGCAAGAACACAGGTCCTCTCGAAATTCCTGTCAGTGACTTCAGTACGCAACTTACTACTTGCCTTGCAAGTATACTGGGTGTTGTGTGTTGTCCCCATCATCATCACCGAGCGAGTGATGGACTCACTCAGATAAATCTATCGGACTCAACTGCTGGGTTATTAGTTCGTAGCTTACAAACTACTTAAACTAAGATAAACTAACCTACAGAGAGCACAAACACCCATGGCCGAGGGAGGACTCGAACCTCCACGGCGAGTAACCGCGCGCTCCGCAGTGAGACGCTTTAGACCGCTCGGCTACTCCACCGCGGCTACGTATTTGTACAACTGTATGTACACATATAAACTTATTCCATAACTGCGTTTTCTGTACAAACATATTGTGATGCCATCGAGTTTGTGATTTTATAAAAGTAAATTAGTATTACACCTGTAACCAACTAGTTACAGTTTAGCTATAAATGTATACACATTTATATTTTGATATTTGACAGATTTGCTTAACAATAAACGCTTAATGTATTTTCAATTCGCCCATATAGGGGGCGCCAATGTTTGTATGAACCAACTGTAGCACTACTGTTTCCTACTGTAAACTTGTACGACTTAGATTTAAACGGCAGCTTGTGAAACATATCTGCGGTACGTTTATAATGTTTGCAATCTTGTTATGTAAAAAATGGATGTGACGTACGTTTATGTTATGTAGTGATTATGTGATTCTGCCGGCCGCGGTGGCCGAGGGGACTGAGCCGCTCCAGTCACGGTCTGCACGGCCACTACGGTCGGGGATTCGAATCCCCTCTCGGGGATTTGTGCCGTCTTTAGTCTTAGCTAGTTCATAAGTAGTTTGTAAGCTTAGGGACTGATGACCCCGTAGTTAAGTCCCACAAGTTCTACAAACATTTTGATTATGTGATTCTGTTTTCTTATTTAGTATATATTATGACACTGATGGTGGCTGGTTACCGAGCGCCGCGGCGGGTTAGCCGTGCGCATTGGGGCGCCATGCTGCAGTGCGCGAGGCCGTTTGCCGTCGGGATTCGAGTCCCCCTTCGGGCATGGATGTTTGTGTTGTCCGTAGGTTAGTTTACCTTTGTTTAAGTAGTTTGTAAGCTACGGACTAATAACCCAGCAGTCGAGTCCGATAGATTTACAAACATCTGTACATTTGAATTATGTAGCCGATTCGATCTGTGATCAATAAGCAGATTTATTGCAGCTGAACGCTCTGTTATTCCCAGCAACATTTCCTTAGATTTTACATATATGCCACTAACCCCGCACAAAGGAGTGCCAATGCTACAATATGGGTAAGGCTCTATTCACACGCAGATGGTCAAGTCTCCGAGCGACTGAGATGCTGAGAGACGAAGAGAAGCGGCGTGTCTCGTTAAGTGGGGTTATTCGCACGGGGACAGTCGAGTAGCGACGTCACAGAGTCGCTGCGACTCAGATACTATGCGACTCGACTTGTTGATCGTCGAGTCTCCCAGTCTTTTCGTGGCATTCATACCATTCGGTTGCACAATGTATTTAATTTGAAATTCGAGGTATAATATAAAGTTTGCTAGCTTACCGATGAGTTACAGACTTCAAACTTCATCAGGCCTGACTGCAAGTACTGGTGGTAATAATAAACTATTATTTTATCATTGCTAGAGAAATCAAATATTGCACTACAGGAAGCAGAGTAACGAAACTGCGCGTATACGTCACACTCGTCCAATGAAATTGATATAATTTTCAGAATGAAACATTCACTCTGCAACGGAGTGTGTAATGATATGAAACTTCTGTGTGCCGCAACCGGGACTCGAACCTTGGACGTATGCGTTTCGTGGGGAAGAGATCTAACACTGACCTCTCCCGACACCACTCACGGTCCGTCCTCACAACATCACTTCAGCCAGTAGTCGCCTACTACTTTCCAAACTTCACAGAAGTTCTCCTGCGAACCTGCTAGGTTTACTACTGTAAACATGAACTACTCGAATTTAAAGGGCAGCTTGCGAAACATACTTGCGGCACGTTTATAACGTTTACAATCTTATTATATTAAAATGGATGTGATGTACGTTTATTTTATATAGTGGTTATGTGATCCTGTTTTCTTATCTTGTAGATATAACACTGATGATGGTTAGTTAAGTATGCGAAACCGATCTGTGATCAATAAACAGATTTATTGCTACCAAACTTTATTCCCAGTAACTGTATCATCGATCGCTGTTCACAACGATCCATTTATACATGGTGGTCCATTTATAGTGACCGGGCCAAATATTTCACAAAATAAGCATCAAACGAAGGAACTACACAGAACAAAACTTTTCTAGCTTTAAGGGGGAAAACAGATGCCGCTATGGTTGCCCCGCTAGATAGCGCCGCCATAGGTCAAACGGATATCAGCTGTATTCTTTTGTATAGGTACCCCCATTTTTATTACATATTCGTCTAGTACGTAAATAAATATTAGTGTTTTATTTGGAACACTTTTATCGCTTTGTGATAGATGGCGCTGTAATAGTCACAAACATATTGCTCACGATTTTCGACGAACAGTAGGTAACAGGTAGATTTTATAAATTAAAACACAGAACGTAGTTACGTTGAACATTATTTCGGTTGTTCCAGTGTGATACATGTGCTTTTGTGAAATTATCATACATTATGGGAACGGATGCTGTTACTGCGTGATTACCTGTAGTTTCCTCATGACTTCAATTAAATGCTCAAAATGATGTCCTTCAATGCATTTGGCAATACGCGTAACGAAATTCCTCTCATCAGCGAATAGTTCGCCTTCAGTAATGTTCTCACGCGCATTGACAATGCGATGACGCATGTTTTCAGGCGTCGGTGAATCACGATACAAATATTCTTCAATTTTACCCACAAAAAGAAATCAGGGGATGTAAGATGCGGTGAACGTATGGTGCTTCTATGACCAATCCACCTGACATTAAATGTTCCATTTAAGACCGCTTCAATTGCACGCAAGCCATGTGCCGTACATGCATCATGTTGAAAGTACATCGCCATTCTGTCATGCAGTGAAACATCTTGTAGTATAATCGGTAGAACATTACGTAAGAAGTAAGCATACATTGCACCATTTAGATTGCCGTGGATAAAATAGGTTCCAATTAAACTTCCTCCCATAAGGCCGCAACATAAATTAACCCGAAAAGGTCGCTGATGTTCCATTTGTCACAGCCATAGTGGATTTTCCGTAGCCCAATAGTTCTTATTATGCCGGTTTAAATTACCTTTGTGACGCGTAAAAGAAATCTGTTATCCTCCCGTAATTTATTTTGTGCGCACTGGCTAAACAGTACACGATGTTCAAAGTCTTCGCCATGCAAATCCTGGTTTATAGAAATATGTTATGGGTGTTGTGTATGTTGATGTAGAATTCTCTACACCGACGTTTTTAACATTCGCGATTCCCGCTCAATTTGTTTGCTACAGATGTGCGGATTAGTCGCAACTGCAGCTAAAACACTTACTTGGGCATCATCATTTGTTGCAGGTCGTGGTCGACGTTTCACTTGTGGCTGAACACTTCTTTTCTCTTTAAATAACGTAACTATCCAACGAAAGGTCCGGACACTTGGATGATGCATTCCAGGATAACGATCAACGTACATAGCAGATACCCGCTGGACATTTTGATCACAATAGCCATACATAAATACCATATCGACCTTTTCTGCAAATGGTAAACAGTCCATTTTAACACGAGTAATGTATCACGAAGCAAATACCGTCCACACTGGCGAAATGTTTCGCGATACCACATTTGTATCTATTACAGCGCTGTCTATCACAAAGCGAAAAAAGTGTTCCAAATAAAAGATCCATATTTATTTTCATACTAGACGAATATGTAATAAAATTGGGGGTACCTATTTTAAAAATTGCCGGCCGCGGTGGCCGAGGGGACTGAGGCGCTTCTGTCACGGTCTGCAAGGCCACTACGGTCGGGGGTTCGAATCCCCCCTCGGGCATGGATATTTGTGCTGTCTGTAGTCTTAGCTAGTTCATAAGTAGTTTTTAAGTTTAGGGACTGATGGCCCCGTAGTCAAGTCCCATAGGCTCTACAAACATTTGAACATTTGAATTTAAAAAAATGCATTTGATATCCGTTTGACCTTTGGCAGCGCCATCTAGCGGGCCAACCATAGCGTCATCTGTTTTCCCCCTGCAAGCTAGAATAGTTTTGTGCTTTGTAGATTTTTCGTTTGATGCTTATTTCGTGAGATATTTTGCCCGGTCACTATCAATAAAATGGACCGTTGTGCAGAGCGATCGTTGATACAATTACTGGGAACTTTTGTGAAGTTGTCAAAGTAGGAGGCGAGCTACTGCTGAAGTGATGTAGTGAGGACGGACCGTGAGTCGTGTCGGTATAGCTCAGTGGTAGAACGCTATCCCTTGAAAAGCAAAGGTCCCAGTTTAGAGTCCCAGTTCCGGCTCACAACTTTAATCTACCATGAAGTTTCATATCAGTGCACACTCCGTTGCAGAGTGAATGTTTCATTCTGAAAATTAAATCAATTTCATAGATTTAGTGTGACATAAGAGTGCAGTTTTATTACTCTGCTTCCTGTAGTACAATATTTGGTTATTCCATCAATGACAATAATAAAATAATAGTTTTATTATTACCACCAGTACTTGCAGACAGGCCTGATGAAGATTTAAGTCTGTAACTCATCGGGAAGCTAGCAAACATTGTTTTATACCTCGAATTTCAAATTAACCCTGTCATGCATGAATTACCAACAAACGAGGAGAAAATTTTGAAATGGTGTTTATATAGTAAAGAGCAATGTCTGTTATCATAAAATATAAAATTTTGTAGCAAATTACCATCTACATGAAAAAATTCAGTTATATCCACTGAAGTGGACACTGCGCACTTGAAACCTTAAGAGTTCTTCCTGTGAGTTTTTTTTTTTTCTATGGCAACTTTCGAAGAAATTGAGACGCAGAGAACCCTTGCATTTAGAGTAAATTTCCTGTGCCTCTTCTTTGTACAACTGGTGAAATGCATATCAAAACCGCTCGCTGCCACTTCACGCTCTCCATCTTGACACGTACTGCCTCTGGGTGAAAAACTGGCGCTTGTCAGTTTATCTGGCGACACCTAGAATGCAGCACCCAGCCTAAGAGTCTCCTAGAGTGGACTCCATGCATTACGAGTTCTAAAAGGATCGCAGATGCAATGAAATACGTCCAATAACAGACGTCCACTACAGTGGAAGCTATGCGCCACAGGGGTAAATACTTTTCGTACACTGCGCAAAAAAATGCAGTTAATATCCTTTTTACCTATAGCAGCGCCATCTAGAGGGCAAACATCTATCTACATCTACATCTACATAGATACTCTGCAAATCACATTTAAGTGCCTGGCAGAAGGTTCATTAACCACTTTCATAACTTTTCTCTACCGTTCCATTCTCTAATAACGCGTGGGAAGAAAGAACACATAAATCGTTCCGTTTTCGATCTGATTTCTCTTATTTTATTGGATGCTCATGTCTCCCTATGTAGGTGGGTGCTAGCAAAATATTTTCACATTCAGAAGTAAATGACGGTGATTGAAATTTCGTAAATAGATCTCGCCGCAACGAATAACGTATTTCTTTTAATGAATTCCACCTCAAATCGTGCAACATTCCCCTGACTATTTCCCTTCTGTAACGGGATAAAACAAAACGATCTGCCCTTCTCTGAACCTTCTCAATGTCTTCCGTCAGTCCCACCTGGTGAGGGTCCCACAGTGGGCAACAGTACTCAAGGAGAGGACGCACAATTGTGATATAGGCAGTCTCTTTGCCAACGAAACGTAACCTTTGTTTCGCCTTCCCCACAATATTTTCTTGGTGTTCTCTCGAGTCTAAGTTGTTCGTAATTGTAACTCCTAGGTATTTGGTAGAATCTACGACCTTGAGGTTTGTCTGATCTATCGTGTAACTGAAGTTCATCGGATTTCTTTCAGTGGTCATGTGTATTACTTCGCACATTTCATTATTTAGTGTTAATTGCCAATTTTCGTATCATGTAGAAATTTTGTCTAAATCCCTTTGCAGTTGCTTTTGATCCTCTGTTGACTTCACTAACCGATAAACGACAGCAACATCCGCGAACAATCTAAGGGATCTATTCAGAATGTCTCCTAAATCGTTTATAAAGACGAGGAAGAGTAGGGGACCTATAACGCTTTCCTGTGGAACGTCAGACATCACTTCTGTTTTACTCGATGACTGACCGTCAATTACAACGAACTGTGTCCTTTCTGATAGAAAATCGTGAATCCAATCACACAATTGGGAAGATATTCCATAAGCACGCAATTTCATTAGAAGCCGCTTGTGAGGTATAGTATCAAAAGCCTTCCGGAAATCCAGAACCATATCTGTCTCCCCTTTTCAAGCTAGAAAAGTTTTGTTCTTTGTAGTTTTTTTTCGTTTGATGCTTATTTCGTGAGATTTTTGGCCCGGTCACTTTCAATGGACCACACTGTAGATTCAAACATAGCACTCAGCGTCAATGTTCTGGAGACCTTGGAACCTGTTTTGACGTGTGTGCCTGCGACTTGGCCAGTGTGGATAACGTACGTCCTCGCCCTCGCCCACCGCACGGCCCTGCACCCGCCGTCCACACGGCAGCCGGCCCTTCCGCAGACTGGGTCCTAACGCCTCTGGCTCGGCCGCGCTGGCGCCAATTGAAAGCCGTGCGGCGTGAATTCGCCCTAAGTGGCGCTAATTTCCAATGGGCCGTCGGCGTGCTCCTGCTGGCGACAGTTCGCCGGTGCGGCGCGCCGTTCGCACACGGCCGCCCCCACCGCCGCCCGTCGGCCACTGTTCACCGTGAGGACCAGCACAGGCTGCGGCGACTGGCGGGCTGCACGGCCGCCTATGCTCTCTCACTATCGATTTTAGGCACCATACTTCAGTACATTAAAAAACGGACCCCTGATTGAATCACTGTGTTATCCGACTTTTCGACCATCAAGATCCTGTTCGCAACAATGGACAGGAATAAAGGTAAAGCAGTCAACAATCCGAAGATTGGTTTGAACACCACAGTGCTTTACTAGGCATGGTCCTGTTTGGAGGTGGTATGCCGTTGCCTTCCTCCGACCTTCGAACTGACTTACCCAGCCAGTTATAGGGGGACCTACAGTTTAACGTGGGTTCCGAACCACGGTGCTACTCGGTATTTTTCACATGAGCAATACTGCCAGAGGTGAAAGAAGTGGAAAGTGACAGATAAAATCTTAGGACCAGGCGGGACAGGAATATAAACCAAAAATTATGGTCACACGAGTGTTTTTAGGTCAAAAACTTCTGTTTACTTTCTTTTATAGCTTGCTCAGTGTACAAATTAAATAACATCGGAGAATGGCTACAACCCTGTCTTACTCCCTTCCCAACCACCGCCTTCCTTTCACGCCCTTCAACTCTAACAACCACCATCTCGTCTTGGTACAAGTTGTAAATACCCTTCCGTTCTCTATATTTTACTTCTGTTTGCTTCAGACACTCAACAGGTGCTTCAAGGTGTACTTCAACTACCCTGGCCAGCACGATCGCCAGATTTTTCCCCCATTGAGCATATTTGCGACCGCATGAAACGGCACGTTCGGCGGTCTGTATGAGCGGCACGTAATCTGGCCCAACTGAGGCACCAGGTAGAAATTTCCTGGCTGGCCATTCCACATAACAACATTAGGAACCTCTACGATCGTTTCCGTGAAAGAATTACAGTTTGTATTGCTGCAAAAGGAGGGTATACACGGTACTAACGCCAACATTGTGGAAGTTCAGGTGACTGTGCTCACGTGCGTACGACTCTGCCTGTCAGATCGTGTGTTGTATACGATCTCAAGAGAGTGTCAATAAAATTTCCCTCTGCTGGGTGGACGGATTCGTGGTGTTCTGTTTTCATTTTCGAGGAATGTATATATACAGGGTGTCCCACTGAACAATTTCACTCCAGATATCTCTGAAACTACAAGAGATACTGAAAAACGACTGCTGGCTGCAGTGACCGAGAGGACTGAGGCGCTCCAGTCACGGTCTGCACGGCCACTACGTCGGGGGTTCGAATCCCCCCTCGGGCATGGATATTTGTGCCAGCCTTAGTTTACAATATGGAAAGATTAATTTTTAAAATCTCACAACCACCAACTGCGAACAAAATTCCTATACATGCAAAAACACTGGAATTGTGATTGCTACTGTTTGACTCGTTTTCTAGGGGATGATATCACACGTTCGCAGCTTTCCTTCCCTGCATATGATTAACAAAAAAATTCATAATAAAGTCAAGTTCATGACAAAAAAGGGTGTACTAACTACTATGAAAACACGCGAAAGTTCACTTTATGTTATTTATTTCACAATATTAGAACCCTGTGGCTGATACGTCTGTACGTCGACACATTTACCAAATAAAGTTATAGCTCGTGAGCCCCCAGACAAAATGAATATTTCTCGCAAATTGTTTTCACACCATGTGCCTGTCTCAAACACAGTTTATGTTCATGCCTATGCCTATGCCTTTAATTTAGTGCGATGCACACCTTGTTCCACTGGCTAAATATTCACAACACACGGTAGCACTCGATACAACTTGGTGCAGTCCACGACTAGCAACCACACTTGGCAAATGCCACACAAAAATCTATAGTCTCCATCTGGAGATCCACATGCCGACTGATGCAGAGCGACGCGGCCCGGCCAGCTACCCCACTTGCTCCCGCCTTGTCACTTCCTGTCCTCGCGTGCGCGCGCGCGCCAAAAGCTCAACCGCTGGGTTTTTTCCCCTACGTCATCAACTTCCCCATGTGAGCTGTTCTAACCAACTTCCAACGTACAGCGCTCAGCCAATACATTTCTAAAACTTTATTTAAAATCAAAATAATTACACTACACATTAAATAAATGTCTTCTTAGGTTTTTATATTGGTATAAACATCCTTTGTACTATTTATCATAATCGTGCAATTTCTTATATCACAGATAAGTGTTTTAACTGAATACTTAAAAATAAAATACACAAGATTAATTGAAAATAAAATGAGAAATAGTTAATATATTATTTTTATAAACAAACATTGCCATGCTAGTTGTGTAACTGTCTTGTATTCATTGGTAATTTATTACTTTTCATTGTCAATTAAAAATATTACGCCAGATGTTACTATATCAGCTAATGTATTGTTTATTTGTCAACAGGCTATTTTGTAATGAGGGCCTTAAAGGTTCCTAACTGCATCGTACTACTTCAAATGCAAGTAGTATTAGAATATTTTATTTCACGCTGTGCACTGCACTGCACCTGGCACTCGCCATTGTCCCTCTCTCCCCTCACCGGAAACGAAACTGGAAAATCCTAAGCTGGAACAAGCCACCAACGTAGGCCTGCTCGCTAGCCTCCCGTCAGTTATAAGCACACAGCAAATCTCAACGTGGAGAATTTCTACCTATGGCCTAACTATAAATGTTGTCATCGAACTGTGTTCATACGTTGCTACCATAATTAATAAGATTAAAATTGTGTAACATTTAGTGCATTGGCATGGTCAATGTTTGCAGTGAACTTCATACTGTTTAATTATCAAATGCTATTAATTACCAGTATTACTATTGGGAGGTAATCTCACAACGTACGGCAGGTGCTTCTGAAAGTAAGTACTATGACACACTCTAAAACGTGAAGAACGTTATTTTCAAAACATACTTAAGATGTTCTTAAATGGATACCCCATATTATTTATTAAGCAATCGATTGAATGAAATATTACAAAAAGAATGGCGTTGGTTGCATCGCGATGCGTAAATTACATGCGCAGAAACTGCGAAGCGAAGTTGACGTTTGAAATACATGAGGCGCGGTGCCAGCGCATGTCCGAGGCTCAAGCGAGACACATATGAGTCTCGGACATTAGCTAGCAGTGCGCCTTATGTATTTCAAACGTCAACTTTGCTTCGCAGTTTCTCCGGAAGTAATTGACGCATCACAATGCAACCAACGCTATTCTTTTTGTGATTTTTCATCCTGTCGATTGCTTAAGAAATAATATTGGGCATCAATTAAAAAAAAACATAAGTTTGTGTTGAAAATAATATTTCTTCACGTTTTAAAATACCTCATAGTACCTACTTTCATACGCCCCTGCCGTATGTTCATGACCGTGAAAGTGGCTTTACAATATCTCTTATAGTTTCAAAGATACCTGGGGTGAAACAGTTGAGTGGGACACCCTGTATATTGTATATGCCGTGGTAGAGTGGCCGAGCTCTCTAAGGCGCCTTGGTGCAGACCGAGCAGTTGCTAGCCGACGGAGATTCAAGAGTCCTCCCTCGAGCATGTGTGTGTGTGTGTGTGTGTGTGTGTGTGTGTGTGTGTTGTGCTCAGCGAGAGTTAGTTTAAATAGTTTTTCAGCCTAGGGACTAATAACCGCAGCATTTAACTCCCTTAGGTTTAGAAATATTTAAATATGCTCATGTATTTTCTTGGACAAATTCTTATTGCACGCAATCACCGTACATGGTTCATTGAAAAGGGTACTTTCAATAAACTTTGACTAGTTCAGTGGTATACATTTTCGTCGATAGGTGGGGTGGGACAGAAGATGAACTGAGGAGGCGGGAGGGAGGAGAGAGAGAGAATGAAATGGGCCGAGAGAGGAGAGGAGGAGATGAAGAGAGAATGGGTAGGAAGAGATGGATGGGAAGAGAGAGGGGAGAGGACTGTGAGAGTATCGAATAAATAAAAACCCGGCCAACGCCGGGTTTTCATTTAGTGATTCACTAATATCTCGCGCTAATTAGCTGAGCCACGATGAAGAGAAGCCCCCGCCCCCTCCCCCGCCAAAATCGATGTCTTTGCCCTGTAGCGACGGCAGGCTTGAGGCGCTCTCTCCTCACGTAGATCTCCCCGGCAGCCGGCTCTAGGACACGTGCAGCATCCGCAGCGTTTCAGTGCAAACTGACACTGCTAACTGCCGCACGACGGAATTGCCATTGTTTGGGATAACGTTCCGATATCCGATAAAACGACCATTCAGACGTTTCGGAGAGCAGTTAGCCGTCCGCATAACAACAATAGCCGTGTGGGCGGCTATTCTATCCTATGGAGACTATCGTCAAATTTCACCAGTATTCGCGATGGGAAGTATAACAGAAGTCGGCGCATCGCTAATTCATAATTAGTGTGACATGTTAATACAACTCGAAAATCACAATAGCGAATGCAAAATTATTGAAACATATTGTATTTAAAATTAAATTATTCAAGTAAATTTGGGAATTCCCCGGCCCGTGACCTCACTAGGATTTATATCGATAAGTCTCGATTCCTGGGATGGATGAACTGTCTGTATACGTAATAAAATATCTGCGTCACCACTTGTCCGATTTCTTCTACTTGTTACAAGTTTCATACCAAACACACCTATTTCATATTGGTTGTACAGTTTGACTAAGGACATTGAAATCTCGATAGCTACACATTGGATCAAAAAATGTTATAAATCAAATTTGTCTTGCACGATAGTTGACATCCAATGGCATCACCCTCCTTCCCTCCCCCTCTCTCCACCCCACCCCATCCCGACTTCAGCCAACTTCGAAGTCTTCAATAGGAACCCCCCTGCATTCTTTTCTTTGAGATTACGATCTACGTAAAACACGACGTACGTTTTGTCTGAAGTATTTGTTTTGTTTCGCCTTAGTTGGCGCTGCAATCGGAAGAATATAATGAACACACAACAGTAATTTACAACACTTCGCACCCTACCTACATGCTTCGGAAGTAGGAAGGCCAGTATTTCATAATTACTAATTGAAAACCCCAAATAGGACGTTGTATTCCTCCGACATATTAAACAGGGGACTACTGTGGCCGTGCCTCGATGTAGAAATTACGCCACTTTTTCAATCAGAGTAAGTCTACAAACGTAGCACCGTCCACTTCGATACGTGTAGTGATCCGTCTTTCAAATGACTGCACTCAGGACAGATGAATATCTGCGTACTATTCTGCACAGGCATTTATTACGCAGTCGTGAACTTCTTCATTAACTTTTCGCACTTGCTGTTAAAACTAATCTATTAAATATGGCCAAAAAAAGAAATACTGGTAAATCAGTTTACTCAACCTAACGCGGTGAAATACTTTCCGTGATTCAGTTACCTCTTGCACTGGGCAAACCGTCGTTTTGAAACCAGATTACGCTGTTCAACGTCCAGTCCAACATCTTGAAGTAGTATTGGTATTTCCTGTTAAAAATGATGTATATTTTCGTTCATTCGACGTGCCGTCGATAAAATACGGGCGAATTTGTTAACTTCCCATGAGACCACACCATACCTAACTATCCAAGGACGCCAATGGTCAACATCCCGTAACCAATGGAAACTGCCCACACCTCAGTAAAGCATGTTACGCCGGTTTACCCAACATGGTTTACTAATGTAGAGTCGCTGGAAAATAGTGCCTCGACAAAGAAAGTGCAGATCGTTTACATGTATTGAAATACCAATTAACAAAACACATAGCGGCTATGAAACTTGTTGCCATGAAGTTCTTAATAAAGTGATACTTGGTAGGAATGATACTTTTGACGATGCGATATTTTGACAATACTAACTACGGACATTAGGGAATCAAGGTGCCGACCACTTATCCATTGGTTGTTGTGCATAGTCGCATAGCTATTTTATTAGCTTCTGCTGTTACACATTTATTTCATTTCCTTTTGTCGGTCTGTTCTCTGCCATCAGACATAAACGTGTTCAAACCCCGTGAAAGAGCGAACGAAAGTGAACATTCGCTGAAAAACGTACGACATACAAGACAACGGTAGCGTGAATATTTTCCCTATATCCACCGTAAATCACGATCTACAGATCATTGGTGGGTATTCAGGCAATAAACACGGCGGATATTGAAATGTTTCGAGGTGATTTCTGTTCTATGTCTACACGATACTTGAGTTCCTGTCGCCGTGTACTGCCTCTTATGATCCGTCGTATTTCGCTACACAGCCACAGTGGCGCTTCGAGCAGTCGCCTTTTCCATATATCGGAGGAATAAATCGTTACGAATGGCTTTTTTAATTAGAAATTACGAAATACTGGCCTTTTCTAACTCCGCATCATGTAGGTGTGCTCCCACGAGTCAGTGAATTTTGAATGGATATTTATTAGCGTGTTGTAAATTAATACTGAATATCCATTTCTATCCCTTTCAGGCTAAATATATGTACGAAGTCTCTTCGGGTTTTCTGTCGGATATTAAAATTTAACCGATTCATTATTTCGACTGTACAACTGTCTGTTATCTTGAAACACATCCACCGATTGTGTGGTCGTATTCCATTTTGATCTATTCTTTAACCTAAAGTGTTTCTGCACCATTAATGTTATCTATCTGTATGTTAATTATTTTAATTAATGATCAATGCCCCATGTTTATGTATGTTTCCCCCATATTTATAGTTTCCACCCGTGCATCTGGCCTTTTATATTCATGTGAATGTGGAAGGTTGCTTTTAATATTGACTGACTGCCGTGCAATGGCTTACAGTCGCCGCCTCCCGCTTGAGGCCTCGTTTTGCTGTAATGAAGAATGCATGGCTTCGTTTGTCGTCTGCGCTGACGTCTTCTAGCTGGCCAGAGACAAGCTTACTTGGCAAGGTGACGAGGTGGCCGTGTTCTTAGGGTCGTACCAACCTAATCTTGGAAGAAAGAGGTGACAGGAGACCTCTCTGGGTGCGATTGTAGAGGGAATTGTCTTGGACAGGTAGCAAGGGCTGGAAACACTAATCTCTGAATGCGCTCTGCGTCGCTTTTAGCGCGCTCTACATCTGGTGTGTGGCAGGGGAAGGTTCTTCCATGGCCTTAGAGCTTCACTCTTCACTCTTCATTCTGGCTCCAACGACTGTGGAAGTAAGTACACCGCCGAATCATGCTGAGGAGAAGGCATGCTGTTAGGTACTTGCTTTCTTTGTGATAAGGCAGTCTTGGTTTTTCAGTGATAGTTCTCTTGAGTAATTCTTTCGCTAAGGCGAAGTGTTTCTTAATTTACTGAACTGAAGTAAATTCAGAGTAAATTTATTATTTGCATTTTCATTCCTGTGATGACTGCGTGTCCGGTTTTGCTCAAGTTAGAATACATGTGTATGGTCTTCAGCTTTTGTGTAAATTTAGTGTTTGAATTTCCTAGCTGTTTTTTACTAAATTTTCACATCACATCTGTATCTGCAAGTATGCAAAATACTTCTCAGATTTTCTTGCTTGGTTCCATCTTTCCTGTCTTGTATGACCGATTTCACCATGTGCTTTGGTAACGGTCATTACTTTGGGCTTCAGCCACGCTTTTATTAATCCTAGTTTTCTTCTATACGAATTCTCGTGTGTGCTTTACTCACTTAGTCTAAATTGATTTCTGTTTGTAAATGCTATGAAATTTGGCGTGGTCATACACCACATGCTACTTAAAAATAGTGAGCTGCAGTCTCCCCTAACATGAGTTCGTTTAGTGCACAGTATAACTAAAATTGTGATCAAGACACCCACCATCTCGCCAAGATGCCACCGATGCTTTGTTTCGCTGCTGCTTTTGAGTGTTCCTGGATACTAATGTACAGCTAGCATGATGCATGTGTGTGTGAGTGAATGAATGTGCTTTCAGCCACTCATTGTGTATTTGCAAATATCCTCCCATGTTACCTCCATACTCATAATGGGCAGAGACAATTTTATTATGGGCAGTAATTATATGATTTAATTCACTTTTGTACAAGGTGTGTGCTTAATTTGGTTTCCCCACATTTATTTGCTTGTTATTTTACTGAATAGATGATGATTGTAAAGTATCAAACCTCTGCTTTATGATTTCATACTCCCTGTCCCATGTTTAATTATGCGTTAATATATTTTTAACATTGATTTTGTGTTTGTTAAAACGGTGGCTGCTCCCATAAGAGTGAGCAGTTAAGTAAATTTCCATTGCGCATGTACTGTGGCCACTCATAAAGTAATTTAGAGCAGCAGTGACCGTTTTAACTTACATTTGTTGATCTCAACTGCCTGAGATCTTGCTTATTTTAATAACAGGCGACTTTCAATCTTGAGGAATCGTCGTTGCTGCTGAGTCCTGCTGAATACTGATGTTAGACCGAAGTTGTGCGTCCTGTATAGGCGTCGGTTGCGTGCACAGCGCATGCGCCTGCTGTCACAGTTGCTGCCGCCTAGGCAGGGCTGGTAGCACCTTACGTTAATCAGTCATAGGTGCTGAAATCCGGGTAGAACAACGCAAAGTAATATTATTTAATAGTGGATTCGATGTCCTACTCCCTGATTCCAGCACCTGTGACCGATTCACGTAAGGTGCGATACATTGCTGTGCTCTTTTCCACTAGGGGCGGCGCCACCAGCTCTGTCTAGGCATCAGCAACTGTGACAGCAGGCGCATGCGCCGTGCACGGGACTGACGTCTTTATAGGACGCCCAACTTCGGTCTAGCATCTACGACCTCATCCCCTACCCTCACCTCCTGTAATACCTTGACACACCTCCGGATCCTGTGCACTACCCGTAAAATAGACTCCCACAACCCTCTGATATCCCCTATCCTCACCAATCCTGGACCTCTGCCACGCCTTCATCACTGTATCCTCCTCTCCGTCCACCTGCACACTGTCCATATTCTCTCCCAAGGCATCTTCCGCACCCTTCCCCTTCCTGATGACGCCCTTCATCCCGACATTTATCCCTCATATGAACCCTGATCCCCTCCCCGTAGCATCAGGACCTCCTCTCCCCATCCCCTCCTTCTTTACCCTCCGCCCCCCTATTGGTTATTTCCCATCCCACACCCCGGAGTCTCGACAGTCCCTACCTTTCCTCCCCCTCTCCTCCCACCAATCTGTCTCCCCCACGCTTCCTACCCCTCCCCTCCTATCCACCCCCTGCGGGGGCCACAGTGAAATTTTTAATCAGCATCTTTTAGTATACTGTGCAACAGTGACTTCGTGTTTTTAATCAGTTCATCGTCCAACAACGAGGGTGCAACATCAATTTTAATCAGTGTCCTCGTATGGTGTTCTTCGTCTTCCAGTGTGTGTTCTAAATGTCATATTAAACCGCTGCCGTGGCACAGACTAATTTTAACCGAATCGTGCGTTTTTTTATCGTCTTGTTTATGATGTCCGCAGTATTTTCACCTTTGTTATGCTTTCTCTGGTCATGTTTGTAAATCTCCATGTTTTTAACTTCTTATCATGTTTTTCACAACGTCATGTCATATTCACGTATTCTCATGGCTGAAGAGCAGCGTAAGATGCTGCTGCCAGCGTGCCGACTCAGACGGCGAATTAACAATAAAGGAAAAATAAGGTCTAGCATCAGTATTCAGCGGGACTCAGAAGCAGCAACGGTTCCTGGAGATAACGGACTGTTGATCCGTCAAAATATTGAATCGGTTAGATTTTAGTATCCGACAGAAAAACCCTAAAGAGACCCGGAAGATTTAAAACATATGTCGTTTTCATCGCGGAATCGTTATCTGCATTAGCAACCGGGGGTTCCCACTTGACACTTGAAAGTTGCTTCGCCACCACCCACGCACGCTGTGAGCCGTGGGTGGAGAGGTGGACTTGAGTGTGTTATCATTGGATG
Source organism: Locusta migratoria (assembly GCA_026315105.1). NCBI lineage: Eukaryota > Metazoa > Arthropoda > Insecta > Orthoptera > Acrididae > Locusta > Locusta migratoria. The sequence goes on along the minus strand of CM048749.1, from coordinate 261,450,785 downwards.
TCCCCTATGTGACAAGCAAATTTGTATCACAACGTCTTTGGATTCGGTGTGTAATTTTTTAGATATTTCAATGCCTTCAGTTACAATAAACAGCATGTATACTCCTGTTGGTATCAGTCAATCCACCCAAGTTACACATCCAATTCGTAGTTTAACATTAATGTGTATTTACATGTTACAAATTTAATTTACAGCGTTATTTTTCATATCTGTCTTTCTTTTTTTTCCAGAGTTCCACACATTCATCAATGCAGGTAAGAATTTTTTCCTACTTATTACTTATTATCGTCGTAATGACTGACGAAAATAAACATACGCTTCCACTTTCATGGGGTCTACTTGGTTGGAGCGGAGTCTTTTAAGATGACGTTTCTTCAGTCAACTGTCGGCGACGTTCCTATTCAAGCAGCAAACGACTAGAATTGCATCTCCCGTCAGTTGAGGGGCAGTTTTTGTCTATCGAAGGACTCAAGTTTCCCAATTATTTTTGGAATGAATCGTGTTTTTAGAACTGGATTTGAATGGATTTGATGAGTGGTCGTGTTGTAAGGGAATAGTGCAGAAAAGTATAGGCTGGTGACACGATATGCACGCTGAAAGTGATCGTTGTAGTAATATTTAATGAACATGTGCTACATACTGAAATGATGTGTGCGATTTCTAACCTTCCTCAAGATTGCCTGAGCTTTTACTGTAAACATTTTAAACATTGTCTCAAACAGATTGCCCTAAGTTATATGCATTATGTGTGGCAAAATATATAACCTATGTTACACAAAACTGAGGGAATGCCTTCAATGTTCACACTTCTTCAGCGCTGCCGTCAATAGAGGGAAGTGCTTGTCAACTGGAGACGGTACAGCTTTTCAGTTCCCTGACTCTGCAACCAAGATACGATCTAAATATTGGATGTGTGCTTACCCTTCGAGTAAGCCAAAAGTTGTAGTAGACTGCTGAAGAGCATAAATATGATTTATGATTTACGGAGTTGCATCGGAATGTTGTGACATCATAATTCATAGAAGTGGCAGGTGACCATATCATGACACCACAGGTCAGTCCAAAATGAACGGCGTCGTCTGACCACAGAAACTCTCCTTCTTGACAGTGCCCGGTGTAGTCACAGTTCAAGATTGTACGAGAGGCGTTTGAAAAGTCCATGCAAAAATAAAAATAGGAATTCTCCAAGCCTGCAAAATATCTATTATTTCCTGTAATCACCTCCTCGTTTGAATGAAATCTTCGTTCCGCCAGTCGTTTCTTCAAATTGAGGAACAAATATTAGTCCGAGGGAGCCAAGTGTGGAGAATAGTGGGGATGTGAAACGAGTTAGAATCTTATTTGCAATAATTTTACGACTACAACTGCTGAGTAGTGTGAGAAGCATTGCCGTGATGGATAAGGATTTTTTTCCCTATTGCCATCGTTTTTCTTACAGCTCGGTTTACAAATGGTCCAATAACGATGAGTGATATGGACCTATAATAGTTTTAGCCTGTTCCAGATAGTGGTCATAATCTTTCCGGCTGAAGGACCGGTCTTCGCCTCTTTTTGGTGCAGATTTTTCCTTGATAACCCATTGTTTAGATTGTTCTTTGACCTAAGGAGTATGGCAATGTATCCATGTTTCGTCTATAGTGACGAAACGCCGCTTAAAGTCTTGCTGATTCTTCCTGAAAAGCTGTAAGCAAACCTTGCAACACTTCACACGATTCCCTTTTTGATCAAGCATGAACAATCGTGGCATCTATCTGACGGATAATTTTTTCATATCCAAATGTATATGCAAAGTATTATCTACCCGTTCATTCGAGATGCCAACAGAACTAGGAATCTCACGCACATTATCTCTTTCGTTATCCGTTACTATATCATGGATTTTACCAATGATATCTGGAGTCGTAACCGACACAGGGCGCTTGGAACGTTCAGCGTCACTTCTGCCCATATGGCCACTCCGAAAATTTTGAAACCACTTATGAGCTGTTCTAATCGAAACTGCAGAGTCATCAAAAAGCTTTCAACCTTCTCTTTACTTTCCTGAGGCGTTTTGCCTTTCATAAAGTAATTTTAATCACCACACGAAATTCTTTTTCGTCCATTCTTTGACAATCACTCGACTTCCTTGATTCACACGACTGCCAAACACAAAGAAATGGACCAATATTGCTGAAACTTGATGTGCATTCCTTCGAAAGATGCTACTAACAAAGGATGACCTCGATAGCGGCCGGTGATGCCATCTCTCGGACTTTTCAAACGCCTCTCATAATTCGGTTTTGGAACTCAGCTAATTTCAATCTTTTCCTAAGATGAAAGGCTATCTGCCTACGCAGCAATTCACGGACGACGATCAGCTCACACAAGCTGTCAACAATTACTTGGTACTAATCTTCACTGAAGGAATAAATCTGTCGTCACGATTGCAAAAGTTTCAGTTTGGATGGTGATATTTGAAGAGGTGTTGACGTAAGTACAAATTATGTGTAATTTACATTATCTTTTTTTTTTATTTTTGAATTGGCAATCGGGAATTCATTTATGAATAGGCCTCCCTCTATATCCAGCAACTTCAATGCATTCTGGTTGCGCTAACTCTCCTCACAAGTAAACTAAGAGTTTCCATGTCGCAGTCCGCTCTCTCTGTGACTTTGCGACACGCTTAGTTCCAGTACGCGATGTACCTGCAGCATTGTTGTTTGGCAGCGTGATTACTAAGGACTGTGATGCTTTCACAGTACTCCTGTTTTAATCAAACCACTAACGAAAGGCTCATTGCCCGTCACCGGCATATTATATATATTGCCGGTGACGGGCAATGATCCTTTCGTTAGTGGGGAGGGTTGGGTAAGTTTGGGGACCTTACTTTTACGGGAATTAGTTTCATAACTACGAGTGGGGCGGGTTAGGTAAGTTTGAGGACCTTACTTTTACGGGAATTAGTTTCATAACTACGAGTTTGAGTACTGTAGGCTGGGTAAAGCTGGAAATTTGTGTCTGGCGGGGGTCATGCTCAGGTAGACCATGCAAGTAAGGGGATCACTGTGTCCCCAGTGGTGTAGTAGTCAGCGCTACTACATAGAAAACAGGAGACCAGGGTCCGATTCCCGGTTGGGTGCACATTTTCGGCTTTGCCCATTCGTAGTTGATGTTGTACATTCTGTGAATATGAAAGAATAAAAACTGCAGGATCATAAGTGACGTCTATTCTTTCGGAACAGACGCCACATGTATATACTTCACACTTTCAAAGATATAACACTATACGCAGACAATTGCGATGTACATTTCCTCATGGGGGCATGGGGTGGCGATAGGAAAGGCATCCGGCCACCACGTCAATATTAAAAAGGTACGGTAAAGCAGTCAACAATTCGAAGATTGGTTTGAACACCACAGTGCTTTACTGGGCATGGTCCTGTTTGGAGGTGGTATGCCGTTGCTTTCCTCCGACCTTCGAACTGACTTACCCAGCCAGTTATAGGGTATTTTTCACATGATCAATAAGGCCAGAGGTGAAAGAAGTGGAAAGTGACAGATAAAACTCGTACGACCTGGCGGGGATCGAACCCGCGACCTTTCGATTTGTAGTCTGGAACTCTACCACTGTGCAACCGAGGCGTTAATCTTCAAAAAATGTTCAAATGTTTGTAGAACTTATGGGACTTAACTACGGAGTCATCAGTCCCTAAGCTTACAAACTACTTATGAACTAGATAAGACTAAGGACGGCACAAATATCCATGCCCGAGGGGGGATTCGAACCCCCGACGTAGTGGCCGTGCAGACCATGACTGGAGCGCCTCAGTCCCCTCGGCCACCGCGGCCGGCGCGTTAATATTAACGTGCAGCCGGCCGCGGTGGCCGAGGGGACTGAGGTGCTTCAGTCACGGCCTGCACGGCCACTACGGTCGGGGGTTCGAATCCCCCCTCGGGCATGGATATTTGTGCCGCCCTTAGTATAAGGTAGTTGTAAGTAGTTTGTACGTTTAGGGACTGATGACCCCATAGTTAAGTCCCATAAGCTTAACAAACATTTGAACATTTGAATTAACTTGCATGTACGGGAACAGGGCTAAAGAGAAAAAAGGAAGACGTATATTAACAATGAAGCTAGTCACTTTTCGAAATAATAAAAGGAGAACCTCCAGCCTTTCAGAAGTTGAACACCACAGTGCTTTACTTGGCATGGTCCTGTTTGGAGGTGGTATGCCGTTGCCTTCCTCCGACCTTCGAGGTGACTTACCCAGCCAGTTATAGGGGGACCACGGTATTTTTCACATGAGCAATCACCGTTTGAAATTAATGTGGCAGCGGAAGCTGTTGTTGCTGCAGAATTTGATGCGCATACCCGTCTACATGCAGGTGCCATAACCTCACTGTTTTTCGTCACGCAGTGTTCTATCAAAGCGGAGAGGCTCGCGGTAAAAAATCCGTTGACGCTTCTCTGGCTGTGATGAGTAGCAGCGTAGACGCGACGGGCGCTCGGTAACGCCGCGATGATGAATCGGTATGAGCGGCCAGTTGTCAAATAGCTGTCCAGCGGCGCCGCCACCAGAGACACTTAGTCAAGCTGGGCCCAGTGGCGTCCAAACAGCGGCCGCTGGCTGGCCGAATCTGGCCTGCGACGGCGGCGTCGCGCCGGTGACTGATGGACGGCAAGCCAGCGTTAATGAAACGGCCGCAACGCAGCGCACTGCGTGGGAGGGCTTGGCGCGCCCTTCAAAGGCGCTCGCTGCTCCAAACACTGCAGTCTCCAGGGGCACCGACCAGGTGGCGCGACGAGCGCCAGGCAGCGTGGACAACTGTGAAGCAATAAGTTCAAATGTTCAAATGTTTGTAATTCTAAGGGATCAAACTACGTTGGTCATCAGGCCCTAGACTTAAAAACTACTTAAACTAATTGTACTGGTGTGGTGTCTGTTCTTTCAAAAATGTTCAAATGTTTGTAATTCTATCGGACCAAACTGCGTGGTCTTCAGTCCGTAGCTTACAAACTACTTAAACCTAGGTAAACTAACCTACGGACAAACACACACACCCATGCCCCAGGGAGGTCTCGAACCTCCACGGCGAGCAACCGCGCGCTCCGCAGCGAGACGCTTTAGACCGCTCGGATACTCCACCGCGGCTCTGTTTTTTCGGACGTCCGAAAGAACAGACACCACACCAATACAATAAGTTTTAAAACGCGACGACGGCGTTAGCTTCAGTTATTTCACCGCAGATGCGGTCATACGTCCGACATCGCACCGCAATCCATAATGGCGTGTGTAAGACGGCATGGACAATAGGGGCGCTACAAACATAGCGTGCGACTTGTGGGAATTCGAGACGGATGTGAGGCGAGCACGGGTGGCCAAGTGGAAGCCGGGCGCCGTGGCTCAGCGCGCCCGGTCAGAGGGCTGATTGCACTCTGTAATAAAAAAAGCTGAACCAACAACAAATAGAACAGCAACGAGCAATCAAGATCAGCGACCGCAATGAGCAGAACTACACAAGAACAAAGAAAACAAAAAGTGGTTAAGGCGACAGCTGGCCCGAAGCTGGAGACCCCGGTTCGAGTCCCGGTCCCGCTCACATTTTCACTTGTCGCCATTGCTTAATATCAATGCCTAAATGCAGCCACTGTCAAAATTTCCTGTCCTATTCTTCTTCCTTCCCTTCCTTTAACAATCATTTGCAAATACTGAAACTAAGTTAAACTAACGTAAGGTTCCATTTTTTGTAGACCTAAGGGACCAAACTGCGTGGTCATCAGTCCGTAGCTTACAAACTACTTAAACTAAGGTGAACTTACCTAAGGACAAACACACACCCATGCCTCAGGGAGAACTCGAACCTCCGACGGCGCGCAACCGCGCGCTCCACAGCGCGGCGCTTTAGAACGCTCGGCTACTCCACCGCGGCCTAACCTAAGGACAACACACATACCCAAGCCCGAGAGAGGATTCAAACCTCCGACGCGGGAGGCCACGCGATCCGTAACGTGGCTCGGCTAAGCAATAAGTATTATTCATTTCGACGTCATCAATTTTGTGTCACAGCAAAACTCTTAGTTGACAACAGTGCAAAGTAAGAACTAAACACCAGGTGAACAAAAATAGAGGCCTTAAAAGGCCAGTTAGGTACCGACCGGCTACCAAGTCATCCTCCGCCGGAAGGCGTCATCGGATGCGGAATGGAGGCGGGTGTGGTCAGCGTTCCACACTTCTGGCCGTTGTGTCGATTTTTATTTATTTTTTTTTTTTTTCCACCGGTACCTCAACTTCTCAATTTACCCTCTCAGACCTGGTGCCCATTATAATGGATACCGAATTTGTGCTAATTTTAGAACATTATACGCATGAGCTCTACTTTGAGACCCATTAGCCTGTTCACGGGACATCTGTCGCTTTTAGTTTCGTGCTTGCTTCTTGCTGCCATCTGTCTCCAGAATGACGTGCTCCAATGATAAACAGTGAACATGCGGACCCATTGCGTATTGCGTCAGACGTGATATCAGTAGTTGAAACTATTTCATGTATCAGTTTATTAATATTGCACAAATTTCAATTTGCTATATAAGTTCCACAATAAATAAGGAGTGTCATATATAACGTTGACTTTTTAGATGTGTGGTTAAATCCGCGTTATGCAAGACACCTTGTTTTGTTTTAACGCCCAAACATGTTTCGGCACAAATATTCCGGCCTTCGTTGGCTTTTGGCTTTTACTTTCTCGAATAACATATTACATAATTTTGGTTATGCAGTTATTGAGACGAGTTGTTTGATTTGACAATTTTGTTTAACGTTAGGCCCAATTTATTTACGTTACTTACATTACTTCATTCGCCCAATTTGTATCTGCTCCGATCCTCTGCTAACTTTACTAACCGATAAAGTTACAGCATCATCCGTGAACAGTGTAAGACAGATGCTCAGATCGTCTAGTAATTCGTTTATAAAGATACTTCCAATAACCCTTTGATTACTATGTATTGTGTTCTTTCTGACAGGAAATCGTTAATCGCGATATTCCAACGTTATTAGACGCCTCTTGTTATAAGCTTCCGGAAATTTAGAAATCTGGAATCCCCTGTCGATTCCACTCATCACGTGACTAAAGAGCTACCTCTGTTTCACAAGAACAACACTTTCTGGATACGTGTTGACTATGGGTCAATAGGTACTTGTCTTTGAGGTAGCTCATTAAATTAAAAAAATGTAAATGTTCCAAAATGTTGCTGCAAACCGACGTTAATTTTATGGATCTGTAATTTTACGGATCACTCATTTTGCTTGTATTGAACATTGGAGTAGCCTGTGCAACTTTCCAGTCTTTGGGTACGGATCTCTCACTGAGCGAGCTGTTGTACATGGTAGATAGGTATGTAGCTACTGCATCAGAATACTCTGAAGGGAACCTAACTGGTATACAATCTGGACCGGGAGATTTGCTTTTGTCAAGTGTTTTAAGTTGCTTTACTACTCCTAGGGTACGTACTTCTAAATTACGTACGCTAGCAGCTTTTATTGAGTCGAACTCTGAAGTGTTAGATTCCTCTGATGAAGGATTTTCGGATACATTTGTTCAATAATGACGCTGCTTTTGCGTATTAAAGATATATATTGTGATTTCCCGCTAGTATACTTTACATATCACTTTTGACGGGCCGTGAATCTAAAGAAGATTGATAGCGGAATCAACCAGCGCTTACCGACTGGTATGCCTCCGAGGGCTCAGCACTGTGTTATAAGATTCCTCATTCTGGACATATCCTGAACATAGCACCAGTAATCAATATTTTGTACGCAGTACAGCGATGGCTCCTTGTGGAAAAGCCATAAGTATTTATTCTTTCATTTTTATATCAGCCTTTATTACCTAGAACTTAGAGTTTGTGTTTCTTATAGTACTGCCTGGCAGTTGCATTATCGCATTATTCATTTCCGTACGAAAGTTTAAACAATAAAACGTAATAATGTAGAAAGATGTCGCTATTGGTACGAATGTCTCCATGGTGCTGTAAAGGTAGAGGAACTAATAATACGAAAGAGTCGATAAATGGTTGATATACGTGGTAAATGCCGATAGTTACAGCAGTTGTCCTCTATTAGGTCAGAATACTTCCAGGGGAAAAGAATCTCGGAGCTTGAGGGTACCCAGTCGAGCTCATATGTCTGTTACGAAAGCAGCCCCAATATCTGCCACGACACAGAATAAATACGCCGATAACCGGAAGCGGCCGGTATAAAAAGAGAAGCCGTGATATGTTTCTGTACAGCCATTACTTATACACTTTACGTTTCCTTAAAAATAGCTGCAGCTCGGCTCTCGAGAGGAGGTCACGCCCATTTGTCAGCAGCTCCTTCTCATTTCGTTCCAAAATAGTCCCCTCGCTACTGCGCTGCGCTAGTGGAAGGCGGAACTTCAGTCTCAACTGCAGTGCACTACGATATATGAACAGGTGTGGCATGTTCTTCAGGCTCGTATTCACAAGTTCTCATTTACACTCTTCCGCACAAGGTAGCCACACCGAGCGCAGTGATCGATGGCGAGAGTAGTTGGGTCCCTTGAGCGACAAACCGAGCAACCACAGGGCGCGAGAGAATTTAGTAATTATTACCTTTAAGATGTTCAGCGTATCGAGTTATACTTGAAATTAGTTAATACAAGTTACTTAAATTACTGTATCATACCAGCTGCTGTGTTTCGAGTACAAAGGTCTTACAAAGATAATTGTCAATCATGGACAATGTAGCCTTTCAAAAACAGAAATACTGTTACCAACTTGCTCTTCAATTGCAAAGACTAGATTCCAGCTTTGGAAAGGAGTGGCATATATAGGATCTCTTGCAATCTTTGTGGCAAAGTATATGTAGGTCAATCAGGTACGACTGTACTACTAGACTGGTTGAACACGGGAGGAGTTGGAGACTAAGAAAGAGAGATCCACCTCTGTAGAACATACCTTAAATGAATGACATGCCTTTGATATTAAATGTGATGTTCTCCGCAGAGCAAATGAAGGCAAAAAGCTAAAATTGCTTTAAATTCTCTCTATCAACAAACACCAAGCTCAGAAACCAAACCTAATCCTCAATGATCAGACCCAATTTCAGTATTCACCATTATTAAAGTAATAGCTATTATGTATGATTCTGCCACCATGCTAGTTGAAATTGTGCAATGTCTCTTACTTTCATTCCAATGTTTTTCCTTCCTTGTATTACTCACACCATTCTCGTGAAAACCAGCGAGTTTTAATATAGGCTATATACTTGAATATATTCCTTTATTCCATATTCACATACTCCTAACTTATGTAATTGTTGCCCATCAGCTCTTCATTTTTTATGTTTTCCTCACTCATCCGTTCCCCTCCTACTTTTGCTTGTATAAATAAGTAAATTTAATATACAATTGTACTTACTAGGACAGTCACTGGGCCATTGTTTGTTACAGTTTATTTGTTGAAAAGTAATTTATAGTTATTTCTTAGTTACAGTTGGGTTTTAACTGGTTGGGCGTATCTATTTATAAAATACTTACAGGCTAAATGGTATATGACTGACAAATATCTTTGTAAAATATTTGTACTCGAAACACAGCAGCTATTGTAATGCGAATAATCTGCGGTATTAAGTTGTCTAAAGATGGCCTAAGAAGCCGAATGCTAGTTCACAAAAAAATAAATATTCTTGTAGAACAAATATACAGTATATTTATTTATTTTTATTTAACATGTCTATGTTCCATCAAGAACCAATGGAAGAGTCCATAAATATTAATACAAGTTAAGATTACCCACATGCGGTACAACTGATTCTACTGTTTCCATGACACCATTATTTAATACATCATAAAGTGTTTGCAAATAGACACAGTTTCTTAGGACATCCGGCAACAGCGGTGCACATATGCAGGAAACATTCAATTCCTAAATATATATCAGACGAGCACCCAGTCTTTATAATACGACCTGCTTCGGAAACAATGTTATCCCATTGATTGATTGATTGATTTTTCCAGGGAAGCCAAAACAGTCTTGGAGCAACCCGTCACTGCCCGCACCGAAACTAAGTTTATTGTGCGGTATCGCTCCCTGTATATCTAGTAAAGCCAACCAATGCGCTTGAACAGTGCAAGGAGTCCCTTTACCAGTTCTTTATTAGACACAATTTCTTCGGGTCTGGTTGTCCCAAATATTCTGTGCCTTTTATTCTCCAATGCAATGCATTCGAAGATTAGATGTGATGCAGTTTCATCACCGTCATCACAGATCCTACATTTAGGGTCCTCTTCTATTATTCCCATTGTACGTAGGTGTTTTTTGAAATTTCCATGGCCTGTCAGCAATCCAACCGTGAGTCTAATCTCTCTCCTGTTCAGACCCAGGATTGCAGAGCTTCTTTTAAAACATGGCTTTGGCATCATTACCTTGCCATGTTTTTGTTGATGGACTTTGGTCCAATATTCTACGTGCTGTCTTCTGAGCCAGTTACGCAGCTTCAATTTGATCATTGCCTTGGTGATTGTCAGGACAGGTTCCGGTCCAATAAATGGAGTCTCTGCCCCCATCCTAGCTAATCTGTCGGCATGTTCGTTGCCACTGATCCCCGAGTGGCCAGGAACCCACAATAGGTTTACTCTATTGCTTTCCCCTAGCTCCACCAGAACCCTGTGACATTCTACAACAATTTTAGACCTTGTTGCAGGAGCTGCCTGTGATCCAGGGCTGCCTGGCTTTCTGAATAGATATAGATGCTACGATCTTTGTAGCACCTACGCAAATTCTCCTCCACACACGCCCTGATGGCAGTGATTTCGGTCTGGAATACTGAGGCCAGTTTTCGTAGAGAGATGACGCCTTCCAGTCTTGGCTGCACCCCATATACCCCGGCCATGTTATCCCATATTTGCTTCAAATAAGATGAATCATGCCATACATGTCATTCCTGTGACTCTTCAATTAAGCAGCGATTACCGGCAGTTGTTATCGAATATGATGGGAACGCCTACATGATAACGATTAATGTGACGCAGGGGTCTGCACCTACATATTCACACATACTTCGTAATCCACACAAGGGTACGTGGCGGACGTTACTTGCTTTCCTGTTCCATTCCCATATAGAACGAGGGAAAAACGAATGCTTGTACACATCCGTCCGAGCCCTAATCTCACCGAGTTCATCTTTACGCGAAATTTACGTTGGCGGCAGTAGAATCGTTCTGCAGTTCGCATCAAATTCCGGCCCTCTAAGTGTCTTCAACAGTGCTTCTCGAAAAAAAACGTCGCCTTCCCTCCAATGATTCCCATTCTAGTTCCCGAAACATACCAGTAACATTCACGCACTGATCGAATCTACCAGTTACAAACCTAGCCGCCCATCACTAAAGTGCCTCTATGACCTCCTTTAAACCGGTCTGGTGGGGATCTCAAACACTTGTGCAATACTCAACACGGGGTCGTACAAGCATTTTATATGCAGTCTCCTTTCCAGACGAATCGCAACTTCCCAAATTTCTCCCAATATACCGAATTCGACCATTTGGCTTCTCCACTAATGTGCTTACATGTTCGTTGTATTAGCGTTACGCCAAGATATTTTATCAACTCGACTCTGTCAAGCAGCAAGCTATAAATGCTGTATTCAAACATTACGTGCTTGTTTCTCCTACTCGTCTGCATCACCTTACATTTTTTTTCTACATTTAGCACTAGTTGCCAGTCCTCACAGCGCCTATAATTTGGTCCAAGTCATCCTGCGTCCTACTAGTCATTCAGTGGCGACACCCTCCTGTACACCAATTTCATCATCAGCGAAAAGCCGCAAACTGCAACTCACTCTATCCGTCAGATATTTTATGTAAATAGAAAAAAATAATAGCGCTCCTTATCACACTTCCATGGGGCACTCTTGATGATACCCTGGTCACTGATGAACACTCGCCATCGAGGACAACGTACTGGGTTCTATTACTTAGACAGTCGTCCAGCCACTCATATATCTGGTTACCCATTCCATACGCTCGTACCTTCGTTAGCAGTCTGTAGAGCGATACCGTGTGAAACGCCTTTTGAAAATTGATAAATACGCCGCCTGCCTGTTGCCCTTCATCCATAGTTCGCAATTTGTCATGAGAGAGAAGGGAAAGCTGAGTTTCGCACGATCGATGCTTCCTAAAGCCGTGCTGGTGCATGGACAAAAGAATTCTAGAGTACGTATACTTCTACATTAGTTATACTGTTCTCTAATTGCGCTCAATACATGAAAACAGTATGACCTCGCCGATTCGCTTCTAAGGCCAGTTAACCGAAATGTTGGTAACATTAAAACTGTACAACATAAAAGGGATGTAAAATCAGCGCTGACTTACGGATGCCTCCTGAGCCTGCAAACATTTAAACGGCGTTACATTTGTTTATGCAGTGACAAAAAAGAGCAACAGTAGTTCAGTGTGAGACGAAGGACTAATTTTAAACAAAGTAATTTCAAAAGATACATAATCTAACAACAAAATTCAGGACTGATGACGAGAATGAATTCTCTCTATGCAGCGGAATGTGTGGTGATTAGAAATTTCATGGCTTATTAGAGCTGTGTATGCTACTGGTGTCGAACACAGGTTCGAATGCTGATAAGTCAAGCAGTTTCAATCTGCCAGGTAACTGCAATAATGATGAAACTATGCATATTCCTATTTTTAAATACTTCTTCTTTTTTCAGTTTTTGTTATCCTCGTAGGGAGCCTTGCGTGCTGTTTGATAACGTATATTTTGCGTTTTGCAGACAAATGTTTATCTTTTTTTCTCATTTTCTAAATTTCTGTTTCACTTGTTTGTTTTAAATGGCTTCAAAACTCTTGGTTTGTACATAATTAACTTGAGCATTGAACGTAAAATAAATAAATAAATAAACGACTTTATTCGTTACAAAGAAAAGTGAATGGAATAAACAAATACTTTTCTTAATTAGAAACAAAAGAAAACAAATGAAAGGTTGTGATACCTATGTTGCGACTGGCTACTTAGAAATTATACACAAAACAAGTGGGAAGACAAAATAATATACAACGAGGAAGAAAAACAAGATAATTATAATAATAAAATTAATAGTTAAACATTTCTATTTATATGTACTACATATAAAAAAACACGTGATAAGAGTAAACCAGACTCAAGCTGCCTATTTAATTTCTACTGTCTTAATACTGTTACTAAACACAAAATGAGAGGAAAAGATGACGATGTAAAGTTACAAAGTATTTAGTTGGTTTATGTTCTGGGAGGCGATCCAATTATGATATTGTAGAAAGATATAAAAATAGCCAAGATCGATGATCATCAATTTTTATTTAAGACGACCGGTTTCGCTGAACTATGTCAGCATCATCTGGTTCAATAAAATCATTTTGCAAGGCCATAATCCTTATGATGGCGAAGTTATCCTTATTTCGTTGGTTTTAATCGTCGACTTTATCTTCATCAGAACTCATTGTTGGCACATTGTTAAACAACAAGCATTACAAACACAACAAACTCCTGAAGAAAACGAAGTTTTAACACAGACGAAGTCTAATTGTCACGCTGTTACAGCGTGGAAACAATTTCTTTTTCACCTTGACGATGCTTCACTTAGAACCACAACGTACTGCACGAACGGGCAAAAAAAATTAATTGATCCTATTGACGGTGACTGGTAGGAATTTCGACTCATTTGCGCGCTGTCTCAGTATTTTCCTTTCTTCTGTCCACACACCCAAAAATGCTCATGAGTAATTGATGTACTTCTGTTTATAGTTTAAACTATTGGAATTTTGTTTTCCTTATCATCTCAGTTTCAGATGAACTCTGGTGCCGACGCTGTATTGTCTATAAAAGCGTTTTGTTTGAAATAAGGAACAGTTTGGAGACATATATTTTTCTTTCAAATGTCTTAAAAGTATAGAAATAATTCGCGGGTCAACTACCGGGTTCCATTGTCCAGTGGACACAATACTTCGGCAAACAACCACCTAGCCATCATCAGGTGCGCTGATGACCAACAGAAACAATATTTCAGCAAAGTACCACATTGACATATCAGGTGCGCTGATGAACTGTCTGTCACGTCATCAGCGCACCTGATAAATGCAAGCAGGTCGTTTATCGAAATATTGTGCTCATTGGACACTGGAACCTGGCAGGTTGTCAGCTCATCAACGCACCTGATGATGGCAAGGTGGTCGTTTGCCAAAATATTGTGCCTGTTGGACCCTGGAAACCGGCAGTTTCTCAGTTCATCAGCAACCTGATGATGGCAAGGTGGTCGTTTGCCAAAATATTGTGCCCGTCGGACACTGGAACCCGGCAGTTTGTCAGTTCATCAATGCACCTGATGATGGCAAGGTGGTCGTTTGCCTAAATATTGTGCCTGTTGGACACTGGATCCCAGGTCCCAGGTTCGAATCCCGGTTCCGAAACTCAGTTTTAATCCGCCAGGAAGTTTCATATCAGCGCACTTTTCACTGCACTGTGAAAATATCATGGTTGTTTCTACGGTGTTACTTTCAAATTTCCTAATCACTAAACGCTGTTGTTCATTTTCTGATACAAATACGAAAACGTCATTCAAGTAATAACACTGCTTCCGTTAATGGCAGTCCATAACAACAAAATGTCAGTGGAGTGTAATTGATACGGCTTACATCACTTGATTCGTAATTGTATCGTCCAAAAAACGTTTTATGCGCAGAAATGAGATGCAACCTTATGAGCTCGGGTGCTAAAGGAACTGCTAATGATTATATTCGCGTGGTCGGTGCGTATTTTCACGGTAATGAGTTTTGTTTCAGCGGATTTCGGACATTGTAATATTTTTCAAAAATGTTTGTAAATCTATCGGACAAAACTGCGTGGTCATCAGTCCGTAGGTTACAAACTACTTAAACCTAGGTAAACTAACCTAAGGACAACACACACACACACACACACACACACATGCCCCAGGGAGGACTTGAACCTCCACGGCGAGCAACCGCGCGCTCTGCAGCGAGACGCTTTAGACCGCTCGGCTACTCCACCGTGGCATTATTTTTCAAAACTGGACTTCTTGCAGATTACGATCTATATTTCTTTATAAACGCTCTTCTCACTTTGTTCTTGCTTCTGTGCTATGCGTGTACCTCTTATGATTCTTCTAGCTCCTTAGCAGATATCAAACTGAATATCTTCATGAATGTGATGTGCTAACGTTAACGATTTATACATTGACACGTTATTTATTTGTAGCAACACAATATTTTTTTCAAACTTGTAGGTAACCAGCAAAATATATCGGTATATAGACCCATAGTTTGTTTTGTGAAACTGAAGTACGACCTAAGCAGGCTGTTCTGAAATAGTTGATTCAAAAAAATGTTCAAATGTTTGTTAAGCTTATGGGACTTAACTACGGGGTCATCAGTCCCTAAACTTACAAACTACTTATGAACTACTTACGAACTAGGACGGCACAAATATCCATGCCCGAGGGGGGATTCGAACCCCCGACCGTAGTGGCCGTGCTGACCGTGACTGGAGCGCCTCAGTCACCTCGGCCACCGCGGCCGGCAATAGTTGATTAACTGCGATCGGAAGCGTTCAGACATTACTGTTATAGAGCAGTAATAATATGAAGTAGTGGTCAAGCATTTGCGATTCTCATTAACAGCCGAAGTTTTGAAGGGAATGAACTTAAAGGTTTTCTTCTACACCTAATGGAATAACTAACTGCCCTAGTTGAACACCTCTTATTTGTAACATTATTCTCTTAGTTCCCAGAAAATGTGAGATTTTCGGATTATGTTCTTGAACGAATTACATTAGGTAACGAAACAATAAAGGTGGTAGATGAGTTTTCTTACTTGGGCAGTAAAGTAACACACGATGGTCGCAGTACAGAGAATATATAATGCAGAAGAGCGATGGGAAAAAAGCGTTTTTCAAAAACAGAAATTTGTTAACATCGAATATTAATTTAAGCATAAGGAAGTCCTTTCTGAAGGCATTTGTGCTGACTGTTGTCTTGTATGGGAGTGAAACATAGACGATAAATGGTGCGAACTGGAAGAGGCTAGAGTCTTTTGAAATATGGAATTACAGATGAATGCTGAAAATTAAGTGGGTGGCTCGCGTAACTAATGAGGAGGTACTGAACGGAATTAGGGAGAAAAGGAATTTTTGGCATACCTTGACTAAAAAAAGAGATCTATTGGTAGGATACATTCTTAAACATCAAGGAATCGTGAATTTGACACTGGAGGGAAGTGTGTGGGGTAAAAATCGCGGCCGCGTGGGAGTAGCCGAGTGGTCTGGAACGCCACGTTGCAGATCGCGAGGCCTCCCTCGTCGAAGTTTCGAATCCTCCCTCGGGCATGGATGTGTGTGTTGTCTTTAGGTTAGTTTAACTTAGTTTAAGTAGTTTGTAAGCTACGGACTGATAACCACGCAGTTTAGTCCGATAGATTTACAAACATTTGAACTTTTTTTTTCTTTTCCTTATTATTATATCGCAAAGGAAGACCAACAGACGAATACAGTAAGCAGATTCAAATGGATGTAGTGTGTCGTCCTTATGAGGAGGTGAAGAGACTTGCTGAAGATAGAATAGGGTGAAGAGCTGCATTAAATCAGTCTCCGGACTGAATACAACAACATTCTTGGTAGCTGCTACAAATCATCAGGTGCATTGATAAACTGACAACTGCCAGGTTACAATGTCCAACAGGGACAATATTTCGGCAAACGACCACCTTGCCATCATCAGGTGCACTGATGTACAGACAAACTGCCATGTCCCAGTAACCAACGGGCACAATATTTCAGCAAACGACCGACTTTTTTTTAGGGGAGTTCTGTCCCTTGCGGTTGCTGATCTTGTTTGTTCGTTATTGTTATATGTGTTCTTGGCTTTTCTTTTCTTACACAGACCGTTCAGCTCTCTGCACTCTGACCGCGCGCTCAGCCACCGCGCCCGGTAACCGATTGAGCTTTCCCGGAACGCTTGACAGAGCGTCCTCACAACTTCACTTCTGCCAGTACCTCGCCTCCTACTTTCCAAACTTCTCAGAATTTCTCCTGCGAAATTTGCAGGACTAGCATTTCTGGAAGAAAGGATAGGATGGAGACGTGGCTCAGCCGCAGCTTAGGGGATGTTTCCAGAATGATATTTTTACTCTGCAGCGGAGTGTGCACTGATATGAAACTTCCTGGCGGATTAAAACTTATCTGGAACCGGTTGCGACACACTGTTTTAATCCGGCAGGAACTTTCAACTATTCGTCTCGTATCATGCCATTCTTCTGCAGCTCCCTACTGGTGCTTGGAACGCTAGTATCGCTTCACCTGCACTTTTCCTCCTATAGAGTTTTGCCTCAATCTGAGATAGACTTTGGCGGAACTCCGTATCCACTGACCGCGGCACAACTGCGAACGCTGCCGCGCAAAGCGGATACGAGGTTCAAGGGGTTCGAGAACCTTTGTCGTAATGACTTCTACATCTACATACATACTCCGCAATTCACCGTAAGGTGCGTGGCAGAGGGTACACTGTACCACTGCTAGGCATTTCCTTTCCTATTCCACTCCCAAATTGAACGAGGAAAGAAAGAATGCCTATATGCCTCCGTACGAGCCCTAATTTCTCTTATCTTGTCTTTGTGATCTTTACGCGAAATGTAAGTAGGCGGCAGCAAAATCGTACTACACTCAGCTTCAAATTCCGGCCCTCTAAATTTACTTAACAGAAATTCACGAAAAGAACATCGTCTATCTTCCAGCGATCCCCAATTGAGTTGCTGGAGCATTTCCGTGACACTCGCGCATTGGTCGAACCTACCGGTAACAAATATAGCTTCTCGCCTCTGAACCGCCTCTATGTCTTCCTTTAAACTGATCTGCTGCGGGTCCCAAACACTTGAGCAATACTCAAGACGTGGTCGTACAAGCGTTTTATACGCGGTCTCCTTTACAGGTGAAGTACATCTTCTCAAAATTCTCCCAATAAACCAAAGTCGGCTGTCTGCCTTACTCACGACTGTTCTTACATGTTCGTTCCATTTCATATCGCTCTGCAATGTTACGCCTAAATATTTGAACGACGCGACAGCATTAAGAAGCTCACTACTAATACTGTATTCGAACACTGTGGGATTGTTTTTCCTACTCATGCGCATCACCTTACATTTTTCTACATTGAGAGCTAGCTGCCATTCTTCGCACCAACTAGAAATTTTGTCTAAGTCATCCTGTATGCTATTACAGTCAGTTACAGACGACACCCTCCCATACACCACAGCATCATCAGCAAACAGCCGCAAATTACAACTTACTCTGTCCATCAGATCATTTATATAGATAGAAAATAATAGCGGTCCTACCACACTCCCCTGGGGCACGCCTGACGATACACTCGTCTCTGATGAACACTCGCCGTACGCCGTACTGCGTTCTATCCCTTAGGAAGTCTTCCAGCCAGTCAGAAATCTGTGAACCTATTCCATAAGCTCGTATCTTCGTTAGCAGTCTGCAGTGTGGCACCGCGTCGAATGCCTTTTTGAAGTCGAGAAAAACACAATCCGCCTGTTGCCCTTCATCCATGGCTCGCAAGATGTCATGTGAGAAAAGGGCAAGCTGAGTTTCACATGAACGATGTTTCCTAAACCCGTGCTGATTCATGGAAAGAAGCTTTTCCGTTTCAAGGAAATTTACTATATTTGAACTGAGAATATGCTCTAAAATTCTACATGAAACTGATGTCAACGATATTGGCCTGTAATTGTGTGGGTCATTTCTTTTTCCTTTCTTATAAACGGGAGTCACCTGCGCTTTTTTCCAATCACTAGGAACTTTGCGCTGAATTAAAGATTCGCGTGGTATGTATTAGTACTACAGGGATCCGTAGCTTGTCGCATCTGTTCTTGCGGACAAGTGCCCACAGTGTTACTGCCTACATTCCCTCACATTAACCTAAAGTGAAAAAAAAAAAAATCACACACATACACAATAGTAGGGTTTAGGTTTACAAAGGCCCGTTGTCGACTCGTCACGTATTCCTGTCAGCCCGCGCGAGCGCAGCTGTGATACCCGTACTTGGACGACATGACGCTGTGGGTGTATTCTCATGCTGGCGGTGAAGCGACTATACGGGCGCCGAATGAATATCCTACTGCGGCGCTGCCCTTTGTTGTGGGTCGCGCGTTCCACCACTCACGGGGCCACTCCGCACTTTTTTAAAAAAAAAAAAAAAAAAAAAAAAAGGGGGGGGGGCAGGAGTGGAGTCCACGCTTGCACTAGCATGGTGACCAACTCAACAGGTCTACTGTCACCTCTGCATGTGCCAGTATTTCTAATGTAGAAGTCACAGTAGCGGGAACTGTGATGTAAGTTGTACGTGTGGGTAGGATTACCCTTTAATACGGTCCGTCGGAGGATAGTAAGGGCTAGAAAGCTTTTTGAAACAAGAGCAGTTTTAAGGGCAGAGGGGGACAAAGTGCCAAGGCAAGCCGAGAGAAAAAACTTCTGCGACAGTCACGGACGGGTAGTAAGAGCACTAGCGGATTTCTTGCTATCTGCGACAGATCATGCAAGGCTTTGCGTTATGTTGGTTACAGGGTATCGTGCAAGCTCGGTACCATTTTCACTGCGTGTTTGTCAGGAATTTGTCGACCCGGTTTGATGAGTCGCCCCACTGCAGCTGGCACTGGGATGTCTCTTGGGCCATCATCAGAGTTTGCTGGCTGCAACAAACAAGATTGACGAATGAGTGGTCGATTTTGGTATCAACCTCTGCGTGTGTGGGTCGCGTGTGGGATTTCTTTGTGTGTCGTACTTGTTCGTGTTCGCTGCTGTCTACAGTTGATTGATTGATTGATTTTAGAAGGGAAGCCAAAACAGTTTTGGTCCAACACGCCATTGCCCTCACCGAAACTGAGTTTATTGTGCAGTATCACTCCCTGCAGATCTAATAAGGCCAACCAATGCCCTTAATCAGTGCTAGGAGTCCATTTACCAGTTTTTTATTAGACACAATCTCTTTGGGTCTAGTTGTCCCGAATGTTCTGTCTCTCTTGCTTTCCAATCTCCGTCATCATAGATCCTAAATTTAGGGTCCTCTTCTGTTATTCCCATTGTGCGTAGGTCTTTTTGAAGTTCCCATGGCCTGTCATCAATCCAATCATGAGTTTCATCTCATTCCTGTTAAAACCCAGGATTGTTGAGCTTCTTTTAAAAGATGGCTTAGGCGTCATTACCTTACCGTGGTTTTGTTTCTAGACCTTGGTCCAGTAGTCTACGTGCTGTCTTCTGAACCGATTACGTAGCTCTAGTTTGATTGTTGACCTAGTGATTGTCAGGACAGATTATGAAGTCTCTGCCCCCATCCAGGCTAATGTGTCTGCTTGTTCATTGCCACTGACCCCAGAATGGCCGGGGATCCACACTAGGTTTACCCTATTGCTTTCCTCTAGTTCGACCAAAATCTTGTGACATTCTTCAACAATTTTAGATCCCGTTGTGGGAGCTGCCAGTGATTTCAGAGCTGCCTAGCTGTTTGAATAAATGTAGATGCTACGGTCTTTGAAGCACCTACGCAAATTCTCCTGCACACACGCCCTGATGGCAGTGATTTCGACCTGCAATACTGAGGGCAGTCTCCCTAGAGAGATAATACCTTCCAGTCTCGGCTGAATCCCGTATATCCCGGTCCCAACGCCTTGGTCTGATTTCGACCCGTCATTGAACCAAACAATGTCCCCCGTACGGTGTAGAACTGTTTTCTCCCATTGCTCCCTACTTTCATTTGCTTGTTGAAGCAGTATTAAACATAGCACAGTTATGTAGGAACTAGCATCGCAATGGTGAAAGGAGTACTGTAGGTGGAATATGAGCTGGCTGCAAGTCAAAATGAACACAGGTAGGATGCCTGGCATTCTCAGACGAAGTTACGGTACGATCAGAACCATTAGAAGAAACGGTCAGCCAAAGTACGGAACTAAAGTGATGCCACTGTAGCAGGGCTACAGATCTGAACAAAAAAGAAAAAAAAAATATGACAAGCTTCAAATATTAAAAGAGACAGAGAGAGATTTTCTTATCTGTCCTATCGATACCTGATTTTGCACTCCCTCTTTAATGACCTCGACATCAATGTGTCGATAAATCCTAATCTTCTGCATATACTTCTGCTAGCACTCTTCAAAAAAGGTAAAATTCAGTTGTGGCATCTGTACCTGAAATAGATAAGCCTTTTGTGATGTATTGTCTTCTTAGTGGTTTATATTTTATCTGATAACTCTACCTACTGCTGCACTTCCTTTATATTGCTTAGTGGTACGAGTTGTGTTTCTAAGAGCCTTGAGAACGTCAATGAACCCTTCAGTAAGTGTTCAGATGTTCCCTATGTGCCGTTCCAGCACGCTATATATCGTATCTTTACTGTTTGCGCTAGAAATATTCACCGAATAGATGTTTTCGATTAATTGTTGAAATCTCGTCGCCAGAGCATTTTGTAGCTAAACAAATTTATTGATTTTTCCAGCTGTTTTCAAATACATGACTTGTTTCCTTTTTAGTCTCTTGAAATCTACAGAATAAATGTACACTGTAACCAGATTCTTGATTCCTTTCCACACACACTAGTCACAATTTGAGCTCTGTCATAATCTTCAACGAAAAAACTTGCTGACATCTAGTCATTTCCATTCTACCAGGGCAAGTCAGAAATTATTCACAATGTAGCTATAACTTTTCTTGTATTGTTCATGATGAGTTCTGCCTTAGTTCATTTTATTGTTGTGATGTTGTGACCATGCTATGGAAGTTTTACCCTAATTGCTTCATTAGTGTTCCTTGTTCTTCACATAATTCATGGGCACATTATTAGAGGTTTGCAGCAAAGGGGCAAAATAAGCAGTGATCAGAAGTTGTATCAGGGGCCAAAATCCATCAAAGTCTGTTGGCACAATATGGAAATGGTGTCTTGTCACAGCGGAGTGTCTAGTAAACTGAATTGAGAGTTTAAAAATGGTCAGACAAGTGACACATGTGGAAGTAGTCGAGCGACTATCAAAGTCCACAAATGATGGTAACACTGACCTTGTCCGTGACGTGGTTCTTTCAGACAGACGAGGAACTATTAATGTCAAATGGCATGTCGTCTGGAAATTAGCCTTGGTTCTGCCTACGAAATCATCCACAAGCTGAAGCCTGTAATTCTAAGCAAACACTGAGGACTACTGTCTAAAGGTGTGTTGTCCAGGTACAGCTTCTCACACTGCTGAAATGCGCCGGAAGCTCAAGTTTTCAGTAGCGGGTCATCCTCCGTGTAGTCGTGACCTTGCCTTTTGTGACTGGTGTGGTCCACTCTATACGGCCTTAAGGGGCCGTCGATTCATCTCAGACCAAGAAGTGAAGGACGCGGTACATGCGTGGATCGCTTCCCAGCTGAGAACCTTTTCCGAGGCTAACAGGTAGCTTCTGCAACGATGATCAAGTACGTTGAAAAGCAAGGAAACTATAATGATAAATGATGTTGACGTAAGTGGTCTATTCGTATTGCAATAAAAGTTATGGCTACATTGTATATAATTTTTGACTTACCCTCGTATATATTTAATTCAATGAAGTAAGTATCCTGTTGCTAACTTATCATTGACCTGGGAAAGGAGATAAGACATTCGCTTATCATTCCGTCAGAATGATTTACAAACCAAACTTTCCCAATGTTTTTTGTTGACTGATCGACTTGCTTGATTTTCTCACTGCTCTTCTTTTAATTTTCTCTATTTTATCCTTTTCCTGAGATGCACCTGATCTTCCAGGGCACAGGTGCAGTCATACCTGCCTTTGACGACTCCCAGTTTTATTTCTCGGTAGTTACCTTAATAGCGCGGTACATGTTTTCCATACTTCCTTTTCGAATGAACAACTAACAACAACAACATATTGCGACGTGAATCAGTTTCCAACAATACGAGAAATTCCGAAGTGGTCTGAGCCGTTGCTTAGCATTAGTTCGATACAAGGCGGTGGCGGGCAAGACGACCATATCTTTTTGCAGTCAGCAAAATCTTGATAAACAAACTGAAATGGAGCCAAAGTGCGGAGCGACGACAGCCGTCAGAAGGTAAGCGAGTAACAAATATTATATTTTCGCAAATTGATGGCACCAAAATTAGAAGTATCAAATCGATTGCTCCTTTTTACGAACACGTAATCGAAGTTTCTCACAGGCAAAGATATTTAATGAGTATTGAGAGTTTCGACACTGCAGTTATACTCAGGCTAATTTAATTTTCAAATAGAGGGTACAGTCGGTTTGAGGATTTTCTGAATCAGTTTGTATTGAAGAAACACAATTTTATAAATTTGGTAAATATTGAAAAATAGAAGTAATACAAATGGCACGCTATCGCACGAGGTTTGCATGACAAGAGATCTCTGTAATCGCTCATATAGACAGTGTTTAATTTGGTGCTATGTCTTGAAACACAAATTTATTCATGAACGAACCACAGGCAACAATACATTTTTATAACAATTCATTAGGATTATCGTAGAATTTTAAACAATAAACCCTATTTTCGTCATATATCTCATTTACCTTTTCGAAATAAAAAAAAGAGAATGAAATGGAAGTGAAGATTTTTTTGTGTTTACTCATGAGGCGTGTTAGCCGTTGGCTTCCTAGTAGTGAATCAGTGGAGGTCTGTGGAATTCGATCTACTATTACTTGCATTCATTTTGTTAACAACTTGGGCCACGACATGGCAGTATGCACAATAGGTCTCGTACTTTAGCTTTCATGTGTTAATGACAAATACTATCAAGTAGTATCACTTGTAAATGACGTCTTACATCATTGTGTGCCAACGAATCTTGCAGCATGATCATTAATCTTTGGTTCTAAGAAGACTTTCCACTTAGCGACTGACAGGATGGGCAACTGCGACAGAAGTCGAAAAGCGTTTACTGTTTAGAACACTTACAATATCGGATACAAATAGCAACTTGATTGTACGATAAATTGTTTAATTTTCTATGATCTTTAACTTGTACGTCTACAAGAGTTGGAGAGTTCATAGACGTGTTCGACACAGCGTTGTGTGCTGGTTAAGATGACTAAATGCTGCAAGTGACTGATTTACTTACTTTAACGGTTTAATTTTTTTTCTTCTATTTTTTTTTCAGAAGTCTCTCATCTTGCTCCTTGCTCTTAAACAATGTCACAGTATTTATCGTCTTGTTATTTACGTTCCGTTAACTAAGTACGTAGACACATATGATAACTACATTAAAGTACAATATAGTCTGTCATAATATCTTCACTAATTTCGTAAATCTCACTTTTTGTCGTTCTTACAGGAACCTATTTTGTAAAATTTTCTTTCGGCAACATTGAGAAATCAAATGAATTATAGTGGTCAAAGGAGAAGTACATACTGGAATTTGATTCTCTCCATATTCGATGGATTGCGACACAGCTGATAAATTTGAAGCGCTGTATAAAAATTATTAATTCAATTTCGCACTACCTGTTTCGTCGTTATAATCACGCCATCTTCACGCCCCCATTGTGCAATTGTTAGTAATTTGAAAAGGGTAGCCTTCATCGTTGAGTTCTTGATATGAATAGACTAAGAAATTTACTGCTACCTATGTTAACGGCTACTCTTTTCAAATGTGCTATTACTGACAGTTTCACAACGGGGGCCTGAAGATGGTCTGATTGTAACACTGAAACCGGTCGTGCGAAATTGAATACATAATTTCTATACAGCTGCTGGTACTGTATTCCACCTTCATACTGGAATTTGTGTTGGACGATGAACATGCTTGAGTTATCCGTGCAGGTGTGTGAAGCTCTTGAGGCTGGGTGGTGCAGATTCTTTGATCGGGGTGCAGAGTATATATTTGAATGCACAGTGCTTAAGAATGAAAATAATTAGTGATGTTATATGGCCCGTCTGAGTGGACAAAGTTAGAAGTGGCTTTAATTTTGTGCACTGGGTATATAGGGAAAAAAGTATCACAAAATTTTGACGTAATTCAGACTGGTTGCTTTCATTTGTACAGTGATACTGCAACTCTATACAAATCCTAGGGCGATTGGCATGGGTGAGACCTAGCCATTGGGCAACTTTATCTTACAGGAAAACCTAGAAAACCCAAGGACGGTATATCCTTAGTCGATACTAGAAAGACAGAATAGAATATTTGAGCTTGAATGAATATTTTGTTCCTCGACAGAAAAGTAAATAAAGATTTGAATAACAGGAAAGATCAGATTGCGTTACAAGATAAATGAAAAGTATTTTTGTCTTTTCGGCAAAATCTACGAGACGTAGCGTTGTGCTGCGAAGTAGGTTGTGGAAGAGATGGAAGAGATGGACAGCTGGACTGGGTAGGACGCCCGGACTGGAAGGCTGGCTGGATGTTGTTCTGCACGGGCTGGTGGTACAGCATGGTTAGAGGATGTGATGCTGAGTCAGGAACACCGGGTGTCTCGGAATTAGAAACAGTGACGGGATCACAGGAAACATAATTCCCGCATATATAAGTACAAGTTCATTACTTGACTGCCAAAAAAAAGTGTTAATGCACCTTAATATGTTTCAATATGAAAGCCAGAGTCAGTCTACAATCCACTGACAATAAATCAATGCACTCTGTCAATCCTCCGTGGGCATTGTTGTTATCATTCATGGTATGAAAAGCTCCTAAATTGGTCAAAAACGTCTAAAATTTAAATATGTGGTTCACAAATTTCCAGTAAAATGCCAAATTTTGAATAATTGAATCCTCTATAGGTTCGTGTCAGATGTATAGATTATTTTTATCAGATTTGAAACTGTGAGTGTTTAATTCATTTTAGAAAATTCCAATCAACCTATTTACACATCTGAATACCATTAACTTGCTTCTTAATCTCGTAGAAAATTAGATTTCAAAACTTGTGGCTGCTGCCTGAATTGACTTGCTTCTTTGTCTGAAGGACATGCTAATTAAAACTTGAAAAATACTTTTGAATACTAAAACTCAGTGATAATTTCTTAATGCGCAATATGCGTTCATACCATATGCTTCAAATTGCAAAAAGAATTACTTAAAATAAAATAAATACTTATTATTATCACACATATCAATAAATATTGAAGAAGGAAGAACAATTATTCAGATAAGTGTTCACAATAGGCTACCGCCGTTTGAAGTAGTCCCAATTCATAAATTGCTATATCTATTAATGCACAGTTAGAAAGTCATTATTACGTACAGTTAAACATAGTCCACACAATAATTGTTCTTACATCCCAATATGACCAACAAATACATAACTGTGGAGATTTGTCTCAACATAGTCCAGAAAACATTCTTCGTAGTTTGCTAATTCTCTATAAGTAGATCACAGCAAAGAAACTTCTCAACACTGTTCACACACAAATAAATCTTACGAAACTCATAAATATCCTAATAACTAGGTCACTGTGGAGAATGTCTCAACACAGTCTAATAAGTTAGATATAGATATCACTTAAGCACTTATACACACTATGTACAGAAAATATTATTGACTCTTGCTGGTTCAGTCTCTTGTTACTGTCGCACCGCTAATCAGCTAAACATCGTTTTAAATAGTAATGAGTAAACATTCCTTTAATCTTCATAGAACCTGGATACGCTATGACATATGGCCCTGAATACAGCATATGCCATTTCTTCATTTTCCTCTGCAACATCGATGATCTGGTATGCCATCTAAGCATAACTCTTTCTCCAACAAAGAATGATTGTATCCGTTTTAGATTTTTATCATAAGAAGCCTTGTGAATTTTTGCTCTCGCAGTTAAATGGCGTAATGCCTGTCGGAGTTTCTCTTCCCAGGAAATCTTCTTATTGTCTAGTTTAGATAATATATATTATCCTTTCATTGTGCTCTTGCTTTTGAAACATGAGTTCTGCAGGAGTAAAGCTTGTAGTAGGATGAGGTAAATTATTAACTATTTGCTCAAATTATGACAGATATTCAATCCATGTAGTTTGTTTGGGATGGCAATAAGTCCACACAAATCGATTCAATTCCCTAAACATCCTTTCTATCGGATTGAAGTGAGGGCTATAGCAAAATGTTAGTATTTGCTTGATGTTGAGTTGAGCCATAGTATTCTTCCAATGGAAGCTTGTTGAGAATAGCTCTGCTAGTTGCTGCCTTCAATGACTATAATTTCATGTATTTTGTAAAAACGTCGTAAAATCCTATTATGTACATGACCTCTCCTCGTGATCTTGGAAGTGATCTACAAACATCAGTAAATATTAAAGATTTCGGTGCCGTAGGAATAATTGTATGGAGAAAATTCTTTGTGCCTTGATTGTCAGGTTTCTCTTTAAGACAAGCAATACACTTCTTCAGTCGTTGCTGTATCTGTCGGCGTATATTCTGAAAGTAGCAATATGATCCTACCTTCTGTGCTGTTTTAATCACTCTAAATGGGCCCCAAGTATTGTGAGTATGCCAAATTAACTTCCGTTCACAATCTGCTGGGATATACACACACCAGTTAGTGTTTAGACTGTGGTTACGATGGAAGAGTATACCATTAGCTATTGTATACTATTGTGATATTCTTGATGGTTGTGAATCAACGAGTTTCTGTTTAATTAATTTACATTTCGGATCCCTGTCCTGAAGTTTCGCAATGTCTCTGCACAAATTAATGTAGCAGGTCCCATAGTGTTCATCATTAATCAACAATATGAGTAGTTCTACCTCTGTATTATGATGACTTAATTCTGCTGACAATCCTTCAGGAGATCTGCGTAATACATCGGCCATTATGTTTAGCTTGCCTAATATATATTTTATTTCCAACTGATATTGTTTAAAGTAATGGTCCATCTAGAGAGACGTGGATGTAATAATTTACACGCTTGAAGAAAGTGTAAAGACTAATGGTCTGTATATATCATAGCTTTTTATCCATATAAATAGTGATGAAAGTTCTTAAAAGCACATACAATAGCAAGTGCTTCATGTTTTGTTGTTGTTTATGCCCTCTCGCAGGCAGTCAGAACTCTGCTTGCAAATGCAATTGGACAGAATTTGTTTTTGCCATCAATACTCCTCATTTGAATTAAGCGGGCACCAAGTCCCACATTCGACGAGTCCGTTGATAAACAAAAATCTTCATTCATATCCGGGTGATATAACAGTAGTGCATTATCTTTATCGCATCAAAATTTTGTCCAATGCCAGGCAACATTTTTTTTTTCTGAGCAGAGGTATTAGTACTTCAGCAGTAAGTGCTCGGTTAGCCATGAATCGTCTAAAAAATGCGGCGCCCAAATATCATGAGGTGTAGGGAAGTACTTCATAGCACTAATATTAGCCTCGTCGGGCAAAATTTCGATTTTGTTAATAGAGTGGTCAAGAAACTTTACGTTTTGCAGCGCAAACTACGATGTTTGAAGGTTGGCTGTAATTCCGGACTCCTCAAAGACATTTAAGACACGTTGTAACAACTGACAATGCTCTTTCCATGATCATGTTACTATTAAAAGATCACCCACAAACATCGTTATCTTGAATCTGAGCGCTGGGCCAAGTGCATGGTCTAGTGCATTTATAAAGATCGCAGAACTAATATTTAATACGAATGGGACAGCTTTAAACTGATAACTTCTACCGGTATGAACAAAAGCAGTGTATTTCTTGATTCTGGATGTAGTTGAACTTGCCAGAATGATGCTCGGAGGTCAATCGTGGAAAAATATTGTTCCTTTGAAATTTTGAATTCAGACTTCAATGTTCTCAGGTTGAGTTCTCATCGAAATAATAATTTTATTTACTTCTCGTGCGTCAAGAACTAGTCTGACTTCTCCTTCTTTCTTGGGCACGGCTAATAATGGCGAAGAATATGGACTTGTAGATGGTTCAGTTATTCGTTGCATCTCTTCTTCTACAGGTTTTCTTAGCCGCCAAGGAACGGGGTAATATGTACGGCAGTAAGTTCGGTGAGGCATGATATTTAAACTACAGATAAATCCTTTGATGACTCCCGATTGTTCATTAAATACCCGTTCTTTTGAGCGTAATAAATCACAGAGTTGCTGGTTTTGTTCATTCGTTAGATGATGAAGATCCTTTACTTTGTCCTTAACAATGTAAGAGAAACCTTACACTACTATAGTATTTATCTGGAAACTTCTTCTGTGCTTGTTAAAAGTGCTGGTGCTTATCAGTTTATTGGTGTCTCACACGAATAACTTTCACAGTGTTGCTGCCTCCTGATCAGTGGTATGGAAATCCTATTGCCCTCGTACTCAAAGTAAAACCTTCCATTAGAGAAAACGATTAATCCGTCCCTCTTTCTGAGTGTTTGGACTTCCAACAGACCCACTAACAATCTCTGCAAACTAGGAACGTGCATAAAATCGCTACATTTCCTATTTCCACCTTCAACAATACCTGCTTTCGAACATTTTGTAAGCGAGCCCCAATATCTCCCACTACTTTACAATTCTGTACAGGAAACATAGGGGCTTTTGTCCTCTTGAGTGTCTTTTGATATAAAGCACTAGACACGATATTTGCATACGCTGCAGTATCCAATATTACTATTAGGTTGATTCCTGCTATAGTAGCATAAACGTCTGATACTGGTATAGTGTTGACTTCTTGATAACTGTGACTATCTACATCCTGGCATAACTCATCTTCAAGTAACTGGTCGTCTATGTACCGTATCATTCGTATCTCAGTAACACCGCCCCTCTGACACTCATCGACCGCTCCTCCGGGGCACGATGCGGTCCAGATTACTTTGTTGGATGCGTCTATGGTGATGTCGTTTGTTCATCATTCACTTCGATAATGACCGCTGTTGGATGTCGCCAATCCTGTTGTTGTTGGTTCTGTTTGTTTGCTGGTGACTGATTCTGTTGGTAGTTTCTGTTTCTATTCCAGTTGCGTTCGTGGTGTGAAGTAACCTGCATCGGATTACATCTAACATTTGAAGTGGAATTCAGGAACTTTCCTGCATGAAGTTTAACGTCATAGTTAGGCTTGTGCTGATTAATTCTTTAGCCGTCATTTTAGTTGCCTGAATACATGTTATCATTATCCTGATTGTTTCCCCGACAATTATTATTTTCCCTACGGGAATTTCTGTTGTTGTTGTTGTTATGCTGTGAATTGCGGTTAGAATCACGTCCTCGATCTTTATTGCTTTGTAGTTGATTTCCACGTCACATGACTCTCTCATGTATAAATCGATGTTATCTAAAACATTCATGAAATGTTCGAAATCATTGTCTGGAACATTGACGAACTGATTAATAATATCTACGGGTGAAGTTGCCTTAAGCAAGTTCAATATGTCTTGTTGAGGCATTGGTACATCCAAGTACCTGGACTTATTGAGATATTATTCAAAATAACGCCTCAAAGTTCCCTTTGAGAATGAAAAAGGTTGTGGATATATCACTTCTTGTCGCAAACGTTGTTGTATACCATGCGACCAGTATTTAGAGAGAAAAGCTTGCTCAAACTCGTGGTACGTGTGACATGAATCAATTATATCCATGGGCCATAACGCAGTCTCTCTCTGAATAAATCAGTGACAAAGCTAATTTTCTGATATTCAGTCCAACGCTTCGGAATAATTCTTCTAAGTGTACGTATGAAAACTACTGGATTGATTTTTGTTGTTGTTGTTGTCCGGATTGAAGATTAGAAACTGACGCTGTTTCAACATCTTCTCTTCGACATTACTGTGACACGGTTCTCTTATTTGCTCGTTATATGGAAATATATTGTAACCTGGTCTGTGTAAACGGTGATGATCATATCTGAATTCGTCTGTGAATGCTCTAGTATCTCCACTAAAATTCTCTCTTCTATCTTCCGCAGCAACTGCCCCTCCGATATCATACAGCTCCTTTCGTGTATCATTCAGAGTGATTTGCATATCGCGCCTCCCAAAGACAAAATCTTCCTCTAGTTGTTCACGAATTTCTTTTAAACATTTTGCAAACGGATTGCTATTATCAGCTGCACATATTATGGTATCTGCTGCCTGCTTCACATGATCATCTATAAGTCGATAATTTTAGATTTCTTATTTTCTGCCCACTGATCAAATTTTCATAAATGTTTCTCTTGTGCCAAGGATAATTCTGATACCTTAGTTGTTACGTTTATGATTTCTGATTCTAATTGCTCTTCTTTACCATTGACTGTAGTGATCGATATTTCTAAAGCTTCAATCCGAATGGGCAATAACTCTTGAAATTGTTTTAACTGGGTCACCTCTTCCGACAAATCCTGTTGTTTCTCATTTAATTCGATAATCTGTATTGACATATCTGCTTGGGAATGCATTATAGTTGGAATTAAATCTACGTCTTTATTTCTTCCTGTCATTGTGTAATTTTTGTGAAGTCTGGAGAGAATTTCTTTTTCACGTCTGCCTGTACTCTTGCCATTGTAGCCAAATTTTGAGCTAGGCAGTTCATTCACTGCCTCCCCTGTATCGTGACAATACAAAACGGGCGGCCCTTCTTTGGACTCTTTCGCTTGCTTCCGTCAAACCGACTTGATAAGGATCCCTCAATGGGCAGCAATACTCCAAATGAGGATGGAAAAGTGTGGGGTATGCAGTCTCTTTAGTATTTCTGTTGCTTCTTTTAAACTCAGTTACTGGTTCGCCTTTATTATGATATCTACGTTGTTATTTCCAGTCTAAGTCTGATGTAATAGTAATTCCTAGGTATTTAGAGGAGTTTACGGCCTTCAAATTCGATTGATTTATCCCTTAAACAAAGTTTAACGGCTTCTTTTCGTACTCTTGTGGACGACTTCACACTTCTCATTATTTAGAGTCAATTACCAATTTTTACATCAAACTGATATCTTATTTTGGTTTTGATCTTCATATGACTGTACTAGACGATAAATGACGGCTTCATTTCCAAACAACCAAAGAGAGCGGCTCAGATTTTCTCCCAAATCGTTTAAGGAGATATGGAACAGCAAAGGATCAATAGCACTGCCCTGTGGTACGCCGAATATCACCTCTGTTTTAGTCGATGCCTTGCCATCGGTTACTACAAACTTTGTCCTCTCAGACAGGAAATCCCGTATCCAGTCACAAATCTGGGGCGATATTACATATCCACGCAGTTTGATTAAAAGCCGCTAGTGAGGTACGGTGTCAAAACCCGTCTAGAAATCTAGAAATACGGATTAAATTTAAGATCGCTTGTCACTAGCACTCATCACTTCGTGTGAGTAAAGAGCTGGTTGTGTTTCACATGAACGATATTCTCTAAATCCGTGTTGACCTTGTGCCAATAGATCATTTTGTTCGAAATAATTCATAACATTTGAATACAGGATATGTTCCATAACCTTGCTGAAAATTGACGTCAATGAAATAGGCCTGTAGTTTACTGGGTTACTCCTACTGTCTTTTTGAATATTAGTGTGACCTGTGCAACTTTCCAGTTGTTTGGTACAGATCCTTCTTTGAGAGAGCGGTTGTATATGGCTGTTAAGTAAGGAGCTATCGCATCAGCATAATCTACATCTACATACATACTCCGCAATTCACCGTAAGGTGCGTGGTGGAGGGTACACTGTACCACTGCTAGGCATTTCCTTTCCTATTCCACTCCCAAATAGAACGAGGAAAAAACGAATGCCTACATGCCTCAATACGAGCCCTAATTTCTCTTATCTTGTCTTTGTGATCACCACGCGAAATGTAAGTAGGCGGTAGCAAGATCGTACTACACTCAGCTTCAAAATCCGGCCCTCTAAATATACTCAACAGAAATTCACGAAAAGAACGTCGTCTTTCCTCCAGCAATCCCCAATTGACTTGCCGGAGCATTTCCGTGACACTCGCGCATTGGTCGAACCTACCAGTAACAAACCTAGCTGTTCGCCTCTGAACTGCCTCTATGTCTTCCTTTAAACTAAACTGCTGCGGGTCCCAAACACTTGAGCAATACTCAAGACGTGATCTTACAAGCGTTTTATACGTGGTCTCCTTTACAGATGAAGTACATCTTCCCAAAATTCTCCCAATAAACCGAAGTCGGTTGCCCGCCTTACTCACAACTGTCCTTACATGTTCGTTCCATTTCATATCGCTCTGCAATGTTACGCCTAGATATTTGAACTACGCGACATCATCAAGAAGCTTACTACTAATACTGTATTCCAACATTGTGGGATTGTTTTTCCTACTCATCCGCGTCACCTTACATTTTTCTACATTGAGAGCTAGCTGCCATTATTCGCACCAACTACAAATTTTGTCTAAGTCATCCTGTATGCTATTACAGTCATTTAAAGACGACACCCTCCCATACACCACAGCATCATCAGCAAACAGATGAAAATTACAAGTTACTCTGTCCATCAGATCATTTATATAGATAGAAAATAATAGCAGTCCTATCACATCCCCTGGGGCACACCTGACGATACACTCGTCTTTGTTGAACACTTGCCGTCGAGAACAACGTACTGCGTTCTATTACTTAGGAAGTCTTCCAACCAGTCCCAAATCTGTGAACCTATTCCATAAGCTCGTATCTTCTATAGCAGTCTGCAGTGTGGCACCGCGTCGAATGCCTTCTTCAAGTCGAGAAAAACACAATCCGCCTGTTGCCCTTCATCCATGGCTCGCAAGATGTCATGTGAGAAAAGGGCAAGTTGAGTTTCACATGAACGATGTTTCCTAAACCCGTGCTGATTCATGGAAAGAAGCTTTTCCGTTTCAAGGAAATTTACTATATTCGAACTGAGAATATGCTCTAAAATTCTACATGAAACCGATGTCAACGATATTGGCCTGTAATTGTGTGGGGCAGTTCTCTTTCCTTTCTTATAAACGGGAGTCACCTGCGCTTTTTTCCAATCAGTAGGAACTTTGCGCTGAATTAAGGATTCGCGATAAATGCAAGATAAGTAGGGGGCCAACGCCGCAGAATAGTCTTTGTAAAACCGAACTGGTATTCCATCCGGACCAGCAGACTTTTTCGTATTTTGCTCTCTCAGCTGCTTCTCTACAACGGAAATACCTATTGCTATGTCCCCCATTTCGGAATAAGTACGTAGATCAAATAATTTCAGTTGCTTCACTACTTCGATGATATCTACTTCTACGTTAATCATTCTGACCTCTGATCGTAATTCGTAACCGGGAATATTGGTTTTGTCTTTTTTTTTGTGAACGAGTTTCGAAAAGCTGTGTTTAGTAACTCCGCTTTAGTAGCGCTATCGTCGGCGGGATCGCCATTTCTATCACGCAGTGAGCCCAGTATATAAAGCTACATAGACTGCGGAGAGGGTAGGGGCGGAGATTAAGCAACAGGGCCGCGCCAGTGGGAGTTTACGAGTTCGGGGACAGCTTGCGCGGCGCGGCGGGGGAGTCGGCTCGCCAGGCAAGGGGCAGGCGCGCATCGCTCAGTGACGGTCCGGCGGGGGCGCAACATTAATATCATTAGGGGCGGCCGCCCCTCTGATCCCGGATAAAAGATCTGCCCTGCGCGCCGCGGCCGGGCATACATCACGCCGCCGCCGCCGCCACCGCCGCCACTGGTGTGCACCGCCAGTAATTTTCAAAAAGAAAGGCGGAGGGGGGAAAAACGTAAAAAAGGCCTAGCGCGCCCAGTCGATCGCACCGAGTATCGGGGGGTGGCTAGATTAATGTTCGTGGGCGCCGAAGCCGCAGACGTACACGAACCGCACACGCCCGACGGCCGATGTCTAATGCGGGGCGCGGCTTTTCAGGAGCAGCTCGTTAGGGTAACTGTGCGTGGCGCGCCCAGGGCTGGCTGGCCATCCGGAAGGGACACGAACCTAACCGATGGAATATCATTAGGTTTTTATTTTTTACTGCGTATCTGCTACTCGCTTATAAATGGAATAAAATGTATCTCGCCTCAGCAGTTACTGTGTATTCCGCCCTACAGGCATCAATAAGCGACTAACACGTACTCGATCCAGTGTTGTCGATTTTCCGATCGAGCTTACTTCTGCGTCTACATTGAAATGTCTCACCACGAGTCGTTTCACGCCAGTAATGGCTCTTTCTTGGCTACTCGTATTAATATTGCCACCGCAGACTTTCGGAGCTCTTTTCCAGCTTTACCTGAGAGGAAACTGAGCAGTGTTGTTGTTGTTGTTGTTGTTGTTGTTGTTTTGGTCTTCAGTCTGTATACTTGTTTGATGCAGCTCCGCCGGGCGCGGTGGCCTAGGGGACTGAGGCGCTTCAGTCACTGTCTGCACGGCCACTACGGTCGGGGGTTCGAATCCCCCCTCTGGCATGGATATTTGTGCCGTCCTAGTTCGTAAGTAGTTCATAAGTAGTTTGTAAGTTTAGGGACTGATGACCCCGTAGTTGAGTCCCATAAGCTTTACAAACATTTGAACATTTTTTTTTTTTTTTTTTTTTTTTTTTTTTTTATGCAGCTCTCCACCATTATAATGAGCTAGCGTCTTCATCTCCTCATAAGAACGAAAACCCAGATCCTTTTTAATTTATAATAATACTGTAGTGAATAACACCGCAACTAGCCACAAAAAAATTTATAAATCAATTAATGGCACGGTTACTAGTTTCGGGCCTGACCCCATCATCAGACGGTAGTGCTGATATCAGGTTTACATTGGCGTCTTCACAGAAAGGTTTTCTTTAAACGTGCCATAGAACTAATGTATTATGGCAATAATGTTGTACTTTCTTTATTAATAAATCCGGAAAGGACGCAGACCCAACCCATGGAATATCATTATGTTCTTTTTATTTTTTACTGTGCATCTTCTACTCGCTTCTAAATGGAATAAAATGTATCTCGCCTCAGCAGTTACTGTGTATTCCACCCTACAGGCATCAATAATCGACTAACACGTACTCGATCCAGTGTTGTCGATTTTCCGATCGAGCTTACTTCTGCGTTTACGTTGAAAGGTCTCACCACCAGCCGTTTCATGCCAATAGTGGCTCTTCCTTGGCTACTCGTATTAACATTGCCACTGTAGACTTTCGCAGCTGTTTTCCAGCTTTACCTGAGAGGAGACAGCAGTTTTGTTGTTGCAGGCCGGCCGCGGTGGCAGAGCGTTGTGCGGCGCGTCAGTCACAGTCTGCACGGCCACTACGGTCGGGGGTTCGAATCCCCCCTCCGGCATGGATATTTGTGCCGTCCTTAGTAGTAGCTAGTTCATAAGCAGTTTGTAAGTTTAGGGACTGATGACCCCGCAGTTAAGTCCCATAAGCTCTACAAACATTTGAACATTTTGCTGTTGTTGTTGTTTTGGTCTCCAGTCCGTAAACTTGTTTGATGCAGCTCTCCACCATTATTCTGAGCTAGCCTCTTCATCTCCTCATAAGAACGTAAACTAAGATCCTTTTTAATCTATAATAATACTGTAGTGAATAATACTGCAACCAGCCAAAAGATTTTTATAAATCAATTTATGGCACAGTTACTTGTTTCGGGCCTGCCCCCATCATCAGACGGTAGTGCCGATATCACGTTTACATTGGTGTCTTCACAGAAAGGTTTTCTTTAAACGTTTCCGTGAAAACACCAATGTAAACCTGATATCGGCACTACCGTCTGATGATGGACTCACTCCCGAAACTAGTAACAGTGCCATAAATTTAGTATATAAAAAATGAATGTTCGTTTGTACGTATTTTATGCGCGGGCGTACTGTTCTACCGATTGTGCTGAAAATTTGTCAACACATTGTTTGCACTTTCGTGATGGTCATAGGCACCATTAAATGACTGTACGACAAATAGTTCAGGCGATATAACAAAATCAAGAATGCGCGGAAAAATGCTACATCATAGGACGTCTACTTCTAAACCGCTCTACCGAGTTCAGCCAAAATTTTTACACATATTCCCTCCATGAGGTAACAATTGACGTAGGGGTAAGAATTGCTTACGGCATATACTTCAGGAGATATGACGTTATCAACAATTATAAGGTTGTAAACCTGTGGCATCATGCGACATGCGAATAAGGACAATTTATTCATCGTAAAATCTTCACGATATTTTGGTCACTTGACCTTCAAAACAAGAGGAAAGTCACTGTCACACAAAACTTTGGATGGTGAGTGATGGAGGATACTTTACATATCAATTTCGTCAGATTCTACAGTTGTATTAAGATCCAGATCAATTTTTAAATAGGATTGAACAATTGTTTATCAGTGCAGTATTCATATATTCAGATTACCTACAATCATTTCAATTAATTAATTTGACCAAACAGTTAATTTTCAGATTTCGACGAAGTTCCGAATGAAATAAAATCTCTGAAAATTCTGACAGCTCTCTGGATGTTACTTTTTCAGGGTAATAATCACCAAAGAAACATTTAAAACGCTAATATTGTTCACAATCTGTGAATTTTATGTAAGCAATTTCAAGTACGAATTTTTTAGAAAAATACGCCTCAGTGGAAAGCATACTTCATTCATATTTTTAAGTGGTGGTTTTCTGGCGGTCAGCTTTGTTGCATACCAAGCGTACCGAATCATTTGGGTAAAAACCACCAGCAGAAGGAAATTGTTGTTACCAACGTATGGTTTTAGTGCGAATTTGAAAATTAATCTAATATATAAAAATTTATGTTCGTTTTTGGTGTTTTTTGTTCGTATTTTATGCATGGCTATAGCGTACAACCGATTGCGATATAAAATTGTTAACCCATTGTTTGCACTCGCGCGAAGGATTTAGGCATACTAAAATTAACTTCGGCGAAGAGTGCTTTACAGTTAGTTAATTCGTTTCTTACATCTTCACACTATAATGGCTGGATATATTTGAATGGAATTTGCAATGAAGATAGCTTTTACCCCGAATTAATAGATGGGCTGCCGCGGCGAAATGGCCGAGCGCATTGAGGTGCTAAGCTCCGATGCGCGAGGCCGTTCCCATCGGGGATGCAAATCCAGCCTCGGGCATGGCTGATTATTCTGACTTTAGGGTAAGTTAGTTCATAAGCAGTTTGTAAATTGAGGAACTGGTGACCCCGCAGTTAAGTCCCATAAGCTTTACAAACATTTTAACATTTTTGAATACATGCGCTAACGTCTGAAAGTTTCTGAAGAAACATGGCAGAGGCTACGTTACAATAAATATCTGGATTCTCTAACTGTTCACCAAGAAAGTCAGCACATGAAAGTATGTTTTCATGAAGGAGATTTTTATAATCTGGAAAGCAGTGAATTTAGCATGGCGTAGGGTACCTTGTAACTATGACATCGTTTGACGTCACCATGAAAAGTGGCGCATATATATGTATGTTATCATATAAAGGAGGGTGAGGAGTACGTGGAGGAGGAGACGGACAGAAAGGGATGTGAAGAAACGTACAGACAGATGGTAGAGCAGGAGAAAGAGAGGGGAGTAAGGAGGATGAGAGAGGGAAGATGGTGACAGACAGGTGAAAGGAGATGAACAGAAAGAAAGGGGAGGAGAAAAAGGGCAGAGAAAGGGACGGGAGGATACGGGGGAGGTGCAGGTGAACAGAGAGAAGGAATAGGAGATGAGGGTCAGAGAAGGTGGACACAGAGAAGAAAGGGAAGGAGAGATGGAATAATTCAAGACTGAAATAAATAAGTATTCGAGCGACGCCTGGATTTCAGCTAATTGTTTTATAAAATATCTTGTGGCTGGTTGCAGTATTATTCATTACAGTATTATTACGTACACAGCTGAGGTGTTCTCTAACCGAAAATAATGGCTAAAATAATGCCTTTTTAATCTGCTTACTATATTCGTATCCTGGTGTCCCGTTGCGATCCCCCCCCCCCCCCCCATTCCACAAGTGCTAAATTCACGAGTTCTTGATGTCTGAGGACGTGCCCTACCAATCCATCCCTTCTTTTAGTCTAGTTATGACAGAAAGTCCTCTTCTCCGCAAGTCTTTTCAGTACCTCCTCATCACTTAAGTGATCTACCCACCAAATTTTCACCGTTCCTCTGTAGCACCACATTTCAAAAGCTTCTATACTCATCCCATCTGAACTATTTACCGTTCATATTTCAATGCTGTACAAAGCAACACTCCACAAAAATGCCTTCAGAAGAGACTTCCTAACATTTAAATTATATTCGATGGTAACAAATATCTCTTATTCAGAAAAGCTTTCCTTCCCATTGCCGTTCTGCATTGTATATCGTTTGTACTGCGACTATAATATGTTTACTGCTCAAGTAACAAAACTCATCTACCATCTTCGTTATTTCCTTCTTCAATTTAATTCCCTAAGAATCGCCTGATTTTCTTAGACTGCATTCCATTACCTTTGCTTTGCTAATGTTAATATTCGTATTCATATTGCCATGAATTGCTTCATTGTTGGAGTATCACACGACAGTCTGGTGCTGATCGTAATCCATTGCAGAGTCCCAAAGTTAACACTGTGTTCATGTAATGAAGTGACTAATACAGTATATTCAAATTAAGCAACCCATCACGTAAATTATTCTAAAAGTGCTTGTATATTTATGTCATGACATGGTGAAAATTATAGGTGTTGGAAATGTTGTCCATTTATTTCTTCGCATTTCCCTACACGCCTGGCCACGTTCCTGGCTGCAGCTTATTAAGTTCACGTTGTCTGTTTAGTTAATAGCTGTCGCAATGTTTGTATTCTGTTCCTGTAGGATATATGGATCTTTCTGTAAACAATTTCTTTTAAGTACACCACAGAAAGTAATCTGAACTACTAATATATGTGGAACTTGATGGCCACAATACTGTCAAAATAGTTCTTCCACCAAAAATGTCCTGTAGCCCCTTTATTGTAGTGAGAACTCGGTCAAGTTTCAGGGTTTGTGAATTTCTATTTGCATTGATATTTATAATATGACACTTCAAATGTAAAGAATCAATGCCTGAAAATTTACCAGCGATGCTTAACCTTCCTATTGTGTTCGAAACAGAGACACACATATTATGAATGGGTCAGTTAGACCCGCAATTTAAAAAAAAGATGTATTCTTCGATGTTACTTCAAAATATATTTTGTATATAGTTTTTTTCATGTAGAAAAACAGATATTAAAGCTTTCCTGCATTTACTGAACATAATTAACGTAAAAAAATATTTATTTCATTTTAGATTGTGAAATATGTTCATATAACTTTGCATAACTTTGTTGCATAAAAATGCAAGTTACAGCTTAAATTTTGTCATTTCTTGCAAACATTAATTAACCTAAAATTACATTTAAATATGATAATTAATTCTGAAGAACTATATTTAGCTTCAATATATGCTTGCTTTTGACATAGTTGGAGGATTTGTAGACCACTATGTACCATTGCGCGACTTATATACCTTTCCAATTACGCTGGTTTCTTTAGACAACAAAACCACGCTTCTGTCTCCTTCGACCATATCACTCTCCTCACTTCTAATATATACATTATCAACATCACTTTAACTGTCAACAGAATCTTGATCGTTGACAGTATCATCTTCTATTTCCTCATATGACTCATTTACAAGCCTTTCTAACTGTTCATCACTTAGAAACCGACTAGAATGTTGACAAACAAAATCGAAATGTATATGCAGTCGTTATACAGAGTCCCACAACAATGTGAAATGCCTCTGAGCCATTTTTGATCATACAATAGTTACAAGTATTTCTAACAATTTATTCGTAGAAACTAAATAAAAATTTCCGCCTGGGTCTAAGAGACCCATTCACAATAAGTGTGTCAAATCTACGTATCTCCGAAAGTATTTTAGATTTTGAAACGAAAACTGAGGATAACATGAATCATTACGTATTTGAGGAATACATAACGCCATGTTGCAAAATAAATAAGATTTAGGGATTTATGTCAATTTTAGTAAACGAACTGGGTCAGACCCATTCACAATAGGAAGGTTAATTACCCTTTTATCTCTAGCCGACAGAGGGAAAAAACTGACGTACTAACATAGGGTCAGATACTGTGCGATGCCTTTACGAGGGACAATGGACGACCGGTACGGTCGCTTTCCGCCCTGGGCCGCCGCACCCCTACGCTCGCAGCCCTGTTGTCGACTACCTGTTTGCCCTTCACACCTGCTGCGACTTCCCTTAAATTAGCGCCATCTGGAGGCCAGACGTGTGATGCACGCAGCTTCCGAGGCAATTCCGTCACATTCTTTGATGACGCGTTCAGATTTACGACGTCATAGCCCTTTTAGAGGCGCCTGCGGATGATAGATGGTTATTGCCCGCCGCCGTTTCATTCCCCCAGGAAGTGTTAAAAGAGGGGAAAATTCATCCTAGAGGTAGGGAGGTGCGAGGAAAGGGGTGGCGCCACCAGGAATTACGCTGGCGGCGAGTGGCGAGCCAAGAGTGATCGCTCTTTGAAGACGGTATCTCCGAACCGCGGTCGGACGTGGCTGATAATAAACGACTCAGAGCACCGATCCAATGGAAACTTAAC
This sequence comes from Locusta migratoria, assembly GCA_026315105.1. Classification (NCBI taxonomy): domain Eukaryota; kingdom Metazoa; phylum Arthropoda; class Insecta; order Orthoptera; family Acrididae; genus Locusta; species Locusta migratoria. The sequence goes on along the minus strand of CM048749.1, from coordinate 261,409,289 downwards.
GGCACTCGTCGGCTTTCATCACGGCTTGTGTTCAATACGTGCGAGACGGGTGAGACACCCTCAGACCTCAAGAAAAATCAAATAATTCAAATTCCAAAGAAAACAAAAGCAGACTATTGTGAAAGTTACAGAAGCATCAGTTTAATTAGTTATGGTTGCAGAATAATATTTTCAGGTATTGTTGAAAGGAGAGTGTGAGTATTAACTGAGGACAAGTTAGATGAAAATCAGTGTGGGTTTAGGCCTCTTAGAGGCTGTCAGCACCAGATCTTTAGCTTACGGCAGGTAATGGAAAAGTGCTACGAGTGGAACAGGGATTTGTATCTATATTTCATAGGTCTAGAAAAGGCTTATGACCGTGTCCCTAGGAGGAAGCTACTGTCAGTTCTACAAGATTATGGTATAGGAGGCAAAGTCCTACAAGCAATTAAAAGGCTTTACGTAGACTGACAGGCAGCAGTTAGAGTAGATGGCAGATTAAGTTCATGGTTCAGGGTAGTTTCAGGGATAAGACAAGGCTGTAACCTGTCACCGCTGTCATTTACATTATTCATGGATCATGTGTTGAAAACAGTAGACTGGCAGGGTGGGATTAAAATAGGTCAAAACAAAATAAGCAGTATCGCATTTGCGGATGACTTAGTTGTAATGGCCCATTCGATTGAACGGTTGCAAACTAATGTTTCAGAGCTCGATCAGAGGTGCAAGCATTATGAAATGAAGATCAGCATCTCCAAAACGAAAGTAATGGATGTGGGAAAGAGATATAACAGACTGAGTGCCAAATAGGCGGAACATAGTTAGAACAGGTAGACAGTTTCAAGTACCTGGGATGTTTTTTCTCACAGGATGGCAGCATAGTGAAAGAACTGGAATCGAGGTGCAGCAAAACTAATACAGTGAGTGCTCAATTAACATGTACTTTCTTCTGCAAGAAGGATGGAAGTGCCAACACTAAGTTAGCAGTCCATCACTCTATCTTTCGACCAACTTTGTTGTATAGGAGTGAAAGTTGGGTGGATACAGGTTACCTTAATCATAAGGTAGAGATTACAGATGTGAAAGTAGCAAGAATGATTGCAGGTACTGATAGATAAGAACAATGGCAGGAGGGTGACCATAATGAGGAAATCAAAGAAAAACTGAGAATGTACACCATACATGAAGCAGTTAGAGCGAACAGACTGAAATGGTGGGGTCATGTTACACGAATGGGAGAAACAAGGTTTCCTAAGAGACACATGAGCTCGGAAGCGGAGGGTAAGAGGAGTCGAGGTAGACCAAGAAGAAAGTACTTAGATTCGGTGCAGAATGATTTTGAAGTAAAAGGCATAACATCAGACGAGGCATCAATGTTAGCATTGAATAGGGATCATGGAGGAATTTTATTAGAGGTACTATGCTCCAGACTGACTGAAAGGCATAATCAGTCTCTAATGATGATGATGCAGAATAATAAATTATTTACGTACAAAAGGAAAAACTAGTGAACTCGGGGAGGACCAGTTTGGTTTTAGGACAAATATAGCATGTAAGGTAATATTCACCTGAAGACGTCTGACAGGAGATAGGTTAAGGAAGGCAAACCTACGTTTATAGCTTTCTTTCCTTTCGTTGTTGTTTTACTGGCTGTTATGAAAACAGTGATCAGGTAGATACACCGAATTGCGTACAGTAAAGTTTGTTCAGGTATTCTGATTTTAGTACGTCATGTCAAGGGTTATTCAGCCTTTGAAGATTATTTGATATTAGCATTATTTATATCTTTATTTTTATTTATTCATTTACTAGCTTAAATCCCGCTGATTCGCACGCGTAGACTGGATGGACTGCATTGGTTGTTTCTACTTCTAAATATAAATTTTTATAGCTTTAGCTTACAAATTCTTTCCTAATAAAGTATTTTGATACAATGCCACCCCCTATTGCACAATTTATGGCAGAATTCAAAACGTCACAAAGATTATTCGCCAACTTTAGTAGCAGACTCAGCGAGAACGACGTTCGTCATCGCGATACGAACTTGTCAGAGGACGTCATCGTACAACTATTTCCCGAACTATTGAGGAAAATCAGGAACCACTGCTCACTAATATAAAAGTTTATATCAGTAAGACAAGTTTCGGGACTACATTAACCCATTGTCAAGCAATGAAAACAAGGAAGCACACATTAAAAAGGGCGCATGGTTTCAACGACTCACTAACGAAATATGCAGTTCACAAAAGTAACATACCTATGAAATTAGCCTGTCACTAGCATATATGCTTTGTCAACCTAAGTACGTCTACATCTACATAGATACTCTGCATATCACATTTAAGTGCCTGGCAGAGGGTTCCTTAACCACTTTCGTAACTTTTCTCTACCGTTCCATTCTCTAATAGAGCGGGAAGAAAGAACACCTAAATTGTTCCGTTTTCGATCTGATTTCTCTTATTTTATTGGAATGGCCATGTCTCCCTAATTAGGTGGGTGCTAGAAAAATATTTTCACATTCAGAAGTAAAAGTCGGTGATTGAAACTTCGCAAACAGATCACGCCGCAATGAATAACGTCTTTCTTTTAATGATTTCCACTTCAATTCGTGTAACATTTCTGTGACGTCCCCCCCCCCCCAGCGTGCACATGACGTGATAAAACAAACCGAGCTGCCCTTCTCTGAACCTTCTCAATATCTACCGTCAGTCCCACCTGGTGAGGGTCCCACAAGGGGCAACAGTACTCCAGGAGAGGACGCACAAGTGTGATGTAGGCAGTCTCTTTGGTGGAGCTGGTGCATCTTCGAAGCTTTCTGTCAATGAAACGTAATCTTTGGTTCGCCTTCCCCACAATATTTTCTGTGTGTTCTCTCCAGTCTGAGTTGTCCGTAATTGTAACTCCTAGGTATTTAGTAGAATTTACGACCTTAAGGTTCGACTGATTTATCGCGTAATTGAAGTTCAGCGGATTTATTTTAGTGGTCATGTGTTACTCATATAAGGAGAGGCATTGAATTAAATTTTGTGCTTTGGCCAAGATTCGAACCCGGGACCTCTTACTTACTAGGTAGGCGCTGTACACCGTTCAGCTAATACAGCGACTACACGGACTGTCTTAAAGCTCGTCTCCCTCCACACCATATACCATAATTCTGCGTCAATGTTCCCTGTGAAATCCCAGCCACTGCACAAATTTTAATTCAGTGCCTCTCCTTGTATTTAATTTGGTATTACGAGACAATTTTGTCTCAAGGAAATGTGTTATTGTTGATAGTGTTACACATTTGTTATGTTTTATGATGGTGTTGGATGGAATATTAATACCATTGCTTTTTTATAGCCTTAATAATTTGTGATTAAGATAGTTAATGTTATTTCAAGTGCATTAAAATAGCCACCACGTCTCACACATGGCTAACGCAGACAGCAAGAAGTAATGAACAGAATTAGTGAGAAAAGAAATTTCTCGCATATCTTGGCTATGCGAAGAATAGATTTGTGAGACAGATTTTGAGACATCATTGAATCGTCAACTTAGCATATGAAGGTGATTTGTGGTAAAAATCGTAGAGAGAGACAGAGAGATGAATACAGTTAGCAGATGCAAAAGGATGTAGGTTGTCGTTCTTATTCGGAGTTGGAGAGGCTTGCTCAGGGCAAGGTAGCATGGAGAGCTGCACGAAACCAGCCTGCGGACTGAAGAATACAACAACAGCACGGGGAACCCACTTTGAAGGTGACGGGAATCTCATTCATGCAATTAAATAGACTTGCGCATAATAGTTCCCGATCAGGAGCCGCGAACTAGTTCGTTCTTTTAGTTCGTCCGCTCCCAGTTACGGCTGAGTGGCGTGGTCTACGCATGCAGGTGGAGGGAGAAGTTCGCCCGCCTAGCTGTTTCATGCGCTTGCCGCTTGAGACACTAACGATATCACGCAAACCAAAGGAAACAGTTTGTGGATAATTTCTCGCGTTTATGTTTAGCGTTATCTCTACATCTTGGCATTATGGAATTTATTAGTCAGATATTGCAGAGTGCAGAATACTTCGAAACAGAAATTTTGTAGGACTGAACCATGTAATCTAGCACGCAGACGCTCACTTCGAAATGGCTCTTATCAGCAGAAGGAAAACACGTGATTTTTAATTCTGCTGCGCGCCCTCTCGCTATTGCCCGTCAGTCTTCGGAAAAGAATCCAACGAACTAAGAAGCGAGACACGTTTGGCATAATAGTTCGTGACCGGTAACGCACGTTTTAGTTTGCGACCGATTGCACTTATTTTAGTTCGCGACCGGTAGCTCTCCTATTAGTTCGCAGCTCGGCCCGAAGTAGATCGCTCTTTTTAGTTCGTTCGGTATTTTTGGCTTTTGCTACAGCTACTAAAAGAGCTCTTTCTTTTGTTGTAACAGCTTTTTTATATAATGATCAGTGCTGATCACTTCCAAAACTTTCTAAAAATTAAAAATTCATTTATAAAAGTGCATTTTTATTCAAGAAAATTTACGCATTTAGCATATTTTGTAGGTAATGTTTCCTCAGTGACCTATTAAATAAATAAATAAATCCATTTTAAAAATAAAATACTACGTTTACTCTGTATGTAACGTTGTTGAATACCATTGTATCACCCATTCGTGTAAATAACTGGTTTATTTGCTTTAGTATTTGATGTCTAACTACGGGTAATAACACACGCTTGGACATTCTCAAATCAAGTACATGTATTACTGGTCTATCACAGACAGTGATGAAAATAAAGCCTTCTGGGATGAAGCCCAAATGACAATATTACAGTAAAATTTAAGAAATTACAATTTCATTTAGATTTTTACTTTAAATCTTAAGGACTTTTTAATAATATAACTACAGCTGAGCTGCATCTCAGCTCGAAATGACGGTAACCGGCAGAAGGAAATCACGCGATTCTGCGCGCTCTCGCGTGCTCTCGCTGTTCCCCGTCAGTCTTCTGAAAAAGAGCGGACGAACTAAGAGGCGAGGGATCTGCGAACTAGTTCGCGTAGTTCGCCTGTGGGAGCGCTCTTCCGAGCTAGTTCGTTCGCGAACTACACAAGACTACTCCAAAGTTCGGCCGGTTGTAAGGGCAATTGCTCCATCCTGTTGTAGGTCTATTCAAATGTTCAAATGTTTGTAAATCTATCGGACCAAACTGCGTGGTCATCAGTCCGTAGCTTACAAACAACTTTAACCTAGGTAAACTAACCTGAGGACAACACACACACCCATGCCCCAGGGAGGACTCGAACCTCCACGGCGAGCAACCGCGCGCTCCATAGCGAGACGCTTTAGACCGCTCGGCTACTCCACCGCGGCGTTAGGTCTATTCCTCCTCCTTTAACGCTGTCATGAATGTTTCAAAAAGTTGTCCACTCGTTCGGCTGACTTTTATACTCGTCAAAACAATTAGGAGTTAAGAATGAAAGAAAATGGGTCGACATCTTTCTATTGGTTCCACAGAATGGAGAAAACAACATTACGACGACAGAGATAGTGGTAACAACAGAAAGATACAGCAGAGAGGGTTGGTGTTGACTTGTGTTTAATCTACCAAGAGAATCACACAGCAGTTGGGTTCAGATTGTGTAGAGAGCAGGTAGTGCTATACAACAACAACGTGACTTACTTGAAAGTATGGAATTGAGTGCCATAGGAAGATTGGAAGCGGAACTGACACAGAAAGAGGTGAATGCAGATACTGGTGTGTCCCACAGTTAACCCTTTCGCTACGGTGAACTTCTGCAGAAGTCGGGAGCGAATGTGCTCCACAGCCGGTGGACTGCTGCAGCAGTCGAGTGCTGCCTGTGCCACCCAGCCGGTGGACTGCTGTAGCAGTTCCGCCTTGCGTCATACATCGTAATGTAATGCTACTGAAATGTAACGTAAAGCAATTGTAAATAATTATTATTTAACAAGCGAAATATGCGTTTATAATAATAACGTCCACATCCCACCAGAGCTGAATCCAAAACTTGGATCTTTTAGAATTTACGAAAAAATTACGCGAATTATCTGAAAGATGGAAGAAAACTGTTTCTATTCCAAATGAATTTTGCCTAATAAATATATAGTATAAAGTCCAATAATCGCGGTAACACTGAGAGTGTGAAAGCAGGACAGAGTAGCGCCGTGGGGAGTGCGGAAAATGCGCCGTACAGCGGGCACGGCCGGGCGCGACTGGTGCTCGTCCACAGCGCACGGTGCAACAATCACGGCGCCGGAGTGAAAGGGTTAATTGCCAGGACCTGGATGCGAATTCAGACAACAGGTAACGTTAAAAGCCGGCAAGGCCAAGGTCTGCCATGGGTAACATCAGCAAGAGACAAGACTACACTGAAAACATGGGCACACCTACTGGACAAGAGCCTTTACCAACAGGAAATGTACGCTCTCCGACAACGCTGGCGTACGGCTTTAGAACCTGATGGACACTACGTAGAAGTACAGGATATGATCAAGACATGTTAATGGATACTGTCTCCAAAATCTGACTCTTAACAGTAAATATGTTCCGAGAAGAAAAAGTGCGGGGCATTACTTACTGTACGACCATCGCCGTGAACGTGACGTAAGTGCACGCGGGCGAAGCTGCGGCCAGAAACCTCGTACTGAATACCAGAGAGTCGGGAAGCACCAACAGACGGAGATGAACATCTGCAGACGTTACGGCGGTGAGCGTGGCGCGTGTACGCAACAAAAATGGCGTTCTTGTGCCGGCGCGCGGCGGAGAGGCAGCAGTGCGTATGTGCAGCTCCTCGGCTCGGGCGAGATTCAGTTTCTTGCGCCGCCGCGGCCGGCGCGGATGCGGCCCACAAAAGGGCGCATTTATATTTTATGCGGCCGGCGCGGCGCCACCTGCTGCTCGCTGCCGGAGGATCCCCGGGCAGAGGAGAGTCCACGCGCGCCCAGGCCGCCTCCACGGTGTTCGGATCGGCGCTCCTACCCTAGCAGCATGGTATGGAAATTATTTTTTTTTTTTTTAATTCCTGATGCTTAGCTTTTTCCCTTCGACTTTAACCATCGCCCGACTAAGTTGCAAACCGCTGACTTGACATTCGGCTCCCTGGTCCCCACAATGCACGGCTGTCGTGGGGAGGCCGACTCCTGCCACTCAGCAGCGCATAGTGGCACAGACAAATGTATACAGACGGGAAACCTCCGTAAGGGTTCGGTCCCATGCTCAGGGGTGCGGGGCGGGGGGTGCTGAAGCAGTTCCGTAATATGTCCCATGATGACGCTGAGGTCAGAAGCAGCCGTTTAACACTGGTCAGAACAGGCGGCAGGTAGCGGCTGACCCCACCACCACCTCCCATCAAACATCACAGCCGTGGCCTCGTGGCAGACGGCGCGAGCTCTCCTCTCAAGGGACTGATAACCGTCGCTGTTTAGTCCCTTCCAAAAACCAACAACAACAACTCTCCTCTCAGCCTCCGCTCCACGCTAGCCTCTGACGTACGAGAGGCACCCTCAAAAGTGCCTCTAGTGTGGTCTACCGGTACTAAGCCAGGGAAACGCCTGACACCTGCTAGCATCTTACGGAACTACGACGGGAGCGTAGGACAGTGGTTTAGGGGGGGTCCCATGTTCCGTCCCGTGGGCCGGACATCTCGCCTCGCGGCGCCGGCGGTCCGGGACGCCGCTCTCTTCCAAGCAAGCCGCCATGTTGCTCCGTGAAGGGCGCCAATCCTTCGTAGGCCCCATTTCCTGTAACTGTTATCTGTCGTAATAAACCTTCAAGTGTGCCAGTAAACCCTGCATTTCTCATTTAGCCGCCCCATCTAGCCCACAACATCTGCTCAGCCACTCCTGACAATCGACACCTGGTAGGTACAGCGGATCAGCGCCCTCTGCCCCGTGATGCCGATGATGATGATTGGTGTTTTAGGGCGCTCAACATCGAGGTCATCAACGCCCGCCTCTACCCGTGTCGCGGAAAACCGTCCACCACGCGTCAAGGCCACACGTGCAGAAATTTGGCGCTGTGTAGCGGTTCCTGCTCTTCATTGCGATCGCATCTCCTCCTCGTCTTAATGCTAATAGTGGGCCACCGCTATGGTAACAGTAACCGTGAAACCACTTATATCCGGTTTAGGTGCACCGCAGGTGGTACTGATATTGAAGTGCATTTTTAAACCAAATCTAAGTACCGTATTGAAATTAAAAACATCTATATGTACATAGATACTATGAAAATCACATTTAAGTGTCTGTCAGAGGAATCATTAACTACTTTTATAACTTGTCTCTACCGTTCCATTCTCTAATAGCGCGCGGGAAGAAAGAACACCTAAATCGTTTCGTTTTCGATCTGATTTCTCTTATTTTTTGGGATGTTCATGTCTTCCTAAGTAGGTGGGTACTAGCAAAATATCTTCACATTTAGAAGTTTAAGTCGGTGATTGAAACTTAGCAAACAGATCACGCCGCAATGAATAACGTCTTTCTTTTAATGATTTCCACCGCAATTTGTGCAACATTTCCGTGACGCTTCTCCCCCCCCCCCCCCCGGTAACGTGATAAAACAAAACGAGCTGCCCTCCTGTGAACCTTCTCAATGTCTTCCGTCAGTTCTAACTGGTGAGGGTCCTACAATGGTCAACAGTACTCCAGGTAAGGACGCACAAGTGTGATGTAGCCAGTCTCTTTGGTGGAGCTGGTGCATCTTCGAAGCGTTCTGCCAATGAAACGTAATCTTTGGTTCGCCTTCCCCACAATATTTTATATGTGTTCTCTCCAGTCTAAGTTGTTCGTAATTGTAACTACTAGGTATTTAGTAGAATTTACAACCTTAAAGTTCGACTGATTTATCGCGTAATTGAAGTTCAGAGGATTTCTTTTAGTGGTCATGTGTTTTACTTCACACTTTTCTTTATTTGGTGTCAATTGCCAATTTTCGCACCAAGTAGAAATTTTGTCTAAATCGCTTTGTAGTTGTTTTTGATCCTCTGTTGACTTCACTAACCGATAAATGACAGCATCATCCGCGAACAGTCTAAGGGAGCTATTCAGAGTGTCTCCTAAATCGTTTGTACAAACAAGGAAGTGTAGGGTACCTTTAACGCTTTCCTGGGAAACGCCAGATACCAGTTCTGTTTTACTCGATGACTTACTGTCAAATACAACGAACTGTGTCCTTTCTGATAGGAAATCGTGAATTTAATCGCACAATTGGGAAGGTATTCCATAAGCACGCAATTTCGTTAGAAGCCGCTTGTGGGGTAGTGTCAAAAACCTTCCGGAAATCTAGAAATATGGAATCGATTTGAGTTCCCTTGTCGATGGCACTTATCACTTCATGTGAATATAGGGCAAGCTGTGCTAAGATATATCAATAATTTTATTTTTACCTGAAAGCCTGTACCTTAATCTACTTTTCTACATAATTTCCTTCAATACTGAGGAACTTGTCACAACGATGTACCAGTTATTGAATACCCTCCTCATAGAAGTCTGCCGCCTGACTTGTGAACCACTGCATCACTACTGTTTTGACTTCGTCATCTTCTTGTATACGCTGACCGCCCAGAAAAATCGTCCCGCAAGGAGGAAATCGTAAAGCGTCTCTTTTCTCTCACCTTATTGTCCACTTCCTGCACAAAACTTCCATTAAACACCAAAGGACGTCCACTACGTTGTTCATCGTGCACATTTGTGCGGCTATCTTTAAAAGCTCTCACCCACTTTCTTAACATTCAATCACTCCTATAAGAAATCTTATAATAGCCCGTACTTCCCAAATGTCATATGTCACTTTAAACAGGAATAATATATCAGACAGTTTTGCTATGAGCTACAACATGTTAAAAGCTTGAAATTTACCATTAAAAATTAATTTTTCAAATATCTTATGATGAGTATTTATCCAAGAAAATATATTGTTTGAACGTACATACTTTGCACTGACTGTCATTTCAATGCATTAACAGCATGAGGGTCGACTTATCGTATAATTTTAACAGAGAAATAGTATTCCGTAACTCACCAAGACGGCGGACAGGCTTCAACTAACGTATGTGCCCCGCATAGATAACGCCATTTCCCTTTATTTTAACCTCCTAGATACTCAACACAGACTGTAATGGCGTCAGTGAGTACACAATAGATGTAAGTACCCAATGCGCATGCGCAGAACGACGAACACCTCGTATATAAAAACGAAAAGACATTCACTCACTCACTGACTAAACACGAAACCTCAAAAACAACTTCACCTATGAATCTGAAATTTGGCAGGAATGTATCGTATACGTAGGAAACGTCAGCTAAGAAAGGATATTGCGATAGGGCAGATAATTCGGGAGAGATGACGTCATAAACAATGAAATCTTCCCCGTCTTGCGGCACATGAGATTGTGACTCTATCAGTCCACTATTTAAGCAGGAGCGCACTTAGCGACTTGCAATACAATTTAAACATAATTTCAAACATTTACGAAACTTTTTCTCGCTGCCAACCCCAGCAAAATGATGAAAGGAAAAATTTTGTCGCTTACTACTTCTTCAGTGTCCATGCAGTAAATTTACGACATTTTGCATGACCTTACAATTTATTACTCGTACACTTTTGATTCTGTTCATTCTATTCCCGAGAAATGTCTTATACATAAATACCAATGCACATACGTTCGAAATTTTTTATCAGAGTACAGCACACAGTTCATGAGATTATACGTTGTAAACAATGAGATTCGAGAGAAACTGCTACATCCCGCGAAAATATTGCACATTTCCTCCTAAACCAGTGAACCGATTTCAACCAAATTTGATACACATATTCCTTCCCATGAGGTAACAGTTTCTGCCCAGACATACAGCTGAATGTACCTTCGAAATTGTATCACAGTACGACACGTAGTTCATGAGATATGAGCACATAAACAGTAACGTTCATGGAAAACCGCTCCATCGCGCATTAAATTTTTACCTATTACTTCTTTACTAGTAATTGTATTCGCAACAGATTTTGCGGGATGATCCTATGGAAAAGCTGCCATACGTGTTGGGTGTACTGCATCAGTTATGCAATAACGTCGGTTGCAGAGGCCACGTGAATCCTTACGCCAGGTTCTGTACGTCAACGAAGCGCAGACATTCGCCAGGATCGTCGCATTGTAAGCGCAGAACTGGCAGATCGTACTGTTACCATAGCACAGATAAGAGGGTTTGTCAGCCAATTGGTTGCCAACCGGTTACTAGGAGTGGAACTACAGACGATCACTATTCCATCTCATTTTCCACTCACGCCTCAGCTTCGAATGAGAGGCACGACTGATGCTGTCGGGGGATCACTTGAAAGATGAAATGGCGAACCTCAGTCTTCAACGATTGAAGCAGATTCTGCCTCCACACAACCGATGATAGTCTGCACGTACGACTGAGATCTGGCGACTGCTGTCTCGTGGAGTCCATTCGTCCAAGACACACTGGTTACACTCCAGACCCTACGGTCTGGGGAATAATAAGGTTGAAAAGTGTTCAAATGTTTGTAAATCTACTCTGGTTATCAGTCCCTAGGCTTGCAAACCACTGAAAGTAAATTTAATTAATATAGGGACACATACACACGCCCATGACCGAGGGACGACTCTAACCTCTGATGGTGAGTAACCGTGTGCTCTGCAGCAAAGCGCCTTACAGCGTTCAGCCATTCCACCGCAGCTATACAATAAGATACAGCTTTCACTCACACTCTGACCAGCGCTCAGTACGTGCAGAATGTTATAAAACCCGTCCCTTTGGCCCTACCCCAAGAGGAAGATAGTGTATTGTACCAAAAGGATACTGCTCACCCACAAACAGCACAAGTGCAATATTATGGGACAACAACTGACACCTGCGATTGGTCATTCAACAGATCTCGCAGAATTACGTGAAGAGGCCAACTATAGTTAGCATCATGTAAGAAGGCGCTACCGCTCATAGAGGCGGAGCGATAGGGGAAGCATTAAGGGGAGGAGATCAGGCCGTGCGCCAACTGTTGAGCCTGCTGGAGAAACACTGCGTAACTCGCGGCCAGCCATGCGCCTAGAGAATGGATATTATTGGCTGCCAGAGCGGCAATGGAGGGGGATGCGCAGAACGGCGGAAATTTGGACCGCCTTCGTGCGTGACGCCGACTATAGGCGAGGAAAAGTGTATCCCAAGACAGTATTCGACGCCTTTAAGATCGAATGGGTGCTAGAATCAGTGAATGCGTTGCTGCATTGGGGCTTTCATCACATACTAATATCGGCATTTAAGCATGGATGGATATGTGGTACCTCAGTATCGCTCCAAGTATTGGTCTGTTCAAATGTTCAAATATTTCTATAGCTTTTGAGACTTAACTACGGGTCATCAGTCCCTAAACTTAGAAACTACTTGTGAACTAACTAAGACTAAGGACGGCACAAATATCCATGCCCGAGGGGGGATTCGAACCCCCGACCGTAGTGGCCGTGCAGACCTTGACTGGAGCGCCCCAGTCCCATCGGCCACCGCGGCCGGCTATTGGTCTGTAAATGTAAACATTTTGTGCATCTGTAAACAGTATTTCACCAATAAATCCTGAGTCAATTTGAAAACTAGTGAGTGTGTGTACTAATTTTTATTTGTTACAATGTATTACAAATACAGAATGGTGTAGAAAAGTGGAGATACTCTTAGGTAGTGAAGAATAATAAAACATTATGACGTTCTGTTACAGTTCTTTTACATGGAAATTTAACTTTGTGTGTTCATAGTCAGCCCCATTATCAGCAAAACAACCTCGATGCTGTTGAATTGCTGACGGAACTGCAGCTGCTAGTGTTACAGGTGTGACAGCCGCACATGACGCCACCACAGTTTCCTGTAGCTCGTCCATTGTAACTGGCTCCTGTTCATAAACTTCATATTTCATGGTCCATCATAGGCAGAAGTCAGCACGTTTAAGGTCTGGACACAGTGGTGGAACTCATCTCTTCTTGTACCTATCCATCATCCAAATAGGCTCAGGCATCTCTTATTGAAGATGGAATCTTTCATTTCTAAACTCCTCTCGGATGATAGGTAAAACTCAATGTTTCCGGCATATGAAGATAACCCTCACAGTGGTGAAACGGAAAATTGTTCATATGTTTGTTAACCTTATGTGACCTACCTGCGGGGTCATCAGTCCCTCAACTTACAAACTGCTTATAAATTACCTTATACTAAACAAAACAGAAGCATCCATGCACTAGGGAGGACTCGAATCCCCGGCGGGAAACGGCCTCGCGCATCAAAACATTGCGCCTCAATGCGCTAGGGCACTCCGCCGCGGCTGAAATGGAAAAATTTTGCGCACTCTGTTCTAGAGGAAGTTATTTTTGAAGATTGAAAAACGGCATCAACGTGACAGAGTAGAAGGGACCCACTGTTGTGTCTACGCCTTGAAGAAACCCCGTTGCAAGATTCAAATTAGCGGGTCGAACAGCCCTCGTGGCTATTCGACATATTACGAATTTATAAGAATAACTAAGCGCTTGAACAGGAAAATTGCTCTGACTCCACAAGACTACGGTCCTCTGGTTAGGCAAGCCAAAAGTAATGTAAAGTTCCTTCGGAAAATTAATGTGATAGAGTTTAATCTACAATTAACTTTCTGTACTTTCTGAATTTTATTTGGGCAGAATTTTGTGAGATTTCAAACGATTAGCAGACATTCGGAATTCGTCATCAGAATGGTAAGAATTGCTGAAGTTAAGACACTCTCTCTCTCTGTTATAAGCCTGGACAAGTTGGTGCTGTCTAGGTAAGTAGGTGCTGTCTAGGTAAGTAGCACAGTATCTCAGTACTAAATCCCAGCTTTCTCCAGAACAAAAACCTGCGTTCACCCTGTTCGACAGTCTACATCAATTTACCGACTCATCAGTCGATTGGGACTGGCAGGTAATGTTTTCAGTTTCAGGTGATTCCCCTAAATTACTTCAGGAGAATCACAAAATAATAATTTCGTACTCGACCGATTTTCTAAATGACTTATTAGCCGACTGGACGACAAAGCCATACCTCCCGTAGTTGCATCATATCTCGTTTCTTAGTACAGCAATGAGCAAATCGAAAACTATCCTTTCCTCAGTCAATATAAATGTTGTCCTTTCACAGAAATCATTATTTAGCTTATTACAGCGCTCAGGTTCTTCAGGCTATATACATACGTAGACTCTTTAAATAAGCAGTTCTGCCCGTAACGTACGGTTTGCTCGGCAATAACTTCTAAAGAAATTAAAAGTCTGGCTAAAATAATCAGAGACATCTGTTCTACGTGGATTCAGTCCCAACAGAGAATGAAACGTATTTTGCTGAAGTTTGCAATCTAGCTTGAGTGACTTTGACATTTATCAGGTCATACGGAGGTTCGCGGACTTCCGTTTGATATTTATTTACGTGATTTTATACTTTGATCGGAGCCTTCATTAACATCAGCGCACCCACAACTCTAATGAGATCCAAGTTTTACTGCAGTCGGATAAAAATGTAATATAATTATCGAGTCTCAATGATATCATTTTGCCTTAAGTCATAAAAAACTTCCTATACGGAATTTTAGGCAAAGAGAAGCACTATTTTATTTTACGTAAATGTGACAGGGGCAGCGATTCCGCACTTTTCAATGACAACTGTAACGTTGGTCACGGTCATAGACGGAGTATAAAGAGGCGCGTCGTAAGTATTTTTTCAGAGTCGTCATTTTATGCTAATGAACAACTACTGGAGGTGCACTAAATAATCTGAACACATAGACACAATATTCATTTATTAATTATTTGGACCACCACTGTCTTTGAAAACAGTTACAATTCTTAGAGGAACAGATTCGTGGAGTATCTTTATAGTTTCCAACAGAATATTATTACTTCAACGGTGTCGGCGCTCTAAATTTGATCCTCATCCTCTGCACTAGAACACCTCATAATGATTTAATGATGTTGAGGCAGGTGATTGTGCTGTCCAAGGGACAAGTTTGATCTCTTCCTGATGCTGTACAAAGCAAGCCTGAGAATTTTTGGCTGTGAGTGTGTGCTTCAATAAGGCAGTAGTTGTTAACGATATGTTACTCACAGCATGTAGTTTGTTGTTGAGGATGAAGAGACATTCAATCACAATTATCCCACCGGTGAAGGTAATGTTAGCAACATTTGAATAGCGGGATGTAGCTGCCCAAATAAACGACAGAACTTCTCCCATTTTTACTGTAGGAAGCAGGCATGCAGTATCGTAAGCTTCTTTCGGGTGCTTTTGATGCATAAAACCGGCTGAGTGTGGGGAGCAATGTAAAGGATGATTCGTCGAACAGTAACACATATTTCCAGTCATCAAGTCTCCAAATTTTATGTTCGTGGCAACACTTCCTTTGCAGGTTTGCCGTGCCTTTCCTTTCTAAGGGTTTTCGAAAACCTAGCCCATCCAAGGAATTTAAGTTGCAGCCGTAGATTTTTTTTTTTTTTTTTTTTTTTTTTTTTCGTAACAGAAAGTGTTGAGTTCTGCAGTCGCTTTTGTCGTGATAGTTTTATGTTGTCTGTCCAGAATGGTTGTATCTCCGGATGCAACGGTATCAGGAGGTGGATTGTGACCAGCAACGATGTGTACATGGTGTGTAACTAAAGGATTTGATTAGACCGCATATAATTTATTTACAGGATGAAATGAATACTTGATTATGCTGTGATCGTGTTGGTACAAAATTCTTTCAACGAGATTATTTTTCATGCTGTTCATATTACATTGTCCACTGTTCGTAGCATAATTTGGCTAGTGATTGTCTAATACGGTAAAAACAACCAATTGTTTGTCGAGTATTGGCTGCAGCTTCAGTCACAATGTCGCTACCACTTGTAGGGGTTCTTTATGTGACTTGTACATAAAACATTTCACCTCATTTTTTTCACCTCATCATTTCCCCTGTTCTCTGACAAAATGAAATGGGATAGGCAGAACGAGGTGGCTATGATACGGTACCTGTTCACCCCTCTCTATCCAACAACTATGCGAAACACTGTCTACATGAAACTTCATGGCAGATTAAAATTGTATGCCGGAACCGAGACTGGAACTGGGGCCTTTGCCTTTCGTATCGTAGGCAAGCGCTCTACCACTGAGCTATCCTGACACGACTCACGGTCCACCCCTACAACTTCACTTCTGCCAGCACCTCGCCTCCTACTTACCAAACTTCACAGAAATTCTTCTCCGTACTTTGCAAGACTGGCACGCCTGTAAAAAAGGATATGGTGGAGACATGGCTTAGCCCCAGCCTAAGGGATGTTTTCAGAATGAAACTTTCACTCTGCAGCGGAGTGTGTGCTGATATGAAACTTCCTGGCAGATTAAAATTGTGTGCCGGAACCGGGACTCAAACCTGGGAGCTTGTCTACATGTTCTCTGACATCGACGGCATAGTGTGGTGGTGCACTGTCGTGCTGGAATGCCGCGCAGAATGGCCGCTTGGTCTAAGGCGTCGCGCTACAAACTGGACGGCCGTTCCCGCCGAAGGTTCGAGTCCTCCTCCGGGCATGGATGTATGTGTGTGTTGCCCTTAGTGTAAGTTTAAGTAGTTTGTAAGTCTAGAGACTCTTAAATATAGCAGTTTGCTCCAATAGGTTTACGAACATTTGAATATTTCATGCTGAAACCACAATCGATGCCGCTGTTCCAGCTGGAAATCTTCTCCATTTCTAGATTTACATCTGTATTTACATTTATTTTCACAAGCTTTCTTACAATCTACGGTGGTTATTCTTTTATCACTGTAACATCGTCGTTTTGCTGTTCCGGTCGCGTATGGTTTGCGGCAAAAAGGTCTACCGGTAATCATTCTTGTGGAATTTAATCTATCTAATTCGATATTCGTGGTCACTTGGCGCGATATACGTTGGTGGAAGCAATTTATTGATTCGCTGATTCTTCTAGAAACTTCTCGGAACTCCCATAGCGTGATGCAGAACGCCTCTTTTGCGTGTCTGCCGCTACAGTTGGCCTGTCATCTCCGTGTCGCTATCACGATTGCTAATTGAACCCGTAACGAATCATGTTGCTCTTCTCTGTATCTTCTCTGTCTCATCTACTAATCACAATTGCCACGTATTGCACACAGATGACTGATATTCAAATATTGTTTGGACGTGTGCTTCAAAAGCTACGTTCTTCGTTGATAGAAGACATTTCTTCATAAATATTTCCTGAATACTCGTATGGGAGAGAAAGAGAGAGAGAGGGAGACAGATAAAGAGTGAGAGAGAAGAACACTTTACCTTGGGTCGACAAAAATTTCACTTCGTCTCAATATGTGCCCCAGATGAGCTCTCAGCATTCGAGTCTGGCAAATGACAGCTCTTTGTGGGCTTTTTGTCTGAGTCTGTCAGAGATACTCGGGTGGAAATTGTACTTCTCGGCAGTCGCTGATATCATCCTCTGATTTCGTTCAGTGTGATAGGCGTGTGAAACCTAGCGATCACCTTAAAGTTTTGGGCGGGTTTTGGCATTTCAATCAAAATTCATGCTATCAGCAATTGCTGATGTGGTTTGTGCTTTGGCAAGATAGCTATTGCGTGGTTTCTTTCTTTCTTTCTTTCTTTCTTTTCTGAATGGGATTTTATTTTCTGTATTAGATGACTTTGAAATTACAGCATTGCAGGTAGTTTATTAAACCAAATTCATTTTTCATACGATCTTTATTCCCGTTACAAATTTACCCACCGTCGAAAAGGTACTTTTGTGTTTATTAGTATATCCCTTGCAAATTCATGGTTTTGAATTGATATAATGAGTAATAATATTATTTTTGGATATAAATGGAACCCATTAGTGACCTTGGTTCCCTTTTACAATTTGTTGCTATTGTGGTCTTCAGTCCGCAGACTTCTTTGATCTCCACGCTACTCTGTCCAATACAAGCCTCTTCATCTCCAAATCAAAACGACATTACATCCTTTTGCATCAGCTTATTGTATTCGTCCTTCGATCTCCCTCTACCATGTACTTGTCTTCAGTCAGTATTGAACTTGGATTCTGAAGTGCCTCTGGTTTAGACCTTAAGAAAGTTGGGGTCAGACGTTTTATTATTGAGTGTAAATTTTATTTTGATGACACATCAATATAGTTGTACACCGTTTTGCTATGTAAAAAATTGTTGTAATAGCAGTGAATTCATTTAAAAAATTACTACAGGTCTGTAGATGGCGTCTAGCACGCCGAAACCGGTTATGTAATTAAATGAAGAAAGCGATCTTGGCTGCAAACCTCTTATTAAGCTTCTATTACCTTTTCGTCTTAACTGCACATAGTCTAAGTTTAATTCTCATACAGTGCTGCAGTCCAGAAAAATGCTTTCAGAAAGGACTTCCTAACATTTAAATTAATCTTGGATGTCAACAAATTCCACATTTTTAGAAATGCTTTTCTTTCCACAGGCATTATGAATTTCATATCTTCTTGACTTCTTCTGTCAGAAGTTATTCTGCTCCCCAAATAACAAAACTCATTACTATTTTTATTAAGTCATCCCTAAAACTAATTCCTGCAGCACCACCTGATTTTTTAACGTTAAATTCCATTATCTTCGTTTTAACCTTGTTAATGTGCATCTCATATCTTCCTTTCAAGACACTGTCCATTCCATTCGGTTGCTCTTCCAGGTCCTTCACTGTCTCTGATAGAATTACTATGTCGTCGACAAAATGCGAAGTTTTTATTTCTTCACTCTGAACTTTAATTCCTTTTCCAAATTTTTGCTTGTATTCATTCACAGCTTGCTCAATGTACAGATTGGATAAAATTGGAGAAAAGCTACAACCACTGCATATCTGTCATGCCCTTCGACTCTTATAACCGCTGTATGTTTTTTATTCAAGTTGTATGTAACTTTCGCTCCCTATACTTTACCCCTGTTACCTTCAGAATTTGAAAGAATTTGTTCCATTCAACATTGTCAAAAGCTTTCTCCAAATCTACAAAAAGTAAAAATGTAGCTTTGCTGTTCTTTAAGCTATCTTCTAACGTAAGTCACGAACATGCATTCTTTTAATTCCAACCAAGAATCCTAATCTGAATTTTCGTAGTTCTAGTTTCAAAATTGTCTTAGAAGAAATCTATTCAGATAAGAAATAAAAATACTAAATATATACTTTTCCTGTTTCATCCCCTGACTGGTAAACTTGAGTATTGTCTCACGTGTTCCGACATTTCTCCTAAATCTAAATCGATCTTCCCCGAGGTCGGATTCCACCAGTTTTTCCATTCGGCTATAGTATTTCTTATTAGTATTTTGTAGTGACTTCTTAGACTGATAGTTCTATATTTTTCAGTCTTGTATGCACTTGCTTTCTTTGGAATTTAAATTATTATATTCTTCTTGAAGTCTGAGGGTATTTCTTTTTTTTCATATATCTCACACACAAGGTGGAACAATTTCAACATGGTCACTGGTTCTTTCAACGATATCAGCAGTTCAGAGCGAATATAGTCTCCTCTCGCGGCCTTGTTTCGACTCATATGTTTCAGCGCTCTGTCAAATTCATCTCGCAGTATTGTATCTCCTATCTCATCTTCGTCTCTTTCTTTCCTTAGTGCTGGTTTTTTATCTGAGCTCTTGATATTCATGCAACTACTTTTCTTGTCTTCAAAATTCTATTTTATTTTCCCGTTGGTGGTGTATATCTTCCCCTACTTCTACAGTCTTCTACGGAGTTACAATTGTTCTGTAGCCACTCCTGCTTAGCTAGTCTGCACTTCCTGTCAGCCGATTTTCCAGCCGTCTTTACTCCCTTTTTCCTCTTCACTTGCTGCGTTTTGATATGTTCTCCTGCCATCAGTTAAGTATCTCTTGCCTTATCCAAGGATTTCTATTAGGCCTTGTCGTTTTAGCTAATGGCCCTTTGTGTCCTTCACGTACTTTATATTTCAAAGCTACCCACTCATCTTCTACCGTAGTGTTTCCCCCTGGTTACGTCAATCCTTGCCTATTATCTCTCTGAAACTATCGACAACCTCTGGTTCCTTCAATTCATCCTGGTCCATCTGCTAACTTTTCTACCTTTATTTGCAGTTTCTTCTGCTTTAACCTACAGCTTATAACAAATAAATTATGATCACGGTCTATATCTGCTGCTGGATATATCTTACAGTTTAAAATCTGTTTTTTAAACCTATGCCTTACCCTTATGAAATCAGTCTGGTCCTTCCAGTGTCTAATTTCATGAAAATCTTGGGCACATTGCATTTGGCTGAGTTTTCGTGGACCCATATTTCATGTTTGATTGGCCAACCCTGTAGAAGTTAAAATTCGTAGCTACAGTTTCCATTGCGCAACTTTATTGAAAGCTTCCTGGCTGTAGCCGAGCGGTCTGGAGTGTCACCTGCGGATCGCGCACCCGCTCGTGTTGGAGGTTCGAGTCGTCCCTCGGGCATGGATGAGTGTGTTGTCCATGCGACAGATGACAACTATAAAATCGGAATTTCTTTCGTTTCTATATGTTTGGGTTGTAGTGAAGGCGCTATATCTGTCACAGAAGGTGGATCACGCATATTATAATGGTTGTTGTTTCTGTGCCTTAAGTCGAAAGAATGGTTTGGTGCAGCTCTCCCCGATACTTTACCTTGTTCAAGCCTACATCTACTTGGGCCTCTTCTTTTCCGACTAACAATTGTGAATACAACTCAACCTGCTTACTCTTACTCGTATCATGACCTCCTTATTCGATTCTTCGCCCTCCGATCCATCGACCCCACTTCCCCCCCTACCCCCCCCCCCCCCCCACACACACACATACACCACCATCTAGAAATAAAGAAATTAATCTTTGGTTAATAAGATCCCTTGTTTTAGCCAAGGTATGCCTTTCACAAATTACTTTTGTCCCTAATTCTTTTCAGTACCTCTTCCTTTAGCATTATTCTACACCACCACATTTAAAAAGCTTCAATTCTACTCTTGACTCAACTGCTTATCATCCATGTTACAATCCCGTACAAGGCTACATTCCTGACGAAAGAATTCAGAAAAGACTTACTAACACATAAATTTATATTCGATGAGAACAAATTTCTCTTCCTCGGAAATGCCTGTCCTCCCTACGTCGGCTATTTTACTGCGCAAATAACAAAACTCATCTCCTACTTCTATTTTCTAGACTCATAAAGTAATTCCCTTATCATCACCTGATTTTATTCGACTACATTCCATTATCCTTGTTAATTTTTATCTTATACCCTCTTTTCAAAACACTGTCCATTCCCTTCACTGGCTCTTCCACGTCCTTTTGTGCCTTCGACGGAACGACAATTTCATTGGCGAACCAAAACGTATTCATTTCTTCATCCTGAACTTTATTTATCTTCCCAGATTTAGCCTCCCTTTCAGCACAGCTTTCTCAATGTAGACATTTAATAACACAGTGAGGAAAGGCTACAGCCTTACTTAATCCCATGCCAGACACTTCATCACTTTCACATCATTCGACTCTTACAACTGCTGTCTATTTTTTGTTCAAGTTTTACCTAAATATTCGTTCCTTGTATTTTACTCCTACTATCTTCACAACTTAAAAGAATGTATTGTAGGCAACATTGTCGAAAGGTTTCACCAATTTCACAAAAGCTAGATACATATTTGCATTTCCTCAACCTATCTTCTGACTTACTTCGTACGATCAGCATTGCCTCGTGTATTCCTACATTTTCCGTCGGTCCAAACTGATCTTCCCCGAGGTCGAATTCTACCAGTTTTTACATTGTTCTCTAAATACTAGTAATTCTTGCAAGTATTTTGTAACAATCTGAATATTCATACCTGTCTGCTCGTGCTTTCGTTCGAATTTGATTTATTACTTCCTTCTTGAATTCTGAGATTATTTCGGCTTTTACATGCATCTTGCACACCCAGTAGAATTTTTTTTTAAATCGTGAATGACTTTTCCAGTGACATCAGCAGCTCCTTGTGCTCCGGAGACTTTGTTTCGACTTAAATCTTTCAATGCCTTGTCAAATTCTGTTCGCAGCATCGTAACTCGTATCTCATCTTCTTCTACTTCCTCTTTCCTTTTTAGTGGTACAAGCCACTTCCCCCACTTCTCCAATACCTTGAGATACCCAAATAGTTATCAATTAATTTTAGTGAATTGATTAAGCATGATAGGAACAGCAGCTGCCGCCAGATTCTGTTTGAGATTCTTGAGGTGGTGGCAGCAGCAAGTGGCTTCAGATATTATGTCTATCCAGTAAAAGAAATATATTGGAGTTCCTCGGAGAAAGTGTATGCTTAGACGGTTGCTAAGAAAAAAAAGTTGTTGATTTTTATTTGTATTCTGTGTATGACGTCTCTCAAGATATTTGTGTCATATTCCTATGTTCTAATTGATAGAATAACTCCTGGAATATAAATAAATATGGTGTTAAATGTATAAAGGAGTGGGTTATTCTACAAAGTACATAGACGAGTGAGAAATGACCAATTCATTTGGTAATTAATTAATGACTAAAAGGACTTCGAGGCACAGCTATTGCTGGACCTCATTGTTTCAAGACTTTCATATCTTGAACCTGAAGGGAAGATTGAATAGTTGAATTTCACTCTTCATAAAGAAGAAGTGTTAGCTTGGAATTCATTAGCTGGTGAATTACTAAACATCTACAAAAGTAACTATCACACTGCTTATGTTGAAAGTAATTCAAATCAGGGTCAGGCAACCGTGATAGTTCACCTTTCAACGATACTGCTTTCAAGTTCATTTCCCTTGCATACTTCGTTTCATTTTCCCCTTCCTTGCTTAGTTCGTGTTTTCCATATCAACTATTTTTATTCATGCAGTTGCTCTTCTTTTCTTCAAACGCCTCTTTAATTTCCCTGCAGGCAGTATGTATCTTCTCCTAGTTATACATTCTTCTGTTCATTTGCATGTCGTCTAGCCTCCCATGCCTAATTTGGATGCATTCATATTTATGCGTACGCATTTGGAGTGCGACCTCGGATACTCGTTTATTTCTCAGATATGCGGTCTGTGTGCGGGCTCCATTTGTTACTGACAGATTAAAGTCGCGGCCGCTCCATTGCACCGCTGTCACGGCGCGTTTTGCAGAAAAGTTGGCTATGTCGCCGCTCCAGACAGGTCTATTTGTCATTGCTTTGGTCGCTGTCTGCAATATAATCAGCTAGTGCAAGCCTTAGGTAATGGATTCTGCCTCACCGACCGCAATGGTATTGAACTACTACTATTTTCATACGTCTCCATTACTTAATGTCAGTTTTCCGTATAATACTTTACTCGATTAAACCAAGATGAGTACTAAATACATTAATTTTCTCCGTGAGTATTTCAGTAATCGTCGATGACAATTCCTTGTAGAGCTCAGTAATTAACTGAAAAGTAATACAGGGTGTTACAAAAAGGTACGGCCTAACTTTCAGGAAACATTCCTCACACACAAGGAAAGAAAATGTGTTAGGTGGACATGTGTCCGGAAACGCTTAATTTCCATGTTAGAGCTCATTTTAGTATTTCTCTTTAAATGTAAATTGAAATAATTCGTGCAGACAATTGTCAAAATACCCAATTGTTTCATTAGTATGTACTGTACTTCCTCGATTCACCGCCAGTTGGCCCAATTGAAGGAAGGTAATCTTGACTTTCGTGCTTGTGTTGACATGCGACGGATGAGGCTTCACTCCAACGTGATCAAATTGTAAATTTTCACAATGAACTTGTGTGGGCTGACGAGAATCCGCACGCAATTGTGCAATCACGTCATCAACACAGATTTTCTGTGAACGTTTGGGCAGGAATTGTTGGTGATATCTTGATTGGGCCTCATGTTCTTCCACCTACGCTCACTGGAGCACGTTATCGTGATTTCATACAGGATACACTACTGTGCTGCTAAAACATGTACCTTTACAAGTACGCCACAACATGTGGTTCATGCACGATGGAGCTCCTGCACATTTCAATCGACGTGTTCGTACGCTTCTCAACAACAGATTTGGTGACCGATGGATTGGTAGAGGCGGACCAATTCCATGGCCTCCACGGTCTCCTGACCTCAACCCTCTTGACTGTCATTTATGGGGGCATTTGAAAGCTCTTGTCTACGCAGCCCCGATACCAAATGTAGACTCTCTTCGTGCTCGTATTGTGGACGACTGTGATACAATACGCCATTCTCCAGGGCTGCATCAACGCATCAGGGATTCCATATGACGGAGAGTGGATGCATGTATCATCGCTAACGGAGGACATTTTGAACATTTCCTGTAACAAAGTGTTTGAAGTCACGCTGGTATGTTCTGTTGCTGTGTGTTTCCATTCCATGATTAATGTGAGTTGAAGAGAAGTAATAAAATGAGCTCTAACATGGAAATTAAACGTTTCCAGACACATGTCCACATAACATATTTTCTTTCTTTGTGTGTGAGGAATGTTTTCTGAAAGTTTGGCCGTACCTTGTTGTAACACCCTGTATATTCAACATAGCCGCCCATAGACCTTGTTTTCTTGTAACCGTTCTCGTAGTCCGTCCACGAAAGTGGTATCACCCAATGAAAGAACTTGACGAGGAGCCGTGATGCACTTGTATCTTGACGGTCTGGATCAGCTGGATTATACACTTCTGCGTAGCAGAGCTGTGCAACACCTTTCTCCCGTTGAAAAGAGCTTCGCGTCATGGCATGTATTCCGCGAGGTACTATTGGTACACCATCGCGATCTACGAAAACAGAATACAAAATACCGAACCGACACGTTTTCCTCAAAGCTGTCCCAGATATGACGGGTGGAATGGAACTCAGGTGGGTTGTTGAACCACAATAGCACCTGGATTGTCATACCTATGGAGAGATTCTCAAACCATTCTGACCCAATTCTTGATAATTTTATAGGTCTTCAGTGAAGAGTTAAAGGCGTTAAAACGCTTGACTCTTGTACTTTCACCAAAGCAGAAGACATCATAGTGATTAAAGACTCTACCTAATTTGATGTAAACAACTCTCACACAAGAGAATCAAATGTTCAAATGTTTGTATAGCTTATGGGACTCAACTACGAGGTCATCAGTCCCTAAACTTACAAACTACTTATCAACTACCCTAGATTAAGGACGGCACAAATATCCATGCCCGAGGGGGGATTCGAACCCCCGACCGTAGTGGCCGTGCAGACCGTGACTGGAGCGCCTTAGTCCCCTCGGCCACCGCGGCCGGCATAGTTATTTTGAAATCACTGACGTCCACATAATGTTGTATTCGCTTCAGTCGGATGTCGACACGTCGCTATAGTTCATTCAAACAAGATTCATACACCGTCACATTAGCGTCAACGTGCCACTTTCTTTATTCATATCATAATTGGTTCGATGTAATCCATCACGATTTCATGTGATACTCCAACCTCTTCTTCGCAGAGTAGAACTTGCACTCTATATCATCATCTATTTTTTGCTCTATGTTTTGCATTTATTGCTCTCTCTCTCTCTCTCTGTCCTCGTCATCAGATTTTAGTTTCTAATGCTCCCCTTAGTGTCACGATGTCTTATCACCCTCCTCTAATTCTATTCCTCTTCCTGACAGTATCTGCCATGTGTTCCTTTGTTTATCATTTCTACCGGTAACTTTCTCAGTCATCTTAAACAATCTTGTGAAGCATCACAACTAAAACACTTATAACAGTTTCGAAGATCTTGCACGTTGTTCCCAAAGGGCTGATATCAGAAAACAAATAGGATCAAGATCGGACTTGTATTCGCGACAACGAATATGAATCCATACGAATCTCATTTTCTACACATACACATTTAGTCTGTTTATTGTGTTTAAGTGCCAGGCCACCGTTCCATTCTCTAAGAGCGCACGAGAAAAAGGAATACATAAATCTTGCCGTTTTCACTCTGATTTTCCTTATTAATCATGATCATGTCTCCCTATCCAGGTGTGTGGGTAAAAGCCACATCATATTGTACTGCACAGGAATTGTAACTTGCTATACACCACAAACAGTCTGTAGCCCTGACAGAGGACATGACTATTCTGTATAATAATATTGGTTCACACGGGTACGATAAGTTATTGATTATTGCAAATATTTCTTTGGCAACTTTCGAACATCTACTAACAGAGTCGACTTATCCACCAGTGAGTTCCAACTGCTTGAATGCCTATAAATTTTAATCGCGTGAGTGAACAGTACTTGAAAGCCGAAATTTTTTTCCGAGAGATCACGCGGATGTGACAGCTGTTGCAATAATTATTTGCTGCGGTCTTTCAAACCCTTGTCGCTCGCAGACATATTTGATAAAATTTATAACAGCATGTTTTTATGGCGATATATTCTGTTAAAACCTTCTGGGATTTCTAGCCTCGTCAAACGATTTAAAATCCACGAGCTTTCTGCCGATTTCTCTTCGGTTGTTGTTAATGGTGCTGTCGTCTTTTTATAGCACGTTGCATTTTGTGACGTCACTGGTGCTCACTTGCGCGACATGTAAGGCAATGTTTACACTGCCCGTCTGTTGAGCCCGGTAATCCCTGTTATGACCGGATCCCAGGCAATTCATAGCTGTACACCGCCGTTTTTATTGAGGGTGTTGTTACAATTATTTTAATTTGATCCATTCTTCAATGAAGCCATCCTAGACTCTATTTGTCCTTGTAATCGGATGTGTGTTTAAATTTATAAGGGAAGTAAGTCGGAGCGGTGAAATCACTGTAATTTTTTGGAACGTAATTATTGACTCAACCTTGTACAGATCGAAGTCAGTATTTAATGTCACATATGCTAATAATTACAGTTTCATATATAGCCGAACAAACAACAAAATCCATAAACACGCTAAATTTTCATATGGAAACATTTATATTTAGTATTTTCCAGAATAATACATAACCGGTTATTCAAATTACATTCTTAGCTAAATTCCATTGTCTTTATTGAGGGTGTCGCCACAGTTTTTAATGTGGTTTCTTCGTTTAATAAGAACACTGTTCTACTTTAGATGAAATTTTAAATAAAACTTAAAAAAATAATAAAATAAAATAAAGAAAAAAGTAAAGAAAAGTGAGAATTAAAAAATGCATAAAATATTGTCATGTATAGACAGCATTTACCAAACTAACACGTTCTACATCTTTACGAAATGTCGTATCTGTGTACATGTGATCTATGGAACAAGTATTAATCTAATTTAATCTAATCTACTCCACATTATGGTTTGTTTTGTACCTTCATAGTTGAATGGTCCACATATTCAGCTATTTTGGAACTTTTAAAATAAAGTCATTTCTAATTAAATGACTGTGTACACTATATATTTGTTCCACAATTATATGGGTTTTTTTTTTTTTTTTTTTTTTTTTTTTTTTTTTTTTTTTTTTTTTTGTGAACTAGCATTCGGCTTCTCAAGCCATTCTTAGGACTACGATAAATAGAGTAGCTGAACATGAGAAGAGTTGAAGACTAAAAACGAGATTTTCCACCTTTGCAGAACATGCCTTAAATGAATGTCACGCCTTTGACATTGAATGTGATATTCTCCACAGAGCAAATGAAGGCAGAGAGCTAACGTTGTTTGAAATTCCCTCTATCAACAAACACCAACCTCAGAAACCAAACCTAATCCTCAATGATCTAAGCCAATTTCAGTATTCACAATTATTAATGTAAATGCTATTATGTATAACCACGTTTGTTTGTGTAATGTCTCTCACCCTCATTGCACTGCTTTTCTTTTTTATGTTACTGACACCATTCTCATGAAAACCACCGAATTTTAATATAGGCTATATACTTCAATAAGCTCATTTACTCCACATTCACATACTCCAAACTTATGTAATTGTCTCCCACCAACATTTCGTTTTTATGTCTTCCTCACACACCTGTTCCCCTCCTACATTTGTTCGTATACATGTTGTTGTCTTCAGACCGCAGACTGGTTTGATGCAGCTCTCCACGATACCCTGCCCTGTGGTAGTCTCTTCATGCGTTCGGCAACCTATATCCTTTTAAATCTTCTTACTGCATTCATCCATCGGTCTCCCTATACGATTCTCACCCACAAACTTCCTTGTAATGCTAAGCTGACAATTCCTTGATGTCTCAGATTGTGTCCCACCAATCTATCCCTTCTCTTAGTAAGGATATGCCAGAAACTCCTGTTCTCCCCAATTCGGTTAAGCACCTCATGATTAGTTATGTGATCTACCCACCTAATTTTCATCATTCGTCTGTAGCACCACGTTTCAAAAGCTTCTATCATCTTTTAATCGGGACTTCCTATCGCCCACGTTTCACTCCCATACAAATGCTCTCAGAAAGGATTTTCTAACGTTTAAACTAATATTTGATGACAACAAATTTCGCTTCTTTAGAAACGCTTTTCTTCCCATAGCCATTCTGCATTTTATATCTTCTTTACTTCGGCCATCAGAAGTTACCTAGCTACCGAAATAACAAAACTCATCTATTACTTTATTGTCTCATTGCCTACTCTAATTCCTTGAGCATCGCCTGATTTTCTGACATTCCATTCCATTACCCTCGTTTTGCTCTTGTTAACGTTCGTTTTAAATCTTCCTTTCAAGACACTGTCGATTCCAAATGTTCAAATGTTTGTAAATCTATCGGACCAAACTGCGTGGCCATCAGTTCGTAGCTTACAAACTACTTAAACCTAGGTAAACTAACCTAAGGACAACACACACACCCATGCCCCAGAGAGGACTCGAACCTCTACGGCAAGCAACTGCTCGCTCCGCAGCGAGACGCTATAGACCGCTCGGCTACTCCACCGCGGTCTGTCGATTCCATTCAATTGCTCATCCAGATCCTTTTCAGTCTCTGACAAAATTACTATGTGATCGGCAAACCACAAAGTTTTCATTTCTTCTCCCTGAACTTTAATTCCTTCTCCAAATTTCTCCTTGCATTCCTTCACTGTTTGGTCAATGTACAGATTGAACAACATTGGGGAAAGGCTACAACCCTGTCTTACTCCCTTCACAACCTCTTCGTCCCTTTCTTGCCCTTCGACTCTAATAACTGCTGTCTGGTTTTTGTATGGGTTGAATATAACTCTTCGCTTCCTATATTTTACCCCTGCTACCTTCAGAATTTGCACGAGTGTATTGCAGTCGATATTGATAAAACTTTCTCAAAATCTACAAACTTTAAAACGTAGGTTTGTCTTTCCTTAACCTATCTTCTCAGGTTATCTTAGTGTCTTAATGTGAATATTGCCTCCCGTGTTCCTACATTTCTCCCAAATCCTAACTGATCTTCCCCGAGGTATGATTCTACAAGTTTTTCCATTCGTCTGTAAATTATTCGTGTTAGTATTTTGCAGCTGTGACTTATTAAACTGATAGTTCTGTAATTTTCACATTTGTCTGCACTTTCTTTCTTTGGAATTGGAATTAAGGATATTCTTCTTGAAGTCTGAGTGTATATCCCCTGTCTCATACATATTGTATACCAGATGGAACAATTTTTTTCTGACTGGCTTTCCTAACGATATCAGCAATTCAGACGGCATATCATCTACTTCAGGGGCCTAGTTTCTACTAAAATCCTTCAGCGGCCCGTCAAATGCTTCTCGCAGTACCATACCACCTATCTCATCTTCCTCCACTTCGTCTTCCAATTGTAGAATACTGTCTTCAAGTTTATTTCCTTTGCCTAGGCCCTCTATATATTCCTGCCACAGTTCAGATTTCCCCTCTTTTTCTTGGTACTCGTTTTCCGTCTCAGTTCTTGATATTCATACAACTACTATTCTTGTCTCCAAATATCTCTTATTTTCCTGTAGGCGGTATGTATCTGTCGCAAAGTTTTACATTCTTCTACGGTTCTGCATTTGTCCTCTAGTCACTCCTGCTTAGCCAGTCTGCACTTCCTGTCAATCTCATTTTTCAGACGTTTCTACTCCCTTTTACCCGATTGACTTATTGAATTTTTATATTTTCTCCTCTCATCAATTAAGTTCAGTACATCCTGTGTTATCCAGGGATTTCTATTAGGCCTTGTTCTTCTGCCAATATGATCCTCTGCTGCCTTAACTATCCTATCTCTCAGAGCTAACCATTCTTCTTCTACTGTGTTACTTTCCCCCGTTTGAGCCAATCCTTGCCTAATGCTCCCTCTATAAATCTCAACCACGTTCAATTTGTTCAGGTTCCATCTCGTAACATTTCTACCTTTCTGCAGTCTCTTAAGTCTTAATCTGCGGTTCATAACCAATAAGTTATGGTCAGAGTTTATGTCTACCCCTGGATATGTCTTACATTTTAAAACCTGGTTTCTAAATCTATTCCTTACCATAATAAAGTCAATCTGGTACCTTCCAGTGTCTCCTGGTCTCTTCCATGTATATAGCCTTCTGTCATGATGCTTACACCGAGTGATGGCGATGATTAAATTTTGCTCTGTGCAAAATTCTACCAAGCTATCTCCTCTTTCATTCCTCTTTGCCAGTCCATATTCACCTACTACATTTCCTTCTCTTCCCTTTCCTACTACCGTGTTCCACTCCCCCATCACAATCAAGTTTTCATCTCCCTTAACATTCTGAATGATTTCATTTATATCCTCATACATTTCTTCGATATCCTCATCATCGACCGTGCTAATTGGCATATAAAGATACACTACTATGGTCGGTTTTAGTTTTGAGTCTATGTTTGCTACGATAATGAGTTCACTATCCTGTTCATAATAACTTAACCGCATTCCTAATTTCTTATTCATTATCAGACCTACTCCTGCGATACCACCATCTGAATTTGTATTTATAACCCTGTACTCACCTGACCAGAAATCTTGTTCATCCTGCCACCGGACTTCACTAATCCCTACCGTATCTAACTTTAACCTGTCCATTTCTCTTTTCAAATATTCTAACTTACCTACGCGATTAAGGGTTAGAACATTTCACGCTCCGACCCGTAGAATGCCTGTTTTATTTTCCTTGATGAAAACATCCTCCTGAGTAGGACGTCTCATGGCGTCTTCTTGGGTAAAATATTCCGAAGGTAAAATAGTCACCCATTCCGATCTCCGGGCGGGGACTACTCAGGAGGACGTTCGCATACATAAGTTAATTTAATATACAATTGTACTTACTAGTACACTCACTGGGCCATGTGTTTGTTTCAGCTTATTTGTTGAAAATAATGTAAAATTATTTCTTAGTTACATTTTTGTTTTAATTGGTTGGGCGTCTCTGTTTATAAAATTCTTAAAGGATACATAGTCAATGACTGACACATACCTTTGTAAAATCTTTGTACTCGAAATACAGCAGCTGGTGTGATGTGGGTAACCTACAGTACTAAGTTGTCTGAAGATGGCCTAAGAAGCCGAAAAATAGTTCACAACAAAATAAATATTACTGTGGAACAAATATATAGTATAAACAGTTACTTGATACGTCTATGTCCCATCAAGAAACGACGGAAGAGTAGATAAATAAAGTCAATACGATCGTTAACACCAAAATATTTATCAGCTTGTAACTAAATGTTGAAAGCGTGAACTGTCGTCACGTTAAGACCACCTAAATGTACTACCAGTCAGAATATAGCACCTACCGTAAGGAAACTGGACCAGTAAATGTTTATCCGAGCGGGACTGGACGCGAAGTCTAAGATTCCATGTCACGGATTGTGCGGTCGCTCCCACGGAACGTTTAAGTCCACCACCAGCCAAGGTGTGTGTCGTCCTTAGCGTAAGTTAAATAGTTTATAAGCGAAGTGACCGATGACTTAGCAGATTCGTCCCTTAGGTTTAAAACATTTGAAAATTTTTCAACGGATGTTTCCCACACGTTTCAAATCTTCCACGAGATAAGGAACTATCAGCGGTACATCCTTACACTAATTGTGAGAGGGCAATCATTGTGTTTAGAACAAATCGGAAAGTAATATAAAAGCTGATAAAGCAAAATAAAGCGTTTCTCAAGCACTTCCAAAGAAATGGAACTCACAACTAAGGCAGGTAAACGCGTCATCTCAGAAATACTGACATTTTCCTCCTCGATTCCTATTCTTTGTGTCTGAAAACCGAATTACACTTTATGTATTGCAATAAATTAAATACATAGTTATGAATGTTTTGGGAGTGGAAAACGTGAAGGCAACCTGTCAATACCTTTATCTACCCTATATGACATGTGCAGGGCAAGTGAAATATTTCATGAGCTCCACACTTCACAAAAATGTGAAATGTAGCTGTTATCTTATTAATCCATCTCGACAGCGTACAATTTGTCGTACTGGTACCTGGGTGATGCCATTAAATTACTCTGACAAGCTCGTTGAGCCAGTTTCAAATACCAATACACCTTTCACTGTTGTCCTGTATTTAACAGGAAAATGAATTAGTTGGGCTGATAAATGTCGGGTGAAATCTATGATCTCTTCATTGAGCAAGGTGTTTTTATTTAACTATAACATTCAGCTTCCATTTAAAATGTACTGAAATTAACTCTCGAAAGAGTAACGTATTTTATATAACGCGGAATATCAAGTGGAGGGGAAGAACTTCGCTCCTGAGGTAAAGAAAGTTCGAAAATAATAAACAAAAAATAATAAAAAGTACATAATAATAATAAGGAATTTTTTTACTACTACTTGACTAATAACAGAGTTTGGCGCTATTGAGTGGCCGAAAGTTCCAAAGCGTCTAGCTCGCCGTCGGAGGTTCGAGTCCTCCCTCTAGCATGGGTATATTTGTTGTCCTTAGCGTAAGTTCTTTTCAGTAGTTTGTAAACCTAGGAACTGATGACCAGAGTAGTTACGTCATATAGATTTACAAACATTTGAATAACAAAGTTTCTAAAGAGGTCCTGATGTTTAAGTAGGATCTAGAACATGAAAATATCTGTTATCACACTCATAACAAGTAGCCATACAAATTTATTTTTAATAAATGAACTACCGAGATGGAGGACAGACACCTTATGACCTACATAAGAAATTTAAAAATACAATTTTAATTAAGGGTTCTAATTATTATTCACAGTATACCTTTTAAAGAGACATTGATGTGTCTGTAATCTGTAATATTCACTGTGAAGTTAGCATTTCGTAATAAAACTAGTAGGTTTGGTTAAGCTTGAATGGAAATTTTAAAACCGTTATGAAATCAGTTGGAAGTCCTCATGGGTACACAGTATGTTTTTTTCTTTTATTTCAGAATTTTAGAATGTAAATAACTTGACTGGATAACAATATTTTCAGGAAGCGTCAATCAATAACTCTTAAATTGGATAAGAAACGGGTTATTGCAGTGAGTTTCAACATGAAAGTTTGGCAACTACACATTAATGTACGTTAATTAAATGCAAAG
Organism: Locusta migratoria; assembly: GCA_026315105.1. Classification (NCBI taxonomy): domain Eukaryota; kingdom Metazoa; phylum Arthropoda; class Insecta; order Orthoptera; family Acrididae; genus Locusta; species Locusta migratoria. Next base: position 261,375,965 of record CM048749.1, on the reverse strand, counting down.
AAAGACAATTTGTACAGGTTATGTAACCGTCTAATGAACTGTAAATTAGTCTGCTTGAAACCAGACGCGTTCCCCTTTGTTCTAAAGCCTGCCAGACCACAGAAATGGCGATTTTTCAAAAAAGTGTTACTGTAAATACTGTAAATATAAACGTCGACATCAAGTGGCAATGTGCTACAAAACACTCATGATTAGAACAACATAAAAATACTTGACCTCTGAAAAAAACGAAACGGGTCTGGTCTAAAGTAGACTAATTTAGAGTTGTATAAAACGGTTACAAAACCTATACAAATTGTATAACTGCAACTGCGGAGAAAGGAGGCCAGAAACACAAAGAAGAATTATGTACAAAGAAAGACGTATTAAAGTTAATTTTGTGACTGACACTGATAAAATTCAACAAATTTAAAGCCAGTATGTAACCTTCTGATTGCTTATATTGGCGGTTAAATATCATTAACAATTATGACATCCTTGTAGTTCAAATAAAACAAACTGTAGCTTCTCAGCCAAGACGAGTAAAACGATTCCATCGTTGTTGTGTCCAAAGTAGTAAAAGCAGAATGATGTATACGTGATCGGACAGCCGTTTTTTTGCAACCTGACTAATGATAAATGCGCTTGGAAAGAGACAAATCATCCAAAGTTCTTGATTAATTACAGCACCGATAAAAATATGCGGACGGCTGTGTACCAGAGCATAAAAAAAGAAATATGAGAAATCTTCTGGCAGAAACTGCGGGAGAGAGAGGGGGAGTAGAGATGGAAGGGTGTATGTGTGTTTGTGTGTGTGTGTGTGTGTGTGTGTGTGTGTGTGTTTGTGTGTGTGTGCTAGTGGAGAGAAATAAGGAGAGAGGGTTGATGCCCTAGCACACAGCAAGCTTTGGGGGGAGTGGAGATCGGCAAACAAAAGCTTTTCACATTATTAATCGTATCATCAACGTCAATGAAGTATGAGAGGGTTGATACCAGTGACTGGTTGGAGTAGGGTAGAGGGGGAGGAGGGGGGACAGGGAGGGGAGAAGAAGATGGGCTTTAGCTGAGCTGCACTCTGTCTGTAGCGTGAGGGAGTGTGCCTGTATGTGTGTGTGTGGCGAGAATATTTATCACGGAGCTTTTCAAGACGGAGGAGGCAGGCGGACGGAAGAGGGTGGCGGAGGAGTAGTGCGCCGGAGGGTGGGGGGAGGGAAGGAGGGTCTCGAGAGGGGGGAGGAATCGATAAAACTGGAATCTCACTCTTCGACAGCAGGCGTCCCCTGCAGCTCGGTTTCCCCCCAAGTAGTAGCCCTTTCAGCATCTACAAGTATTCCGGGTGCCAGACGCCTCATTCTCCCGACCTCCTCCCCTCGACGCCAGGCAGGTCCGCTCGGGCGCAAATAGACACACAGCCGCGGAAGAACATTTGCCGCGCGCGTGCACTCCTCCGGGTGGCGAACGCTCGCGGACGGATCTGGTGGCTACAAGCGGCAGCCATTATAAGGGGTAGCGCCGGGGGGGTGGGGGGCTGGAGGGGAGGGCGGCGGGTGGTTTATTGATAGAAGAAAAGCGGCCGAGTATCGGGGGGTGGCGGCGGCGGCCTTTGTGCCCGGGGCGGAGTGGCTGGCGGCGAGATTAGCGTCTGGGTGGAATACATTAGGCGGCTGGCTGTTATCCTCGCCGCTATTCATAGGCCCGGCTCGGCCCGGCCTCGGTCTCCAGCCCGGAGTGTTCGCCCCCTGCTTCGGCCGGCCACCGAGGGCCCGTCACTTTGTAATCTCGTTTACTCCGTCGCCGGTGAACGCCCGCTCCTTAGGCCGGTTGAACACACAACGATTTTGGACGGCAGGTAAAAATCGGACGATATTTTACCGGTGGAACGCTGTTTGCACTCGCGCCTGCATTTTACCTGTCAGACGAGCCGACGCTCGGCTGTCGTGGCCGAGTGAAGTTGTTTCCAAACATTAATTACTGAACCCCAAACGATTTTGCTTAGTATTACGACAAATATTGTTCAAAAATGTTCAAATGTTTGTATAGCTTATGGGACTTAACTACGGGGTCATCAGTCCCTAAACATACAAACTACTTACGAACTAGCTAATCCTAAGGACGGCACAAATATCCATGCCCGAGGGAGGATTCGAACCCCCGACCGTAGTGGCCGTGCAGACCGTGACTGGAGCGCCTCAGTCCCCTCGGCCACCGCGGCAGGCGACAAATATTGCTGACATCATACAAATAACTAATAAAGTATGGTATCATTACACATTACTTTGTTGCTGTTGTGGTCTTCAGTCCGCAGTCTGGTTTGATGCAGTTTTCCATGCTACCCTCTCCTGTGAAATCTCTTCATCTGACAAGGGGAACACCAAGTATGTTACCAACGAATTTTCATGAGTCGCAGGTATATTGTGCGGGAACTCCTCCAGGCCACCAAGCTAAAAGGATTTGTTCCAATGCGCCTTGGTTTCCACGAAAATCGCGTTCAAAGTCCAGCGCGTAACAGCTATAAATTCACTGAGTCATCAGGAGCACGTGAACCAGCGTGGCGTAATTAGCAAGGGGTTCGATTGTCATGCATACGACCCGAGTTCAAATCCTACTCGGATATATATATATATATATATATATATACTTGTCCGGCGATTGACTGTGTATAATTATATTCCTTATTTCTTAATGCTAAGATAAAGTTATATCAGGTAATTATAGTTACATGTGAACGATATGCTACGAATGACTACCCGCCTGGCCGCAGCATAATAAGCCGCTTGGACGCGTCAAGTAGGCGCACACTGCATTCGACGGTGTAACAACACTGGAGCCGTGGACTGTAAACGCAGCTAACAAATGCTGCACAAATGTTACAGCTGATAACTGCAGACTGTTTACTGATCTTTCAGTCACCGTAAAAGTATGCTTCAAAATAAGGAATAAAATTAAATAAACGTGTGCAATACATATTGAGCAATTAACATAAGCTATTATCATGACCAGTTACTCAAGCATTAACATAAGAGTGGCTGTTAAAGCATATTATTATGCACAATCAATCGTCGGACAAGTGAAAAAAAGATAGTTTCCAACCAGGATTTGAACTCGGGTGGTATGGACAACAGGCTAGCGCCTTGCTAATTACACCACGCTGGCTCACGTGCTCTTAATGACTCGGTACAGATATAGCTGTTACGCGCTGGACTTTGATCGCGATTTTTCGTGGAAACCAAGGCGCATTGGAACAAATCATTTTAGCTTGGTGATCTGGAGTTCCCGCACAATATACCTGCGACTCATCAAAATTCGTTGGTACCATACTTGGTGTTCCCCTTGTGAGAATAAGTTCGGCAACCTACATCCTTTTCAATCTGCTTACTGTATTCGTCCCACGATTTTTACCCCTAACGCTTCCCCCTAAAGCTAAGTTGACGATTCCTTGATGTCTCAGAATGTGTCCCAACAATCAATCCCTTCTCTTAGTCAGGATATGTCAGAAACTCCTTTTCTCCCCAATTCGGTTAAGCACCTCCTCATTTGTTACGTGATTTACCCAACTAATTGTCATCATTCGTCTGTAGCACCACATTTCGAAAGCTTCTATCATCTTTTTGTCTGAACTCCTTATCGTCCACGTTTCACTTCCATACAATGCTACACACCAGACAAAATGCTTTCAGGGAGGACTTACTGACATTTAAACTAATATTGGATGTCAACAAATTTCGCTTATTCAGAAACGCTTTTCTTGCCATAGCCATTCTTCATTTTATATCTTTATTACTTCGGTCATCAGACGTTATCTTGCTACCCAAGTAACAAAACTCATTTACTACTTTTATTGTTTCATTACCTAATATAATTCCTTCAGCATCGCCTGATTATATGACGCTACATTCCATTATCCTTCTTTCACTCTTCTTGATGTTCATCTTATACCCTATTTTCAATAAATTGTCCATTCCATTCGATTTCTCTTCCAGATCCTTTGCTGTCTCTGACAGAATCACTATGTCATCGGCAAACCGCAAAGTTTTTATTTCTTCTACCTGAACTTTAATTCCCTCTCCAAATTTCTCTTTGCATTCCTTCACTGCTTGATCAATGTACAGATTGAAAAACATTGTGGCCGAGGTGACTGAGGCGCTACAGTCACGGTCAGCACGGCCACTACGGCCGGGGGTTCGAATCCCCCCTCGGGCATGGATATTTGTGACGTCCTAGTTCGTAAGTAGTTCATAAGTAGTTTGTAAGTTTAGGGACTGATGACCCCGTAGTTAAGTCCCATAAGCTTAACAAACATTTGAACATTTGAAAAACATTGGGGAAAGGCTACACCCATGGCTTAGTCCCTTCCCAACCTTTGCGTCTCTTTCATGCCCTTCAACGGCTGTCTGGATATTGTATAAGTTAAATATAACTCTTCGCTCCCTACATTTTACCACTGCTTCCTTCAGAATTTGAAAGAATGTATTCCAGTCGACATGTCAAATGCTTTCTCCAAATCTACAAACGCTGAAAACGTAGGTTTGTTTTTCCTTAGCCTATATTCTAAGGTAAGTCGTAATGTGAGTATTGCCTGTCATGTTCCTACATTTCTCCTAAATCCAAAGTTATCTTCCCCAAGTTCGGATTCCACAAGTTTCTCCATTTGTCTGCAAATAATTCGTGTTAGTTTTTTGCACCCGTGACTTATTTAAACTGATAGTTCTGTAATTTTCACATTAGTCTGCATTTGCTTTCTTGGAATTGGAATTACTATATTCTTCTTGAAGTCTGAGGGTATATCCCCTGACTCATACGTCTTGCATAACAGACGGAACAGTGTTTTCATGACTGGCTCACTTAACGATATCAGCATCTGAGACGGCATGTCATCTACTCCAGGGGCCTTGTTTCGACTCAAATCTTTCAGCGCTCTGTCAACTTCTTCTCGCAGTATAGTATATCCTACCTAATCTTTCTCTACTTCATCTTCCATTTCTAGAATATTTCCTTCAAGTTTATTTCCTTTGTACAGGCATTCTATATATTCCTTTCACCTCTCAGCTTTCCCGTCTTTGCTTAGTACTGGTTTTCCATCTGAGTTCTTGATATTCATACCGTCCTTTCTCTTGTCTCTAAATTTCTCTTTTATTTCTGAAGGCGGTATCTATCTTTCCCCTAGTTATCCATTCTTCTATGGTTCTGCATCTGTTCCGCTTAGCCAGTTTGCACTTCCTGTCAATCTTATTTTTCAGACGTTTGTACACCCTTTTGCCTGCTTCACTTGATGCGTTTTTGTATTTCCTCCTCCCATCAATTAAGTCCAATATATCCTGTGTTATACAGATATTCCTATTAGGCCTTGCCCTCCTGCCTATATGATCCTCTGCTGCTTTCATTACTCTATCCCTCAGAGCTACCCATTCTTCTTCTAGTTTATTACTTTCCCCTGTTTCAGCCAATCCTTCCCTAATGCTCCCTCTGAAATCCTCAACCACCTCAGGCTCCTTCAGTTTGTCCAGGTTCCATCTCCTAACTTTTCTACCTTTCTGCAGTCTCTTTAAGTTTTAATCTACAGTTCATTGCCAATAAGTTATGGTCAGAGTCTATATCTGCCCATGGATGTGTCTTACAGTTTAAAACCTGTTTTTTAAATCTATTCCTTACTATTATAAAGTCAATCTGGTACCTCCTGGTCTCTTCCACGTATACAGCCTTTTTCATGATGGTTAAACCAAGTGTTTGTGATCATTAAATTGTGCTCTAAACAAAATTCTACCGAGCGATTTCCTCTTTTATCCCATTTTCGCCGTCCTTTTTCTACTACCGAGTTCCAGTACCCCATCACAATCAAGTTTTCGTCTCCTTTAATTTTCTGAACAATTTCTTCGATGTCCTCATCATCGGAAGAGGTTGTTGGCATATAAACTTGTACTACTTTGGTCGGTGTTGGTTTTGTGTCCTTTTTTGCTATGATAATGCTTTCACTATCCTGCTGATAGTAACTTACCCCCATTTCTATTTTCTTATTCAATATCATACCTACTCCTGCCTTACCACCAACTGATTTCGTGTTTATGTCCCTGTACGCACCTGACCAGAAATCCTGTTTTTACTGTCACCGAACTTCACTAATCCCTACCATATCTAACTTTAACCTATCCATTTCTCTTTTCAAAAAATTCATGGGACTTAACTGCTGAGTCATCAGTCCCTTTACTGACAAACTATTTATGAACTACCCAACACTAAAGACAACACAAACATCCATACCCGAGAGGGGTTTCGAACCCCTGACTCGGGAGGCCTCATGATTCATAACGGTGCGCTCAAGACCGCTCGGCTACTGCGGCGTGGCATTTCTCTGTTCAAATTTGATACAAATAACTAGTAATACACCGTATCATCACACATTAGTATACTAGTTACGAAATGATTTTTTTTCTTTGCTCTCCATTTCCTCAGAACCCTCATTCAGTTCGCAGGAGAGTTTTCTCAATTTATCTCTAGTCGCTCTCCTATCTTCAAACGGGTCCAAAGTTTTGTTGCTCAAAACTGTTCCGTGCTCCCACTACCGACTCTCTTAATCATTTAATGCATTGCCTTGTAGATGTAGAAAGGAGTTCGATCCCTTGCCAGAATGCAGATAAAGCTGCGGTGAAATAGGATAATGGACACTAGTACGCGATTCGTTGATTATTTGGCCATGGCTAGAAACGTTTCTGTACAGCTGATCGGTCACAGGGCTAGCCACCCTCCACAATAAAAGAAAGCGAAAACCTCAAAAACATCATAAAACAGTAACTCGATCCACCCGATGAATAAAAAAGGAAAAAAAAGAGAACTAATTTAAAAAAAAAACACACAAAAAATGAGTACGAGTTCCAGTCTGACACAAAATTTTTACTTCGTTCTTTGAATTTTATTCGGTGCCTGGAACAGACGAGAATTAAAATATTTGTATACAGTATCAATATTTTTACATTTTAGTCCTATATGCGCTACGTCGACTGTATAGCGAGAAGTGACAGCGGGGATTGTGCATGGAGGACGGCCGGTAAAAATCGGTACGTGTGCACGCTGCCATTTTCAGCAACAAAAGTTTGCCGAATCTCTCCTCGTCATCGACAGATGTTGTTATTGTACCAGTGAAGGGAGTCCGGACATGTATTAACGTAGGAATGGGCAACTTACACCATACCTGCCAACTTTCAAAAAACATAAATCCAGAAGATTCTAAATCGCAGTTATTTAATGCGACGTATACGTCGCAAAGTCATCAAACATAGCACCAGCATGATCAGCAGCAGGTAACGGAATATTACCATCAGTTAAAAATTAAGTGAACCAACATTCAGCTATTATTACATCAAGATCAGGACCAGATGTGGTAAAAATGAATCAATTTTCCTACCGTCATCTGCAAGATTATAGCACTATAAGCAAATAGTTCAGGAGGTATGATGTCACAAATAAGTAGCTGCGTTAAAGACGTGATTTTGCTTTCAAATGTTTGTTAAGCTTAAGGGACTTATCTGCGTGGTCTTCAGTCCTTAAACTGACAAACTACTTATGAACTACCTTACACTAAAGACGACACAAACATCCATGCCCGAGGGGGGATTCGAACCTCCGACGGCGGACGGCCGCGCGCACCACAACACGACGCTCTAGTACGTGCAGCTAATCCGCAGCGGCCATGAAATTTTCACTCAGATTTTGCTTTACGTGGAGCAAAAATGCCCATCCTGTTATCATCCGTTGTTTCATTGTGAGTGCACTTAGTGACTGCTAAAAAACTTTAAGCACAATTTCAATCATTTTCTAAATCTTTTCTAATATATATTCAATGGCCAAGGATAACGGATGTAAAGTTCTACTGTGAATACTGTACTGTGTTGAGAAGGGATGTGAGAAAGCCGCGTCGTCCTCTGTTCCATTTTTCCCAATTGTTTGGTTAACATGGAAGACCACATGACCGAAATTGGTCAAACGTATAAAAGCTGCAATTTTATTGATATTACGTCCACTGTTATACATTTCATAAATAAACCGTATTAGAAAGAAATAGGGAAATTAAAAAAGTATTATGCTGATTAATTTCATAGGAAACTCCAGATATTGAGCGATAAAAGATACCTGAAAGTCATTGTCGGTCGCCTCATTTATTAGCTTCGGTAAACAATGCTACAAAATATAATGAATGAAAAAATATTATTGCCGGTGTAGTCCGAATAAAACAGGAATTATGTTGATTACTATGCATATTATTGGGCTTCTGTACCCGAATTCCATTAACAATATAACAAAGGGAAATACGATGCTTTGTGTCTGAAATTATAAAGCATGATAGAGAATTGGTGGTAATCCAAATGTCGATTTACTGTAAAACGTCACAGAATGACTACGGCCGAGAGATTATGCGTTAATTAAATGCTCTGAATTCTAGTTTGTAATATAGACATTCACTTGGTGAGTTGTAGTGAAAGAGCTGAAGCTGGAAACGAGAAACTGGTGTTGCGTGAACAGATTGGTACAACGAACGTTAGTCTTTAACTATACATCATAACCTTTCTTCTTGCCATAATATAGACAGACACGTTAATATCTTAAATCACATCTAACCCATTACTTTTGTTTTGTAACGACAGCTCTCACTTCCTTCATCGCATGCCTAAATTAATCAGTCATTTTTGTGTTATTCATCAGTAGAGTTTGATCTATAAACGAACAACTACAGATAGTTGATCCGTTTTCTTTCGTGAAAAAACCGATGTTGGATTTACAGCCTTCTCTGAAACATTTTAAAAAGTTCGTCAGATTATTTTTATTTATTTATTTATTCATCAAGCGAGGATTTTCCATGGTATGTTCAAATGTTCAAATATTTGTAGCACTTATGGGATTTAACTACGGGGTCATCAGTCCCTAAGCTTACTTATGAACTAGCTAAGACTAAGGACGGCACAGATATCCATGCCCGAGGGGGGATTCGAACCCCCGACCGTAGTGGCCGTGCAGACCGTGACTGAAGCGCCTGTCCCCTCGGCCACCGCGGCCGGCTCCATGGTATGCTTTGGCCTCAAATTTATTTCTGTTTCACACCACTTCTATTTCGTCTGCCAACATCTCAACTTCTTCCGACTGATGAAAGAGTACTATTTCATTCTGGCACAGAAGCAAGGGCTGGATAAAAAGAAATGAGAGCTATTACTTTTCTATGCAATAACGTCATTGCTACACATACTCGTAGTTACAAACCTTGAGTACAATCGCCACCGTTGCTTATCACGTTTCACCAAATGTCCGGAAAGAGGCATTAGCACCTGCCCGTCCATTTCTGTTGATTGTTGATCGCGTATTGATCGTCCTATGACATGGATAATATCATCTCCGTGTCTTATCAGAATCCTCACAGTGGTTGTTCCACATTGGAAAAGAGACACAATGAGAGGGTCTAACATCGAATGGGGACGGTGTATCTTCCAGAATCTTGCATTGCCAGCGGTGCTAGAATTCCTGGTCCACACCGCTGCTGTTGTTCAGCACCACTTGAGCCACTGACAGTTGGTGGAATTTTCTTCAAAATTTTCTGAAAAATTGTAAAATTTGAGAAAAACAAAGTGACTTTTTCAATGTGATTTAAACGAACTCAAAACTGTAAATAACGTTCTTTTTGTTCTATATGACCCTATAAAAGGATTTAGAAAAAAAATCGGAATAGTTACGAAAGGTAAACAAAAGGTAAAACAGTCAACAATCCGAAGATTGGTTTGAACACCACAGTGTTTTAATAGGCATGGTCATGTAAGGAGATGGTATGCCGTTGCCTTCCTCCAACCTTCGAACTGACTTAACCAGACAGTTATAGGGGGACCTACAGTTCAAGGTGGATTCTGAACCACGGTGCTACTCGATATTTTTTCACATCAGCAACATTGCGAGAGGTGAAAGAAGTTGAATGTGACATATAAAAGTCCTAGGACCTGTCGAGGATCAAACCCTTGACCGTTGGATTTATAAAATTCGAAAAAAGTTCAAAAATCATAATTTTTGTATGCACACTTTCTCATAGCTGAAAACGGGAACGACATATTCGAATTGGCCAATCACCATTAAATTAGGCATATTTCAATATTTTCTCATGGAGAAGGTGTTCACGCTCTGCAACCCATCGCAGGGTGCATGGCGGAAGGTAACTTCCAATAGGCTTCCACACCCTTTGATCACTCACTCATAAGTTGGCCGGATTATGGAATTTTAAATAGATAATAGGGAGGAGAAGATTTACAGACACGGGCAGGAGTTTTACAAGTGACAGGGACAGGAGATATTGGCAGAGAAAGGGGGTGGAGCAGGTGAACATACAGAAATGATGGCGGACGATATGGGCTAATGGAAGATTCGAATACATACATAATATAAGAAATGTTACGGTGAATTACACGCACCATTGCTTATATAAGAAGGGGTGGAAAAATGAAATAAGGGGGATAGGTGAAGGAGAAGGAAGAGGTGGAGACGGTGGCCGGGGTAGATACGAGAGAAAAGGTGGGCATATGGGCAGAGATAGGAGGAAGTAAGAGATGGATAGAGTGTGGAATCAGAGATGTACTGAGAGCGGGGTGAAGGTGATCGACATAATGGACAGAGGTAGCGGGGACAAGGAGGAGGTGGACGAAGACAGGGAGGAGGAGGAGGAGGAGGAGGAGGAGGAGGAGGGACAAACGGAGTCAAAGACGAGAAGAATATAGGCAGGGGAGGAGAAGGAGATGGCATATTAGCAATTGCGAAGCATTTCCGATTTCGTTGTCATTTATAAAGTAAAGCAGTCCATGTACGTCAGAATATTCATTTGTGTATCGAGAAAATAATTGAAAAAAATAGTCCAAGAAAAATTTAAGGTGTTTGGAAAAAAATTCCTCTTCGTAAATTAAATTAAATTTAGATATTGCTTACATAAAACTATATAGGCTATGCCCCTCGAAAGTTTATAAGAAAATCGTGTAGAAGTTTTAAGGGAATTGGTGAACAACTTGTGTAGATTTTTGGAAACCACATTTCCTCATTAGATCTTACATTCACTGGATGGTTTCAGAAAATGTTGACAAAAATAACATTGTACATTGGGCATAGAACAATGATCAACGTAACCACATAGGAACTGGAGGTCGTAAAGGCCACCCAGGGACACTAAATGACATTTCAGTTATTTAGTCACATGCTAAAAATGGACGTCCACTACAAGACATGCTCAAAGTTCGCTGTAAATCCATGGAGATCTGGCATTAACACGGGATTCGGTGGCGCACCATCTCAAGCGTACCTGGTGTAATTCGAAGACACCTGCTGCTGCCACCGAGTCCTCCGACTATGTAATAGGTGCTCCACACGCAAAGCCCTTCAGATTTCCCTCAGGAAAAGAATCTATTGCAGACAGATCGGGTGACAGTGGTAGCCATGCGACAGGCCTAACACTGCCAGAGACTGGGAAAGCTTTCCTATAGATGTGCTCTCACATTCCTCCTTAGCTTCACGGGTGTTTCGTCGTTTTGAAACCGAATGGAACGACGAATAGGCATGGGAACATAGTTCTACATATCCAGCAGAACCTCTCGCGGGTAAACGAGATGTGTGCGAACATCAAACCAGTCCGAGACAACGCACGGCCCAAGTGAACAGTCTCCAACCGTGCCAAACCACCTGTTATGGATAAATTTGCTTTTCCAGACATGCGGACGTGTGGCATGTGTATTCACATCCTTCCACATGTGCAGCTTGTGAACGTTCATTAGGTACTTGAGTGGGAACGAAGCTTCGTCAGTAAAAAGGACATCTGTGAAATTTCGGTCTTATCCCACAAACCCTATGTGTAGTATACCCAGATCGCAACGCCAATAAGCGGTAGAAATGAAATGGATGCATTGCTTCGTCGTATACAATTTGCCAGTCGGAGGTTTAGGGGATGTCAGTTGATGGTATTTGCTGCACTCTTTCGAGAAAACTTTCTCCTGCCGTTTCTGTCCGTGTTGGCGACCAACATCTTACTGGTGCAGATAAAACGAACTGGTTTCGCAGAATCGGCGACGGAGAGTGTATAAAGTGTTGCACAACTTCTAGTCGTTTGCAGTTCGCTGCGCCATAAATCTAGTTCAGGAAATTCGCGGAAGGTCATTTCGTCACCAACGCTTCCACGACATAAATGACGACAGTCTCCGTGCGCCCAATTGTACAGCAACGCCTTCTCGTGACCGAAGCGCCATGTCGTTCCAAGCCCCGCTTCCCATGTGATTTCTAATCCTAGTTGAATGATCGGCGGGACACGTCGTTCTGTAAACTTTTTAAAAATCGCCTTGTACATTCGTATATCAAGTAATAGAAAAAAATCTGTGTGTGTCTCAATGTTCATTAGAGAATTGTGTAAAAATCTCCAGTAATTCTGCCGAGAACTTTTTGAGAGGAAATGGAAGTAACTGTGAAGAAGGAAGCCCCAGAACCTGATAAAGTATCAGTAGACATGGTAAGAGCAGCGGGACCAGCAGGAATGCAATGGCTGTATAGAGTACTGCCACGTCTGCGGAGAAATAGTGAAACACTTCATGTTTGGGGAAGAGGGGACATTGTTCCCATCCTGAAAAAAGGAATATAAAAACTTTTTGAACGCCACAGAGAAATAACACTTATGATTCATACAGCCAAGATTTTGGAAAGGGTTGTACCAAATCGAAAAACTGAAAATATAGAAAACGAGCTGAGTGAAGAACAGCATGGACTTAGAAAAGGAAAAATCACGATTAACCTGACATTTCCTATCCGTCAACTGGTGGAAGAAATTTGGGAGTATGACAGATGGGTGGTAATGGTTTTCATGGTCATAGAAAAGACATAAAAGGTAAAGCAGTCAACAATCCGAAGATTGGTCTGAACACCACAGAGGATGGATACATTAATATGAGACAATGTACAGACGACACGATTGCAGAATTAGAACAGCACTGGAAAACTATGAATTCTTCAGAACAACACGAGGTATTAAAGAAGGAAGTATTTTATCTGCTACATTTTTAATGTTGTGATGGAGGGAATGAATAGGACAGTCTAGGGTATGGTAAAGGTAAAATAAATACGATGTTTGCAGATGATATGGTAATATGCGGTGATAAAGAAGTAACGCACATTTGGAACTTGATGCATGTAAGGAAATCATGAAATGGTAACAGCAAATAGAGAGTTAAGCAATGGTATTTGGAAGAGAAAGAGGGATCAACCAAAATATTACTTTGAAAGGAGAACTTCTCAAATCGGTAAACAGTTTCACTTACTTAGGGAGTAACGTATCAAGCAATGGAAGGATAACGTATGAAATTAAAAGGAAGTTACAGAAGGAAGCGCAATTTTTATCAAACAAAGTTGCAACAACACATCCATTTCCCGTCATAATAATGGAGAACGAACATGTGTTACATCTCTCTGCAAGCACCAAGTGCTGGTCAGCGTTCCCTCCAAAACACCAAAGGTAGACGAGTGTCGTAGCTTATCGCATCCAAGACCATAAAAGGCATGGAATGGGGCCGGCCGCAGTGGCTGAGTGGTCTGCGGCGCGCCAGTCACTTTCTGCACAGCCACTACGGTCGGGGGTTCGAATGCCCCTCGGGCATGGATATTTGTGCCATCTTTAGTGTTAGCTATTTCATAAGTAGTTTGTAAGTTTAGGGACTCATGACCCTGTTGTTAAGTCCCATAAGCTCTACAAACAGGTGAACATGGAAAGGCCCATTGTTTTGTATCCCATCCTCGTCGCCACTTTTGTATCCCATCCTCGTCGCCACTTTTATATCCCATCCTCGTCGCCACTTTTGTATCCCATCCTCGTCGCCACTTTTGTAGCCCATCCTCGTCGCCACTTTTGTGTCTCGTTTTCGCCGGTTGTCTTTGGGTGCCGGTGGCCGAGTAGAGAGAGACCGACACAGGGAAATAGGATGCACGCGTGTGCAGGTACGGAGGTGACCAGCCAGTGGGACAGCAGAAACTAGAAATACTAGGCTACATTAGAACAAGTTGTATATTTCGTAGAAATAAGATAATATCTTTTACCAAGTTCAAGACTGCAGAATGCTGATACATAGTTGAACTAGAGAGAGGCATGCCCACTGATGAGTCCTAGTGCCTATCCGATAACCAAGTCTTAACTGGTGCCTATGTGATTCCCAAGTGGCCGGTGAAGGTCAGTCGTGGCCACGAGCGGAGTTGCAGCAGAGAGCGCTCGTGGCTGACGTAGTAAGAACGCCGCGCCGTGCGTGCATGGCGGCGCGCGGCGTAAGTACGTGGCGCGCACTTTAGACTTGTGCGACACCACACATTGTGTGTTGGCTGAATGCACTTTTCAAGACAGCGTTCGTTACATCTGCGTTGTACGAGGAAACGACCGTCGTTTGTGTGCAAGTAGAAACTGAATTCCACACTGAAGACAGGGGCTCGCCATTGCGTTTTCCGAGTGATCCTTTGACGGTACCAGTCGATGTGTGAACGTCTGTGCTGTAGCGTGAGTGTAATATGGGCTAAAGGTGTGCGTGCTTCAGTCCCACTATCTAACGTCGTAAGGCATGGATGGCATTGAGACCCAGACGTAATTTGAAAGGTTTTTACCTATCCTCCGCTCCTGCAGGAACCTTTCCTTCATGAAGCGTAAAGACTGTGTGCTGAAGTGTCTATGTTAAGTGTAGGTGACTAGTGGATGCGTGTATGGTGTAGTATCGTGTTGAAGATGATGGGAGAAGAGAGAGGGTGAAACCCTCTGCCGGCGCACAGCCTACTGCTTTCGAAAAGCACCAAGGTGGCTGGCGAGCTTAACGTCCCCATCCGACAGACGGTCATCAATAACAGTGTCGAATGCCCTCGCTCCATGAGATACTGCGGAGAAATTTGGAGTGTAATCCAGGACATTTATGATCAAAGACTTTGCACCACCATCCGTCCTGTCCCCTCTGCCGTAAAGCAAATTGTCAACAGTGCACGACGTACCCGGACGGTTACCCCTTCAAGTACTGGCCACGCTCGACGGAGCTTAACTTCATTTATCTGGTGGGAACCGGTGTACCCACAGCGATGACGTAGTCCCACTGCTACTAGTTACACACATAGTCTGTTAAGCTTAAGGGACTTAACTGCGGGGTCATCAGTCCCTAAACTTAGAAACTACGTATGAACTACCTTATACTAAAGACGACACAAACATCCATTCCCGAGGGGGATTCGAACCCCCGACCGTAGCGGCCGTGCAGACAGTGACTGGCGCACCGCTGACCGCTAGGCCACTGCGGCCCGCCCACTGCTACTAACCAGCTGTCAACACGGAGTGTTGAACCCTCTGTGCTGTGGTAGCAGTATTAACTGCCATTGATGTCCTTACAATACGACCATCTCGGTGGACCTCTGTGCTGTTTGGCTGTCCAGAATGTGTGTAATGTTCACGTGACCATCGCAGCCAGCATCCTTTCACAAGTGACGATATCACACTCAGCCCTATAGCTGTGGGCATTCGCTAGTAAACAGTACACAGATGTTATTCGTTGCGGCGAGACTTATTTGCGAATTTAAATCACTGACTTTTACTTCTGAATGTGAAAATATTTTTCTAGCACGCACCTACATAGGAAGACATGACCAACCAAATAAAATAAGAGACATTAGATCGAAAATGAAACGATTTAGGCATTCTTACTTCCTGCGCACTATAAGGGAATGGAACGGTAGAGAAAGGTTATGACAGTGGTTAATGAACCATTTGCTAAGCACTTACTGTCATTTGCAGAGTATCTATGTAGATGTAGATGGCGCTGTGGCATCTCATTTACTATGTTACCTGAATGATATGTTCACTCTGCAGCGGAGTGTGCTCTGATATGAAATTTCCTGGCTGCGTGTCTTAACTGGGATTTGAACCTGTGACCTTTTATCTTTTACAGGAAAGCACTCTACCGACTGAACTATCCCGGCACGCTTCACGTTCCGCCCTCATAACTTTACTTCCGCCAGTACTTCGCCTCATACTTTACAAACTTCAGAGATGTTCTTCTAAGAACTTCGCAGGAATAGCACTCCTGCATGTCATCATATCTTTTGAAGTACATATCGTACAGCAACTAAACTTCTCCACTAACAGCAGGAGAACCAAGAGAGTCAACTACCTTAACCGGGAAAGGGTAGTAGTGGATAATTATTGAGAAACCTATGACTTGACGTATGGAAGTAACAATTTCACGAAAATTATCACTTAGTAACCATCTAATATATAAAGCAGAGTGTTCGCATGTTTGTACGTGTTGCATACAAATCTACAGTTTTGTTCCAATCTTTATGAAATTTTGTACACGTAAGCTTCAATCTCTGAGTACGGTCGCCGCAAGTGTAAGAATCACATACGATATATAGTTCACAAGACGATATAAGCAATGAGATGCGTGAAAAGCTGCATTTGGCGACAATGCTGCTCATTTTCTCCTAAACCATTGGACCGATTTCAACCAAATTTGGCACACACATTCCTTACCGTGAGGTAACAATTGCTGCATGGTTATACGGCAAATGGTTCAAAAGATATTACGTCATAACCAATAGAAATCGCAAATAATGCCATATAATGTGGCGAGATTTTCGAAATACACTGTATGAGAATGACAGTACTTAGCCGACTTGCAACAAACTTTAAACATAATTTCAAACCTTTATTAAGCTTTTGCTCGCTGGCAACCACATCAAAATAATGACAGGAAGAAAGTTTCTCGATGACTATTTTTCCGCTGTTTATGCAGTAAAACTGCGGCTGTAGGTATGGCGTTACAATTTATAATTTGAACACTACAAATTGTAACGACAGGACATTTTACAGACAGTATACATATATATACAGTTGAATGTAGCTTCTAAATTGTATCACATTCCGACACGTAGTTCATGAGATATGGTCACATAAACAGCGACGTTCATGGAAAACCGCCCCATCACGCACCAAATTTTAATCTATTACATCTTTACGACTAATTGTATTCCCAACAGATTTTACAGGCGTACAGTCCTTATGCAAATGAATATGTACCTGAAAATTGGCAGTAATAAATAAATAAATACCCGGGCAACACCGGGTTTTCAGCTAGTAGGTAATATAACACATTACGTGTGCATCAGTTCAGATCATTACTTCGTACACAAAGAAAATTTAAAATGATCCACATATGAGAAGTCGCACAGAAGATACGTAGTTACTTCTCGGTATAGGGAGATGGCTTTCCAAACTTTGTTGCGTCTGAGTAGGGTCGGGAACCACCAGGGGCAGTGGGTGAAAAAGTGTCGACTTAGGCGGGGTCCGGCCGCCTAATTGACTTAATTGGACGGCTGGCGCTGCCCCGCTAGAGCGGCCCGCATCGTCTGCGGCACCATGACTCGCTATTCGTTTGCTGTCCTGCCCGCTACCCAGGAGCCGTCCCCTCCTCACCGACTGTAGAAGCTATGCGCCCAGCACCAGAGAGACATGCCCCCTTTTAAAAGTAACTGACGTGATGCCCTCACAGATAACGTGTCTAATGCGACGATTTAAATAACAGGAACAGTAGTGACCGAACTCATTACAGCCACTTCCTCAATACATATACATGTGCAAGGTGTTTGCTTGACCTTGAGACAAATAAATGACGTACCATAACGGGAAAACATGCTCTGAGTGAAAAGTTAATGCAGTGGTGGCCACTCAAACTGCAACACCTTGACGGAAGGCTTGGGCTTTTGTGTCCGCTCTCCCATCTTACCCTGCTGCTAGTCCCATGCGCACAATGTCCTTGCCGCTGTTGCCCTTCCACCTTTTCAGAGGTTGCTCCCTGCCCCTCGCTCCAGAATTAGTTCCCTTCGTTCATATGAGCTATATGTTCAGCCGAAGTCAGCTTCCTCTTCTTCACTCTTTGTGCAATATTAAGCTGCAAATAAAGCTCTGTTAATTACTGGTACTCCGGAAATCTCCAATTTCCTGCCGGTATACAAAATCAGTTGGTGGTAACGCAGAAGTAGGTCTGATAATGAACAAGGGCCGGCCGCATTACCCGTTCGGTCTGCGGCGCGCCAGTCACAGTCTGCACGCCCGCTACGGTCGGGGGTTCGAATGCCCCCTCGGGGTAGGGATGTCTGTGTCGTCTTTAGTATAAGGTAGTTCATAAGTAGTTTGTAAGTTTAGGGACTGATGACCCGCAGTCAAGTCCCTTAAGCTTAACAAAACATTTGAACATTTTGAACTAGCAGAGAACCAGACAAAACATTGCGATTTCCGTTATCTAGTGTACCAGTATTGTTCTTTCTTATTTTATCTCTGCCGTCGTTCATGACCATTCAGACATTCTCTTTTATAGCATTTATTACCGCCGTATTTTTACATAGAAGGAATATTTTATCAGGAGTTTTCTTTTATATCACGCAGTACAGCTTTTAACCGTTTATAGCGTTTATTATTATTATTATTATTGAGTCTTTTCGTATACCACATTCTCAGAGACGGCACAGCAAGTTTGGCCGATTTCCTTTCCGCTACGAGTCTGACCGATTCGCCTCGCTCGCGAGCGCCTGTGCTCGAACCACGAGTTGCTCGCTGCGCCACTCACGAGCAGCGGCCGCGCTTACGAGTAGCAAGCGAGTTCCTTACGCCTGCTGACCGGGTCTAACTGCTAGTCTTTCCCTTTTCTGCCCCACTCCCATTTAGAGCGATGGATAAACGGTTACTTGTTAGGGTCTTCACGTCTCATATTATCCTTGTGGCCTTTGGACAGCTCAGTCGGTAGAACGCTTGCCCCCGAAACTCAAAGGTCACGTGTTGCAGCTCCGGTGCGGAACACAGATTTGATCCGTCATGAAGTGTCATATCATCAGACACTCCCTTGCAGAGTGAACATATAATTCCGGAAACGATTCCCAAGACTGTGACTTAGCGATGTCCGCACAACATCCTTTCATCCAGCAGTGGAAGTCCTGTAAGGTATGTAGGAAAACATGTCTGATATTTGGAAGACAGGAGACGAGGTACTTGCGGAAGTAGTGCGAGTAAGCCTCGAGTCGAGCTGGGGTAGCTTATCAGGTAGAGCACTTCTCCGCCAAATGGAAACGTCCTGTGGTTGCATTCTGGTCCGACATGCAATGTTAATCTGCCAGCAAGTTTCATATCAGCAAACACTCGGCTGCAGAGTGAGAATATCATGCAATTTCATTACTAATTGATGTGTCACGGTCATCGGTAATCAGATGTCACTTCTAACACCAATTTGTTAGTAGCAAGGGATTGTCAGAGCGTGGTTTTAATCGACTCTATTTTCCTCTGATACGCGTGTCAGGACTGCTCAGCGTTAGCACGCTACTTCTGTTGTCGTCCGGTGGAGAGCTGGCAGCTGCTATCTACACCCTTGAGACTCAGCTATTGCTTAGGCCATCAGCACAAGGCACCTCTATCTGAACGTGTGCTGTCAACGTGCCGATTTTAATGACGTCACATGGTGCCCGCGCACGTCCAACACCGTCTAGATACAAGGCCTCACAACAAGTCCGTGTCACGTCACACCCACAGGCAGCCATCGCAAGCTCACTGGACGGCGCTACGAGGCAGTGGGCTGTGCCCCAGCAGCCAGCGAGTGAGCTTGCGATGGCTGCCTATGGGTGTGACGTGACACGGACCTGTTGTGAGGCCATGTATCTAGACCGTGTTGGCACGTCGGGGAGGCTTTCAAATTCAATTCAAATGTTTGTAGAGCTTATGGGACTTAACTATGGGGTCATCAGTCCCTAAACTTACAAACTACTTATGAGCTAGCTAATAGTAAGGACGGCACAAATATCCATGCCCGAGGGGGGATTCGAATCCCCGACCGTAGTGGGGAGGCTTTCCCAGCATGTAGAGCAATATCAAGCGTGTGAACGTGCGTCTGAACGTTCACCAGATGGATGGGAGGAAGCCATTTACGTCACACCAAGGTATCCGTCTAAGGGGGGACAGATGGGTTGTATATATACAGGCTGAATCGAAATTCGCGACTCGGGCTTCACAGCGCGATTCCACACATGGTAGCAATAAAAAAAAATGTCTGTCATAAAATTTCGTCTTGCGCATATTTCCGGCAGTAAATTGACTTCGGAGATAGAGATGGGTGTGTGTTCCACATGTCAGTGTCTTTCAGAATTAGCCAATTACACCAACAAACTTTTAAGAGATGTAGAAGGCGTTTTTAGGAACAAAATGAGCGTGGAAACCCGTGCCCGGAAATGCCATTCGATCTGTCGCTCGGTACGGGCTTTTGTCGAAGTTTCGAGAACTTACGTTTACTGAGGAGTCTAGCAGTATATTGCTCCCTCCTACGTACATCTCGTGAAGAGATCGTGAGGATAAAATCAGAGAGATTAGAGCCCACACAGAGGCATACCGACAATCCTTCTTTCCGCGAACAATACGTGACTGGAATAGGAGGGAAAATCGATAGTGGTACTCAAGGTACCCTCCGCCACACACCGTCGGGTGGCTTGCGGAGTTTGGATGTAGATGTAGACATTGCGGAGAGTCCAAGTTACAGGCACCGTCGCTAGACATACCCTCCAGCAACTTGGACGCTCTGTAGCGTCGTTGGATGACATTTCGGGCATGGGATTCTACGCTCATTTTGTACCTCATGACGCCTTCTACATCCACCAGAAGTTTGTTGGTGTAATTGTGTGATTCTGAAACACGCTAACGTCTGAAATACATACCCAGCTTAGTATTCGACGTCTATTTCGGGAAGTGCAGTGGGAAATTTAGCGAGAGACATTTGCTTTATTGCTGGCAAGTAAGGCGAATTTCGCTTCATCTTGTATAAGAGATGACAAGAAAATATTAATACATCAACATGAAACTGAGTGCCGATTTCTATATTACTTTCACAGTGATATCAATGAAACTTATATAATTCAAGAGGTAGTTTATTTTGTCATAGATGTGAACAAAGTAAAGCATACATATGTATCTGTTAAAAGTGGCGGACGGAAGTAGATGTTTTCATATCTACAGGTCTAAATTACCGTTCCTATTACGCAGTAATATCTCCAGTAATAACACGTGAACATGGAAGTTTCAAGTGCTATCAAACTCTAACCTGCATATCGGAGAGAGGTATGGTAGAAATCGTTAATGAATTTCCGTATTATGAAAATTTGCTGTTTTATGGCAATGAGCGACCCTGACATCGACGCCGTAACTCATTTGAGAGTTTACAAATTACTCTGAACATTCTGTTCAATCATCTAAAGTTCGCCAGAAATGCTTCGGCGGCGCTGCAGAACACAGGAGAGGAAAGCAAGAGTAAACAAAGTGCTGTGGCAATCAAAAAGAGAAAGAAGTTTTCCAATTTACTTTATTGCCTGACAGACATATAGGGTCATATATTACGTTAATTTTCTAGGGCAAAGTTTTGAGGCTGGAAAAACAGAGTGCTTCTGCTTTTTCGTAAATGCAACAGTGCACTCATTTATACAGGCTAACTTGGTCCAGAAGCGAGCAGCAGCAATAGGGGGGAAAAAAGGAAGAAAGTTTTATTGTACAATTGTACCCAGCCAACAGTACTTGGCAAGCGAGATCATTTACTGTGATCATTATGAGATTTCAGTTACTCAATGTGCGAAGCTAGTCAATGGACTGCACATTGAGAGGCCGATAAAGTAGCCATAGTTTACGTTAACCATGTGACTTGTCTCACTGCGAAAACCCTAACTATGAATATGAAGCACTAAGCACATTCAATGTACAAGAGCATTCATTTTTAATTCACACAGTCTAGAGTTTTCACTACCCGTGTAGTGTTGCATGACATAGCAAAATGGCTGCTCTTCAAATCGTGTGAGCTAACGATTTACTGAGTAACTATGTTTGTAAATTTTTGAAGAACAAACTTAATTGAAGTCTTCCCGCAGCTCATTTAGTAAGAATTATTTAGCTAAGATTTTGTTTGGTTATGGTGCAATAACTTACATTCAATAAATAATTTTGCACAGCATCTGATGTGACGATTATAGCGCGAATGGGTGTTTTGTTGCCATCGTAAACCGGAGAACGTAAGCTTCCCTATGATTATTAGCTCCAGTAGGTTGACATATCAGCACCCAATGTTTTGGGAAACAATTCTGAGAGTTAACCAGTTCACCTCTGGGCATCCCAGTTAACTGAACAAACCGTTTACTTATTTCTACTTGCGAAAACAACATAAGAAATTGAAAACAAACTATAATAAATGTTCTACATATTTAATGTATTTATTTAGTCGATTGGCGGCTTACAAGACCTTAATTGACCTTAATTGACTGTGGTCGTGAAAGAAGTTACCATATTTGCGAGGAACATTGAAAATATGTTTATAATATAGCCTGAATCACAAATACACAATACTGTCATATTTGACAATGTGGTGTAATGCAGTTAATATTATAAAAAGATGTATCCAAACAATAATTAAAATTACTTTAACAGATTGTCAATATCACCTATTCGAGCTATTCCTTAAAGGTCTTTTCAGGTACTAATTTTATTGTATCAGAATTATTAATTTGATGTAGATTATTACATATCCGTACTAGCGGATTGTTTTTTTCCTGCCGTGTTTCATTTACATTCATTTCTTGCTCTTCTGACCTTTTTTACTTTCATTAGCACTGCACTGCCGAAAATGATATTAATTGCTTGCTTGTGCCTCATTCTAGTTGAGTAACATATTCCAACGATTCTTACAGGTACTGTAATTTCTGGAGAGGAATTCTGCCTAATGGTAGAAACTTTTCGTGTAGTTTCTTATCCAGACATGTTTCAGCACTTAGATGCTAACTTCAGTAGGTTTAGGCATTTCCTTTCTGAAAAATCGTTGTTATACGCTACAGTTTTTTGAGTATGTTATAAGAACTTTCGCCTACATTGTTAAAATTTTTAAATAATGTAGCAGGTGTACAAATATAAATTTGACGTTAAATATCTTATAGTAACAGAGTTTTGACATGTGTCACTGAGTTGGGGCGTTATGTGCTGTTCATTTACGATATGTCTAAAGAATTTTCCAACCATATCGTATGTTTTCGAAATAACATGGATGTATAGAACTACACTTGTTTAGATACCTCACGTAAAGTTATTTCAGTGTTTACTAGTGCGTATAAATACACAGTACTATTAAGAACTTGCTATCTGCAAACAAATAAAACAGGATTCAGAAAAGTAAAAATCGTTTTGTTTATTTATAGGTTACAAGCTGTAAAGTGTATTATATATTTAAGGCCACCAGTAATCACTAACAACAGTTTGTAATCTACGTAAAGAAAATTAGGCCTGCGTATCCACTCGTTTCTAAAAGTTCAATACGGAACGCAAATTCGCCATAAGTATCGTAAACGGACAGCAGGTTTGTAGAACATATATAGTACTGTGAGTGACATGGTTATTACAGCTGTCTTGGTGCAACATGTTCGAAACAACAACTAGCAACAGAGTGACTATTTAATTATAGGGATCAAAACGTAATTTACTTACAAACTGTGGCTTGCACACACTTTATTCAAAATGTAAACGTCACCTGTTCCATATGCCTGCCTTCCGTGCCAATGACATGGCACAGACAACTAGCCAAATTCTGCATAACCCGCTGTAGTGTCGGAACATCGTCGCTGTCGATGACCTCCTGAATGAATGGCTGTTTTCAGCAAAGCAATAGTTTTGGGGTTATTCCTGTAAACCTTGTCTCTAATGCAACTGCTCAGCAAGGAGTCGCATGTTTTCAGATCCGGAGAGTTTGCCGGCCAATCGAAGTCTATGCCAGTGGCCTCTGGGTATCCTAGAGCCAGAATGTGGTCCCCAAAGTACTCCTCCAGGACATCAAACACTCTCTTGATTCGATGAGATCGAGATCCGTCTTGAATGTAACTCGTCTCTTCGAAATAAATAGAACTTTCGATAATGGGAGTGAAAACGTGTCCACACTATCGGAAGTCAGCGTGTCATCAAGGAATATCGCACTAATTAATCCGTACTGGACACAGATATCCTTTGAGGGTGAGGAGACTTACCAATCTCGAAATACGGCTTCTCATCCTCTCCACTCGGCAATTTTGCTTATTGACCAAACCGTCAAAACAGAAGTAGGCCTCGTTGCCAAATGTTTCAAATGTTTGTATAGTCTATGGCACTTAACTACGGGGTCATCAGTCCATAAACTTACAAACTACTTATGAACTACTTACGAACTAGGACGACACAAATATCCATGCCCGAGGGGGGATTCGAACCCCCGACCGTAGTGGCCGTGCAGACCGTGACTGGAGCGCCTTAGTTCCCTCGGCCACCGCGGCCGGCACCTCGTTGTTGTTGTTGCTGTTGTTGGGTGTTTAAAGGGGACTCAACTGCTGGGTTATCAGTCCCCTGTTCCCAGCTATGAGTTAACTTTTAAATGTTTCCTTTTGTCGCATAGTACTCGAAGTCCAGTATACTCCGGGTACAGAGAGACAGTCAATGGTAAAATGATGACATATAACAATGAACAAAACAGGAGTTGACAAAATAGACAGAAAACTGAAACAAGGCAGCAGAAGCGTGTGGCTGGCTGATCACAAGAATAATACAGGATGAGCCAGCCACTCTGCACACTTTAAAATCCTTAATTGAAAGACAAGTCATAAACCGTAAAATGACAGCGGCCTATTGTTCTGGAGGGGTTGAAGCCCGACAGGACGGGCTTATAGGCCCCACCAATAAATAGACCAATAAAAGCCAGTTGCGTGAATAAAACCTAAAACGCGATCGACCATAGAGGCATCGTCTGATAAAACCAATGGAAGCTCAGAAGGCAGGGTAAAAGACTGCCTCAAGTCGGCTAAAAGTAAGCGGTCCACCAGAATGTGGACCACAGTCAATAGTGCACCACAACGGCAAGTTGGTGGGTCCAATACGTAGTCTGCAGATTCACATGCACATACTATTTCCCACCATGCCCCGCGGCCACTCTCGCAGTTTAAACGTCCTGACGCAAACAGTTCAGAAGTTATGACGATTTTATTTCATTCACGTTGAATAACTCTCACCCTGTACTTCCTGTAGCTCCTTCCGTGGCATCAAACATCGCAATACTCCCTTTACTGCCTTCTGCCAATCCGCCGTGGAAAACATCGGATCGAAATGGCGCCTATGCGGGTCTTCATATTTTTTATTCTGCGCCGGTGTCCTTCACTCCTCTACCGGGGTAAAGTTTTTCTGTGCCCGGCAACACTCGACACGCGCGGTTAGATCCATCGTCAGCGAAGGCGGCGATGTCGCACGCTACCCTACTTCGATATGGAGCCGTTTCTTATCCGGCAGCTTTGCGAGCTCTACTTAGGACAGTCAATCACGCGATAGGTCTAACGCGGCGTAAATAATGCTTCTGTGCACGACAAATATCACCACTAGCAGAGTGTCAAGCGGCGCGACAAGCGCCGCTTACAATTATAAATGAGCTTTTAAGGTATTAAAATACTTTTCTCGTTTCTGCTGAGAGATCTCGGATTTCTTATGGCTCTTACTTTTCTGTGTAGTTTCTGCTGTGTCACTTAATCACCTTTCCTAATTCACCTTTCTGGCAATATTCGAAACCCGCAAAAGGTTTAGATAATCAGATTTCATTTTCAGAGAAGTATTAAACTTCAACTTTTCATTAACCCTTTTAGAACTCTTTTTATCTGTAGCGATGGCAATTCATTTTATACCCAAATCCTCTTAAGTTAGATTTTCATGATTATAGATGCAAGATTTACACTGCTATATTTACCTATTTTCATACCATGCAATTGTATACATTAAAAAAGAATACTTCTATTTATGATCTAAAATAATTGATTTTGATGTACTAACTGTTACACTAAACATACTGATCCTTCAGTAATTTCCTCTCAAAATAACTGATACCGATACTACGAGGGTCACTCCAAAAGAAATGCACACTGTTTTTTAAATACCTATCATTCTGCATGTTTAAAAGTTTTACATTATGTAGATACATCCTTCTAGCTTGCTTTCAAACTTAGTTCATCCTGTTCCCGTGAGTGGCATGTCTTCAAGATGACTGCTACACTTGTCGTTCGTGCTGTCATTGAATTCCTGTGCTGCGAAAACGAGAGAGTGAGTTCAAAAATGTGTATGGAGATGCTACTGTCGATCGCAGTACAATTAGTCGGTGGGCAAGCAGGTTACGTGATGAAAGCGGGCACGACAATATTGAGGATGGTCCTCGCAGTGGGTATACAGACGCTGGGTCCAAGATGGAATAAGGCAGTTGATAGGGATGGGGATTATGTGGAGAAATGGAAATATTGCTCCGAAAGAATGTATCTACACACTGTAAAACTTTCAAACATGTAAAATAAAAACTGTATTAAAAAAAATGTATGCATTTCGTTTGGAGTGACCCTCGTATTTCCAGTTAGACAGTAGAATACACATAACCTACAACTTCCGTGTCATTTGAAGCTCAGAAACTGTTGTGCACAGCAACACTCTCTTGTTGCTATTATTATAGTGAACCATCACACTTGGCGGCATGCGTGCCTGATGAAAAGTTTGAACACTCACAGTCGAATACATCGAGAAAAAATATTTGTGCTGCGGCTTAGACATACTGAAAGTTATGGCAGTTGAAGTCAGGGGATCTGAATGGGTTAATAAACTTAGACATACGTCACGGTCTTGAGTTTGCAATGACGTTTCGTTTCCGTAACTACGTTTCCACTGGAGAATCAGAGGCAGAAAAAGCGTAATAGCTTCGAATTCTCAGCTTAATTGCGGAGGAAAACGTCCAAGTAACGACCCCATGAAATAATTAAGAAACACGCTTTTTTCTCTTCACTGACGGTTTCGTCGGTTCTTGACAGAATATTTTATTCATTTTGAATGAAACACAAGAGTCAGCGGTAATTTTCTGCAAATTTATTGTTTTTATTAACCGGTTTTCGGTTGTTACCCCATCATCAGTAAACATTACAGAGATATAGCAGTGCAGCTGGGAGTTTTGAGAAACAGTTACGGACTCTCTTCAAAGACTGGATACTAGTTGAGGTATGTTGATGATGTACTGTGCTTCTTGAGAGGTACGACCGAGCAGCTTCAAACCTTTTTCAAACAATTTAATTCTGCTCACAAATGTATCAAGTTCACAATGGATTTTGGGAGTAATTCAACAAATTGCTTAGACCTAATGATAGATGTCAGCAATCATTTCCATACCTTCAAGATTTACAGGAAACCTTCCATCACAGACATTGTAATCCCTGTCAGTTTGAAACATCCAGTTAGTCACAAACATGCAGCATTTCACTCTATGATCCAGCATTTATCATCAGTCAACATGTGTAAATAAAACTTCCAGATTGAATTAATTACTATCATACAAATAGCAAAAAACGATGCCTACTGTCCTACCTTGATATAATCCATAATGCACAAGAAACAGAAAGAAATATGTCACTTATCTTATTTACCCTGTTGTTAAACCTTTCATTCCCACATTAGGAATCCAGCTTCGGGAAAATTAAAATTGTTTTCCGTAATTAATAGAGCGCACTAAACATCAAATACGTGTTTTAAAATATTTTATTGAACTATTGTTTTTATGTCACGTATTTCATGCACATTACAGACGTCTGTGTCGAGGTATTTTATTACTTGAGACGTTATTTTGTTAGTAGTTAAAACTGTCAAATCAATAATGCTAGCATAATCTTCGCTGCAGCACTAAAGACAAGTCGAAACAATGCTGAAATAAAATAACATGAACCACACTCACGCTCACGTTCGAAGCAACGGACAGACGACAACGTAATACGACCTCCAAGACGGATAGATTAATGCCTCAGAAGGGGCTACACACAGTACCAAGCGGCAAAATGTCGTCAACAACAATGCAACTTCAAGGACTGATACACAAAATACGGTATAAATCTGCTTTTAATACCTTGTTGTTAAGGAACAACATTGGGAACGAAATGGTTAACACCTCAGCAACCCAAAACCCTACTAAGTGGTGCACAATTCCATATTTACGAAAAGTATCTCTGCAGAAGGCCTGGAAACATAAATACAGAAATTTCAGAACATCCTTTATGTACACGATACCACTAATCACTTTCTTCCCAATGATAAAGTCAACATTCCAGCCTTGTAAAAGCGTGGAATATACAAAATTACTTGGAACTGTGGCAAATTTTACATTGGTCAGTCAGGCAGGGCAATATCTAACAGATTCAAACAACACTACGGACGTTGGGAACTTAGGAAACAAAACTCAACATTTGCGGACCATCTGCTAAAAGACGGCCACAGCTACTAAGGTAACACATGAAGTCCTACGCCATATCCAGAAAGGAAGGAAAATTCACTGTTTTGGGATATTGGAAATTAATAAAGATATGTCAACATACCCGGACCTTTTACTACCCACTGCTATTCAGTTGCTTTAAGTACCTTCTACAGATCCATAACCTACTTTCTATAATCGCAGAAGTTCATCTACTTGAAAGATACCGATTATAATTTATTATTTTGGTACTGATATTGGACATTTAAGACAGTAACCATAATTTAAACCATTCAAACTTTTAACCTACATATTCACAGATGTTTCACTCAGTTTATTCTCACCCTATTATGTTCCAATTGTTTGAACTGTTAAAATAATTCGTTCAGCCCATTTCTAATGTTAAATTTATTTTGTTAGGACAATTGTTGCGCTTTATGTCTTGTGTCATATTTCATCAATGTTAACTGTGACACTAGTCTTCTTTGAAAATTAATGTACATTTATTGTCAGCAACTTAAGATACTGTCAGCTGCGTTGCTTTATCTCTGTAGTGTTTAGCTGATGGTGGCGTAAAAGCCAAAAAAACGGCTAGCGAAAACAATAAATTTGCCAGAATATTACATATCTATCTCGTGTGTTTCATTGAAAATACATACCATATTTCATTGGACAGCTAATATACCATGTACTAAATGGACATAAAAGACATTTTGTATACAGTATTCACATGGAGATAGCCTCTTTTCTCTCTCAAAAGATATGGCCAGGTAAAATTTCAGAACCAGTAAGGATTCCCCGTCGTACAACGGCCTGCCTTATGCAAGTCTTTCTATTGGACGCCACTTTAGCGACTTGCATGGCCGTAACCTACCGCTGTGTTGCTGTCGGGAAAAGAGGGTCAACTGCTTTGCGTAAAAATCGAATCTTTTATCATTCCAACCGCATATTCACAACATTGGGAGCTATATAGAGGCTAATTTAAAGGCATGAATTGGAATTCTCAACCGTTCGGTTTGCTGTTAAGTGCTTACACATTACACCACCAAGTCCGACGATTATTCACAATTGATAAAGTGTGTACGGACCTGTTTATGAATCATAACTAGCTGAAACCCCGGCGAGTATTTTTCTATTCCGCACATTTATTCGCCTCTCTAATTTCCATCTCTCTTTGTCCCTCTCGTCCTCTGCACTCTCCCTGTTCACCTCAGTCTCCTCCAGTTTATCGCCTCTTCCCCCTATCTACGAAAATTTTCGTATGTCTACCAACGAACGTGGTGAACGGTGAAACTCCCTCAAAGTTAAAAACATTATTATCCTCTACCATGCACCACACAATGGGTAGCGGATTATGGAAACCTTCTCGAAGAAGACCCACATGTGAGCGCTTTCATAGCGATCGGTCAAACTGTCTCAAAATCCACTGTAAGGTACTGTCTACCATGCACTCCGTGAAATATTATGTACACGGAGATTTTCCTCTTGTTTTGCAGGGATACTTCTATCATTTCTTCGTCCGAACTCGTTATCGTCCACGTTTCACTCCCATATAATGCTAAACTACAGACAAATGCTTTTAGAAAGGACTTCCTAACATTTAAACTAATATTGGATGGCCGTGGTGGAGTGGTCTTGCTGCGCAGCACTCTATTGTTCGCCGTCGGGGTTTCGAGTCTTCCTCGGGATTGGCTGTGTGTGTTATCCTTAGCAAAAGTTAGTTTAAGTAGTTTGTAATCCGAAATACTAATAAACGCAGCAGTTACGTCGCTTAGATTTACAAACACCCGAACATTTAATATCGGATGTCAACAAATTTCGCTTCTTCAGAAACACCTTTCTTCCCAGAGCCAACATGAATTTTATAACTTCTTTACTTCGGCTATCAGAAGTTATCTTGCTATCCAAATAACAAAACTCATCGACAACTTTTATTGCCTCATTACCTAATCCAATTCCATCAGCATTAGCTGATTTTCTGACACTAATTTCCATTATCCTAGTTTTACTGTTTTTGATATTCATCTTACATCCTCCGTTCAAGACACTGTCCATTCCGTTTAATTGTTGGCTCTGAAAGAATTACTATGTTATCATCAAACTGCATAGTTTTTATTTCCTCTCCTTTAACTTTAATTCCTTCTCCAAATTTCTCATTGCATTACTTCACAGATTGCTCAGTGTACAGATTGAACAACATTGGGAAAAACCTTCCCAACCACTGCGACAGTTTCATGTCCTTCGGTTCTAATAACTGCCGTCTGGCCTTTATACAACTTGAATATAAATATTCGTCCTCTATATTTTACCTCTGCTATTTTCAGAATTTGAAATAGTGCATTCTAATCAACATTGTCAAAAACTTTCTTTAAATCTAAAAAAACCTAGAAACGTAGGGTTTCTCTCTTTAACCTTTCTTCTAAGGTAAGTCGTAATGGCCGGCCGCGGTGGCCGAGGCGACTGAGGCGGTTCAGTCACGGTCTGCACGGCCACTACGGTCGGGGGTTCGAATCCCCCCTCGGGCATGGATATTTGTGCCGTCCTTAGTTGTAAGTAGTTCATAAGTAGTTTGTAAGTTTAGGGAGTGATGACCCCGTAGTTAAGTCCCTTAAGCTTAACACACATTTGAACATTTTAAGTCGTAATGTATTATCTCGCGGGTTCCAAAATTTCTCCTAAACCCGAACTGATCTTCCCCGGCATTGGGTTCCACCAGCTTTTCCATTCGTTTGTAAATATTTTGTGTTACTATTTTGCAATTATGACTTATTAAAGTTATAGTTCTGTAATTCTTCCCAACTTGTCTCCACTTGCTTTCTTAGGAATTGGAATTACTATATTCTTGTTAAAGTCGCGGGATATTTCCCCTGTCTCATACATGTTCCATACCATGTGGAACAATTTTTTCATGACTGGCTCTCCTGACGGAATCTCACCTACTGCAGGGGCCTTGTATCTACTCAAATCTTTTAGTGCACTGTCAAATTCTTCTCGCGGTATCGCATCCCAAGTAGTTATGTAAGGCCCATGGGCCTCGGCTGGAGTAGAATTTTAGCACAACTGCCTAGTTCGCACGAGGTACAGGGTTCGACTCCCTACGCTAGCATAAATTTTCATATATCCGCCTTGTAGCAAACGTCAAACGTTTGTAAATCTAAGGGATTTAACTACGCTGATCATCAGTCCCTAGGCTTACAAACTACCTACACTAACTTAGTGTAAGTTATGCTTAGGACAACACTAACACCCATGCCCGAGGGAGAACTTGAACAACCGCGCGCACAGCAGCGTGGGTCCTCAGTGTGCACGGCTATTCTGCCTCGGCCGTTTTTGTTGCGTTAGCAACGTTTACGAGTAGCTGAGACTCAAAAATCCCAGTTAAAATCTATAATCCTTGAGTAAACTGGAATACTTGATGAGGATGTACATTTATACCGGCAGTATACAATCAATTTCACAACAGTAAGGTGACATAACGAATGCTCTCACACGGCCACGTGAATCTAATCATTTAATCATGTACCGGAATAGGTAATATTGGCCGAGTCTTTCACGTTTGTCAGGTTGTGTACCGCAGCGCCATGTAAGCTGGCAAAGAGAGCAATAAATTGAGTTCGAGAGGCTGCACAGGTGCCCGTGAATGCGAGGACACGGCGGCCCTCATACCGGGGCTATTAGGGTGGCTGTGCCGACTGATTAACAGTGTTTGCTTTCCGGTGATCCCCGCGCCGTGCCACCCCCTCCGCCTCTCCCGTTACAAACCGGTCGCCATTTATTCGACCCCGGCTCTTCTTCGGGTCCCGCCCCGGCGCGAACAAGCCGCCTGTTTGTTAGCGTCTTTCACGCGCCCAACTGCCAGGTACAAATGCGACGCCACCCCGTCTGCCTGGGCTGGGGGCTGTTGTGTAGCAGGGGTGTTGGAGTTGCGCATCTGCCGGGGATGCTCGCCGCCGGGAGGGTGGGGGGGTCAGCCATTGTGGCTGAGCCTCGTTCGTTTCTTGTTTCGTATCGCTTCGACACATCAGTCGCATGCGCTTACTCTCCTTTATTCGACGCTAGGGCCAACCAGCTAAACTGACCTCCGAATATAAAGCCTCTTAGCAACCTCCGTCAACATATTCGTGAGGGTATAGGGTACTGGAGCATGAAAGGATCGACCACTGTAGTTGGATGAAATGTGATAGTCTTTTGCTAAAGACAGAGCTGATGGCTCCGATAGAACACGTTCTCGTCGCTCCCAAACATTTACCCCTAATTCCAAATAAATACAACGGTAAATCCATTATCAGTCATAGTGCTTTAGAAGGTAGTATGCTTTTGCATTTGATCGACGTTTTATTTAATGTACCCTGTCGGCTACAGTCTATATACGGTTTCCATCTGGGACCTCACTGGGACAGTCAAAATTGGAGGTGCAGAATGAAGCAAATAAATAATTTAATAAATTGCTATGCATTAGTCTTGCTAAGACACAGAATGGGCTTAACAGATGTAATACTTCTTTTCTGTTTAGTACAAGGTTGGTTTAGGAACAAAAGTCGAAAAATCCAGAAAAAATCCAAAGGAGAAGCTGAAAAATCACAATAATCGAAAAGTATAGTTTTCTATGGGTATCGCCCCTAGAATTACAAGGTGCACCCAAAAAGTTCGGTGAATTGTACCATGTTTTACTAACCACACTTGAGAGGATGAGGTGCCCGCACATACACATTGAGGAACAAGTCAACAAGCGCCTCCTATCGTGCAAACCTGCAGTGAATCAATGGTACACGCTGCGACCCAGCTAACTGGGTCATCTGAGAACTCATGTAGTTGCAACATGGAGCGCAAAATGGAGCAACGCATTAACATAAAGTTTGTTTAAATTTAGGCAAAACTGCAACCGAGACCCATGGGATGTTATTGGAAGTGTATGGTGTTGAAGTAGTGAGTAAAATGTGTGTGTTTGAGTGGTTTATACGCTTTAGAGACGGAAAGGAACGTGTCGAGGATGAGCCACGTTCGGGTCGACCGTCCACAATCACAGTCCCAGACCACATCCAATGAGTGCGACGGATGCTTGCGGATGATAGGCGGCTGTCTCTGAGAAAGATAGCACACGAGTTGAAGATCAGCACAGACAGCTGAGATCCAACAACGCGTGACTTCAGTGCTTCGAGCGATTTCACAAGAAGCGTTCCTGACAGTTTCCAATAACGGTACAACCGTTGTCAGAAGTGTTTTGTAGCCAATGGCGATTGCTTTTAAGTTCAGTAAAGGTATTTTGTTGATAACTCTGGTTTCATATATTTTCTGATACCATTCAACGAACTTTTCAGACGCACCTTGCCGCTGTGGAGTGGCCGAGCGTTCTAAGGCGCCTTGCTGTGGACCACCCTGTTGCTCGGAGGTTCGAGTCCTCCCTCGGGAATGAATGTGTGTGTTGTCCTTAGGTTAGTTTAACTTCCATTAAGTGCTTTGTAACCCTAGGGATTAATAAACAAAGAAGTTAATTCCTACATATTTGCAAACATTTGAATAGACGCACCTTGTAGATTCGTATTTTAAAGGGTGCCATACAATTTAGCGAAAGTGATAAAGGTTTGAACACATGAGCATCAAAACAGAAGGAGCGGCATAGAATACATAATAATTCGTACGTTGAATGACAGAGGGTGTCTACAGTTTTATTTGGATCTTGATGAAATTTTTCACGATTGACATTGTGGCAAATCAATCCTCTCCCTGAATAACTCCCACACCGCAGGCAAATTAAATAAAGATATAACGATTAATTATGGAACTAGGCTGGTAGGGACGTTTCATTCAAGAGATTGATTTGAGAACAAAACAGCTGTACAGACGATTACCACAAGAAATTAGTTTTATTTATGACAAGACTTGCAAAACAATAAGTTCTCAGGGCAGATTTGAGTGGGCATGGACACCACTCAGATATGAACAGGGAAGGGGAAGGTAATTTCCTATTTCACCATACAGAAATATAGGAAGCTCTTCCCTCTCAAACTTAAAAACAAGCTTGTGCAAACTCTCGTAATCCCGATTCTTTCCTTTCTTTCTATTTGGCCAAGTTCCCGAACATACAGGGTCGGCCTTGTTAAATTCGGATTTTGCGTCTTAGTATTTACGTGCTGGCTGGATGCCCTTCCTTTTCAAAATGTTCAAATGTTTGTTAAGCTTATGGGATTTAACTACGGGGTCATCTGTCCCTAAACTTACAAACTACTTATCAACTACCTTATACTAAGGACGGCACAAATATCCATGCCCAAGGGGGATTCGAACCCCCGACCGCAGTGGCCGTGCAGACCGTGAATGGAGAGCCTCAGACCCCTCGGCCACCGCGGTCGGCGTCCTTCCTGTCGCCACCCATGCCCCACAGGAGGGAATGTGTACCCCAAATGTCTGCGTGTAATGTTTTATATGTGTGAAAGTGTAAAGTGTTGCGAAATGTTTTAGAGTCGTGTAACTGAAGCGGGACTTACAGGACAAGCCCGGTATTCACCTAGTGGGATGTGGAAAACCGCCTAAAACCACATCCAAGCTGGCCGGCACTCCGACCCCCTTCAGTAATCTGCCGGGTGGATTCGAACTGGGGCAGGTACGGCTCCCCCGCCTCGGTAACCGTTCCGTTAGACTACACGGCTAACCGAGCAGGTCTCGTAATCTCACTTATTGATTACAGTTCAGCGTTGTTTTCTAACAAGAGCCTTCTGAGGAAAGCTCACGGCGTGTGGAACTAGCAATGAACGCCTGCGTGCGATATATCAATAACATCCATGTCTTTGATCATATTTCACCGTCTTACAATCAGCTCTCCTGGCTAGGTGCGGACACGCGCACAGATTTTCGTGCATTCTGTCTCCTTTTCTCAACGAGGACAGTCAATCTATCTTTCCTAGAGCATAACATTCATTTTCAGTAACAGAAACCTGACCCTGGAACCAGCTCCCTCACTCTATCAGGGAATTGTTTGTATAGCTTATGGGACTTAACTACGGGGTCATCAGTCCCTAAACGTACAAACTACTTATGAACTATCTAGCACTATGGACGGCACAAATATCCGTGTCCGAGGGAGGATTCGAACCCCCGACCGTAGTGGCCGTGCAGACAGTGACTGGCGCGCCTCAGTCCCCTCGGCCACCGCGGCCGGCTCAGGCAATTGAGTAACACTGCTAGCTTCAAAAGACAATGGAACATCTAAGGAAGCAACAATAACAACGCTCTTTGTTTCCGAACGCTTACATCAATCTTTCCTACAACATCTTCCCCGACACGCAGTTGCTCTCGGGATGTACAGTTTTCCTAACTTCCTTCCATCAGTATGCAACATGTCTTAATTAATTTCTACATTCCCAAAAACACATTTTGTATCGGTCATTATCACTGTTATTATTCCATTATTACAGTGGAAGGAGCACAGGCTGTTTGAATGGTACTGCTAGACTTGATTTCATTAGATTTTAGTGAATGCTAATTATCTACATTCTCTTTACATGCTGTCTGTCCATTTAAATTGCATTATTAAAATTTTTATTAATCTTTGCCCTGTTAAATTCAAATGTTTGTAAACGTATGGGAGCAAACTGGTGAGGTGATTAGCCCCTAGACTTACAAACTACTTGCAGTAGCTAAAGTAACTGATGCTAATAGTGACCAACACCCGACGGGCCTCCGACGGGGAGCAGCCGCGCATTCCGTAGCAAGGCGCTTTGCACCACCAGAGCATTCCCGCGCCGCTATGAAAATGCGTAATTATATCACAGCTAACTCAGATATAAAAACCACTGGATGCGTAAAGCTGTGATTCCATAAAAGAGAGACGGCCTGATCAGGCAAAATATTTATATATAAAGCAGAGTGTCGGTATCTTTGTGTTTGTGTGTACGTGTTGCATACAAATCTACAGTTTAGTTCCCATTTTTATGAAATTTTGTACCCGTAAGCTTCAATCCATGAGGGCGTTCGCCATAAGTGTAAGAATCACGTACAATACATAGTTCACGAGATATGACGTCATAAGCAATCAGATGCGCAAAAAACTGCCGCATTTAGCGACAGTGCTGCCTACTCTCCCCTGTGTTCCAAATTTGTACATTGAGAATTTCGAGGAGGAAGCCCTGGCGTCATATGAATGGAAACCTACTTGCTTTTTCCATTACGTGGAAGACACTTTCGTCATATGGCCACATGGTATGAATAAACTCCTTGACTTTCTTACACATCTGAACTCCATACACCCGAACATCAAATTCACTATGGAGACTGAAACGGAGGGTAAATTGCCGTTCCTTGACGTCTTGTTCAAGAGAAGAGCTGATGGCACCCTAGGTCATGGTGTGTATCGGAAGACAAGGCACACTGATCTGTATTTACACGCAGACAGCTGTCACCACCCTTCACAGAGGAATAGGGTACTTAAAACTCTAGTACATAGGGCGCACACTGTCTCTGACGAAGAGAGTCGACCCCAGGAATTGGAACACCTGAGAACTGTAAACCGAAAAAATGGGTACTCAGAGTGGCAGATTCAGCGAGCTCTCCGCCAAACCACTACCTGTGGAAACGGATGAAAACACGAGGGAGGACGTAGACACTGCGTTCATTCCATATACCGGCGCACTCTCGGGGAAGGTCGCTCGCGTTTTGAAGAAACACCAGGTTGGAACTGTTGTTTGCCGGCCGCGGTGGCCGAGGGGACTGAGGCACTCCAGTCACGGTCTTCAAAGCCACTACGGTCGGGAGTTCGAATCCCCCCTCGGGCATGGATATTTGTGCCGTCCTAGTTCGTAAGTAGTTCATAAGTAGTTTGTAAGTTTCGGGACTGATGACCCCGTAGTTAAGTCCCATAGACTATACAAACATTTGAACTGTTGTTTGTCCGCCAAATAAAATTCGTGCACTGGTGGGGAGCGCCAAAGATGAGGAAGGCCGGCGTGTACCAGATTCTGTGTCAGTGTGGAAAGTCATATATTGAACAGACGATGCGTACCGATCGATGCGTTGAACACCAGAGGCACACACGATTGATGTATCCGAGGAAGTCGGCGGTCGCTGAACATTGTTTGTCGGAGAATCATACGATGGAGTATGAAGGCACTAGGATTCTGGCACAGATGTCGAGATACTGGGACTGCGTCGTTAGAGAGGCCATTGAAATTCGCACAAGTGACGACCTCATAAACCGTGACTGTGGCTATAATCTTAGAAAAGCTTGGGAACCAGCGATTGGGTTAATTAAGAGTAAATCTAGCAAATGCAACGAAGTGACGACCACGACGGACAGAGCCCCTCACATCGACGTCATCTCAGACTCCGTCGCAATCGGTTCCACTGCGCGACTGCGGCGCGGGGCGCGGACCACGGAGGTGTAGCTCTGCGGGCCGAGGGTATTTAAATCGCCCGCTACCGGCTAGAAACCAGTTCCTTTCGAGCCGCCGTAGCGTGCGGATGTCCGTACCGGCGCGTTTCCAGGAACTCAGTCCCTCAGTTCACCTGATGATGGAGACATGTATGATCGCCGAAATATTGTGCCCGTTGGACGCTATAGACCGGCAGTACACCCGGGAATATTTTGATTATCAAATACGCCGGGAGAAACTGAAGAATCAAATAAAGGTGGTTGATGAGTTTTGTTGCTTGGGCAATAAAATAACACACGGTGGTCGCAATACAGAGGATATAAAATGCAGACTGACAATGGGGAGAAAAGCGTTTTTGAAAAAGAGAAATTTGTTAAATCTAATGTTAATTTAAGTGTAAGAAAGTCTTTTCTGAAGGCCTTTGTGTGGACTGTTGCCTTGTACGGCAGTGAAACATGGACGATAAAAAGTGCGGACAGGAAGAGAATAGAGACTTTCGAAATGTGGTGCTACAGAAGAATGCTGAAGATTAGGTGGGTA
The DNA here is from genome assembly GCA_026315105.1 of Locusta migratoria. Taxonomy (NCBI): domain Eukaryota; kingdom Metazoa; phylum Arthropoda; class Insecta; order Orthoptera; family Acrididae; genus Locusta; species Locusta migratoria. The sequence continues at coordinate 261,337,750 of CM048749.1, read as the reverse complement.
GATTGTGGTCTCGCACAAGTCTAAAGTGCGGGCTAAGTACTTTCACCGCGCGCCGCCATGCACGCACGGCGGGGCGTTCTTACGACGTCAGCCACGAGCGCTCTCTGCTACAACAGCGCTCGTGGCTACCACTGAACTGCATCGGCCACTTGGGAATCAGATAGGCACCAGTTAAGACTTGGGGTAAGGACAGGCACCGATTAGGTCTCTCCATCAGTAGGCAGGCTTCTACCTAGTTAACCTTTGTCTCAGCAGTACACTTAGTTGGCAGTCATGAACTTTGTAAAAGTTAAGTATATCCTATTTCTACGAAATATACAACTTGTTCTAATCTAGCTCAGTGTTTCTAGTTTCTCCTACCCCACTGGCTGGTCACCTCAGACTCTGTACCCGCACACGTGTGCATCCTATTTTCCTGTGTCGGTCTCTCTCTACTCTGCCACCTACACCCTGGACAACCGGCGGAAACGAGACACAAAAGTGGCGACGAAGATGGGATACAAAATAGATCGCGTAAGTAATGAACAGAATAGGGAAGAAAAAGAATTTCTGGCATATCTTGACTAAGGTATGCCAGAAATTCGTTTTCTTCCCCATTCTGTTCAGTACCTTTTCACCTTGACTAAGCTGTGCCTCGGTTGCATAGTGGTAGAGTGCTAGACTACAAATCCAAAGGTCGCGGGTTCGATCCCCGCCAGGTCCTCGGATTTTTATCTGTCACTTTCCTCTTCTTTCCCCTCTGACAGTGATGCTCATGTGAAAAATACCGAGTAGCACCGTGGTTCGGAACCCACGTTAAACTGTAGGTCCCCCTATAACTCGCTGGGTAAGTCAGTTCGAAGGTCGGAAGAAGGCAACGGCATACCACCTCCAAACAGGACCATGCCTAGTAAAGCACTGTGGTGTTCAAACCAATCTTTGGATTGTTCACTGCCTTACCTTTCACCTTGACTAAAAAAATGGGATCCATTAGTAGGACAAAAAAAGTTCAAATGTTTGTAGAGTCTATGGTGTCATCAATCCCTAAACTTACAAAACTACTTATGACCTAGCTAATATTAAGGACGGCACAAATATCCATGCCCGACGGGGGATTCGAATCCCCGACCGTAGTGGCCGTGCAGACCGTGACTGGCGCGCCTCAGTCTCCTCGGCCACCGCAAATGTTCAAATGTTTGTTAAGCGTATGGGACTTAACTACGGGGTCATCAGTCCCTAAACTTACAAACTACTTATCAACTACCTTATACTAAGGACGCCACAAATATCCATGCCCGAGGGGGGATTCGAACCCCCGACCGTAGCGGCCGTGCAGACCGTGATGGAGCGCCTCAGTTCCCTCGGCCACCGCGGCCGGCGGTAGGACACATTCTTAGACATTAAGGAATCGTAAATTTAGCAGTGGAAGGAAGTGTGTGAGGGGACCAAGAGGTGAATATAGTAAGTAGAATCAAATGGATGTAGGTTGCAGTTCTTATGAGGAGATGAAGATGCTTGCTCAGGATAGAGTGGAGAGCTGTATCAAACCAGTCCCAGGACTGAAGAACACAACAACAACAGCAGTTGATGATATTACCACCACATTTCGCGAAACCCCCTCGTAACATACATTGTGTAAATGATGAGGCATTGGGGATCCCCAGCCTGACCCGTCGCAGTTTCAATTTTAGTTCCGCCGGCGCTTGCACAGGGTAACCCTCTTCCTAATGACGTGCACTCTGACAGGAGTTAAGACTCCGGAGCCGGGCCCTCCAGTCGGAACGAGACTAAACACAAACCAGAGCCGCCGGAACATCATAAACGCCGCCTCCTTTAACGTTTCCAAGGGCGCCTTCCGAGAGCCGGAAGAATTTACTGCGGACGAGCAGGCAGCGGCAACGACCGGCCCGGCCCGAACACAAAGAACAGGCGGTGTGGGTCGGCCACGCCCAGGGCCGCGCTAGGCGCACAGTAGATGCGGACGCCACAAAACACAGCCGCAGGCATTTTAATGAGCGACTCGATGCGCGTGCGCGCCCACGCCCGCCACAGACGCCCCATTCACTTCACCTCGGCTAGAAATTTTTAATGAGTCTGCACAACGTTACCACACTTCTCCGCTGTCTTGCTCTGCTCGCTGCCGTATTATTTACCAATCTGTACAGTTCTCGTTAAAAAAGTAAAAAGTAAATTAAAAAAATAAAAATATACCGCGTCCTAGTAATTGCGAACGTTTCCAACATTTCGATAACACGCAGCAGTGAGATTCCTCCCAAAACTGATTATTTGCGAAAGGGCAAAAGAGCACTTTCCTACACAATTAATACCTGAAATACAGGATGGTCGAAAATTTCCGTTACAAACTTCTAGGACTGGTAGAGGGTAGTGATTACATGTTGTTGTTGTTGTTGTTGTTGTCTTCAGTCCGCAGACTAGTTTGATCGCCGCGGTGGAGTAGCCGAGCGGTCTAAAGCTTCTCTCTGCGGAGCGCGCGGTTGCTCGACGTGGAGGTTCGAGTCCTCCCTGGGGCATGAGTGTGTGTGTTTGTCCTTAGGTTAGTTTACCTAGGTTTAAGTAGTTTGTAAGCTACGGACTGATGACAACGCAGTTTGGTCCGATAGATTTACAAACATTTCAACATTTGAAAATGTTCAAATGTTTGTAAAGCTTATGGGACTCAACTACGGGGTCATCAGTCCCTAAACTTACAAACTACTTATGAACTACTTACGAATTAGGACGGCACAAATGTCCGAGGGGGAATTCGAACCCCCGACCGTAGTGGCCGTGCAGACCGTGACTGAAGCGCCTCAGTCCCCTCGGCCACCGCTGCCGGCTGAACATTTGAACTGGTTTGATGCAGCTCTGCCGGCCGCGGTGGCCGAGGGGACTGAGGCGCTCCAGTCACGGTCTGTACGGCCACTACGGTCGGGGGTTCGAATCCCCCCTTGGAGATGGATATTTGTGCCGTCCTTAGTATAAGGTAGTTGATAAGTAGTTTGTAAGTTTAGGGACTGATGACCCCGTAGTTAAGTCCCATAAGCTTAACAAACATTTGAACATTTTTGATGCAGCTCTCCACGCTCCCCTGTCGTCTGCAAGTCCCTTCATCTGAGAATACGTTCGGCAACCTACATCCATTTGAATCTGCTTATTATATTCGTCCATCGGTCTCTCTCTACGATTTTTACCCCACACGCTTCCTTCTAATGCTAAGTTGACAATTCCTTGATGTCTCAGAATGTGTCCAACCATTCTGTCCCCTCTCTTAGTCAGGATATGCCAGAAACTCCTTTTCTCCACGATTCGGTTAAGCACCTCCTCATTAGTTATGTGATCTACCCATCTAATTTTCATCATTTGTCTGTAGTACCACACTTCAAAAGCTTCTATCACCTTTTTATCTGAACTCCTTATCGTCCACGTTTCACTACCATACAATGCTACACACGAGACAAATGCTTTCAGAAAGGACTTCCTAACATTTAAATTAATACTGGATGTTATCTAGTTTCGCTTCTTTAGAAACGCTTTTCTTCCCAAAGCCATTCTGCATTTTATATCTTCCTTACTTCGGCCATCATAAGTTATCTTGCAACCCAAATAACTAAATTCATCTACTACTTTTATTGTCTCATTACCTAATCTGATTCCTTCTGCATCGCCTGATTTTCTGACACTGCATTCCATTACCTTCGTTTTACTCTTGTCAGTGTTCACATATGAGTACATAACATTTTGAATAGGAGCCCATGTCCGGAAACGAATCGATTCCGTTCTACGATAGTTTCGGTTCAGATGTGTAACTCGTCGACGTCTGCTTAGGGACAGAAAAACGTCTCAGAGTTCCCTGTACTGGTATGCAACAGGGCAGACATGATGACGTGTACTACGTCGAACGATCGCCGGATTTAACCCCTATGGTCTACTTCTTGTGGGGTCGTGTGAAGAGCCAAATTTATGAGACACACCTAGAGACAGAGGAAGATCTGCTGGCACGAGTTCTGGCCGCTGCACAACGCAATGAAGAGACACCAGGTGGGATGGAGAGAGTGTACCAGAACATGCTTCTGAGGTACAACGTGTGTAACGACGTTGGTGGTCGCCACATCGAGTCGCTGTTGTAATGCATCAGTACGTTGCGGCTGGTGCGGCAGATGCTGGGTACTTGTTGCTGTCGACTAATGTAAACCATAAGGTGTAATTTGTAATGAAAATGCGTAAGTAATAACGGAACGATTCAGTATTATTTTAAGGTATAATTTGTAATGAAAATGCGTAAGTAATAACGGAACGATTCAGTATTATTTTTAAAATGATTGCAACAGTTGTACCGGGTCACGCCTAATTACATTTCTCAAGTATGAGTGGATAATATAATCATCTGAATAAAACCGTGGTGGAACGTTTCCGTACATGGGTTCCTATTCTCACTATCCTCTACAAATCCTAGAAGTTTGTGAGGATAATTTCCGACCATCCTGTATAAGTATCCGAATACTGAAGTCTGAAGTCAGCAGGGGTAAAATACACAGAACGGAAGGTTATTTACAACTTTTACAATAACGAAAGGGACGCACTGGTGGAAACGGAGTAAGACAGGTGTGTAGCCTTTCACTAACCTAATTCAATTTTTAGATTGAGCAAGCTGTGAAAGAAACCAGACAGATACAGCGAAAAGAAATTAGAGTTCAGGGTGAACTAATAAAAACTTTGCTTATTGCTAATAACATCAACAAGAGCGAAACAAAGGTAATGGAATGCAGTCTTACGAACTCAGACGACGCTGAAGGAATTAGATTAGGTATCGAAACAATAAAGGTGGTAGATAAGTTTTGTTACTTGGGTAGTATGACGGTCGCAGGACAGAGACTTAAGAAGTATGTAAGCCTAGGGACTGGTAACCATAGAAGATAAGTCCCATAGATTTACCAACATTTAAACATTTGTTATGTACAAAATAGGCTACATTTGAGAAGAAGACGCGAACTAAGGAAAACTAAAGTTCGTCGCATTCTCCGACCTCGAGTAGCATAATGCGGCAAAAGCAACTGCGACTTAAACCCTGCTTTGCGACACATTCGAATCCTACCATCAGCTCTCCCCGAATCAATTTGGGAGTCATCTGAAAAAGCGACAGTTTTCTAATCGTCTAGACTCTTGAAACCAACTGATGAGGTCACGAGCCCAGTAGATGCTCTGCAGGTAGTTTTATGTTGGGATAGGAATTAGGGTGGATGGTATGCTGCCCTTGCCCATTCTGAGGTAAACTGCTCTACACCGACCTAACGAGTACGTTCACGGTACGTCCCACATCGATTCCTGCGACTACTTCAACCAGTGTGGCTTGTCTCTCAGCACTGACAGCTCTACTCAAACGCCGTTGCTCTCGCTCGTTAAGTGCGTGCGACCGGCTTCTGCGTAGTCCGTAATGAGTGGTAATGCCTGTAGTTTTGGTATTCTCGGCACACTGTTGACTCTGAAGGGCTAGGAATATGGAATACCCTAATGATTTCTGAAATGGAATGTCCCACGCATGTGGTTTCAACTACAACTCTGCTTTCAACTCCAGTTGTGCGGTCATAATCACATCGAAAACTACTTCCCATGTATCGCCGAAGTACAATTGACGGTTCCGCGAATATCTTGTATAGGCGGCAATTGAGCCCTCTCTACCTCGTCACCTTTGTCGCCTCAGTGTTTTAAGAAGTTACACAGACATCCGACCTTGTCTTCTGAATGCCTCACTTTCTTGACAGGATGTTTTTATTGAAGATTTTTTCCCTTTCTATTAAAGGATATACAGATGCGGGCTGGTGGTTATCCATAGGTTTGTCCTGGACAACAGTCTGTCACGATACATCAGCCGTTTCTCGGCAGATCTCCGTTGCCGCCAATCGAGAGACAACAACATTTATGTTATATGCTTTCCGGGTGTAACAAGATTGTGACCACTTACACAATTCTTCTTTGTGTACATCTGATGTCTCCTGTGACAGCTCACCCGCTCAAGCAGCATTGAGTCATGTGCCGTGCGAGTATTACCTACTGAAAGTCTTTTCTAGACCATTTGGTTCTGCCAGTATTCTGAATTACTCTCATTCGAATTTCGTGTTTGATGAAAATACTAACATTGCCGAGAGTGTTCTGATAAAACAATGCCGCCGCTAGTAGTATTATCAGGATATTAGGAACAAATTCATTGTTAGTCAGGAGCTCTGGTTAATGTGCTCCGATCCTAATTACAAAAGAAGAAGACATTACCTTGCAAATGTGTGTCTTTATACGATAATTAGTAATAGCCCAAACTTAATAGTTCCCCATTTAATTACTTGGTGATTGCAAATATATCTACTTTTTCCTTGCATATAACAATTTTGGGGGGGGGGGGGGCGGGGGTGAGAGGGGGGTGAAATATGCATAGTGCATGTATAGGGTATTTTTAGCTTAAATGCTATTTTCAACTTAAATGCATGTTTTAAGTGTTAGCAGTAGACACCTCCGTTTCTCAATTACTATTAGTCGCAAAGCTTCCAGAGTAGAGGACGCTAAGTAAAGATGGCTTATTTTCAGATCTTTTTGTTCTTCTGGTTCTTTTTATTTGTCCCCCAGTTTTTCATTGCTTGCGAGAATTTAGCTCTTCTTTGTTCGCTCCATTTTGTTCCAGTTCTTCGGTTTTTTGTCTCTGGTTTATCTTCCCATTTTTCTACTTTTATTAAAATTCTTCCTTGCGTCTATTTCTTCTTTGTTGGTTTTGGATGATTCCAAATCTTTTTTAACGTTTGTGATCAATTCTCCTTCATCAGCAAGGAAAGCTGGAAACTACGTACTTTACTTTTCGTTTTGTTAGTCTATGTTCGGGAAGCCTCATAGAATTTGAGGTGTCTTTTCTTTATGTCTGTTTCTATGTTAGAATATTCTTTAATTTTGGATGTTTTCTGTAGTCTACATCCATTCTCGATCCATCTTGGTCCCAAAATTTTCCCTAATTATTTTTCTTTCTTCATTATTTAGATTTTCTATGTCAGTTTTCATGTTTAAATCCAAGTTTTCGCTATCATATGACATTGATGGTTAATTACTGTTTTAGTGTGTAATTTTGACATTTAAAGATATGCATTTTTTATTATAGAGGTTTTGTACTAATCCTAAACCTTTACGAGCTTTTTTCTTCTTTCTTGTTGTGCATATTTTTCAAAGATAATATTATCTTATATGTGACATGGAGTAGAGAAATTCCTCTGTAATAATTCACATTGTTTGTCCCCTTTTTCTATGTAATGGGCGAATTTCTTGTATTTCATCTTCTCCTTGTTATTATTGTTATTGTTATTCTTTTTCGTCAGAAAACAGAACTGTAGACAGAAAAGGAAGTGGAGGAAAACAGAAATAAAATATTAAATTTGTCTCAATAAGATTGAAGGAGGTAAAGTAATCATCAATCTGAACCAACTTAAAACTCGATGTTTGTCACATCAACAACGTTGCCAGAGGTGAAAGAAGTGAAAAGTCTTGGGATTGACGGCGGATTGAGTCCACAACCTAGGATTCGTCGTCCGGCACTTTACCACTTACTTTTTCCCCCTCCCATCTCACCTTAAATCCCAGTTCACTTCTTCCTAGCTTTTGTTCTGTTGTTTTCGTATTGTTGAGGTGCATATCGAAAATGTGTGCCTTCTCGTAGAATGTGGAGCTGTTTCCAGTCTTCTTACAACTCTAGTCTTCTGGTTTAGATTTCTATTACTCCACAGCCTTTTTGGCTGTCATGCTCTGTATTTGGCCTGTCCATTGTTTCTTAGCCAGCCTCTCATAACTCTTACTTCGCTAGCCTATAATTTTGTTTTATTTCTTCTGTAAAGAAGTGTCCACAACGTATGACGTAAACTGACATAAAGTTAATTGTTTTTCGCTGAGAAAGAAATATCTTATCATTTTGAGACACCAAATTTACTTTTCCACAATTTTAGCACCAGTTCTCTGCAGAGCTTGTGTGATGCAAAGATTTATTTACACAACTAGTAACTTGAAGGTTAGTAAATAGGGCAAGCCTTTGATTTCGCGGCGGAGTATATGTAACTGCAAAGCAGTCTTTTAGCATTTGAACGAACCTCATAAGCTATTCTTCTGTGTAGCGCTGCCCCTCTATGGCCAAAAATCCATTCGTACTGAATGTCATTATTATTATTTCTGTTTGTTTGGTCTTCCTTTTCATTTTCCCTTCGAGATTGTCCTTTCTAGTACTGCATTACCATATTCCAAGCTTAAAGCTGCTGGCCAATTTAGCACACACCCGCTAACGTAGGGTGGACAGGTGGTCTCTGTTACCGTCACCCCAGATGCGTAATGCGTGTGTGGGCCTCTGGCGCAATTAACACGCGCATCGCTGTTCCTGTCTCGTTTAAGCGCCCTGAGTGCTGGCATCTGGAGTATTAAGGGTGTGAAAAAGCAGTGGATGAAGCAAGGAAATGGCGCCCAAGTGAAGATGGGCCACCTGGTGGGAGATTTCTGTTCTTGACTACCACGGCAATACGGCGGCTGAGAGGTTTGAATAACTCAGTGTATGTTGGATCGAAGCATTTTGCTTGTATATTTTTCTTGTGTCATCTGTATTCAAATGAAAACCTTGATATTTTCCTGTTATAGCTATGTTTCCGAACCCAAATTGAGTAGTTCCGTGTCACATTAAAAAAAGTAAGCTGACACTATCTTGCAGGAGATTTATTATGGTTAGACGTGGCCCAAGTTCGGATACTATTAAAGATTTCTTCTTTATAAGAGCAAGCTGTTATCTTAATATTTTTGATAAAACTGCAAATCTCACTAAGTTTCAAATTACAGATTTAAAGTGACTGAAAATGCCAATTTGGTAATGTAGTACTAAGTACAACAATACATACTATTGTCATAAGTGTGAAAGGAGTTTTCACGCTGATATTCATAACCGATTTTAATGAAACTGAGCATGGACATTGCTTCAACACTGAGAAAGATCATTAGCTGCTCTAGGAACTGTGTTGTTTTCAAATGTTTGTTAAGCTTACCGGTCTTAACTGCGGGGTAAACTTAAAAGCTACTTATGAACTAACTTATACTAAAGGCAACACAAACATCCTTGCCCGAGGGAGGATTCGGACTTCCACGCGAGAGGCCACGCAATTCGAAACGTGGCGCTTCACACTGTTCGGCTACTCCCGCGCGACGTTATTAATATTAACTTTAAGTGGCGTCGAAAGTGTCGTGAATGGCTTCGAGAAAAGGATGGTATGGCTGTAAGCTGGACTTGGCGGGGGTACTGACGGGCTCGCTGTGTGGTCCTCGAGTCAAGCGATCTCCCGCTGTGAGGGTTGGCGACAGCCTGGCGTTGTCGTCCCGCTCTTGTGTTTTTCACAGCGGTCGTGGTGGGAGCCTGGCGCCGCAGCCAGGGTCACGGTACCTCGTGAGCCACAAACTGACAAACAGATGAAGTCCTGCTGCCACAGTTGTCTGTAGCGCGACCCCGTGATTATTTTGCAAACTTTCAGAGGCAGAAGAAAACTGTGATGGTATCAGACTGAGATAACAGAACCAAGTCCAGAACCGACGAATGGGAAAGTTACAAGCTAAACTCACTCTGATACCTATGAGTGCAATACTCGCATCGGCACAGTTGTTGCCAAGATTGTACGGCACGCAGCCCCTACGTAAAATCCCCATCCCACACCCCGCACATTTAGCGGCTAGTTGGCGCAGTCTACATCTATATCTACATCCCTACTCCGCAAGCCAACTCACGGTGTGTGGCGGAGGGTACATTGCGTACCGTACCATTGTCACTTCCTCTTACTTCAGTCGCGGACGGAACGCGGGAAAAATGACTTCCTGTATACCTTCGTATGGGCCCTAAGGGGGCGTTTATTAATTACGTGAGATGATTTCGGCGTTTTTACGAACCCCCTTGTGAGATATCGTGAGGATTTGCTCGACCCCTTCCCCCCTCCTCCGCCAACACCTAAGATGAGGGTCTTCAAAATGCGTATTTTAGTGTAAATACGTTAATCTGCGTTCGATTACGTTCGATTTATTAAAAAAAAAAAAAAAATTATTTGCTTTGCTTTATAGGTAAGGTCCGCCTTGAGCAAACACAAATGTTTCGCTGGCGTTGGAGCATCATCAATTGGATGTTTAATTCATACTATCTGTCAACCACAAACAGATATTTTAAAATTATTTCAATATAACTTCCAGGCTAATGTAGGCCTACAATAAATCATTTAGTTTTCGTAAACAAACACGTCTTGTTGTTTGCAGATGACAGGCTGTCAAAACTTGTCATTGCACATGCAAATCCTGAGAATGACACAATGTAAGTACCTGGAATAAATTACGCCTAAAACATCTAACGAAATTGACAAACCAAAGAACTTGTCCAAACGACTGTAAAACCAAAATATGTAACATGTTATTATAGAAAACTAGCTTAAATCCGCGGCTCCGATCGCGTGTTGGTTGATTATGATAGATAATGCGGGAAACGTCACATCGATTATTTAAGAGATATATATTAAAAGAAATTTCTTTTTTACTGCTTTATTGATTTATTCTTATATTTTCTTATTCGTATGCTTATCGTTACAGAGAAAGAGATGAACTAGAGCTCTGCATTTCGATGAAAATAACCGCTCGAGCGTTTCCCGTTTCGTGCCGCTGCTCGACGGCTGGGGTAGGCGCACGCTGCGGCACGGCTGCGGCCGTCTAATGCCCCGTGTGGCCGGTCGCCCTCCGCCTCTCGGTTACCGGCGGAAGTGTCGAGCGCTGCCGGGCGCTCGAGCGCACTCATAGTCTCGGCCGGTGACAGCGCAACCGCCGCGCGCTCAACACTGTGGAATCGCATTAGAAACCGACCTGGCTTTGAGCAGCGCAGACAGCGTTATGGATAAAAAAACTATAGGTCGTAAAGGATCCAGTCATGAAACAAAAAGAAGTATTGTGGAGACAATTAGGAGCGGCTCGTTAGTCCTGAAGAAGAAAGACATGTCAGAAGAAGAGTCGTAAAGTGAAGTTTGGAAATCTTTTGCACTTATAGTGGATCCTGTCACACAGGTTTCTGAAGGTTTCGTGCAATGTACCACATGCGATACTATACTTTCGTACCAGTCAAGCACAACAGGTATGATTCGACACTGCAAAAGTAAATGCGGAGCAGAATTACACCGACCACTTGCAGTACCAAGTAGCACAAAGAAAGGTCTTGTTGATAGGTTGGTCGATATGGGCGGAATAGATTTGCTACCATTAAATACTTGCAGGAAGATTGTCTTCAAGTATTATTCGCAGGAGCTCATCAATGTTTGCGCCACGTATGGCAAAGTCAATATAGAAGATGTTCTTCCGCCCCCTACCACTGTATCGCGACATATTAAAGAAAAAGCCGACAAAATACAGGTGACAATGGTGCCCAAGCTAATATGTACTTTAAAGAACAAAATGTGCTCTTTAAACGCTGATCTGTGGTCTGATAACTACAAGGAGATACGCTGCACATAACGCACGATTAGACTACTGTATTACCGTTTGTTTACCAAAAGGAACGAAATACTATATACAGAAATTACAGTTTTTAACGTTGCAGTTACTGGAAGACATGATCGCCTCAATGGTGGCAACTCCAGTAGTTTGCAAAATATTTAAAAATTTTCTTCTTGAGACAGGTCTTGTTGAATTTTATACTTTCTATGAGTTTTCCCATTTTTATTTTAAGTTGTATGTATTCCAGAAAATTCCCCATGTTATATACAAAATGGGGAATTTTCTGGAATACATACGACTTGCCGGCCGCGGTGGCCGAGGAGACTGAGGCGCTCCAGTCACGGTCTGCACGGCCACTACGGTCGGGGGTTCGAATACCCCCTCGGGCATGGATATTTGTGCCGTCCTTAGGATTAGCTAGTTCATAAGTAGTTTGTAAGTTTAGGGACAGATGACCCCGTAGTCCCATAGACTTTACAAACATTTGAACATTTTTACATACGACTTAAAACAAAAATGGTAAAACTCATAGATAGTATATTTAAAAATGTTTAATGTTTATAAAGTTCATGGGACTTAACTGCGGAATCATCATTCCCTGAATTTACAACTATCAAACATCAAATGTGACATATACAGTTGTAGTAGTTGGGTTATAGAACTGATATTAAACAACGAAAGATATTTGTAAAAGAAATAAGTAAGTTGTTAATATGAAGCGGTGGTCTCTCATCTCTGAGATACATTAATGACTTGCCATTCTACATTGATGAAGATTAGTTCTTTTTGCTGATGATACAAGTATAGTAATCACATCCAAAAAACGAGAACTAACTGATGTAATCGTTATTTACATCAGTCTTTCACAAAATTATTAAGGCAAACGGACTTTCATTTAAAGGTAAAGCAGTCAACAATCCGAAGATTGGTTTGAACACCACAGTGCTTTACTAGGCATGGTCCTGTTCGGAGGTGGTATGCCGTTGCCTTCCTCCGACCTTCGAACTGACTTACCCAGCCAGTTATAGGGGGACCTACAGTTTAACGTGGGTTCCGAACCACGGTGCTACTCCGTATTTTTCACATGAGCAATACTGCCAGAGGTGAAAGAAGTGGAAAGTGACAGATAAAAATCCTAGGACCTTGTGGGGATCGAACCCGGGACCTTCGGATTTGTAGTCTAGCACTCTACCACTGTGCAACGGATTTACTCTTGATAAAACACAACATATACAGTTCCATACAGTAAATGGCACAATTCCAGTAATAAATATAGACTTTCAACAGAAGTCTGTAGCTAAGGTTTTTCGAAATTATTCGTTCGTTTTGAACGGAAACCAGAGTTTTTTCAAAATTTTTAGATATGTGAATTAATGAGAGATTAAACTTGAAGCAACACATTGATTGTCTGCTAAAACGTTTGGGTTCAGATACGTATGCTGTTAGGGTTTTAGCAAATTTTGGCGACAAGAATCTCAGTAAAACAGTTTACTGCACCTATTTTCATTTACTGCTTTCTTATGGCATCATAGTCTGAGGTAATTCACTATTGAGTAAAAAAGTATTCATTGCACAGAATCATGTAATCAGATCGTTCTGGAGACATCTATTTAAGGATTTAGGTATTCTCACAGTTACTTCAGAGTATATATAAATTCACTTATGAAATTTGTTGTTAATTGTCCAACCCAGTTCACACACATGTTCACGTGTTTGTAAATCTATCGGACTATACTGCTTGGTTATTAGTCCGTAGCTTGCAAACAATTTAAACTAAGGTAAACTAACCTAAGGATAACACAGATGGCGAACGGCCGTGCGCATCCCGCATGGCTAATCCGCCGCGGACAAACCCAGTTGAAAAGTAATAGCAGTGTGTATAGGTATAACACCAGGAGAAAGGATGATATTACTATGCAGGGTTAAATCTCACTTTGGCACAGAAAGGGGTGAATTATGCTGCCGCAAAAAGTCTTCGGTCACCTACGAAACAGCATCAAAACCTGACAGATAGCTAACTAGCATTTAAAAATTTATTAAAAGAATACCTGAATGACAACTTCTACTCAATGGATGAATTTTAGATATAAATTAGTAAAACTAAAAATAAAAACTAATAATAAAAATAAAAATAAAAAGAATACAAAATATATTTGTGTCATATAACATTTTGTGTAAGGTAATATCTTGTACAGACACCTTTTATTACACTAACAAGTTACACATTATTACGAAGAATCGTATTCATGATCTATGGAAGAAGTATTAATGTAAGCAGTCTGACGAAGTGCAGCTCGCTGGCGCTGAGTGCGCCGGTTACCGGCGACCGACCGAGCGTTCGGCGCACTCGGCCGAGCGCTGGCGATCGGCTGCCCGCAACCGGTTAAAGAGGACGCTCGGCCGCACACTCCCGAGAGCCAGAGGGGCGAGCGGGACTCGCCGGTAAAAATCGGACATAATGCAGACCTCTAAGATGAACACATTGTAGCACGCATAAACCAAAGATATGGTCTTTAGCATCACGTTTCGCTGTATGTATCCTCCTTGCTATAGAATCGCAAACGTTATCGTTGGCCTTCAGTCCGAATTTTTTTATCATTTGACGACTTTCAACCACCATATCTTCCACCCCCTTATAGCTATCGGCATGGAACTGCTATCGTGTACAACAGGAGACTTCGGACAACAATTAAACACAGTCCATTCGTTTGCGTTCTGTAGTTTTCGCTGCAGAGCGAAATATTAACACACACACACGTAGAATTTTATATACACCGATAACTTTCCATCCCAATATACTCTACCCTTTCACCATTATCAACCCTCAAGCAACAATGCAACCAATAAAACCATTTTCAAAGAGAAAATATAATTTTCAAAGAGTAATTATTGTTCCGCATTTCGCGTTATATTCTTCGAAATACTAAATATCTATCAGATCGCTATAAAACAGCGCCTAAAACTTTCCTCAGGTATAGATTAGTAACTCTACAAATATTTAAGTCTCTGCGTCTTGTTGTTCGTACGTCGTAATCGTACATCGAACAGACATTCAAATTAATATATATATAGATAAATAGCTAAGTGATCGCCATCAAACCGTGCCTAAAGCCTTCCCCGGGTAGACAGTAGTAACTGTACTAATTTTTAGCTCTTTATGTCTGCCGGCCGCGGGGGCCGAGGGGACTAAGGCGCTTCAGTCTCGGTCTGCACGGCCACTACGGTCGGGGGTTCGAATCCCCCCTCGGGCATGGATATTTGTGCCGTCCTTAGTTGTAGGTAGTTGATAAGTAGTTTGTAAGTTTAGGGACTGATGACCCCGTAGTTAAGTCCCTTCAGCTTAACAAACATTTGAACATTTTTCTCTTTATGTCTTGTGGTTCAGACGTCATAAACATACACAAACAGACATTCACATTTATAGATTTAAATAAACACCAGAAACCCACGGAAGATGGCACAAGTGCCGAAACTAGTTTGGGTATTTAAACAAAAAAGTGCCTTGCATAAGGCGGAATCAACCACAAATCTAATACTGGAAGCAAGGAAAACACACGAGCTGCACCATCACAAGAGCAGTTGTACCGTGTTTTCTGACAGCACTGTGTCACAGTGCAGATGTATATTTATTCTGCGCGAGCGAGTTTTCCCGGGACCGACCGCGTGTCGGCAAAGTGCGCGAGGTCGCGGCCGGGGCCGGGGCGACGCCGGCGATATTCGATCGGAGGGCCCCGCGAGCGCCACCTCTTAAGAGGCCGCCCTGCGCCCTGCCGCCCCGGGCTAAAGAAAACATCCATTCAGGCCCAGGGTGGCGCGGCGGCGTGCAACAACACCGCCACTCTCCCCTCCCCTCCCCTCCCCCTGCAGCCGTCGCGCCGTTGCCGCGGCCGCTTGCTCCCTTTTATCGCAGTCCTGGCGCGCGGTCCGCGAGCAGCGTGGGCCGTGGAGGCCCGCGGCAGCCGGCGCTGGTGCTTTGTGCGTGCGCGGGGCCGCCATTGTGGCGGCGACAGGAATCTGGGCCCCGCATCCTCCGGTTTCAAGGTCCAGCCGGTGCGAGCCCGCAACGCCCGGGGGGCGCATGCGCCGTGCGGGACACCCGCCGAATCCCAAAGACGTGCGCTTAAGGCGCGTTCACACGAGTCAAGTTTAGTTAACCGATTTTACTTGATCAACAAAAGCTGAATGAAAAACGTGGTCTGAACCTTCGTTTCAATAGAGTTGATCAACTTTTTAGTGGATCAAGAAGAGATTGACCGAGTCAAACTTTTCCATTCAAGAGGTGATTCAGTTTTGAGTTAAACCACGTAGTTACACGTGTAAACCCGCTAGATGTTTTAAAACTAAACATTACAGATTGTGTGTCGCTCTTTTCCATATTGTGTTTTCAGATATCTCCGAAAATGAGTGTCGAGTGGTCAGAAAGCGTGTTGATAAACGGTTTAGAACTGTACGATAAGCACAAATGCCTGTGAAATCACCGTATGGTTACTTACAAAAATAATTATGTGCGGGAAAATGTTTTGTAAGGTATCGTAAAAGAAATGGACAGTACCGGTTTAACAACGGACCACGTAAAAAAAAAAAAAAAAAAATAGTAACAATCAGAACAATGAACAAAAAGGAACATGCGTTAGTGTCCAAATAAAATAAAATAAAAATTTAAAAAAGTGGAACAGGTACGACGCTTTCGCCCTTTGCTTAATAAAATTGTTTTCAACTTTACTTGTAGCATAACTGTTAGAGTAGGCAGCACTTACCGCACCTTTAATTTTAAAGCCATTTTTACTGAATTGATCGATTTCAGTTGAAACGTGTGAAGGAAAACTGGTTCAAGTCGCTTTCAGCTTTTGTGGTCAAGTAAACCAGTTCACCTAAACTTGACTCGTGTGAACGCACCTTTATATCCCGAGCAACCAGTTTACATTTCCTAGAGTGGCTAAGTCACAGGCTACGTCGCTCCTTGTGGCAACCGACAGTAACTCGGCCGCCATGTTTGTTCAAAATGTTCAAATGTTTCTTAAGCTTACGGTATTGAACTGCGGGGTCATCAGCCCCTAAACTTACAAAATACTTATTGTTGTTATGGTCTTCAGTCCGGAGACTGGTTTGATGCAGCTCTCCACCCTACTCTATCCTGAGCAAGCCTTTTCATCTCCTCATAAGAACGGCAACCCACATCCACTTGAATCTGCTTACTATACGCGTCTCTTGGTCTCCC
This sequence comes from Locusta migratoria, assembly GCA_026315105.1. Classification (NCBI taxonomy): domain Eukaryota; kingdom Metazoa; phylum Arthropoda; class Insecta; order Orthoptera; family Acrididae; genus Locusta; species Locusta migratoria. Next base: position 261,321,048 of record CM048749.1, on the reverse strand, counting down.
TCTGCGATTTTTACCCCACACACTCCCCTCCAATGCTAAATTTACGATTCCCCGATATCTAAGAATGTGTCCTACCAAGCGATCCCTTCTTTTAGTCAGGGTATGCCAAAAATTCCTTTTCTCGCCATGTCTGTTCAGTATCTCTTCATTAGTTATGCGATCTACCCACCTTATCTTCAGCATTCTTCTGTAGCACCACATTTCAAAAGCCTCTATTCTCTTCCTGTCCGCACTGCTTATCGTCCATGTTTCACTCCCGTTCACCCAACATTCCACACAAATGCCTTCAGAAAAGACTTCCTTGCCCTTAAATTAATATTCGATGTTAGCAAATTTCTCTTTTTTCAAAAATGCTTTTCTTCCCATTACCATTCTGCATTTTATATCCTCTGTACTGCGACCATCGCATGTTATTTTACTACCCAAGTAACAAAACTCATCTACCACCTTCATTGTTTCGTTACCTTATCTAATTTTTTCAGCATCGCCCGACTTTCTAAGACCGCATTCCATTATTTTTGTTTTGCTCTTGTTATACTTATGAACTAGCTAATACTAAGGACGGCACAAATTTCCATGCCCGAGGCGGGATTCGAACCCTCGACCGTAGTGGCCGTGCAGATCGTGACTGGATCGCCGCAGTCTCCTCGGCCACCACGGCCGGCTTCAGTTATCAGATAATTTACAAAAACGCCCGGGAATCGATGCCAGAACGATGTATGTCGCTCCGTACCTGTGTTAATTACTTGTAAAATGTCTTTTTATGCAATTATCCTCGTCTGCAGAAAACTGGTTTTTGAGGCTAATTGTACTCTGAATTACATAATTGCCGCTGCAGTTACAGCATGTTTACTTCTCTCTGTTCAGGTATCGCCTCTTAAAATGGCATTAATTTACGTCCAATTTGCGAGTAACAACTTCTCATGTGTGTAGGAATATTGTTTTGAATCGTCTTGAAATGTTGTCTGCTCCGAAAAGTTTAGTCATATCAGGACTGGGATGATGGTGCTTGTTGCTGTCAGTGTGGACATAAATTAGCGATAGCTACCGCTTTTTCTTCCTTTTTTCCTTTAAGATAAAGGTGTTACGACCTATTAGAAGTAAATCAAATGCAAATTCAAGAGGGGACTGACACTGCAAACGACGCCCTTTCACTAAGAAAAGTATGGCGGACGGAATTCAACTTCTTTCAAACATGGCGGACCTATAGCTATGAAATTTAAACTCTTTGATCACAAGCGAAAAAATCTTTCACAGAGATACTACCTGTTACCACTAGGCAAAGATCTAAAACGTTCATGCAGTACAGATATAGAGATGCCAGCTCACGACGCTGTTCTGAGTATTCTGTATACGTAAATCTTTCTGTTTTCGATCTGTTTTCTCTTATTTTATTTTATTATCAGGTCTCCCTATATAGCTGGGTGCTAAAAATATATGTTCGCATTCGGAAGAGAAAGCTGGTGAAGGAAATTTCGCAAATAGATCTCGCCGCAAAACATGACGTCTTTATTTTAATGATTTCCACCCCAACTCGTTCATCATTTCCGTGACACTCTCTCCCCTATATCGCAATAATAGAAAACGAGCTGCCTTTCTCTGAACGTTCTCTAAATTGTCCGTCAGTCCCACCTGGTGTGGATCCTGCAATTCTCAGCAATACACAAGAATAGGACGCACAAGTGTAATGCATACAGTTTCTTTAGTAAAACTGTTGCATCTTCCAAGTGTTCTGCCAATTACACGGTCTTTACTTTGCCTACCCTACAGGAATTTCTATGTGTTCTTTCCAATTTTGGTTGTTCGTAATTGTTATTATTAGGTACTTAGATGAATTGATGCCCAGTAGATTTGACTGATTTATTGTGTAACTGAAGTATAACAGATTTCTTTTAGTGTTCATATGGATGAACTCACACTTATCCTTATTAAGAGTCAACTGCAAATTTTTGCACCATGCCGATGTCTTATCTAAATCATTTTGCAGTTGCTTTTGATCTTCTGGTGACTTTACTAAACGATAAATGACAGCATTATCCATGAACAGTCTAAAAGAGCTATTCAGTCTCCTAAATCGTTTAAAAAATAAGGTACAGTAGGGGCCCTATAACATTTCCCTGAGGAACGCCTGTTTTCACATATGTTCTACTCGATGACTTATCGCCAATTGCAACGTACTGTGTCTTCACTGACAGGACATGACGAATCCAATCGCACAGCAGTTACGATATTCCATAGGCACGCAATTTGATTAAAAGACGCTTATGAGGTACAGTGTCAAAAGCCTTACGGAAATCTATTTGACATCGCTTGTAGATAGCACTCATCACATCAGGTGAGTAAAGAGATAGCTGTGTTTCACAAGTAGCTACTTTCTGAGTCCTTGTTGACTGTGGGTCAATAGGTCGTTCTCTTCAAGGTATTTAATAATATATGAGGAATGTTTGTTAAGTGATAAAACTTGCTTTCATACGCCAGGGTTATCTACTTCGAATTACTCATGCTGGCAGCTGTCTTTGATACCAATTCTAGAGTATTTGCTTAGTCTTCTGCAGTGAAAGAATTTCAGAAAGCTGTGTTAGGCAATTCTGCTTTAGCAGAAATGCCATCAGTAGCCATGTTTTGCCGCTAGTATACATACAACTAAAATTTTTTTCGGGTTCTCTACCAAATTACGTGACAGGTTTTCGTTGTGGTAACTATGGTAAGTGACACACTTTAAAGATGTCTGCTTCTTTTGCCGCATTCTCCGTTACGGAGATGGTTTTCCCCCTTCTTGTTAAATATCTACCAGCGTTCCAGCCCTCAAACTTCACGTTAGACGTCAACAAATCTTAAACGAAAATTTAAAATCGTGAAGTAAATTTAAGAATTCAGTAATGAAGTTGAACTACTATTTGGTCTGGCACTAATTTCATTATAGTTTGACTGAAATTTGACTTATTGTTAGTGCAGATTTGAATCAGTACTAAGAGCATTTGGAAGACTTGGCAGTGATTCAGCCTAAGTGATTCTACCATAGAATATACACGATGAATCACCTAACACTTGCACCGCAAATAATGCGGAGACGGAGAGTGCGATTGATGTGCGGTTTTCATAGAATGGATTGGTAGACAAGGACTCGTATTGTTAGCCAATAAACAGATTGTAAAAATACCTAGAAAGTGTATTTTTTACGCAGACATACAATTTTTCAAGTGGAACATTGGTTGTTTCTGTCATGCACTAGAATTTTTGACACCAGCTATGTACAAAGATTATTGGATGATATTTTTTCACCTTCAGTTTGGCAGGTACAAGCATTCAAAGTGTTGGGAGCGGAGCCTACGACAGCGTAGCTAACTGGTTGGTGGTCATGAGACAGTGGGCCGTGTCCCAGGGGCTAGCCACTCGGCCAGTCAGCTACGCTAATCGCAGACTCCGCCCCGAAACTTTGAACGGTTGTAGCTGCCAAACTAAACGTGATAAAAATGTTATTCAAAATCCTTTGTACACAGCTGGTGTAAAAAAATTCCAGTGCATGATAGAAACAACCAATGTTCCACTTTAAAAAAACTGTATGTTTGCATAAAAATACATTTTCTAAGTAATATTATAATGTGTTTGTTCGCTAAAAATACGAGACCCTGACTACCAATTCATTCTGTGAAAACCGCACATCAATCGCACTTTCCGTTTCCGCAATATTAGCGATGCAAGTGTTTGGTGATTCACCCTATATAAGTCTATGCTACAGCTTCAATTACACGTAATCAAGCGAAATTCAGCATCAGACTAAAAGATTAATTAGAAAGTTCCATGTCATCGAAACTATTGGCCGCAGTCCTATCGTAAGTTTACAGACCCTAAACTGAGAAAACTATGAATGAATACGTGTTAGTTGAATACCACTAAACGTCATCCTTATTTTGAGATTTGTTATTTCAGATTTCAAGATTTAACTGAGCTCAATAAATAATTGGTGTAAGATGCAATCACTGCGTGAATAACACATAAAATCTAATTTCTCATTAACAGCATAGTCATAGAATCGCTATGAGATTTTTCATCAATAGTAGTTGTAAACAACGGCTATATTGATTGACAGGAAGAGAATAATATTGTCCCAGGGTGCTCATGGTAAACTAACTTGAGTTTTAATCTGAAGATTGGCAAGTATCTACAACGAGAAGTATTTCAGTTACTATGTGCTTCAACTTGACATTATAGTGATAGCAAAAGGCTCTATGGAATGAGAGAATCATTAAATAGGAAGTCTCTGAAGACATATCTGATACACTGGACATCTTAGAAGACATAGGAGGGTAGACTGTCATCTTCGTTTGATTTGGATTTTTAGAACATGCCAAGTTAACTATCAAAAGCCGAAATAGCCTATACTGTGAACACAGAGCTTATACAGCAGAGTTCCTACAGTATCGTAGACAACAAAGCACATCTTATTGTCAACCATGTGTGACTTACGTATTCGCTGTAAACGTTCCTGGTCATAATATTATCACGTCAGCTGTTTATAAAACAAGATATGCAGATGAAATATTGTATAAAAGGGGACGACGATCGTGGACGGCAGGGATTATAACCCCGCTTTCCCGCTCATTTGACACCTACTTTTACTAAAAAAAAAAAAAAAAAAAAAAAAAAAAACCTTTAACTACTGGTTCATCAGTCCCTAAGCTTACAAACTACTTATGAACTAGCTAAGACTAAGAACGGCACAAATATCCATGCCCGAGGGGGGATTCGAACCCCCGACCGTAGTGGCCGTGCAGACCGTGACTGGAGCGCCTCAGTCCCCTCGGCCACCGCGGCCGGCTACTTTTACTCGGCCAGTACTTTGCTACGTTCGTAATAATAACTTAGTGCAGATCGGATGAAACCGGAATAAGTTTCCCAATTGCATATGTGTTCACGAGCTCGTTTGTCGCACTGCATAAAAGATTGCGTGCTGAAAAGGAACGTGCCATCTCAATCAACCGATGGCCATTTCAGGGGAGCTTAAGAAGAATCTGATGCTCCTCGTCTCTGGCTGTAAATAACCAAACTTTCGTTCGAAAACTTTCTGTAACCTAGTTCCGAGCAGCGTAAGATATTAATAGCCTGCTCTGCGCTGCGTCATCGCCCCCTCGCCATTAAGTTTGACGACAGGACGGAACCTTCTAGCTCCCCGCCCTCACCCTCCCTCGCCCTAGCTATTTCTCTCTCTTGTCCTCTTTCTATACATTAATTTCTCGCTACCATTCACCCGCTCTCTTTCAGGACTGGAGTGAACGAAGTAAGTTTTTGTTCAATTTCCCTTCAGGTAGGAGCACATCCTGCCCCTGTGTTTGCTGCGTTAAAGAAAACACGAAACGCCGTAATTGGATTAGGAGCGCCACTAGGGTTCCAAAGTTTGTCCATCCTCTCTCTCTCTCTGTCTCTCTCTCAATCTGTCTTTTCTATCCCTCTCTTTTTCTATCTTTACCTATCTCTCCTTCCCCCTCCTGTCTCTTGGACATGCAATCACGAAAGTTAATCTGATGTACAGGCAACTTCTCATTCTTTGGCCAGGATTTTAAAATAGAGTTCTTGATACCGTGAACACGGAACTCAGCGCTCGCGTACAGTGGGCGGAAACACCTCTCGTGCGTGTTGAGCTGACGCCGAGCCGTCAGATCTGCCCTGGCTTCCGGTTCCTAAGCGGCTGCCAAACAACAGAAACGTCGACACCGACGCACGATCCAAGTGCCTGCACGCATCACCCTTTTCACGCAATGTGCGTTTGCCTTGCTTATAGAACACAGCGGCGAAAGGCATGCAATATTCCGTTCTGCCGCGGCGGAATAGCCGTGCGCACTAAGGCGTCTTGCTGCGGTGCGTGCGACCGTTCGCCGTTGGAGGTTCGAGTCCTCCCTCGGGCATGGGTATGTTTTGTTTATAGGATAAGTTAGTTTCAGTATTTTGAATATAATAATTCTTGCTATTAGACCGCGTCATTTTTAAACACTTGCCGGCCGCGGTGGCCGAAGTGACTGAGGCGCTCCAGTCACGGTCAGCACGGCCACTACGGTCGGGGGTTCGAATCCCCCCTCGGGCATGGATATTTGTGCCGTCCTAGTTCGTAAGTAGTTCATAAGTAGTTTGTAAGTTTAGGGACTGATGACCCCGTAGTTAAGTCCCATAAGCTTAACAAACATTTGAACATTTTTAAACACTTAGCAAATCAATTGCCGACGTTTCGACCACTGTGCACTGGTTCTCTTCAGGGCGGGTAACTGTGGGATGCTGTTGAATGTACACCATTATATATTGTGAATATTTCGGTTGTCTAATACCGACGTCATACATTTAAGGTGGTGATTAGCTGGCAGTAGCGTATCAGCGGGCTCTTACGTTTGCTACCCTGTAAGTGATTGGTAGGCAAAATCTTACGTCTGTTTGGAAGGTAACAGTCAATCAGCAACTAGCATCAAGGGGGATGGTGTTTACCCGCTGCGAACGTTCAGGCCGCGCGTCAGTTCCACTGTGGCCACTGTTTATACTGCAGAACGCGGGACAAGTGGAGCCGCTGGCTGGCGCGCACACACGCGGTCCGCTCTGCAGGGATTGCCGGCAGCCAGGTTGAAGGTAACTTGTAGCTAACCTCAAGAAAAAAAGAAAAAAAGAAAAAAAAGTTCAAATGTTTGTTAAGCTTATGGGACTTAACTACGGGGTCATCAGCCCCTAAACTTACAAACTACTTATGAACTAGCTAATCCTAAGGACGGCACAAATATCCATTCCTAAGGGGATTCGAACCCTCGACCGTAGTGGCCGTGCAGACCGTGACTGGCATTCAGCAGCATCCAACAGTTAACCGCCCTGAAGAGGACTACTGGACAGTAGTCGAAACGTCGGCAATTCATTTGCTAAGTGTTTAAAAATGACGCGGCCTGATACCCAGAGTCGTTTTATTCAAAATGACACCGACCGTGAAAGGCTACGAAATTATGTTAGTTTAAGTAGTTTGTAAGTTTACGGACCGATGACCATTGCAGTTACTTCCCACAGCTTTACAAAAATTTGAATCTCATTCTGTTCTGCAAACTATGTGCGCGAGTTTGGAAAGAAATTGTGTACGTAGTTTTAAACTTCTACTGACCCTGTTACTCGTGGTCCGCAGTTTCAGTGACCTCAAGCATACAATAGAGGTTTACTCTCTTACGGAGCAAGCAGTATATAAAACAACAAGTGCCTTCGCAGTTTCCCTGGGTGACTGAATGAATGGCAGACTAAATCGTTAGACAACATTGCTGATAGCTGACAACAGTAATGCGAGCAACAAACACTGCCACAACAATAACTGAAATACATAGACAAATGCGGTGGGGGAGGGTGTGGATTTGGGCTATGGTGGGGATGCAGACCCCCAGAATTGCACCTCTTTCCGAGAAAATATAAACCACAACTGTACCTGCTTTTTTTACGTACATTTTGCATGTTTGCGTGCATAACTGTCTCTCCATCTCTATCTCAGTGTGTATGTTTGTGTGTTTTGTGTGTGTGTGTGTGTGTGTGTGTGTGTGTGTGTGTGTGTGTGTGCGCGGGTGTGTGTCTGTGTGTCCGATTTCAACTTGGCACACTTACTCCTTACTATCAAACAACAATCGCTGTGGGGTTGCTGACGACCTACGACACATAGTTTACTAAATATGATGTCACATTCAATTCAGTTTGGAGTAACTTGCCATATCACACACCGATGTTCCACGTCTCCTCCTAAACGGATGGGTGGACTTACACGAAACTTCAGAAAACAATCGGTGCGATTATGGAAGCCATATACGATTTAGTATATGAGCTGTGACAATATCAATGAAAGCGAAACTGAAATTAATAGAGAGTTGGGTTATAAACGATGGTCATGGAGAGGAGGAGTTGGACTAAAATAACAAATGAGTAAATATACCCCTGGACAATATATATATATATATATATATATATATATATATATATATATATATATATATATATGGTGAGTTATAAATGAGGAAAAATATTTTGTGCAAATTTTCACACAGTGAGCTACAAACATAAATGCGTTTTCCGCATGTTCCTATGTCAATAAATGACGATGCAATTGAGTGGTAAAAGTCTGGAAATATGAAGCGGACGTTTGGGTGTTACTGTGCGCCGACATTGGCGAAGGGGACAGGTTTGCAACAGGGCACAACATGCGAGTGTTGTAGGTAGTCTAGCTGCTCACAAGAAGGCGAGGCATGCGGCGTGAAGCGACGGCTGCGTGACACTGCGAGCAATGATAGCCCTCACATCTATCTTGTAAAGTTTTCGTCCGCTGGTATCGTGTATCGTGGCTAATTGGCAGACGGAAAGGAACTTCTGAGTCATTGCCGATATGTCCCCTTGGCCAATGTCGGCACACAGTGACACCCAAAAATCCACTTCATACTTCCAGATTATATATATATATATATATATATATATATATATATATATATATATGTGTGTGTGTGTGTGTGTGTGTGTGTGTGTGTGTGATGAAGACGCGTATGTGTGTCTGTGTGTGTCTTCTTAATCATTGTTATACCAAGAAATGTACAGCGAACAAACAAAAACGAACTGAAACAATGGTCGCAAAACTTAGAGGAACCTAGAAAAAAAAAAGTGGTCTAAGGCGCCTCGTTGCGGAAGTGCGGTTGCTCGCCGTCGGAGGTTCAAGTCCACCCTGGGGCATGGGTGGGTGTGTTGTCCTTAAGTTACTTAGGTTAGTTTATCTTAGTTTAAGTTGTTTGTAAGCTACGGACTGATGACCACGCAGTTTTGTCCGATATATTTACAAACATTTGAACATTTTGAATCTATTAGTGCCGTACAACGAATGGGAGACTAAGGCCGTTGCCATAAAAATGCAAAAAAATCCACGTTGTTCGAATGTTCATGGCACGTGCACCGCCCCCAAGCCCAGCTCACTTCAACCACCGACAGGGGTGGAGCAGTGGTCAGCAAGCACTTTTGACTCTCATTCTGGAGGACGGTGGTTCAAATCTGCCTCTGACCATCCTGATTTAGGTTTTCCGTGATTTCCCTAAATCACTTCAGGCAAATGCTGCGATGGTTCCTTTCACAGTGTACGGCCTATTTCGATTTCCTTCCCCATTTTTACCTAGACATTCCACGTGTGAGCTCCGCCACTAATAACCATGCTAAGTACCTCTCATCGATTCCAATATCCTTCGAATATGTTGCAGTGTAGATCATAATATTAGACACGTATTTTTCTGTATTAAATGTATATATATACGGACGCTGAAGTGTGGAAAACCCTCCCGATGAAACATTGACGTGTACATATTCAGAACGTGGAAGAATTTCCTAAAACAGTTCTCTGATGAAATCCTACTGTACGAATAAGATGTAATTTGCACCTTCGTATTGTGAACATGTTTAGATACGCGAGATTCGAGAGTGGAAACATAACAGAAAAGCCGGATAAATATAAGCCAACTATTAATTATTGCTTTATAAAGTGTGATAAATACTGACAAATGGTGCAATAATGTTTCAATAATCAGACGAGCGTGATGCACAATAATTTTATGAATGCAGTACTTCTTTGCAGTGAATAATAGAACTTCCCCATCATAGTTGCACTGACTATACTGAAAAATAACAAACTAGATGTCAAACCAAATATCCAAAACGAAACATCCAAAGGAACAAAACAATAGAAACAATAAACCAATGAAAGAAAAACGGGAATAAAAGGTTTGATTATTGCAAAAATAAAAGACGAACAAGCCAGTGTTAATAATGCTATTTACCTTTAAAAATAGCACCATTATCAGTTTTCCACCTGAAGGTTCATCATCAGTCGGCAGTTAGTTACGTCTTAATTCTGGCCCGTTGTGACTAAATAGAGTTGAGATGATAGTGCCCTACAGTACACAAAAGGTGATTGAAATCTATATATATGGGGCTAGAGTCCACTCCCATTTGCGAAATATGGCATAGGTTTTTCGATGTAATGAAAAATAACTAAATACATTGAAAAGAAAACAACTCAATTGTAATGGTCTGTTTATAGTGTTACATCGTTATTAGTGCTATTTACGTTGAGACAGGCCATTTCGTCACAATTGGCTGGAATCAAGAAATAGGTAATAGAAAATTTATTTAGTTGTGAACAGTCGACTGATGGTATAAACGGTATAAGCTACCAAAGCTATACAGTCGTTAAGTCTAGGTGTATTTGAAAAAATAAAAAAAGTATATAAAATATATAAAAAAAGGTGTAGTAAGATATTTGCCCTATTTCCTACATTGATTCCCAAAAATTAAAAAATAAATAAGACAGTACACCTTAGGATAATGATTTTGTAAAAGTTGACATTTGGTAATTTCAGTACATAGTTCTCATAACTACCACGATCATCCTTATTGTTTGTTTCAGTAGCTCCTAACCACCGTGCTGCGTCGTTTTACTACTCGGCCACTATAACGTATCAGTCGGCCACGTGCGTAAACAAATGGATACTATTCACGTACCAATTTAGAAGTGGTAAATGCAGAGTCGTTTGCTTTGGGGGAGAAAATTTCTGTGAAATTATTTCTCTTCTTCAGTAAAAAAGGAAGAGTTTACGTTTGTTGGGTTTCTTCGTTTCTCTACGGACGAGGCTGACAGCCACGATATAGTGTCCGATTGATACGTGTCCAGTGTTCACACTTCGCATCGCGAAGTTTATTCGCTCTCGTTTTCTCTCTCTCTTTCTCTCTCTCTATCTCTCTCGCACACCCAGTGGCGCGTTCTGACAGCGCGGAGAAACCCCTCCCGAAATAAAATCCTAGCGACGCCTGTCTCCCTAGACTAGAATATATTCGAAGTGTATCGGTATCGGTGAATGGGGCTTCGCTTGATTTAGTTGTTGGCTGGTTTCCTCAATGGTCGCATCTGCTACTGTTACTATTGGGCTGCAGTAAACCGTATGTATTCGGTACTGAATAACGAATATTTTCGCTGACTCGAAGTACTGAATCGTCAGTGATAAATACATTTCGTTACTCGTATCTACCGAACCGATACGAACATACTCATGCATACATTTCATTTCTCTCGTCTGCCGTATCGATACGAACTCTGTAACGAAAACAAATACGGTGAATGCGTATAATCTGTGACGTTATTTATTCCGAGGTGGGTATGTTATATAGACATCCTTGACGAATTTTAAGCACTTATTGCCTAGCGCAACGATTTTATACGATTATTCTTGTAATTAGACATTATGGATTATACTTCTTGGCTCGTATTTGCAGGTTAATCTTCGATGACCGCATTTAATACAAACACATGTTTTGTTGTAATTTTTACCTCTAAAGATTTCTGTTTAATGGTTAAATATTTGTTTTTCAACTGGTCTAGTATAAAAGATTTTGTAAAATGTGTTGAAACTTTATCAGTACAAATGATACATTTTCATTCATGACGCTATTAACTTAATTGTTAATGTCACACGATACAAGTCCTGCTGCTCGCAAATGTGCTATAACTATGATCGGTCACAATGGCATTCGTCACGAAATATTCCGATTGATAGACATTCCATAAACGAACTACAAGCCAAGCCTGTAACTGGAGTGCGAGTACAGTTACGTCTGTGAAAGAAAAATCTGCGAGTAACTTGTAACATCTTTCGGACGTCTGACTTATTAAAAATTTCACTGAAATTTCTTAAACGTACCAATGGTGATAATTGAAAATTTAACGGCAGCTTTTTTGGTTCGTATAATGAATCTATCAACAGTTTTGACGGAGGTTCTCTCTCCTTTTTCTCTCTCTGTGTATTTCAAGTCATGCAGAGTCATATCCACTGACGGACCTTCTTCTAGGTTGGAAGCAAAATCCAGAGATATTGAGTCAGGACCTCTATACGTTTACTGCTTGGTCCATACTTTGAAAATCTGTTCAAATGTTTGTAAAGATTATGGGGCTTAACTACAGTGTCATCAGTCCACAAACTTACACTTATGAGCTAACTTATACTAAAGACACAAACATCCATGCCCGAGGGAGGATTCGAACCTCCCACGCGGGAGACCGTGCTATCCGCAACCTGGCGCTCCACACCGCTCGGCTACTCCCGCGCGGAACATGCTGTGAACCTCGTGACGAAATATCGAAAGTCCCAAACTTACCAAAAATAGACGAAAATTATATTTGTTCGGGAAAGCAGATAGAGATACAATACATTGCTTCTTGTAAAACAGTTTCCAGTCGTTCCTAACACTAAACGTAAATGTACGCCAAATGTGGCTCCAATTCAAAGAAGTGGTATCGACAGAAAATTGACAGTTTTATACTAAATAAATTAATAAAAGAAGGAGGTGATCCCCTTGGTACACAAAACAGGTCAGCACACTGTTGCAGAACCAACGGGAAAGGTATGCTAAACTTACACACAAAATCCCCAGGATTGGCGATCCAACAAAGATGGTCGAAATTTAGCGAAGACTTCAAAGGGGGATGCATACACTACTTTTCACAAGGAAACTCTTTCTTAAAATTTGACTGAAAACCCAACGAGATTTTGGTCATATCTAGAATATACTAGGGGCAAAACACAAACAATACCCTCACTACGTGTTAGTAATGGCGATCCTGCCGATGATAGCGCTACTAAAGCAGAGTTACTAAACATAGCTTTTAAAAACTCATTCACCAAAGAAGACGAAACCAATATTCCAGATTTCTAATTACAAACAGAGGCCAGAATGAGTACCGTAGAAGTAGATATCCTCGGAGTAGTGAAGCAGTTTAAGTCACTTAACAAGAACAAGTCTTCTGGTCGGGACTGTATACCGATTAGATTTCTGTCTGATTATGCTGAAGCGATGGCTCCTTACTTAACAGCCATATACAACCGCTCTTTCAAAGAAGGATCTGTACCAAAAGACTGGAAAGTTGCACAGGTCACACCTATATTCATGAAAAGTAGTAGGAGTAATCCACTAAACTACAGGCCTATTTCATTGACGTCAATTTGCAGCACGGTTTTGGAACATAACCTATATTCAAATATTATGAATTATCTCGAACAGAATTATCTGTTGACCTAAGGTCAACACGGATTTAGATAATGTTGTTCAAACAAAACACAACTAGCTCTTTACTCACACGAAGTGATAGGTGATATCGACAATGGATCTCAAATTTATTCCGTATTTCTTGATTTCCAGAAGCCTTTTGACACCGTACCTCAAACGGCTTTTAATCAAATTGCATGGTTATGGTATATCGCCCCATATTTGCGACTGGATAGGGGATTTCTTGTCAGAGAGCACACAGTTTGTAGTAATCGATGGTATGGCATCGACTAAAACAGAAGTGATATCAGGCGTTCCACAGGGTTGTGTTATTAGTCTTTTGCTGTTCCTTATTTGCATAAACGATTTGGGAGAAAATCTAAACAGCTCTCTTAGGTTGTTTGCAGATGACACCGTCATTTATAGTCCAGTAAAATCATCTGAAGATCAAAACAAACTACCAACGATATAAATAAGATATCACTATTGTGTAAAAATTGGCAATTGAGTCTAAATAATGAGAAGTGTGAAGTCGTCCACGTGAGTACTAAAGGAAATCCGTTGAACTTTGTTTACAAGATAAATCAATCAAAAGTGAAGGCCGAGAACTCCAAAAAATACTGGAAAGATAATGTCGTAGGAAAGGCGAACCAGAGACTGCCTTTCATTGGCACATCGCTTAAAAGATGCAACAGAACTTCTAAAGAAACTGCATACACTACGCTTGTCCGCCCTTTTTTGGAGTGTTGCTGCCCAGTGTGGGATCCTTATCAGGTGAGTTTGACGGAGGACATCGAAGGAGTCCAAAGAAGGACAGCCCGTTTTGTATTGTCACGATAGAGCGCAGACAGCGTTATGGAAATTATACAGGAACTTGGATGGGAATCATTACATAAACGGCGCTTATCGCTGCTTCGTGGTCTACGTACGAAACTCCAATCGCCAACATTCTCCTCCGAATGCGAAAATATATTGTTGACTGCCACTTACATAGGTGAAAAAGATCATCATAATAAAATCAGTGCTCGAACGGAGAGATTCAGGTGCTCTTTCTTCCCGTGCGCTATTCGCGAATGGAATGTGAGATAAGTGGTAGACTTGGGCGTAATAGTTCGCGATCGGGAGCGTTCACTTTAGTTCGCAGCTCTGCCGTGCACTAGCTCGTTCTTTTAGTTCGTCCGCTCCCAGTGACGGCTGAGCGGCGTGGTCTGCGCATGCAGGTGGAGGGAGAAGTTCCCTCACCTAGCTGCTTCATGCACTTACTGCTTAAGCCGCTAACGATATCACGCAAACCAAAAGAAACAGTTTGTGGATAATTTCTCGCGTCTATGTTTAGAGTTATATCGATATCTTAGCATTGTGGAATTTATTAGTCAGATATTGCAGAGTGCAGAACAAAATAGAAATTTTGTAGCACTGAACTATGTAACCTAGCATGCAAACACCTCGAAATGGCTCTCATCATCAGAAAGCAAACACGTGATTTTCAATTCTGCTGCGTGCACTCTCGCTATTGCCCGTCGGTCTTCGGAAAAGAATCCAACGAACTGAGAAGCGAGATACGTTTGGCATAATAGTTCGCGACTGGTAACACATATTTTAGTTCGCGACCGATTGCGCATATTTTAGTTCGCGATTCATCGCACATATTTTAGTCCGCGACCCATCGCGCATATTTTAGTTCGCGACCTATCGCGCATATTTAAGTTCGCGACCGATCATATATATTTTCGTTCGTGACCAGTAGCTCTCCTTTTAGTTCGCACCTCGGCCGCGAAGTACGTCGCTCTTTTTAGTTCGTCCGCTCTTTTTGGCTTTTGATACCGCTACTAAAAGAGCTCTTTCTTTTGTTATGACAGCTTTTCTTATATAATGATGTATAATTTCTCGCATGTAAATGCAAACAATGTTAAGTTTTGAGTTCTCTTTACTTCTTTACACTATGGAATGAGGGTTATATTCAGACACGGTTGAATACCTTAGAAAAGAAAATATGTGGCAGTGAACTATGAAACTACAGCTGAGCTGCATCTCACAAGGAAAGTACATGTGCTCGAACAAACATATCTGTGTGAACGTTTGGTTACAGGATCTCTACGTACACGTCAGTGTGCTGGTGGGTGTCGTTTTTCTGCAAATCTCTGCAACCGTTCTCTAGATAGCACTGTAGATGTAATTGTAGACGCCATACGTAATGCAGATATCTTAACTATAACTTAAGTAATAATCATCGTACATGTTGTCTAGCGAATTGTCATCAAAAGCCGTGATGATAGTTGCAACTTTAACCTTCTTCCCCAAAGACTGTTGGTATTCATTGCCACTGTTTCCATCGCCTCTTCCCATACTTACCGTAGCACTACCGCTTGCAATGAGTTATTCGTTATTATCATCCGTATTATCATTATTATCGGTTTGTAACAACAGTATCTAACTTATGCTCATATTTCGTACCATAACAGATACGAGAAAGCATGCAAATGATTCATCTTCTACACTAATACCATCTTCACGAAGAAGGGTTCTTCGTAGCTTTATCTCAACTAATCGCAATACATTAGCAGGATTGATTAGCAATCGCCGCCCCATCTAACGTTTCACCACACAAATCACATCACAAAACGGAACTTAAGAAGCACACTGCACCGTCCCTACTGGCGAACTGACAGGTCAAAGTGCAATGCGGCATG
This sequence comes from Locusta migratoria, assembly GCA_026315105.1. Lineage (NCBI taxonomy): Eukaryota > Metazoa > Arthropoda > Insecta > Orthoptera > Acrididae > Locusta > Locusta migratoria. Next base: position 261,305,296 of record CM048749.1, on the reverse strand, counting down.
GCACACGCAGAGGCCTCTAACGGACGACTGCAGAGTGTTGCAGATGCTGGAGTATCGCTTGTACAATGAGGAATCTGTACCTTATCTCTCATACGATTCTGGTGTATATGTGTTTGTTCGAGCTCAAGTACTTTCCTCGTCAGCTGGCAGAAGGGAATCACACGATTCTGCGCGCTCTCGCGTCCTCCCGCTGTTCCCCGTCAGTCTTCGGAAAAGTAGCGGACGAACTAAGAGGCGAGGGATCTGCGAATTAGTTCGCGTAGTTCGCCTGTTGGAGCGGTCTTCCGAACTAGTTCGTTCGCGAACCTCAAAAGACTGAAACTTTCTGGCAGATTAAAATTGTACGCCGCAACCGGGACTCGAACCTGGGACCTTTGCCTTTCGCGGGCAAGCGCTCTAGCGACTGAGCTATCCCGACACGACTCACGATGCCGCCCCACAACTTTACTTCCGCCAGTATCTCGCCTCCTACTTCTGTGAAGTTTGGAAAGTAGAAGGCGAGGTACTCGGGGAAGTAAAGTTGTGGGGCGGCATCGTGAGTTTTGTCGGGATAGCTCAGTCGGTAGAGCGCTTGCCCACGAAAGGCAATGGTCCCAGGTTCGAGTCCCGGTTCCGGCACACAATTTTAATCTGCTAGGAAGTTTCATATCAGCGCACACTCTCCGCTGCAGAGTGGAAGTTTCATTCTGTACGCAAGAGTAATAAGTAGTATAAAGGTGGTTCGATGAACGCTCTGCCAAGCACTTAAATGTGATTTGCAGAGTATCCGATTTAGATGAAACCACGAGCACCAACACTGATTATCGAATGTCTGCGCTCCTGCTCAGAGCTCTTAACTGCTACACTGGGGGGTGCGGCGAAACTGCCGCCTCTGGTTGCGACCGAAAGGAGGCGCCGTAGGGCGAGCTATTGGTACAGCAGGCGTCGGAGGGGGCTGGAGCGCTGTGGGTCCGCCGGCGAGGGGTGGCGGAGGCGTGGGGGGGAATAAGCCCGCGGGGGAGGGGGGAGGGGAGGGGGAGTTAGGGAGGGGAGTGGAGGGAGAGCCATCGGGCGCGCGCAGCCGGAGGACCGGCAGTCGCGCTCCGGCTTCCACCGAGAGCGCAAGTGGACGCGGCGGTGAAGGCGCGCGCACAGTGTCCGAGGCAGCGGTCGGCGACGCCTGATAGCGCAGGCTCCGAGGCAACCCAGCAGCGCGGCGATGCGACCGCCAGCGGCCATCGGCGGAACAGTAGCGGCGAACGCGTCTCCTCTGCGGGCTGCAGTGTGACAACGAGCGCTCTCCGTTTGTTTGTGTGTGCGTGCGATCCTGTTCTCATATATAAATATATATGCGTCACTAGAGGATAGCGTTGCCGTGTATTTTTTTTTTTTTTTGTGACCGCCGCAACGTGTGCGAGTGAAGGTAATCGAAAAGACAAAAAGAAAAAAAAATTCTTAACAGTAACGCCATGTGTTTTTGTGTCGCAACTTTACTTCGTGCAATGTTGATATAAAGGAAAGAAGATCTTTGGTGAGCCGACCAAAATGTGCCTCTCGCCGTTCGGTGCATTTTAACACAGTGGAGTGGCTTGAAATGGAAATGATCTGCCAAGGTAGGTTGGTGAATATCTTTCTGTGCCGTAGTTTTCTCAAGCTACTTCCACGCTTGCATGTCTGACTTCCTACGGGTATCGTTAAGACGAAAGCTGACTGCAACGGCACCTCTTTAATTAGATTGTACATGAAAAGGGTGACGTCTGAAGCTGCGTTATCCATTGTCTCAGAACAGTCAATCGTAATCACCTTGTGTATTAATAGTTACTCAATTGTTTTCTTTCAAAAGATAGGTTGTAGTAGATGGAAGCAGTGCGGGATAATTCAGTTTCTTTGTTTACCTTCGTAATCAGTTAAATGAGACTGTGTGTACCTATTTTGTGGAATAAAACTGTATATATTCAATTATTATGAGTCGCTAACAACGAAAGGAACGTATTGAGAAACAGAAATTGTGCTATTGTCTCCATATTTGAGGGGCAGTCCTAAAAAAAATATTTGTTATCCTCTCAGAACGGATGTACATATTTTGCGATTCAGGAATCACGACAACGTTATTGCTTGCGGCCTTTAGAAACTGTGTTTTTATAACCATTCTGTGCAGAAAAATGATTTGTCTAATTTACTACCGTCAAAATGTCGTCCCGAATAACTGACTGGGTAAGTCAAGGTCGGAAAAAGCAACGGCATACCACCTTCAAGCAAGACCATGCTTATAAAGCACTGTGGGCTTCAAACCAGTCTTCAGCGTTTCTTCGTCGACTATGACTATTCCTTGTTTGACAGATGCTTAGTTTTGATCACCCAGAAACTGTGTTCTGCACCCAAAAATGGGAATTTTCATATCCATCCTTGGTCAGCTGTTGGTGTTTTGTCTGCTGTTGCAGAAGTAGAATTCTGATTTAATTGTCTGCCAATAGAGTACTGCTTTCATGATCGTATTAGGACGAAGTCTGCGTGAGTGGACGCGTATACATTAGTCTTTGTCTCCGTAGACAATCTCCTGCTTACTAGTTGTTATTTACCATCGCACTGCCTATCTTACTGTATTTTTATGCTTAAAAAAAGTCCGCTTTATTAAGAGTGATAGGGTGCATGGATTTTTCGTTGGTTTACTCTCTTTGCATTTCCTTTTGCGTCTTTCAAGAAAAAATCTTACTGGCTGTTAGAAGTTTCAGACTTTGTCACTAAGGCAGTCTTTCTCGATCGCGGTGGTATCGGTTAATCACTTGTTTAGTATCGCACTGCCTGTCTTACTGTATTGTTATGTTTAAAAAAGTCCGCCTTATTAAGAGTGATAGGGTGCATAAGTTTTTCATTGGTTTACTCTCTTTGTATTTCATTTTGAGTCTTTCAAGAAAAAATTCTTACCAGCTGTTAAAAGTTCTTTTTCGATCGCAGTGGTATCGGTTAATCACTTGTTGTCACGGTGATTTGACGAGACCAACGTTCGTGTTTCGCTTCGAATAACAGTGCAGTGTGGCTACATCCTCGTTAGGTGGTTATTGCATGATCGGAGAGGTTTAAACTGCAAAGTGAGTTTCTTCGCTTCTCGTAGGACCTGCACTGTGTGTTGTCGATCCCCGTGGCGGCTGACTCCGTCCGTTCTCCGCCGCGCCTTACGTTTCTCGTCGCGTGCGCCGTTAAATTTCTTTTCCGTCGGCGTCGGAGCGCTGGGTGCCGCCGGCGCGGCGTCGCAGTGGGAACGCCGGCCCGCCCGTTAATGCTGGTCGGCGCTCGCTTGATGAGTCAAAGAACACCGCCGCCGCTGTGTCACCGCTATTCACGAATTGAGCCGGCGACGGCGGGGAGCGGCGCGTAGCTTCCGATCTGCCCGGCTTGCCCAACCACCCGGAGCGCAGTCGAGTTCTGTGGTTCGGAAAGGGAAGCGTGAGAGACGGCCTCTGCGGTCGCTGTTTGTTTACGGGGCGTTGCTACATTGTCTCGGCGCTTGCTTGCGTGACGTATCAGTATTACTGGGCGGCTATCCCTGCAGCCGGCAGCAATTCACACTTTGCCCGTGAAACAGTTTCGAAGGCACCACAAAACTGATTTCTCATACATCACTTGGTTGCTGGTGGAATTTAATGAGCTGTCACTGCCTGTTCCTAAGATGTCAAATCAAGTTTTATTGTCATTAAACAACTTTGTGTTGCAATAGACGACGTCAAAGCTATACATAGTTTGTACATAGACATTGGATGAATTTATACAAAAATGCAAAGGAAATATTTACAGTTATACAGTTTACAGTTATACATCTGACTGTTTACCAGATTTTCATAAATATTTACAGCTGTGCCCCTGATGGGTATATATTTGTAGAAACACATTAGTTGAATTTATACACAAATAAAAGAAATAAAAATATTTAGTTATACATCTGATTGATTTCAAGTTTGTCAGAAATATTTATGCATCTACTTGCTATACTCAGCACTCCTGCTGGAGGCATCTCTAGTTTTCTTCGAATTCCGCAACACTGTAGGTTGTATTCTGGATCAACCAGTTTTTTAACTTCTTCCCTAGTTGCTGTATTGGCATTTCCTTCAGTGTTTTAGGTAGTTTATTAAATAACTTAATCCCTGTGTAGTTATGGTAGTCTTGGGTTTTCTTTAGCCTTACCTGGGGTATGTCAATATAATCTTTATTTCTTGTATTGTGTAAGTGTACCTCCCCCCTTACTGTGAAAATACTCTGGTTTTCTTTTGTGCTAATGAGGCAATGGTATATGAATCGTGTTGTATATGTGTTGTATATCAAATTTTTACACGATTTTAACCCGGTCAAATGGATATTCCAATTAGAAGCTGCTTGATCTGTGGCAGAATAGCTTCGAGCACGCAATTACCCAGACCAGTTTTACCCAATTTGGAAGAGCTAGAGCACTTACTACATTCCAGTACACATCTATACATCTGCAACTCAGACTTTTCCACGCAATGTGTAGTCCGAATGGGTTTGTTGGATCCTTTCCTTCCATAAATATGCATTCACTGCTTCTTCTCTCTTCATAACTTTTACTCTTAGATCCCCTGCTACCTTCGCTTTCCATCTTAGTTTCAGTCGTTCTCTTCTTGGCCCGTCACTTTTTAGGTTTCGTGACCATATCGTCAGTAATTTTGAAGATGTGTTACACAGCACAGCGGCAACCTCCAAACGATGTATATCGGTGCGATAATTATCGAACAACCAATTTTATGACTTTTACGAATATGACATGATTGTAAAGGATGCGGTTAGACAGGAACCTAAGAATACAGCTTAAATTTTTGCGAGTGAATAAACTGTACTCTTAGGTTCCTGCCTAACCACGTTTTTTTTTTTTTTTTTTTTTTTTTTTTTAAATCGTGACATTCATCAATATCATAATGGCTTACAATACACAAGTATTAAGATATTATCCCGATGGCACTGTGATATTTATGTTTACTCGAATTAATTTAAGCTGTACTCTTAGGTTCCTACCTAGCCGCATCGTTTAAAATCATAAAAAATTCTCTAGTTTCCCACAAATCTTTCGATATGAACGGCTTCGATATATATCGTTTGGACGCCGCCGCCGTGCTGTGTAACACATGTTCAAAATTACCATCATCTTTGCCTGTTTTTTATGAATCGGATTTCGCTGCTCCTCTGATGTACTCATTCCTTATTCTATCTTATCTAGCAACTCTACCCACCTACCTTAACATTTCTATTTTTGCAGCTTCTGTTTTCTCTCCTGGCATTTTGCGATTGGCGATGTTTCTGCACTATAGAGCATGACAGGAATTACAACAGACTTACAGCGTCTGAAGCACGGGATACCATTTGTCGGCTTTGACCCATGACGTCAGCGTGTTTTATAACTCAAAACATCGACAATTCGCGGTGATCGTTGTTTTCATTTTTTATTTTATTTATTTATTTACTTTTTTTGACGAATGTGTCATCCCTTTTTATGATTCAAAGTCATCAATTTACGTGCGCCCATCCTCCTACCGAGCACCGTTATTTAATTTGAAAGTAATATCTCGTCACGCGAAACTCATTGCTCGTGATGGCAACAACTTTGCAGAACACTATGGCGAAGGATAGCCCTTTTTTTAATTTTTTTTATAGGAAGTTTTGTTTCGTGTTTCTGGCTGTTGTTATCCGCATTTTTATTCGTTTAGTATGTACCCGGCTATGACGTCACAGGTCAGAGCAGACGGGTGGTACCGGCATCTTCGTTATCCAGCTAACCTGTATGCAAATTATAAAATAAAATCGTCCCTCCGTGTCGGTCCACAAAAAACTCAAAAACCACAGAACGAATTTTCATACCGTTTTTACCAATGGACGACGTGGTTCGTGGAAACGGTTCATATGCACATTTAATTAGGGTGTGTGGCAATGGGTAAGTGTGGCGAGCGAAAATAGGCGAAATAGTGCAATGAATACTCTTGCAAAGAACTATTTGTTATGTGGATTACGAACTTTACCGATACTTGGAAATGCCTTTATTGTTTAATGATACGGCACTAGTCCGCTTCCGTCATTCAGACTCTATCGGCGATGGATTGTGACGTTCGATTGTATTTCGACGTTAATAGGTGTGATGCTCAGTGGGATATGGAAACGTCTGAAGGTGGTCCGATTAGGTAGCGACCGTTTTTCGTATATAGGTGCTATTTACATCCGGTTTTCCAGTTTTAGATAATTAAAAACTCTTACGAATCTTTTTCTCGCTGACTGTCCTCTGACACACACGCACAGCGATTAAAGAATATGAAAAGTTCGCCGGCAACTACATTTTTTCTATTGATGCAATACAACTTCAACATCAGGTGCAACGTTTTATGTTATTATTTCTTTACAGCCGCCTGTATTCCCTACACATTTGGCAAACAACATCCGCAAAAACCATATGTCTGCCTGCTAAAGAATATCATACTTCTGCTAATATTACGTCTTCGACTCATGGATAATTGTGAGATTACCTTCATCTCAAAGTGGCGCTCAGTACTTCAACGTCAGGCAAAGTTATTACTTTTTTTTAATTTTTTTATTTTTTTTGTGGGACTTAACTACGGGGTCATCAGTCCCTAAACTTACAAACTACTTATGAACTACTTACGAACTAGGACGGCACAAATATCCATGCCCGAGGGGGGATTCGAACCCCCGACCGTTGTGACCGTGCTGACCGTGACTGGAGCGCCTCAGTCACCTCGGCCACCGCGGCCGGCATTACTTTTTTTTTTTAATTATTAACAATTCAATTCGCAGTGTCGGCATATATCAATGTATGTCATGGTACGACGCATGGTTTATTTGAGGCGCCATAATTACTCCACCTACTTGCCACATTATTTACCTGTACAGCAGAGCTGTACTCGTTTTCGGATTGGCGCGGGTTCAAAGCCGACTCTGGCTATCCGTATTCCCTAAATCACTCCGGACAGATCTAGTATTGACTCCTTTCATTGGGCAAGGTCACTATTTTCTCATTCAAAACAATAGCAATCCGAGCTTGTTCCTCGTCTCTTATAATCGCGTTCTAGTGGGGATGTCAATCCCTGATCTTTCTGTCTTCATTATGCGACATTTAGTTCAGACTGACGCAACGTCGTAGACATTTAGATATAGGAAGAAATTTCTTCACCTTGAAATGGTTCGCACCACATCGACATGAGGCTCTGTTTATTAATTTGTTTACTGAAAACTTTATTCCCAACACACTTTGCAGACAGTATCCGAGTGTATCACTAGATATAAGTACTAAATCATACGTTTGCACAACACGTAGTTCACATGATATTACATAATCATTGGAAAAATTGCTTTCGCTTAAAATGGGTGCAACTATCCGGATTATATTGAAACAGTGTTTCAGTATTAGAGCGTTTTTCAACAAATGACAAGAACTATTTTGCTCGTTTTTTAAAGATTTTTGTCGCGCTTAAGGTCCAAAGCATTTTAAGTTTTTTTAACCGTGTGATTTCTCTTCTGCACAGAATCGGGAGTTTGCCTGCTTCGTTTGACACATGAGTAGCTATCGCTTATAATAACATGTATCCTATACATATTTCGAAAATGCCACCTGAGTCGTATTTATTATTATTATTACTAAGCCTTGTTGTTGATTTGGGTCAAGTAGCGTTATTTGTACGTAGGTCTGAGTATCCGATTTCTGATGCAGTTTCTATGTCGGACTAGAGATAGTTACAGGATATATGAAGCTCTGACGTTTTCGAAAAGCCACTAAAAATCATTGCAGACCACAGAGATCAGGAATGTGGTCTATGGTTCGTACTTATTTACTGGAAACAAGTTGCCGGTCAACTGTATTATGATTTGCCCAGTTGCGAAGCGCGTTCAACGATTCATGTCATCATTGATAGAATTGATCTGCTAGGGTGCAGTGTTCTTTTATTTAATTGTAATTTGTATGATACAACGGAGCAGAATTTTAGCCTGGGGTTTGCCTTAAAATCACTGTGATGTATCTTTCTTCTGCAGCGAATTTGTTTATCTCTCTTCAGCATTGTAACTTCGAAACAGGTTACAGTATTCCTTTGCGTGAACTAAGTGCTGTACTTTCGACTGTTTGAAATCCACCGGAAGAAAATTCCAAGTACCATAAGCACGGCGGTATGTATCTATGTGTAAGCGAATTTGGTGATATTTTTGTCATAGCTGCGACTTCGAAATACTGCGTATTGCACTCTAAAACCTGTTTGTTTATTTTGTTCTGAAATTGTAGTTTTTATCAGTTTGCTAACTAGGCATTGGGTCTCTGCAGATAGAACTATTTCGTTTTCGATCTGAGCACAGAAAGAAATAAGATCTTACTGGAACATGTAATCCACATGAGTGGATGTGCGTCGAACATGAAGAATTTGGAGATTGTGTTAGTGGTGAGAGTATTGTTTGGATGTCAGGCCTACATATTATTGGTGATGTGCAATATGTGCACTATCCTTTCATGTTATGAGATTGCGGTCTTTATAAACTGAAGGTGAAGATGCTCGTATACTTCTCATTCTAACAAATAAATCTTTCAGACGAATAACTCAAACTTTTTGTCTTCATACATTTTGGGTGATCTTAAACGCAGAACTCACTTTATCTACAATAACGATATTTGAACTACCTACTTTGGTCGAGGAAGTACATGTTTATACGCGATTCGTTTTTGCCTTCACTGTGTAGCAGAGCTGTAACGCTATTACTGTAGCCATATACCTTCTTGTAGGCCTACTAAACCCTCAGAACGTTACAGTGTAAAGGAAGAGAACACTCAGTAACACCTTTATTAACCCGATTCGTTCTTCGGTATTCCAAATATCGTGGCATATCCGGATATGTCATCCTAGGTCGAGAGCATAAAACGTATCTCCCGCGCTTATAGAAGCGAGCTTCTATCCTTATATTCGTCAAATGCTTAATTACTTAATTTTATGCGAGCATACGCTTTAAGTTTTTTATGCACTTTTGTGAACGAAGTGCAATGAAAAGGTTTAACTGGACCTAATTTATATAATTGTGAATGGATTTATCATTTCTCACAGTTACAGACAACGAGATTTGTATTGTGAAATGAATCGTATTTTTATCTCCCATCCTGGAAACATTTTTTCAGCTCAGGAACGTGAGTGATCGTGCGACTCAGCTTTTAACCCTCTGTATGTCGTCAGGGATTTTTGTGATTAGTTGACCAAGCGAGATGATAGAGGGAATATATCAGTTTTCAAGATGACGACGACTCAAAAGCGTAAATAAGACGTCCGTTTTCATTGCTTGCGGCGAATTCACGTGTGTTTTCTTTGGAAGGAGACGACATGTTTCTAGTGTTCAGTTATATCACTGAAATTGCAGTTACACACGTGTAGATTAGTATCGGTTTAACGGAATCGGTGTTTTGGAAGCAAAGTTGCGTAACAGAATGGTGTGATGAATCTTAGGTAACACTTTGTTCTCACTATGATGTTATTAAAGGAGAACATTATAACTAAGTGTACGTATTTGAGGTTTTCTTTCAGTCCGAGAATGCGTGATTTTTCACCTACTAACTCATCAGTGTCTTCTGAAGTTCATTGAATGACTTTCTCGGATTTATTATGCCAATTTTTCGGCAAACTGTAGCTATCCTGAGGTCAAGAAGCACGGAGGAATTTTTACAGACTCCTACGTAGTTTCGGTAGTTAAAATCGTTACACCACAAACATCATGAAGACGCTCACGTAAAAGTGCTCGGCACTCTTCGCTCCATATTACGGACGATTTCGGAATTCGAATAACGGCCTGAATCTCGAATGATTTATCATACACAGCTAGAAATATTTATTTATTCTGAAGATAGGCGTATTAAAAAAAAAAATTAACAGTGGTGTTTATTGAGATCCTCTTTCAGTCGGACAATGCGTTATTCTGAACTAGCATTTAAGAGATTTTAAAAGTATTTCATTGTGTGTCTGGTCCTCTAAGTATTTTGATTTTGCTCCAACTAGTTGTTGTTGTTTTGCAAACTGTATGTGCTTGTTCCATAAATCTGACACCGTTATCTCGGTGTCTAGGTCCGACAGCAATTCCCGAAGGTTCCAGATAATTCCTAATTTTCATGCTTCGTTCTCTTTCCGAGCGTGCCGTTGTGTGTGACATTCGTTGAAAGATATTCATCCCTGTCGTGCTTTACTGGTGGAGCCTGTTGGTGAGCGGGCCTTTTTTTGCCTTCGTGTAGCTCATTATCTTCTTGTCACGTTCTCTCAGAATCTTGTGGTCCTAATAACGTGCCATGTTAGTACGCATTCGTTTCTTTCTTGTGTTCTGTAATCGAGTTTTGGACGTTTGCAGGGGTAGAAGCGCGCTGTTGCATTTACACCGATCTTATTTATTTTACAGTTGAAGCCTATCTTACTTAATTGAAATTGCGTGTCTATACAATCCACTTGAATCGCTGATGACCTCTGGAAACAAAAATAGAACTAGAAAAGTGGGTGATACTCGAGGTGTGTAGGCAGGAATTTGTTGCTCATGAACGTCTAAAAGGTTCATTTTACATTTGATGATCCAATTAAAAATTATCATCGTTTTGCTTTCGAGTGTGTGTTCTTTCGTGTGACAAGCTTTTTAGGGTACGATTTAGATGAAGCATCTATGCCTGAATAAAGTGGAAGTTGCCTTTAGATGTATGTCTTGGGGATTGATTTGGTTGGCCGCGGCGGCCGAGGGGACTGCGGCGCGCTAGTCACGGTCCGCACGGTCACTACGGTCGGGGGTTCGAATCCCCCCCCCCCCGGGCATGGATATTTGTGCCGTCTTTAGTATTAGCTAGTTCATAAGTAGTTTGTAAGTTTAGGGACTGATGACCCCGTAGTTAAGTCCCATAAGCTCTACAAAAATTTGAACATTTTGGGAATTGATTTGAAATTTGTATGTGTTATTATTGTGTCG